>JBBGZY010000251.1:6450000-7050000 GCA_037952925.1 Lithobates clamitans | reverse complement strand
GTTATTTATTATTACTAGATCGTTACGTTACATTCGTTTAGATGCGGCATTCGTTATTTCAGATAATTCGTAACTTCGGATAAATTTGTACGTTACGTTTACTAACAGCCAAATTTGAAAGGAAATTCCAATACCTATAATTTAATATTTATTATTAGTTGGTTATTATTTCAGATTTTCACGTTTTCTAATTCTCAGATTTTCATTCTTTTTAATTTTCAGATTTTCATTTTTATTCTTTGGATTTTCAAATTTCCAAATTTTAGAATTTTTAAATTTATTTCCGAATTTTCGGAAATTCTTAATTTTGCAAATTCGGAAATTCGAAAATCTCTAAATTTTGGAATTAACTAATTTTGTGAAAATTCGTTAAGCAAATTCGGAACTAAACGAATTGCACATGTTTACCTATTTTGGACAGGCGGTCTGTTTCCATCTGATTTCCCCATCGAGGAGAGGGAGACTGTGTCTATATCCATGTCCACTCTGCACAGAGGAGCGGACACAGACCTGTCATTCGCCTGCTTAGTGGGGATCAGTGGAGAGATCCCCCGCTGAGCAAGCGGATTTTGCTTAGCGGAGGCGCCCGTGTGGGCCATAATTGAACAAGCTGAAGTTAGAAGCTGATTGGCTACCATGCAGATCTGCACCAGATTTCTCACTCTCCAGTTTTAGTAAATCAACCCCTTATGCCACATACACCTGATCAAATTATACAAATAATCGTCCATTTTTTGTTGCACGCTGGTCTCATATTGAAAATGAAGAGGTTACTAAAGTTGCAAAAATTCTCGTACAACAGAATAAAACTTGGGAAGTGATGTGTTGTATTGTAATCGATTCTTTAGTTTCCGAGCATGTGTGGTCTTTATCTTCCAATTTTTTTCGGACAAATGCTGTACTGATTAAACGAAAATCGTACAATCTGGAATCATACAAGAATAATTTTCTTGCTTGTTCTTTCAGGTATTGTTGGATGTGATCGGTTCTCGACAGCTGTGTACTAACCCAGAACCACAACCCTGAAGAGTAATATTTCTGCAATTAATTGCATTAGCAAAAGTAACTTGGAGAGAGTGGGAAAACGATATCAAATAATCTAAGCAAATAAATAATAAATCAATCTGTGCAATAAATAAGGCCAATTTACCTGGAAGATTAAGCTAGGCTAATGCACTTGGCTGCTGCAGACAGTGTCCTAGCCTTGAGCATTGATGTCAGCTGCTGCTCTGCTCTTAAATCCTGTCAGCTTGTTATTTCCACCTGTATTGAAGTGCCTCAGCCAGAAAATGGAGCATGAGTCAGACTGACTGAAGGAGAAGTGATAGAGCACTGCTAAATGGGATTTGTCCTAGGAATTACAATGGCTGCTATGTTTACTGTGACCAGTCTTTTTGGCAGTGTGGATTCTCATGACTTTACAGTGCAAGTACATCTTTGGAATATGCTTTATTATATACTTGCTGTGTGTTCTGCATGGTTTATGCTTCCTTCCCTCTTTCCATAGATCTATACTTTAGAGGCCTATCACACTGCTTTTCTGAAAAACACAGTGAACACACATATACTGTACGTGTTTGGTGCATTTTCTGAATTCCTGACTATCAGCATCCACCTGTGAAATTTGGACATGTGACTCAAATAATCCACCAAAAACACACAGTGGATGCATTCATGATGTGGTTTTTATACGTTTTCTATTCATTTCAGTGGGGAGGTGCATTTTTTTTAAACATGCACCGAAAATGCAGCATGCAGGACCTTTAGCCACTTCACTTCAGCCCCGGAAGATTTTCCCCCTTAATGCCCAGGCCATTTTTTGCGATACAGCACTGTGTCGCTTTAACTGACAATTGCGTGGTCATGCGATGTTGTACCCAAACATAATTGACATCCTTTTTTCCCACAAATAGAGCTTTCTTTTGGTGGTATTTGATCACCACTGCGGATTTTATTTTTTGCGCTTTAAACAAAAAAAGAGCAACAATTTTGAAAAAAAATGTATATATTTTTTACGTTTTCCTATAAAAAATATCCAAAAAAAAAGTAAAATTTTTTCATCAGTTTAGGCCAATATGTATTCTTCTACATATTTTTGTAAAAAAAATTTGCAATAAGCGTATATTGGTTGGTTTGCGCAAAAGTTATAGCGTCTACAAAATAGATTTATGGCATTTTTATAATTTATTTTTATTTTTTTTTTACTAGTAATGGCAGTGACCAGTGATTTTTAGCAGGACTGCAACATCGCGGCGGACAGATCGGACACCTAACTGACATTTTTGACACTTTTTTTGGGAACCAGTGACATTACTACAGTAATCAGTGCTAAAAATATGCACTGTTATTGTACTAATGACGCTGGCGGGGAAGGGGTTAACATCAGGGGCGATCAAGGGGTTAACTGTGTTCCCTGTAGGTGTACTGTTTTGGCCCCGTCCCCTTTTTTTTTTTTTTTTAAACCCCTTTTGGACAAGAAAATATTCAATAGAATTATCCCTAATGTAACTGTCTGGCAAGCAAAATCTGCCACAGTGTAGGTCATATAAACCTAAGCGTTGCACAATAGAATTAGAATCTCTGTCAGGAGTTTCTTGATGGCTGTGTCCCTGTTGGGAACAGTTCTTCTCACCTTCTGTCCTAGTGACACCCTGTCTCACAGCTTCATACACACATTGTCACTGAGACAGGAAAAAGGGGAAATTTCCGCAGTGGGGATACAAATGGCAACAAAAGATTGAAACAATGTATTCTTTTGGAACCAGAACATTGTACAGTCAATTGTGACAATTTAGCAGCAAATATCGTAAACAAAGATATGCTATATATTCAAGAGAAATACACTTACCCCTCCTGTTTACACCTCCCAACCTAAAGTAATCCACTACTACCACTTATACCACCTAAAAAAAATCTATATTTAGCCTAACTTTATGTTTTTTTTAAGAACTGGGGTCTTGAAACCTGACAATATACAGTAAACGCACACAGGAATCCCAGTCTTCCCTTGTTGCAGTCCCCTACAAAATATTTTGGCTGGGGAATCGGAAATCCCAGGCGCAGCAAACTATATAAACAGGTTACTGCTTACATTTTTAGAGAGGAACTAAACTCTGGAAGCTGTGACCAGAAAATGGAAGGCAGATGGCAACTCTAATGATTGAGCATTCCTTGCAAAGTGTAATTTCACCATATTCACTAAGCTTCAGGGAAAATGTACTTGCAAATTGTAGCTTCCCTTCCAAAGTGCACTATTTAGCTTTAGTGAATCAACCCCAACAAAACTAGAAAACCACTTTTGGATCCAGTTTTTTGTATTGCAAAATACAGTGGGGCACGTTTATGAACACCGTTCCAAATGTCATATTGTGCGAATGTGTAAAAATTGTTCACAGTTCATATTCTACCTTTTGCAGCTGAACATTTGCAAATGCCCATCCACTTCATGCTTTTTCAAATGTCTGTTTTCGAACAAGTGTTGTGAACTAGTTTGTAGCAGAATGATTGAGCACTTATGCGGGGCTGCATGGGACAGTACAAGGGGCTGCCTTCCTCCTCGGTTCTCTCCTCCCCTCCTCTCATTATAGGTTTCTCCAGGAGACAGCAGAGGGCGGAACAGCATAGTAATGCGGTCTTGATTGGTCAAATCGGGCAAGCTGGAGCCGGGCACAGGGTATAAAAGCCGGCGGCTTTCCTGCCCTGTCTGCCGCCTGGGAAAACCCCCGCTGAAGACGGAGCCCCGTGCTGCTGCAAGAACAAGGTACCTGTATCATGGAGGGACTGTTGCACCCTCTCATCCAGAAAGTTGAGGGCTGCGGAGGGGCGGAGTGGCTGAGGAGGTGTTTAGAATAAGAGGCAGTCCCGTCGGTATCAGCTTCAGCTGATATGGAGCATGCCCAATCTGTGCCAATAGAAGATAGCTTGGAGAATGGCAGTCATCCAGCACCTCCTACTGCTCAAAGAAGAGGTCGCAGAGGTGACAGGGGAAAAAGGTTGAGAAGAGAAGATTCTCCCTCTTCTCCTGTCAGAGATGAATTAAAGAAGGCAAGGTTGCACTCCTCAAACAGAGCCAGAAATGAATCACCTCAGCTATCTTCTGCGGGCATGTCAAGTGAGGTGGCAACGTCTGGGCAACCTGTTATCGTGGACTGCAGTTCTGGTAAGAAATATGATTTACATTTTTCTGAATTGGGTAAAGTAGTTGGTTCTTTGGCCAACGTACTTGCTAAATTGATTTAATCTCACAATATTGGTACTGTATGGAATGGCGGTGGCTCAGGTGGTATACCTATGTCTGAATTATGTTGCTTTTTTACAAGGTAACCCCACCATTCCGCTGAGTGTTAACCCATTAAATACCATTGCTTCTAAATTGGACAAATTGCCTGCTAATATTAATAATACCAGTGCTATTTCTTCTATTCCTGCTTCTGTTTTCAATTCTTCACTTCCTTTACTGGTCAAATCCCTAGTTTCTGAATAATTTCTCGGGGAGGGTCTCCCCTGTGAATTGTCTCCTCTGGGCTATCATTTCCATGATCTACCGCTGTTAAAGAAAAGATATGGCGTGGAGAATTCATAGATATCTTATCCTTGCTCCCGTCTTCCAAAAAATTCTTGCTGAATTGATGACAGATCTGAGGAAGATAGGAGGAGGGCAATTCTTTTGTCTTTTCAGAACTGGTTTCAGGCCTTCTGTATTTTTGCTTCAGTGATGGGTGGCTGTTTTCCTGAAAAATGCTCAGGATTGTTCCGACACTTGGACATAGTGGCTAAGGCATACCGCCACTTTAGAGGCATTTCTTGGTTCAGCTATGACGAGAGCTTTAAACAAAAGCTCTCGGTTCACCCATCCCTCCACTTGGGGGTTAAGGATGTAGGGCTATGGTTGAACCTTAGGCTGCCATGAAGATCTCAATTAGGGATGAGCTTCGAGTTCGAGTGGAACTCATGTTCCACTCGAACATGGGCTGTTCGCAAGTTCGCCGAACAGCGAACAATTTGGGGTGTTCGCGCCAAATTCGAATGCCGCGGAACACCCTTTAAAAGTCTATGGGAGAAATCAAAAGTGCTAATTTTAAAGGCTTATATGCATGGTATTGTCATAAAAAGTGTTTGGGGACCTGGGTCCTGCCCCAGGGGACATGGATCAATGCAAAAAAAAGTTTTAAAAACGGACGTTTTTTCGGGAGCAGAGATTTTAATAATGCTTAAAGTGAAACCATAAATGTGTAAAACAATAAAAGTGTAATATCCCTTTAAATTCCGTACCTGGGGGGGTCTATAGTATGCCTGTAAAGGGGCGCATGTTTCCCGTGTTTAGAACAGTCTGACAGCAAAATGGCATTTCAAAGGAAAAAAAGTAAATTAAAACTACTCACGGCTATTAATGCATTGCCGGTCCGACAATACACATAGAAGTTCATTGATAAAAACGGCATGGGAATTCCCCACAGGGGAACCCCGAACCAAAATTTTTTTAAAAAAATGACGTGGGGGGTCCCCCTAAATTCCATACCAGGCCCTTCAGGTCTGGTAGGGATATTAAAGGGAATCCCAGCCAAAAGTAAAAAAAAATGATGTGGGGGGGTCCCCCTGAATTCCATACCAGGTCCTGCAGGTCTGGTATGGATATTAAGGGGAACCCTGCACCAAAATTTTAAAAAAAGGGCGTGGGGTCCCCCCAAAGATCCATACCAGACCCTTATCTGAGCACGCAACCTGGCAGGCCGCAGGAAAAGAGGGGGGACGAGAGAGCGCCCCCCCCTCCTGAACCGTACAAGGCCACATGCCCTCAAGATTGGGAGGGTGCTTTGGGGTAGCCCCCCAAAACACCTTGTCCCCATGTTGATGAGGACAAGGGCCTCATCCCCACAACCCTGGCCGGTGGTTGTGGGGGTCTGCGGGCGGGGGGCTTATCGGAATCTGGAAGCCCCCTTTAACAAGGGGACCCCCAGATCCCGGCCCTCCCCCCTGTGTGAAATGGTAAGGGGGTACAAAAGTACCCCTACCATTTCACTAAAAAACTGTCAAAAATGTTAAGAGACAGTTTTTGACAACTCCTTTATTTAAATGCTTCTTCTTTCTTCTATCTTCCTTCATCTTCTTCTTCTTCTGGATCTTCTGGTTCTTCCTCCGGTGTTCTCGTCCAGCATCTCCTTCTTCCCTTCTTCTCCTCGGGCCGCTCTGCATCCATGGCATGGAGGGAGGCTCCCGCTCTTCTCTTCATCTTCTTCTCTTCATCTTCTTGTCTTCATCTTCTTTTCGGGCTGCTCCGCATCCATGCTGGCATGGAGGGAGGCTCCTGCTGTGTGATGCTTCCACTCTCTGACAGTTCTTAGATAACGGGGGGCGGGCCCCCTTCTGACGCACAGGGACATGACGGGACTTCCCTGTGGCATTCCCCGTGATGCCACAGGGAAATCTCGTTAAGTCACCATGCGTCAGAGGGGGGCGGGGTCACCGGGTGGCCCCCCCCGTTATTTAGGAACCATCAGAAGAGGAGAAGCGTCACACAGCGGGAGCCTCCCTCCATGCCAGCATGGATGCGGAGGGGCCGAAAAGAGGATGAAGAGAAGAAGATGAAGAGAAGAAGATGAAGAGAAGAAGATGAAGAGAAGAGCGGGAGCCTCCCTCCATGCCATGGATGCGGAGCGGCCCGGGGAGAAGAAGGGAAGAAGACGCCGCGGAGGAGATGCTGGACGAGAACACCGGAGGAAGAACCAGAAGATCCAGAAGAACCAGAAGAAGAAGAAGATGAAGGAAGAAAGAAGAAGCATTTAAATAAAGGAATTGTCATAAAACTGTCTCTTGTCATTTTTAACATTTTTGTAGTGAAACAGTTTTTTAGTGAAATGGTAGGGGTACTTTTGTACCCCCTTACCATTTTACACAGGGGGGAGGGCTGGGATCTGGGGGTCACCTTGTTAAAGGGGGCTTCCAGATTCCAATAAGCCCCCCGCCCGCAGACCCCTACAACCACCGGCCAGGGTTGTGGGGATGAGGCCCTTGTCCTCATCAACATGTGGACAAAGTGTTTTGGGGGGCTACCCCAAAGCACCCTCCCAATGTTGAGGGTATGTGGCCTTGTACGGTTCAGGAGGGGGGGCCGCTCTCTCATCCCCCCCCTCTTTTCCTGCGGCCTGCCAGGTTGCGTGTTTGGATAAGGGTCTGGTATGGATTTTTGGGGGGACCCCACGCTGTTTTTTTTTTTATTTTGGCGCGGGGTTCCCCTTATTATCCATACCAGACCTGATGGGCCTGGTATGGAATTTAGGGGGTGCCCCACGTCATTTTTTTTTAAATTTTGGTTCGAGTTTCCCCTGTGGGGAATTCCCATGCCGTTTTTATCAATTAACTTCTATGTGTATTGTCGGACCGGCAATTCATTAATAGCCGCGAGTAGTTTTAAATGACTTTTTTTTCCTTTATAATGTCATTTTGCTGTCAGACTGTTCTAAACACGGGAAACATGCGCCCCTTTACAGGCATACTATAGACTCCCCCCAGGGACGAAATTTAAAGGGATAATACACTTTTATTGTTTCACTTTAAGCATTATTAAAATCACTGCTCCCAAAAAAATGGCCGTTTTTAAAACCTTTTTTTGCATTGATCCATGTCCCCTGGGGCAGGACCCAGGTCCCCAAACACTTTTTATGACAATAACTTGCATATAAGCCTTTAAAATTAGCACTTTTGATTATTCATGTTCGTGTCATATAGACTTTAACGGTGTTCGCGTGTTCAAACAAATTTTTTGCCTGTTCGCATGTTCTGGTGCGAACCGAACAGGGGGGGTGTTTGGCTCATCCCTAATCACAATATTCACAGAGAGTCCCAGTCTACTTTTCGTAAGGGAGTATGCTTCTCATGTAATGATTCCCAATGCAGATTCTTATCTAATTGTAGGTACAAGCACGAATGTTCATTCTGCGCACCCGGCATCCCGCTGTTTTAAAAAATCCTCTAACACACTTCAGTCAAGAGACAGTAATGCAAAAGGCATGGACGCCAGTGAGGTTGTCAAAAATGCTGTTCTGGCTAGAACAATACCCAGACTGCAAGATGGCAGATCTACTTTATAAAGGATTCCCATTTGGTTTTCTAGTTCCTTCTTTTGTAGGTCAGGGTTTTCCTCTAGTTAAAAATGTACGTTCTGTCCTTGCTCACCCTGGCATAGTTAGGGAAAAGATTTCAAAAGAATTACACAAAGGCAGAATAGCTGGACCCCCTCCCCCTTTATAAATTTTCGTTTATACCCTTTAGGTCTGGTCCCAAAAAAGGAGTCGGGTTCCTCTCATTTGATTCATCATTTATCCTTCCCTCATGGTATTTCTTTGAATGATGAAATAGCAGAATTTGAATCATCTGTATCTTATGCTTCCTTTGACGAAGCATTGGCAAGTCATCCTTAATGGCAAAAGCTGACATAAAATCCGCATTTCGCCTCTTACCTATCCATCCCATGGGTTTTAATTCTCTCGGTTTTTATTTTGAGGATCAATTCTATTTTGATAAGTGCATGCACGTGGGTTTTTCCAAGTCCTGTTTTTATTTGGAAGCTTTTTCGACCTTTGTACAGTTTTTTTTTTTTTTTTTGCAGAATACCCCCCAGAGTGGCGCTATTCATTATTTAGATGATTTTTTTTTATTTAGAGGTCAAGCTGAAGCTCAAGCTTGTTCTGATATGTTAAATTGTTTTTTGAACATCTGTGAGTCCTTTGGCATTCCCCTAGACCACTAGAAAACTGTGGGACCAGTGACTGTCATCAAATTCCTGGGCATTACAATTGATTCGGTCGCCATGGAATTCCATTTACCAATGTCAAAAATTATAAAAATTAGGTCACCTATTTCTAGTTTTTTTGGCAAGAAGAAAGGTTACGGGATGCTCAGTCCTTGTTGGGGCTCTTCACTTTTGCATCTAGAGTAATTCCAGTAGCCTGAATCTTCTCTCGAAGATTTGCTCTAGCCACTAGGGGCCTCAAAAATCCTCTTTCTAATGTTTCTATTACCCATCCTATTAAGGAGGATTTAAAGGTTTGGGACCAATTCCTGATCAATTTCAATGGTTGTGCACTATAGCAGAAAGATTTAATTGAAGACTTGGATATTCGCTTATTTACTGATGCATCCGGATCGGTTGGCTTTGGAGGTTTCCTGGACGGTCATTGGTGTGCTGATGAAAGAGTCTTGGAAGTCACCAGATATTAACTGTAATCTGGTCCTATTAGAATTATTCCTTGTAGTGGTAACTATTGTTATTTGGCACCAAATTTTTGAGAACATTTTTATCCTTCATACGTGTAATAGAGGAGTATTTTTTGCTGTAAACTGTTTATCATCAAAATCTGAATTAGTAATAAAATTACTCAGTTTTTTTATTTTGCAATGTATGACTTATAGCATTTGGCTTAAAGCGAAACATGTTCCTGGTTTTACTTACAAGATTGCCGATTCATTATCTTGTTCGCAGTTCCAGAGGTTTCGAGAGCTTGCTCCAGAGTCAGTTCAAGAAGGATTTCCATGCCCGGAATTTCTCTGGGGCCTGATTTGGGACTAAACTAGGCTAATTTAAGGCATTCCGTTGCCCCTAATGGGGCGTACACACGGTCTGACTTTTCGACCGGACTGGTCTGACGGACGCCGACGGACCAAATCTGGCAGACAATCCGATCGTGTGTGGGCTTCACCGGACCTTCAGCGGACTTTTCCAGTTGCAAATCTGACGGACTTTAGGTTTGGAACAGGCTTCAAATCTTTACGTTGTAACTCCGCCGGACCCAGAAATCCGCTCGTCTGTATGCTAGTCCGACGGACAAAAAACGACGCTAGGGCAGCTATTGGCTACTGGCTATGAACTTCCTTATTTTAGTCCGGTGTACGTCATCACGTACAAATCTGTCAGACTTTGGTGTGATAGTATGTAGGCAAGTCCGTTCGTTAGAAAGTCCATCGGATGTCCGTTGGAAGTCCGCTAGAAAGTTTGTCGGACCAGTCCAGACGAAAAGTCTGCCCGTGTGTACGTGGCATAAAACTTACAAGCTTAGTCTAAATGATGTACTTTTTGTTCAGTGTCTAATCTTTCTTTCCATTCAGTTAATGCCTATACGGCTTTATGTTTTGTTTCCTCTCTAATCCAGGCAAAACTCAGTCCTGCTTCGGTTAACAAGATTTTAGCAGGGGCCTCATTCTTTCCTAAATTTGCCATCCTTTCTGCTCCTATCTTCCTTTTTTCGAGTCAAGCAAGTGCTGAAAGGTTTTAGAAGGTCTTCCCCAGCTATTGACAATAGACGCCCTATTTTTTTGAATTATTAGCGAAACTGATGTGGGCATTGGAATCCGTTTGCTTCTCCACGTTTGAGACTACCCTGTTCAGAATGGCCTTTGTTCATGACTTTTTTGGTGCTGTTAGAATTCGAGCACTCACAGCACCACATAAAACTTCTTCCTCTTTTTTTATTGTTTTCAGATATCACTGTAATGGACGATTTGGTTAAGATTTTTCATCCGCAGATCCAAAATGGACCGATTAGGGAAAGGTTGATGGCTACCCCTTTATAGAGCTCCTTTCTAGAGTTTCTATCCAGTTTTTAGGAATACCCAATATATTTCTGTCAGACCCCCATTTCAGGTTCCTTTTTTATTCATCTTAATCTGTCTCCATTAGCAAGTTTCCAGTTTTCATCTGTCCTGTCTTCTTGCCTTAAGAAACTTAACCTTTCTGGCTTTCATTTCTCCTCACATTCTTTCAGGATAGGTGCGGCTACTGAAGCCAGCCTTCTCGGTTTTTCTAATGATGGTTTGAAAAAATTGGGACGTTGGGATAGTGATAGGTTTAAATTGTATGTTCGTCCTGATCTTGTTATTGTTTGATTTTTCTTAGGTTCTGCCAGGCTTGTCATTTGGATAGTTGGCCATTTCTTTATATTTTGGGCTAAGGGGAGAGCTTCAATCAGGAATTTCAAAACCAATTTTGGTTTGGATGAAAGACTATTTCAGGTTTTATGGTGGGGAATAAGGGGTCTGAGATGGAGAAACCTTAAGGACCATTTAATTTACTTACTAGGACAATACCCTTCCCCAGATGTACTTATTATTCACGCCAGGGCTAACGACCTGGGCAGGAATAAAACTTGGGATTTGATTTGCGAAATGAAGAGGGATTTATCTTCCTTTAAGTTGTTATTTCCTTTCACTGTGATTGTATTTTTGGAAACGGTACCAAGACCCCTTTGGTCAGATTCAAGCAATCTTCATTATTTAGATAAGATTAGGAAACATTTAAATACGCAAATAAATACGCAATTTAGTAATTTATCAAGGCAATCTTTCTTACTGCCACATAGACCTTGAGGGTTTCCTTCCTGTTTTTTACAGAGCTGATTTCATTCACCTGTCGGATGTCAGCTTAGACATTTTTATTTTAGGCTTACAAAGCATGATTGAGCAGGCCACGGCGTTTGGGGGGCTTCAGGCACCCAGTTTCTGACTGGCTTTCAGCTGGTGGTGCTTGTCATCAAGTTCAGTTCTGGATGGACTAGGTGATAGTATTAATAAATAAATGAATAATGATTATGTAAATTTAAGAATAAATATATTGCTGGTTTTGGATTAATTATAACGCTGTGGGCATTATATCCAAACATAAAATAAGTTTGTGTTATGTCTCTTTATTTTATTATTATTATTGAATCCTTTGTGCTGTCCCATGAACACATTGATCTGTTGCATAAATCTGCCACACTTTTGAATAAGCCGACCATACGGGGGGAGCAAAGCGATACAACACATTTATTACATGGAAACACAGCATCTTGATAAATCTGTTACACTTCAACGACCAATTCACCAACTGCAGAACATTAATGGACATATGCTTTTTTTACCCTTTTATTGTAGTAAATGGGTCCAGAGCAGCTGCCCATGCATACACAATCTGGCTGCCCAATGAAGTTTCTAATGAGAGATTGTGATACAAGCATGCACATTCACACAGTAAATTACAAGGAAACGAGCACATAGCAGACATGTCAGGTACTGCACTCTTTTGGAAAACACATAAGTGACTGGTCAGGAAGAATATTACCGTGCCAATTGATTTACACCCCAGAAAAGCTCAATTAGTGGTTGAAGAGCATGGTTGAGGGAACTTATTAACATTACCTGATCTAACCCTAAATGTCCAGATCTGGCAAATGTTCTCTGTTGTTTGTGGACCCCATAAGTGAACCTATGCCTTTTTATGCAAGGCAAAATAATATGTTCACTTTAACCTAGCCCTTTCCTGCAGCACATGCTTACCTTACCTTTTGTTTCCCCACAGCTCCATTCTGTTGCCAGGGGTGAAGGACTGTCCTCTGTAAGCCACTAGATGCAAATATGTGATAGAGCTGATCGGCCCAGCGCTCTCACATGGAGTGAGTTACATGCTCCTCCATACCTAGAAGTAACGGAGAGAAGGAAACCGGATTATGGAGATGGTTGTGATATTAAGACAAACCTGCTGCTCTGCAAAACACAGATTTGCCTTAAAGAACTACTATAGTGACAACTGGCAAGCCAGTCAGATTGGAAGTAGCCACCCAGTGCCTATAAGCACCTGGCTGTGTTTTTTTAGATGTGTGGCTTACTTTTTCGGGCCTTCTTATTGAAAGAGTTTGCTTGTGCCACATGACATGCATCAACAAAGCAGTTGGCCTTCATTCTTGGAGCCACCGAGTCACAGGCATACCAACCCATAACTAAAAGGCTTGACAAAAGCAGGCTGGCAAGAGTGTGATAAGATCCTGCACTTATGTATACAAATTTTTATAGGGGTAAGTACACATGAGCACTGGATGATATAGTGCATCTGCCACTCTTGTAATGTCATGCTCTAGGGGACCTATTAAGGGAAATGAAAATGATACAGTCAGCAGACCAGTGCTACAGCTCACATTTATCCTGACACAGAGCAATGAAGGTAATGTGCCCAGAGAGATAAAAAATGCAAATGATGGCAAATGGGGAAGAAATAAAATAGAACAAATTGTGTTCCCTCAGTGTTTATTGATATCTGCTGTTGGTATGGGAGATACAGACTACGTATATGTATTTTTCTCACTTTTGAGACCTCTGAGCACAGACACATATGACAGTGAGTACCTAGAAGGGAAGAAGCTTGCAATTTTATCATATATGTGTAGTACTAAAAAATGTCATGCATTTATCTCGGTTTTACAACTTTTCATGTATCATTTAGGAAGAGAACGGCCTTCATTTTACCTATATTTTCTTTGTAAATTTTAAATGCAGCAAAAATGTGATACTATTATTTGAACAGCTGCACCAGGAATACAAAGGTTACACTAACCTTAACACATGTCCAGTGTGGAAAAGCTTTCTGTTACCTCACCTGCAGATAACAAAAAGCACTTTCTATACTGTGTTAGCCAACGACTATCCATCTGCTCCTTAGCAGCAAACAATGGTGTAAGTACGCTAACGTGTTAAAGTAAATATTGTATTTAGGTTTGTGCGTTACATTAAATATAACTTATTGACATTACTGTATGCACACATAGAATGCATTAAAAGATACTTATAAGATGTTAATACAAAACAATCTTATGTGCTAATAAAAAATTATTTTATTCAATTAAATTGAAAAATAAATAAATAGATGACTAGTATACTGGAAGGAATGCTTTCCTTTAGAATCCAGAGAGACTTGTGTCTGGTTGCTGTGAGAGCCAGAAAACGTATTCTCTTTGTTAAGCAAATTACCATATGTGACTTAATAGGGCAAAAGCAATGTTAAAACTGCAATAACACATAGGAATCCATAGCAAGATGTGGTAATATCAGTGGTCACATTGTATGTTTTTGTTTTAAATATAAAATCTGGGACTTCTGACTGTGGAAATTAATTTTAAACAGGATCTTATGCAAAAGTTCCAGGCAGGTGGCAAAACTATAAGACCAAAGCAACATTGTCCATTGTAACCATGCTGCCCTGCTTTCCCCCACATCTAAATTCTTGGCTGCACTGAATATTTAGGTTGCATTTTGTATAAAGCAGTACTTTAGCCAGCCAGATACTTATATTCATACAGCACAATAAATAGTCACACATCTTTTACAGTAGGTGTATATTAAAGCTGATTTCCAGGTATGAGTTTTATAACCTAGATACAATGGTTCTGGCTGGACCAATGTAAGTATGCATATGCCATACCTGTGGGACTACTGTGGAAACTGGAAATCACTAGAGTAGTCTCTGCTACTCCAGTAGCTGTAAAAAATAAAATAAAAAAAATTAAAAGCAAAAACAAAATAGGGCATTGTTCACATGAGGCATACTACAGAGGCTGTGTCCACCTACATGGGATGCTTCATGCATCCTCAGGCAGATAGTCCCATTGCTGTCAATTGGGAAGCAGTGGCTGCACGGACATTGCTCTCAATTTGACATCTGTGTGGGTACAGGTGCATGTCCCTGAGCTCGCACTGTCTGCATTCGGACTGTGTGCCCGTAGGAATGTCAAATTGGGAACAGCAACTGTGTCTCTGCAGCTGTTGTGTCCCAATTGACAGGAATGGGACTGCCTGCACAGGGATACACAAAACATCTGTGCATCCCCATGCACATAAACATGACCCTCACACAGGTGTATGCTTTAGTACACCTCATGTGAAATAGGCCTTAGAAGGAATTTAATGTGAATTGTATGTTATGTTTATGCATGCTAATAATGACATTAGTGTATTTTTAGTGAAAACAGTGGTTCGATAAACATTTGTGCAACTATCGCAGGGCCTCCTAAAAAATCAACTATTGTGAGGATTGTACTGGGGCTCAGTCTGTCCCCCAGTACAATCTCCTCAGGTCAGTCTGACTGACCTGGATCATTGCACTGGGGGGGGGGGGGGGGGATTATACTGGGGGACAGATTGATCGGGAGGGGAAGGATCGTATTGGAGGACAGACTGACCTGGAGTGGGATTATACTGGGGGACAGAATGACCTGGAGGGGGGATTTTACAGGGGAACAGATTAACCTGGGTTGGGGGAATTGAAGTGGGGACAGACCTGGGGGAATTATATTGGGGGCCAGATTGACCTGGGGGGATTTTACTGGGGGGGCAGACTGACCTGGGGTAAATTATACTGGGGACTGACTGACCTGGAGGGGATTATACTGGGGAACAGATTAACCTGGGGTGGAGGGAGGGGAAAGGATTATACTGGGGAACAGACTGACCTGGGGGGGGATAATTATATTGGGAGTAGACTGACCCAGGGTGGATTATACTGAGGGACAGATGGACCTGGAGGAAGAAAGGATTATACTTGGGGACAGACTGACCTGGGGGGGACTGATACTGGTGGGAATTGTTTTATTGAACAAGTCCCGCCCGCCCCATGTGCATTTACTACAGCAGGGTGGCCTGGCTTTGCAAAGTCATGTACAGGTACATGACTCACGCCCGCGCCGTCATCGCGCCGTCATCGCGCCATCATCGCGCCGTCATCGGATTCAGTTTAGAAAAAAATCACTCATCGGGTCCAGGCCAGGCCTGAACCTGCTGGGCAGTTATAACCAATGGACAAACTTCCTATGCCTGTGTAATGTAAACACAGGTACAGGAAGTGATGCAATCTCCCCTCATGGAGCCCTTTTGGTTCCAGCGTGCGGGAGAGAAGCATCTCATTGTGAGTACACCAAACACTACACTAACACCAGTACACATAGGCACATATTTTCACCCCCTGATCACCCCCCCAGTTAACCCTTTCACTTCCTGTCACAGTGCCACCAAGTGTAGTGTTCATATTTTTTACTGATCACTGTGTTGGTGTCATGCGTGATGCTAAACAGCGTTAGGGCAGTTAGTGGTAGGCCCAGATAGGTTTAGGGTACCCCCACATATTCCCTAATAAAGGTTTAACCCCTTGATCACCCCCAGTTAACCCTTTCACTCCATGTCACAGTGTCACTAGTTTAGTGTATAAATTTTTTTTATGATCACTGTATTAGTGTCATGGGTGGCGCTAGTTGGCTAGTTAGTGTTAGTTAGTGTCAACACCAGTTAGGTATTGTGTCAGTGACAATCCCAGACCTTTCGATTGCCAGTAGCACTAACACACATGCACACACCATATACCTCCATTACAAGAATAGTGTCTGAACGGATCAATATCTTTGATCGGATCAGATCTATACTGGAATCCCCAGTAGTATAGTGTTCACAAAAAATGCAGCGTTAGGATCAGCCCAGACACCTGCCAGTACCTGCATTTAGCCCCTCTGCCCAGCCCACACAAGTGTAGTATCAGAGGATCACTGTCACTTCCAAAACACACCACACAAAACAGCAGCGTTAAGCAGAGTCAGGCCTGATCCCTGCTAGCGCAAGCAATTAATTTTTTTGTAGTGGTTCAAACAGTCCTCTGACAATCAGGTGCTTTTTTTTACCTGTGAGTCGCACTAGTTACCTATAAATTTATTGGCCAAAATGTTAAACCAAAGGTACAGGCCTACAGGCCTACAGGATGCTGAGCATGACAGATGACAACGGGGAGTCATTTAAGATCATTTTTTTCCTTATTAATGTACACACAGCACCACATATTGACAGAAAAACACAGAATTGTTGACATTTTTGCAGATTTACTAGAAAAAAAAGAGCAGCAGTCACAAGGTTTCTCAGAGCATAGACCTGAGCAGCAAGAATTTTGTCACCCAAAGGAGAAGTGAAACTGGTGCGAACCGTAGACAGAATACGATCAGGAGGAATCACAGGAACCAGAACCGACTCCAACTTGGAAGTGGAGGAAAATTGTCATGACAAGGCGTTAGCCCTTACATTCTTAGTATCGGGTAAGAATGAGACAATGTAATTGAAACTTGATAAGAAAAGAGCCCATCTGGGGGCGTGGTCTGGACATGGCCGAGTGAAGACGTGTGCTTGAGGAGCTCCCGGTCCGACCCGTCCTTATCCAGCTTTTATTCAACATATATCTCCTCGGTACACCTGGAATGTACTCCGCTGGGAAGCGGAGAGGAAGGCAGAAGAAAAAAGAATCCCCCAAACAGCACAGAAATACCGACATACAGCGGTACCTTCTAAACAACCAAGAGGCCTCTCCGATCACCAAGATGGCGGACGCCACGAGGCCTGGTCCATCTGCTACTGCACAACTGCGGGCCTCCTCTACCTCCCTATCGGGACCAGACAGCCTAGATGTGGACTGTAACATACCGGAGGTGTTCCGATCGGGCACCACAGCACAGTCACAGCAATCCCCCATGCCACTGATTCTACAAGCTGACGCTGAGTTGAGAGCTCTACTGCAGGCTCTCCCGACCCGTTCGGACATAGAAGCCATAATCAGCAGAATGGAAGCAACTCATCGCAAGGAGATAGCTGAAGTGAGACAAGAAGTGCACTCACTATCGGAACGAGTGGAGACTGGAGAAACCTCAGTGACGGCAATGGAGCGGAGGATATCGGCGGTGGAGGCAGCACAGGCATCCCAGGCTGACATTATCCTCAACCAACAACTCCATATGGAGGAAATTGAGGACCGCAGCAGGCGCAACAATCTGCGCCTGAGGGGCCTGCCAGAGGCCACTGGATCAGAGGACTTGGCGGCGTCTGCCCTCGCCATCTTCAGAGACCTAACAGGAACCTCACTTCCTCCTAACTTGTCCTTCGATCGAATCCACAGAGCCCTCGGCCCGCGCTCCGCTGACCCAGACAGACCGAGGGATGTCATCTGTCGAATCCACCAGTACTCACACAAAGAGCTAATACTCCGTTCGGCGTGGGAGAGAGGAGACCTGGAGTTCGACGGCGCTGCTGTGCGTATTATGCCGGACTTATCTAGAGCGACACTGCAACGGAGGGCCCTATTGAAACCAGTCCTGGAGGCTGCCAGGCACAACGGTCTCACATACCGATGGGGCTTCCCTATTTCGGTTACGTTCAAGAAAGCCCAGCACTCTTTTACTCTCCGGACCCCTGCAGACCTCCCTGCTCTGTTCTCCTTTATGGACATGGAACCCATCGCAGTGCCTGACTGGCTACAGCTGATACAGCGCTCTAACCCCCGCCCCGGAATGTCGGGCATAAGAAGAGCCAGATCACCCAGACCACAGAGGAGCCGGAGCCAGCGCAGATCTCGTCTCAACCCTGCTGAAGCGCCAAGGGAGGACTGAACAGTACCTGTGTTGCGGTGAGATACTAAAGACCTGCATCCTCCCTGATGTTACACTTCCCCCGTTTATGCTGGGCTGGATCTAGTGAGCCCTTTACGTCCCCTGATGGTCCCTCTTTACCGGGGTGATAAATCATTACTACCGCCTGGGAACTTCCTTTGTGGTTTGGCTGGCCCCCCGCCCCCCCCCCCCCCCTGGCTGTGGTGTACGTTATCACTGGCCGTGGGGAAGCATTGGCGGCTGGCGGGGGGGGGGGGGCTCGCTGTATGGGTCTCTTACATGGGCGGAGAGGTGTCTGAGTGCTTCCCACATCTCCATCTGTATGGGTACACATGCTGCTGAACTGATCTGTGGGGGATTCTGGAGGGGGGAGGCCATTTCCTCTTGCTCGCTATACACACTGAGGGAGAACCTGCACGTCTCCTTTGAGTGATTGCCCATCCCCCCACCCCGCCCGGACTAGCCCCAACCGGAGCCTACTGTCACAAGACGTGAACACACTTTCCTTATGCAGATGGGCCGAGGGGACACCCTGGTGGTCACTCAGGAGACCCTGGTACATAATCTGGAAGACTTCAGGTGTCCCAGCTTAACCTACCATGCTGAAGACATAAGGAATGTATGCTTGACCCAGTGGACTAAAATAGAGGAACTTCATGGTTGGTTGCCATATGTACTTACCTAACACTGAGAGCTGAATTTATATGGGGTGGACCATGATGTGGGAATGTAATGTGATATACTGAAGCTGCTGCAGTTGTATAGCCTAGAGATTGCCCACTGTAGAAAACTAGGATTTGAGCAGTACCCACCAGAATGAGCCGTATTCACAATACCACCGGGGTGCCTGGGGGTCCTTGGGGGACCTACGGGGGGGGGGGTGGCGGAATGGGGACCGTCCGGAAGAGGGGGGAGCACGGCTGTGTTCCTTACTGCTGATCCTCAGGTTCATTTTAACACAAGTGGACGGGGGGATGGGTAACTAACTGGGTCTAAATAGATCACTTAATATATCTCATGTTTCCCCCCTCTGGGGGGGAGAGGTTAGTTTTTTCTTCTTTTTTCATGAAGAAACATTTAAGTTGTTATGGAGTTAATTATTAATTTACGTTATCAAGCTGGGTGGCGTGGAGGGGATCGGGAGACTCCCTCTCGGTCAACTCTTACCACTTCCCAACTAGGACGGAGCACCTCCCTGGTGTAATCAGGGACATGCTTCTAAGCAAATAAGTTTATTTGCATTTAGGTATACGACAGTCAGATTCAACTGTCAGTTATCTGTCTTTCTGGACAGTTAAGTACTCAACTCTTCTATTTTTTCTCTCTCTCTTTCTCCTCCTTCCCCTTTTTTTTTTTTTTTTTTTTTCTCCTTCTCTTCTCTCCCTCATCTACCCCCTACTTTACCCAACTTATACTGATATCTACTTATTTCTTTCCCCCTTAATCCTCCCCCAACCCCTCCTTTCAGCCCACTCTCTTCACTAACGCCCTTGGGCCCGGGCGGCAATGGACACCATTACCATCCTTTCACTGAACACAAAGGGCTTAAATGTACCAGAAAAGAGACGCATGCTATTACATGATCTTAAAAGAGCACACGCAGACATAGCGTTTCTCCAGGAAACGCACTTTAAGACTGGTAACCCACCCTGCCTTAAAAACAGGTACTTCCCACATTGCTATCATGCCACCAATGTAGCAGCCAAATCTAAAGGAGTATCCATACTACTATCGGGAGTGATGCCATGGACATGTGGTGGCACTTTGGCGGACGCTGACGGCCGCTACATGTTCATTAAGGGCTGGATAGGTGACAAAAAGGTCACGCTGGCCAATATATACGCCCCTAACGACAAACAGGATACCTTCCTACACCGTATACTGGAGTTACTGGCAGAATTTAGAGAGGGTCAACTAATCTTGGGGGGTGACCTTAACATACCCCTGGTCCCCACGGTAGACACTTCCTCGGGCGCCTCATCCGTACGCAAGAGCACACACAAACGCATAATCCGAGATCTACACGATGCCCAACTATTGGACATCTGGAGATTACACCACTCAGGTGACAGAGACTACACTTTCTACTCGTCCCCACACAAAGTGTACTCGAGAATAGATTACTTCTTTATCCCCCACAGCCAATTAGAAGCTGTCCACAATGTAGAAATAGGCAACATAACATGGTCGGATCACGCGCCTATCACTCTGCGTTATAACCTGACATCTACTCTGAACATTAGATCCAAATTTTGGAGACTAAATGAAAGCTTACTCCAGACACCAGAGGTAATGACAGACGTCACAAATGAATTGAAATGTTACTTTCAAACTAACGACACCGAAGACTGCAATCCTGGTATTCTATGGGAGGCCCATAAAACTGTGATGAGGGGAGTATTAATTAAACACGGCGCCCGCATTAAAAGAGAAAGGGAACAACAACTACTTCTACTCCTTCGTAAAATTCATGTAATTGAATTACAACACAAACAGACTCCAGTTCCTTCATTAGAAGCAGAACTACTCTCCCTCAGAAGACAGACAGTAGACCTACTACACTATAGAGCTAAAGCGGCATTACAAAAATGTCAAAAATTCTCCTACGAATCCAGGAACAAGTGCGGGAAATTACTGGCCAAAGCAGTTAGAAGTCATAAATTAACCACATATATCCCCCATATCACAGCCCCATCGGGACAGAAAAAGACCACTCCAACTCAGATAGCGAAGGAATTCAGGGACTACTACTCATCCCTATACAATCTTCCAGTTTGACCCCCGAACAACACGACGATAGATGATTACATATCGACAGCTCAAATGCCCCACATATCGACGACAGTAAGTACAGACTTAGAAGATCCCATTACCGTGGAGGAATTACAGCGAGCGGTGGGTGGGATGAAACCCGGCAAAGCCCCGGGCCCTGATGGGTTCACCCTACAATATTACCAAACCCTCCTGCCGCTCCTGGCTCCTCATATGGTTCGGATGTTTAACTGTCTGGGAGAGGGAACCCCCCTACCCAGAGACACTCTGAGGGCACACATCTCCCTTATACCGAAAGAAGGTAAAGATGCGTCAGCATGTGGAAGCTATAGACCTATATCCCTGTTGAACGTAGATCTTAAACTCTTCACAAAGATTCTGGCCAATAGACTGACCCCACACATACCGGAATTAATTCATGCAGATCAAGTGGGGTTTGTCCCTGGCCGAGAGGCGAGGGACAACACTACTAAAGTACTCATTCTCATCCATATAGCCTCGACTACTAAAACCCCATGCGTCTTCCTTAGTACAGACGCGGAGAAGGCGTTTGACCGGGTTAGTTGGGCTTTTATGTCTTCAGTCCTCAAAAAGATCGGCCTGGGGCGTAAGATGCTACAATGGATCCGCACCCTATATTCTAACCCCACCGCCCAGGTCAAAGCCAATGGAATACTCTCAGACCCTCTCCCTATATCAAATGGTACCAGACAGGGCTGCCCGCTCTCCCCTCTCCTGTTTGCCCTGGCTCTAGAACCCTTTCTGTGCACTATTCGAGCTAATCCGGATATCTCGGGCGTGACAGTGGGGGATTCCCAATATAAGATCTCAGCATACGCTGATGATCTGCTGTTTTCCCTAACCAACCCAGTAGTGTCCCTACCAAACCTACTCAGGGAATTTGATATATATGGAAGTTTAGCCAACCTAAAAATCAATTTTGATAAGTCAGAGGCCATGGGGATTAATATCACATCGTCTAGATTGAGCTCTCTAAAATCACAGTTTAGATTTAAATGGTCCGATACCTCCTTCAAATATTTAGGAACCCAGATCCCTAACGATCTCAAACACACCTTCGGACTCAACTTCCCACCATTACTAACAAAGACTCGCGTGCTTCTGGAAGAATGGAGCAAGGGCCTACACTCCTGCTTTGGCAGATGTAACTTGCTAAAAATGTCTATACTGCCGAAATTTTTATACTTATTACAGGCACTACCGGTCAGGATCCCACCCCAATACTTTAAGCAAATACACTCCCTTTTTATTAAATTTGTCTGGGCGAACTCAAAACCTAGGCTACGCAGGAGTTACCTGACATTACCCAAACAATTCGGTGGACTAGCTCTTCCAGACTTGCGGAACTATTACCGGGCAGTTCACCTAGGTAGAACAATAGACTGGAACAGACATGGCCAAAACAAACTCTGGACGCAATTAGAACAGGCTCAGTCCACAGTCCCCTTGAAGGGTGCGATATGGTGCTTTGACCAGCTCCCATCAGACTTGAAGGCACACCCGGTAATAGGCACAACCCTCAAAATAGGCACATATATTATTTCTACTACCTCCATCTCTTCTAGAGACTCCCCTCTCTACCCGATATTGGGAAATCCGTCTTTCCCTCCTGGTCTAGAACAATCAGGGTACAGGACACTCGCCATGTCCGGTAGGGACCGAGCGTCACGTTTTCTGGTTGAAAACAAATGGCCCTCTATCTCAAACCTAACTGATGTGGAGGGACAATTCCAACTACCGTTCTGGAAAGCAATTAGAATACACCACTTCTTACACTCGATCCCTAACCCAGCACAATTTAACCGAGATTTAACAACATATGAAGAGTACTGCGCAGACGAGGGAACACTGCCACGGGTACTATCTAAAACATATGAATTGCTCAATTCCCCTACTGAACAACCTGACCTGGCATTTATACAGCAATGGGAAACAGATTTACAATGCAAGTTTACTAACACACAAATTCAAACGATTATTAGATTCTCCCTAAAAACATCTATCTGTACAAAAATACAAGAACTCAATTATAAAATCCTGACCAGATGGTACTACACACCTCAAAGGCTACACACGTACTTCCCTAATACTACAGACAGATGTTGGAGATGTCAGACTGACATTGGGACGCTCCTCCACATCTTCTGGTCTTGCCCTCTGCTTCAACATTTCTGGACAACAGTCCGGACGATCACCCAAAAATTTACTGACCATGTGATAAGCGACGACCCAGCTTTCATTCTGCTCCATGCCACCTCAATACCCGCACGGAGATACAAAAAGTCCATAATCAGACACCTACTGGACGCAGCTAAATATTGCATCCCACTTCTGTGGAAGAAATGCACGCCGCCGACCATTGGGTTATGGCTACGCAGAGTGGAGGAGATCAGGAGGTTGGAGGACTTAGTCCTGACGGCACATAACAAACAAGAACAACATTCCAAGACATGGAGGCTATGGATGATGTTTATATTCTCTGATGAGGGGATGGCGCTACTTACCACATGAATAATAAAACCCTATAGATCTGAAGATGGTGGGCCATGTCGCCCGGGTCCAAAACTTCCTCCTCCCCCTCCCTACCTAACCCTTCCCCTTACCTCCTCTCTGACTCCCCTTTCCCCCCTTCCCTTTCTTCGATACTACCTCACTGGAATCTCTACACTCTTTTCTTTTTCTTTTCCACTTTAACCACCATACTTTAACTTGCCTTGCCTCTCTCTTAACATAATTCTCACCTATGATTATATGTCCTCTGGTCACTCAGGGAATGGGCAGTAGAGACAGATGTGCAACCGCAAGGCCGTGGTGAGACCTACTGTACATCGTTCTATCTTGTAGATGGAAAATATGGAAGACGTCAGTCCTATTTTTGATTATAACTGGTACAGATGTTAGGATTACCACTGTCGCATCTTACCAACTGTGAACACCAGTTGTTAAAAATGACACTGTACAGCAGTATCTGTTGCTTCCAACCTCTTATTTATTTGAATTTTGCTTTATCTCTCCGGTCTTTATTCTTTGTCTTTGTATATTTTTGTATACTTTTTGTTGTTTTGTTTTATTCTTTGGAAATAATAAAACTTATATTGGAAAAAAAAAAAAGAAAAGAGCCCATCGCGCCCTTCTTGGAGAGAGGCGTTTAGCCTCAGACAAGAATGTGAGATTCTTATGGTCAGTAAGAATTAGAACCGGCACAGTGGTACCTTCGAGGAGATGTCTCTATTCTTTCAGGGCTAAAATGATCACCAACAGCTCTCTGTCACCAATCTCGTAATTGGACTCCACAGGTGACAATTCCTTGGAAAAGAAGACACAAGGATGCATAGCGCTCTCAGAGGTAGGACGTTGAGACAGAAGGGCGCCAACACCAATCTCAGAAGCATCAATATCAAGGATAAACGGTAATGCAGGATCAGGATGTGCCAACACAGGAGCAGAAAAAAAGGCAGCCTTGAGACTCTCAAAGGCCTTAATGGACGCCGAAGACCAACTCTGTGGGTCACCGTCCTTTCTGGTCATATCAGTCAGGGGCTTGACCAGAGACGAGAAGTTATGAATAAACATCCTTAAATAGTTGGCAAAGCCCAGGAAACACTGCAGAGGACGTAAACCCACGGGTTGGGGCCACTGTAGGACTGCCGAAAGTTTTTCTGGGTCCATTGAAAAACCAGCAGTGAAAATGACATGGCCAGGAATTTAACCTGTTCACGATGGAATTCACACTTCTCCAGTTCACAATAGAGATTGTTTTTTCTTAGTTTCTGAAGCACACGACAGACATCTGTGTGGTGGCTCTCCAGGGACTTTGAAAATATGAGGATATCATCGAGATAAACCACCACACATACCTGCAACAAATCTCGGAGGACATCGTTAATAAATTCCTGGAAAACTGCCGAGGCGTTACAGAGGCCAAATGGCAAAATGAGGTACTCATAATGGCCAGTTCTGGTATTAAACGCAGTTTTCCACTCGTCGCCCTCCTTAATCCTCACAAGATTGTATGCCCCTCTCAAATCAAGCTTTATGAAAACCGTTGCTCCCCTGAGGTGGTCAAATAACTCCGTAATCAACGGAATCAGATAGGCATTCTTAATCGTGAAACGATTGAGACCCCCATAATCGATGCAAGGTCTCAGTTCACTACTGTTCTTCTTCACAAAGAAGAAACCAGCACCCATAGGAGACGAGGATTTGCAGATGAAACCTTGAGAAAGTGTAGCTGCAACATACTCCTCCATGGCCTTATCCTCCTGCCGACAAAGGGTAAACCCAGCCACGAGTATGGTACCAGGATGAAGGTCAATTGCACAATCATACGGCCGGTGTGGAGGCAAACTACCGGATTGACCTTTGTCAAAGACATCGCTAAAATTGTGGTACTCCTCCGGCAGGGAGGAGAGTGAAGAGGTGCACAGGACCTTGGCTACATTTTGGAAGCATGTCTCACTGCATTGTGGTGACCAGGAGAGAACCCCAGCACGGAGCCAATCAAAAGAGGGGTTGTGCCTCTGTAACCAAGAATAACCAATAACCAGAGGAAACTTAGGTGAGGAAATAACTTAGAATTGGATTATCTCATGGTGAATAGCCCCTACGGCCATGGACAACGGAACCGTCTCATGAGTCACTTGGGCAGGCTGTAGAGGTCTCCCGTCACGAGCCTCAATGGCAAGTGGAGTGTCACGCAGCTGCAGCGGAATCGAGTGCTTCCATAGGACAACATCAATGAACAGTCGATTAGAGCCTGTATGTCGACAGATGACTCAGCCCAGGAAAGGGTGACCAAAACCAGGAGCTTATCCTTCTGGATAACTGGGGATGAAACAACTCCACCTAAGGTCTGTCCGTGACAGGACCTCAAGGTTCGGGCGTTCCCTGGACGGGTAGGACAAGACTTCAAAAAGTGACCTGCCTGGCCACAATAAAGGCACAATCTCTCCCTCCTCCTAAAGGTTCTCTCATCCGCAGAGAGACGTGTGAAACCCAAGTGTATGGGTTCACCTTCACTGCCTGACTTGGTACCAGGAGGCATGGGAGGTGAGGGAGGCACGGGTGGGACTGCAAATCTCGGAGACAAACGTACAGGAGGCTTCCGCAAGCACTCCTTAAAAGAGAGTCTTTCTCTGAGTCTGGAGTCAATGAGGATGGCAAACGTGATCAACTTCTCCAGCTCAGTGGGTATATCTCGGGCTGCTATCTCATCCTTGATGGTATCTGAGAGACCATGAGAAAAAGCAGCCACGAGGGCCTCATTGTTCCACGCAACCTCTGCTGCCAGAGTACGGAATTCAATGGCGTAGTCGGCAACAGTTCTCGTACTCTGTTTGATGGACATGAGGCACTTGGCAGCAAAAGCAGAGTGTGCGGGAACATCAAATACCCTTTTAAAGGAAGCCACAAACTCAGGGTAACTCAAGACAACAGTTTTTTGCTTCTCCCATAGAGGGTTTGCCCAGGCCAAGGCTCTCTCAGAAAGTAAAGATATCACAAAACCTACTTTGCTTCTGTCCGTGGGAAACGCCTGGGGCAGCATCTCAAAAGTATATCTCAACCTGGTTGAGAAACCCTCTGCAGTGGACTGGATCGCCCCCAAATTGCTGGTGAAGCAGAGCGGAACCAGACATACCTCTTATAGAGGTAATACTCGAGTCGGGTGCGTGCACCGCGGGGCAGGGTCGGCCTGCAACATAGGTTGTATCGGGGCGGCCACAGTGGGAGATTCCAGGTGAGCCATGCGACTCAGGAGCATTTGTAATGCCATGGCGAACTGATCCATGTGGTGATCCAGTTAGTCAAATCTGTAAAAAATATTACCAACAAGTGGATTGACTGCATCTTCTGAATTCATGGCCTTCGCCTACTGTCAGAAACCATGAAATCAGACCGAGACAGAAGAAAAGTTAAATCACACTTGTTTAATAATAAAGTAAAAAGAACAAACTTAGTAAAAACATAGCCAAAGTTCAGTAACTGGAATAGATAGTCAGCCAAGCCAGAAGTCAGGGATCTAGTGGAACTGCAAGCAGGATCCGGAGCCAGAAGGGATGTCAGCAAAGCCAGTCTTTAAACAGGAATGCAGGAGATGTTTCTTGTGATGTTGACCAAGGTGAAGGCAGAGCTCCTCTGGACTGGACGGCTCAAGTAGGCAGGACTGACAAGCAGGATATCAACAACAGCTGGGTAACTGTGGAGAGAGATGGGAGCTGGCAATTAGCCGACAGTTGAGCGGTCAGCTCAGAGAAGGAAGGGCTGAGCCCAGCCCTGACACTACATTACTATTACAACATAGATTTCTTTTTAACACATTCGGGCTGCATTCACACCTGAGCATTTCAAAGTCGTGCGTTTTTACCGCTTTTTTTGCCGTGATTTTGTACAGGTCAGCAATGTAAAAAGCAGAAAAACACCTGTTCACATCTGAGCGTTTTGTCACTTGAAGCAAAATGCCTGAAAAACGCCTTTAGCTCAAAAAAGAACATGAGCTTCTTTGGGGCAGATTACGGCTTGATTCACACCTATGCATTTTTAGTGCTTTTGCATTTTGCAGATTTGCACTACAGAACGTGTTCCATAGGAAACAATGTTAAATGGACTGTAATGACAATCTGCAAAATGCAAAAAGCACTTAAAATGCATAGGTGGGAATCAAGCCATAATCTGCCCCAAAGAAGCTCATGTTCTTTTTTGAGCTTAAGGCGTTTTTCGGACATTTTGCTTCAGGTGACAAAACGCTCAGATGTGAACAGGTGCCATTTGAAATGAATGGGATTTTGCTTGTTGGACGTTCTTCAGGTGTTTTTTCGGGCGTTTTACGAGCTGAAAACACCCAGGTGTGAATGCCGCCTAAAGCAGCGCAACACAGTTTGTTTTACTATTTAAGTTGCTACACTGGTATCTGGGTGTTGGTGAGTGCTGCTGTCTCTTTTTATGTAATTGAGTTTATTTGCACTTTAGAACACTTTTTAGTTTTTACTACTATTGTGGTAAGTAACAAATTATGGGGGTTATTATTGTGGCCACTAACACCAATGCTGTGGGTTATTATTGCACTCACTGGCACCAATGTTAGGCTTTATTATCACACTCACCGACACCAATGCTGGGGGTTATTATTGCATTCACTAATACCAATGCTGGAGGTTATTGTTCTCCAAATTCTTGCGATACGCTGCAAAAAGTGGAGCAGGACTGCCATTTTTGGGAGAGGCGCAAAAAAGGGCTGCTATTGTGTGTCCTTCTGGAAATGTTGGAGACACCTGATGTCCCCTATAATTTTCAAGTTGACCACCACTGCGAAAAAAAGCTCTTCTATGTAGTTTTATAAATGTACACTGTGAGTTATGTTTTCTAGAACTTTGAAGGCTGAAATACATATATTTGACTCAGAAACTAGATGAGAATATGATTTAGGACGCAGATGCATTGGCTGGTGTCCAGCGAGGATTACCACGATCACCCCCAACTGTAAAGCACACACATTAGGCATTTTGCCTTGCCTTAACACTGCATTTTTAGAATGTCCTGTGTATGCTAAATGAATGTTTCCCTGGCTGAGTTATGACTGTAATGTTAAAAATGTTTTTTTTTTTTTAAGTGAAATAAATATACAAGCCTATTCACTGTTGACTGGATCATGGCACATAGGCAAAACTGATTTTTTTTATCGTTGTCTATTTATGGCATAAAATGGCAATTTTGTTTAACGTTACTGATGGTCCTGTGTCAATTGCTTTTCTGGTGGGCCCTGCATAGCTCCGTACATCTCTTCTCATTATGAATATGTTCCAGTTCTATTGGCAGTAACCAAATTAACATGGGACTTCATGGTATATTAATGATAATTTCATAATTTACTGTGGTAACACAGTACATTTTCATAAACATTGCCGAGGAAAAACTTACAAAACTAGCTACGATCCTGCTAATTATGGAGTATTAATGAAATAAGGAATAGACATGAAAATAAAACATGACAAGTAAGGCTTAAACATTTCTCAGTTATATAACATTACATTAAACTGTGAAAAGAATTAGGGAAAATTAATTTTGCGCTTTATTACATGTGTATATATTTTAGAGTTAAAAAAATCTGTTGATATCTGGTTGACTTAATTATTTCTTGTTTAGAATACCAGTGCAAGCCTTCTATTAAACATGGGGGTAAATTTAAAAAGCGGCAATAGTGACTTCCACCAGCCATTCACAGATGACTTAATCACTGTCATTTAACACATATACACAAGATAGATTCACCTGCAGTGGATGTTTGGTGAATGTCACATTACTGCTTTATACTTAAGTATGCCCCATAGTATTCACATGAGGAATTTAAACAAAATTTTGGAAAATATATCTAGATTTCCCCGTGTGTCCTTTCTTGTTATTTATATACTAGGCGAAGGTTAAAAACACAAATACAGATCTGTAAATGCAGCAAGATGTCCAATGTAAAGACAGATGGTTGGCAGGTTTACATGTGATTTAAGCACATTAGTCTGGATGACAACATTGATATCTCTGTCAATAGCAGTACCAGGTACAACAGACAATGACAATTTTAGTTCTATGCCTTTTAGATTTATGGGCTATAATTAATGTTTTTGTAAATAGGAGAGAGAGGAATTCTTGGTCCACCTAGAGCTGTTTTAATGTAAACCCAAAAATTGCAATATAGTGCAGATTATCAGTCCTTGGTGTGGTGGCTGCATTTGATTTTTTTTTCACCTAGTAATCCTGCAAATAACACATATCCTATCCCTAAGTAAGGTAAGGGGGAATTACAGTGACCACCAGTGTAAGGGGCATTATTCCTACTAACCACCAATGTACTAGGGGAACACTTCTCCAATGACCACCAAAATGAAAGAGCACTACAATTTTCACTCTCCACTTTTCTTTTCTGGCCATTAAAGGAGAAGTCCAGCCTGAGCTCATTTGGCTGGGCTTCTCTTATGGGTCACAGAAGTGCAATTCTTTTTGCACTCCTGTGACCCATTTTCAACGGAGAGCGGTCTGAAGTCCACTCTCCGCTGACGTCACTGCCATCAGTCGAGGCAGGGCGTCACCACGACCTTCAAGTCTGGATCTGCCAGCTGCCTTGACTGATGGCAGTCTCAGCGAGCCGCTGAGACAGCCTCTCCCAGCTCCTCCACAGCTCATCGCTCCAATGAGCGTGGAGGATCAGAGAGGAGAGACGCTGACTGACAGTCAACAGCTTTCCTCTTAGGGATCTGTGAGAACTGAGCCATCGGTGGTGTTTGGTGGCTCAGTTCTCAGTGCAGAGGCAGCAGGGGACAGATACAGCATTGGTCTGATGCTTCATCCACCGAGGTAAGTATGAATAAAAAAATAAATTAAAAAAACATACTTCTCTTTTAATATTATTTGTCATGTAAGGCTTCCTAGTCTTGTAATCCAGCCATCCCTGAAAGACAACAAGGTTCAGAATCTTCAACTGACTACACTGCAGTCAGAGGGAACAGACAGAGTTATTGTATTTATATTTTTATTGTTTTAGGAAATGTCTTAATCAAGTATATATATATAATATTGTATTTAATATAATATTGTGTAAATAACGTTTCCGTATTTACTATTAACAGCCAGAGGATGGAGATCGAGACTCCTTTTCAAATGTCACTTTGCAAACCTTATTGCATATACAGTTCCTTGAAAAATTATTCATATCCCTTGAAATTTTCCACATTTTGTCATGTTACAACCAAAAACACAAATGTATTTTATGGGGATTTTATGTAATAGACCAACGCAAAGTGGCACATAATTGCGAAGTAGAAGGAAAATGATAAATGGTTTTCAAAATTTTTTGGAAATTATTATGTGTAAAGTGTGGGGGCATTTGTATTCAGCCCCCTTTACTCTGATCTAAAAATGGAAAGAGTATGGTACAACTGCAAACCTACCAAGACATGGCCATCCACCTAAACTGACAGGCCAGGCAAGGAGAGCATTAATCAGAGAATCAGCCAAGAGGCCCATGTTAACTCTGGAGGAGCTTCAGAGATCCACAGCTCAGGTGGGAGAAACTGTCCACAGGACAGCTATTAGTTGTGCACTCTACAAATCTAGCCTTTATGGAAGAGTGGCAAAAAAAGCCATTGCTGAAAGAAAGCCATAAGAAGTCCCATTTGCAGTTTGAGAAAAGCCATGTAGGGAGCACAGCTAACATATGGAAGAAGGTGCTCTGGTCAGATGAGACCAAAATTTAACTATTTGGCCTAACAACAAAACCCTATGTATGGCAGAAAACTAACACTGCATATCACCCTGAATACACCATCCCCACTGTGAAACATGGTGGTGGCAGCATCATGTTCTGGGGATACTTTTCTTCAGCAGGGACAGGGAAGTGGATCAGAAGTTGATGGGAAGATTGATGGAGCCAAATACAGGACAATCTTAGAAGAAAATCTGTTGTCTGCAAAAGACTTGAGACTGAGGTGGAGGTTCACCTTCCAGCAGGACAACGACCCTAAACATACAGCCAGAGCTACAATGGAATTGTTTAGATCAAAGCATATTCATGTGTCAGAATGGTCCAGTCAAAGTCCAGACCTAAATCCAATTGAGAATCTGTGGCAAGACTTGAAAATTGCTGTTCACAGACACTCTTCATCCACTCTGACAGAGCTTGAGCTATTTTGAAAGGAAGAATGGGCAAAAATGTCACTCTCTAGATGTGCAAAGCTGGTAGAGACATACCCAAGTAGACTTGCAACTGTAATTGCAACGAAAGATGGTTCTACAAAGTATTTACTCAGGGGGGCTGAATACAAATGCGTGCCACACTTTTCACATAATTATTTGTAAAATATTTTGGAATCCATTTATCATTTTCCTTCCACTTCACAATTATGTACCACTTTGTGTTGATCTATCACATAAAATCCCAATAAAATACATTTTGCATTCCTTGCATTAAGGTAAAAAAATGTTTAGGTACCCAGCCTTACGCTCCAAAGACATGCTGGTAGATTGTTTGGCTTCTGTCTAAATTGGTTCCAATATGTGTTTGTGTATGTGAAATAGGGACCTTAGGCTGTAAGCTTTAGGGCAGGGACTGATATGAATGTACAATATGTAAAGTACTTGTCAGGGTATGTAAATGCTGGTAATAGATACTAAAACATTACATAAAACATCAGCAATTAAAAATTAACCTACAACAATTACAATTTCCTGGTTTAGGACCCACCTCTGCTTGTGACTGGTCAATGAAGGAGTAGCAGTACACTGATGAGGTCAACCCAGTGCTCTCCGCTCATGTAAAGCAGTAGGCTGCTGACCCTGCCTCTTGCAATCTGATATGCAGGAAGCACAGCAGGCTGATGTCAGATTTGGGTACCTATGCTACTTCTATGTACAAATACAATACATTTATTGAATACATAACTGGGTTTAATACTTTTTAATAAGTGCAAAGTCCAGCATCTAGTTACACAAGTACTTTATATTATTATTATTATAAAAGCAACCTCTTAACACAATCCTATCTCAGTAAAAAAAAAAAATACACCTAATCGTCTATCTAAAAGAAACATTTCAAATTAATTTTAGGATTCTGCTTTAATTACATATTAGCATAACATGTAAACAGCTCCCTGTTTGTGCATTTAATTTGCTTTTCTACATAATTAAAAATAATAACATTTGACTCATTTTGTGCGCAAACATGCTCACATTTCTAACACAGAGAAATATGGATGTGTGGGAGGAATGTCAAACAGATGTAAATTGTAAGACAGATGTGCTACTTTCAGTAGACAAATACACAGAAAAACATATACTGTATTATTAAACAGAGGTTATACCCAAGGGGACTGCATCAAATCAAATCTGACCTATGATAACCATAGTCCATTTACAACTCCGTAGTTGTAGTTCACAAAACCATAATACATGTGGTATTTCCTTTTACCATGCATCGTTTGTTCATTTTAGCCATAATTTTTTTATTTATTTTTTTACATTTTTTTATTTATTACAGGTACTTACTGTATATAGCACAATCAATTTACACAGTGCTTTACATATAGTACATTCACATCAGTTCCTGCCCTTAAGGAGCTTACAATCTAAAGTCCCTAACCCGCATGCAGACATACTAGGGCCAATTTAGGCAGGAGCCGCTTATTAACATACCAACATGTCTTTGGAGTGTGGGAGGAAACCCACGCAGGCACAGGGAGAACATGCACACTTCAGGCAGGTAGTGTCATGGTTGGGGTTCAAACCAAGAACCCCAGTGCTACTGCTGCTACACTGACTGAAAGTTATTTCTTTTTTTAAATTAAACCAGTTTAATTTATTGCATGCATGTTAGTTTTTGCCGTAGTCTGTATGTAAACGTCAACTCACATAGATTAACGCATGGGTTTTTGCATCTAAAAATACCGCTACTGTATGACACTAGCATGTATGAGGTATCTTTTGAGGAGAGCCGTAAGAACTGTACAATGGATTCAGCGTGGAAATAAATGTTGGCTCATGTAATGGAAGACATTTCATGAACAAAATTAATATATTTCTTTTTCTGGAAATTCTGATGCAAAAATTATCATAAGATTAAATAATAACCACCATGTAACATAACTTGTGTTTTGGCCCTGGTGAAGCTACATTTATGTCTGACAAGCATACAGGCTTATACAGTATCAACATAACAAGGGACATCCAAAACTGTTGACACAGCATATACATTGAGCATGAGTGTAAGCTCCAACAACCCAGTTAAAGTATATGTGAACCCTTACCTTGTAAAGCAACCCATTCTGTTTAACATAGAAATACAAAGCAAAATGTTTGTTTACTGTATATATGTAGTGATACCCCCAGGGGAGTCGCTAAATTGTTTTGTGTTTTCTCTGCACACCTGAAGTTGACACATCTCGCTAACCCAGCACTTACCATCACACCTTGAGGTATATCAAAGAACTAGAGAGGATTAGCAAGTGCACTTAAACAAACAATCAATAAGACAACAGCATATCATTAAATACCTGCAGTATTCTGAAGGACCGTAATTAACAGAACTGAACTGCATTTACCTAGGAACAGTATATAAAGACAGTCCAAGCTTGCGATAACAGTCCTGGTTTTATTTCACTAGCCAGTGAATGATGAAAAAAAACATTGGCTGGCAAAGTTGGGACCCTTGAAGAAAACACAACAGTTCCCAGAAGACAACAGATTAACTTGTGCGATATAAGTCTCTCACCAGACCCAGGGGGCCCACCTCTGGGTCTCTGGACACATGATCTGGTTCAGTTCTAGTCCTCAGACAATGATAGGAATTTCTATGATGCCTCTCTTTCAATCCTGTTGATAGAGTCCCTCTGTCAAGCGTCTGTGGTAGTAAGTTCTTGTAGATCGTCAACTTGGGGTTCCCCAGGGTGCAGAGTTTAAGCCCCAGCCTGCTTCTTCACCAGAGCCCCCTGGTGGACTTGCAGCAAGCTGGAATCAGGTCACTTGTAGATTGGCAACTTGGGGTTCCCCAGGGTGCAGAGTCTAAGCCCCAGCCTGCTTCTTCCCCAGAGCCCCCTGGTGGACTTGCAGCAAGCTGGAATCAGGTCACTTGTAGATCGGCAACTTGGGGTTCCCCAGGGTGCAGAGTCTAAGCCCCAGCCTGCTTCTTCACCAGAGGCCCCTGGTGGACTTGCAGCAAGCTGGAATCAGGTCACTGCACCCAACTACGCCCAGCTGAGGATGCAGAGACCACTCGCATGTGTAGAGTACAAGGCACAGGAGACGATAGGAAATTCAGAAGACAAGCCGAGATCAGGGCAGGTAGCTAACAAGCACAGGCAGTAAACAAAGCCGGCATCAGTACACAGTTAGTCAGACACAGGACAAACAAGAGACAAGTGAACAGGAGCTCAGAGAACTGTGAAGTTGCTCAGGCAAGAAGCACTGCACTGAGCACGTGTATGTATAGGGAAGCAAACGGGGAGGTGACCCAGGAAGTAGTAAAAGAGAAAAGGATATAAACCCACAGTGGAGCAGATGATGCCCATAGGTGAACAGAGAAGCCGGCAGCACATATGAAATGGTGTCATAGATCTAGCAGAACACTGCAGCAGGGAGGTTAGAATTTCACAGAACTCTGCACGCTGTGCCGTGAAACCCTCCTTTTCTTCCTCACAAGTGGTGGGAACACTCTCCAGTACAGTCTGATCTCACCAGGCATCCAGATCACACCTCATAACCTCCCAGGGAGAAGGTTCTCAGGCTCTTTGCTTCTTTGAGTTCTCACCCGATTGTGGTCATCTATGGCAGAGATCTGTTCAGCCAGCAGCATCAACTCAGTCTTTTTTCCACACACCTGCTTGCTTTAAGACAGTCCTCTCCTGCAGCCTGCAGGACCCTTTCTCCTTGTTTTGTTGCATCAGGCAATCACCGTCTTCTAGAACTGAATCAGACCCAACCAAGATGGCTGCCCCCTGCACTAGGGACACTCCATAGATGAACACTGTATAGTGGTCTCATGGACGTGTTCCTGACTGAAGAAGGGGGCTATCTACATGGCCGGATACTGTAATACGATGGAATATCTTTAACTGGTTTTTGTATAGTTTTTACTTTAATAAATGTTTGTGCAGCAATCCTTTGAACTTTTCTTCTAAATTTGACCAGTGGAATTATCTGATTGCATTGCACACAGAAGCTGCCGATGTGCCGTTCACTTCACCTGTTTTGGATGGATATATATATATATATATATATATATATATAATTATATATATATATATATATATACACACACAATATCTCACAAAAGCGACTACACCCCCCCCCCCCCACATTTTTGCAAATATTTTATTATATCTTTTTATGTGACAACACTGAAGAAATGACACTTTTCTACAATGTAAAGTAGTGAGTGTACAGCTTGTATAACAGTGTAAATTAGCTTTCCCCTCAAAATAACTCAACACGCAGCCATTAATGTCTAAACCGCTGGCAACAAAAGTGTGTACACCCCTAAGTGATAATGTCCAAATTGGGCCCAATTAGCCATTTTCCCTCCCCGGTGTCATGTGACTCGTTAGTGTTATAAGGTCTCAGGTGTGAATGGGGAGCAGGTGTTATCGCTCTCACTTTCTCATACTGGTCACTGGAGGTTCAACATGGCACCTCATGGCAAAGAACTCTCTGTTGATCTGAAAAAAAGAATTGTTGCTCTACATAAAGATTGCCTAGGCTATAAGATTGCCAAGACCCTGAAACTGACTTGCAGCATGATAGCCAAGACCATACAGCGGTTAAACAGGACAGGTTCCACTTAGAACAGGCCTCGCCATGGTTAAACAAAGAAGTTGAGTGCATGTGCTCAGCGTCATATCCAGAGGTTGTCTGAATAAAATAGACGTGTGAGTGCTTCCAACATTGCAGAGGTTGAAGGGGTAGAGGGTCAGCCTGTCAGTGCTTAGACCATACGCCACACACTGAATCAAATTGGTCTGCATGGCTGTTGTCCCAGAAGGAAGCCTCTTCTTAAGATGATGCACAAGTAAGCCCGCAAACAGTTTGCTGAAGACAAGCAGACTAAGGAAATGGATTACTGGAACCATGTACTGTTGTCTGATGAGACCAAGATAAACTTATTTGGTTCAGATGGTGCGAACCAGGTGAGGAGTACAAAGACGAGTGTGTCTTGCCTACGGTCGAGCATGGTGGTGGGATTGTCATGGTCTGGGGCTGCATGAGTGCTGCCAGCACTGGGGAACTACAGTTCATTGAGGGAACCATGAATGTCAATGTGTACTGTGATATACTGAAGCAGAGCATGATCCCCTCCCTTCAGAGACTGGGACGCAGGGCAGTATTCCAACATAACGACCCCAAACACACCTCCAAGATGACCACTACCTTGCTAAAGAAGCTGAGGGTAAAGGTGATGGACTGGCCAAGCATGTCTCCAGACCTAAACCCTATTGAGCATCTGTGGGGCATCCTCAAACGGAAGGTGGAGGAGTCTAAGGTCTCTAACATCCACCAGCTCAATGATGTCGTCATGGAGGAGTGGAAGAGGACTTCTGTGGCAACCTATGAAGCTCTGGTGAACGCCATGCACAAGGGGGTTAAGTCAGTGCTGGAAAATAATGGTGGCCACACAAAATATTGACCTTTGGGCCCAATTTGGACATTTTCACTTAGGGGTGTACTCACTTTTGTTGCCAGCGGTTTAAACATTAATGTATGTGTGTTGAGTTATTTTGAGGGGACAGAAAATTTACAGTGTTATACAAGCTGTACACTCACTACTTTACATTGTAGCAAAGTGTCAATTCTTCAGTAATGTCATATGAAAAGGTATAATAAAATATTTGCACAAATGTGAGGGGTGTACTCACTTTTGTGAGATACTGTATACATATTTTTAAAAATTCTAAATAGCTTTTTTATAGGTAATAACATGACCTCTGTTCTCAGCTACATAAAGGCCTTAAGAAACGGGGGGTGGAGACTGCAGGGGGGGGCATGTCAGCAGGAGGCAGAGAATCGGCAGTACACTGATTTTTTCAGTGACAGGCTGTGCGGGGGGGGGGGGATGGGGGGTTGCCAGCACAAGTCTGACCACCTGTGCTGGCACTGGAGTACAGGCAGGCAGTGCTCCAAAGAAGAATGCAAAGAAGAAAACTCACCACACTGGGAAGGATATGCTTCACAAGCCCATGTTGTGGTCAGTTTCAAATATGAAATCAGAGGTACTGGCAGGATCACCAGGGGTTCCCCCAAAGGAAGCAAGGAGAACTGCATACTTTAATACAAGTACATGACAACACAGACCCATATCAGAAATATGAAATGTTGGGGGAACTTACACTTTAAAGAGTAACTCTAAATTCCCCTCTGGGTGATCTATGCACATCGCAGGGATTTTAATAAACTTTGTTGCATATTTTTACCTTTTGTTATTCTGAAGATATAGCTGTATGTTTGTCTGTGTCCATGTGAATCGAATCTGAGTACTTTTATGATTATCAATCAGCTGTTGCTCTTGCGGCGTTGTAATAAGGGAAAGTGGCAGGGTCTGCATCCCTTTAGATATGATTTTCCTTTGGGAGTATCTCACCAAAAATTACATTTTTGTTGCAAGGGATGCCCAAAGTCTGACTTACATCTTAGTGCAGACTTCTGGGAAAATCAGTAAGCCAATCACACAAGCAGGAAATTACATATTTAGGGATATGGGGGGGGGGGTTCTGTACACCATCTGTGTACAGGACACCTCCCCTCCAGGTAGCCATCTTGCATTGCATTTTACAGAAAATTACCGCGCTGCAGATTGAAAACGAAAGGCACTTTTTAATAATATTCAATTACAGTTTGACTTGTGTAGCCATTGTACACGCTATATTAATTTTTTAAAATTTTGCTATATTTTTCTCACAACTGTAGAGTTACTCTTCAAGGAATTGCATTCACTGGAAGTCTGTACAGCCTCACAACCATGCAAAGGGATATACAAGTTTGGCTATAATTAGTGAAGATGTCTATTTGCAGTTCTTCTACTTCCTACACTGTGCATATTTCATACTACATAAATAAGAAGTGTCTGGACTGGATGTTCTTTTAAGTATTAATCAGCATCACATAGTAGGGGTCAATAGTTGTGACATACGCACAGCAAGTGATTACGCACATTACCTAGCCAAGCCTGAAATCATTATTTTACCTTTAAAGAGGAGTTGAGTTGTAGTAGTCTCTTAAGCCTAGATGGAAATACCTGTTTTAATTAAAACTTAAAAGGAGAATAGTTTCAGAAGAAAAAATAACACCATGTATTAGAAAAAATAAAAGCTTTATATTCGCTACAAAGCTTGGACACTGTGGTGCAAGGTAATAACTTTTCTCTCTGAATAATGTCATATTTTGAAGCATGACTGTTAGTCGGCATGTCTCTGTATAAATACAGCTAAGGGAAGCATTCATAATGGAGAATAAAATCCAAGATCTCTACAGGAGGGGAGCTCAAAGACCTCATATGTTACAGAAACCACAGTAAATGCTTGTCTAATTTGATATGCTTACGTCATCACATCAATCATAAGTGGGAAAAGCTGACAAGATCCTTCACCTATGATATTGTGATGATGTTCCATTTTTTTCCACAGTGGGACTAATCTGGGGTATGAGTAGTTTGCTAGCTACATCATTTATGTGGTATCAAGTTTCCTTTAATAAACAAGAATGTATCAATTATTTCCAGCATTTATTAGAGTGCTTATGATCCCAAGTATGAATTTTTCAATGTGAATACCATTTAGAAGCTAAGATATCATTCCATGAGATCCAACAATGACCATTACCACCTGCCTTTGCGAAAGATTTTGTTTAAACACTGAATGGTGAATGGACTTATAATTCATTCAATGTTATTTCATTTGATTAAGATATATTTAAGTAATGTTGCACAATTCATGTATTTTTCACTATTATTACTTATTTGAGTAAAGTCTATATCTGCATACTTGTTCCAGGTCAGTGACTCGGAAAGTGGTTCACATGGCTGAAGGTTTTTTACCCTCATGCATATGCATGAAGGTAAAAAAACCTTCTGAGTGCAGATTCCCTCCCACAGCCCTCACTAAGGCCTGATTCACATTTGTGCAGGTTGCATATTGCAGGTGCATTTTGCGTTTTTCAATACACATCTTTAAACCATTGAAGTCTATGGAATCAAAAACCTGAAATGAAAAAACCCTGGCCCTTTCTATAAAATGCACAGATGTGAACTACATCCATAGTGAACCATGTTAAATGGACTGTAGTGTGTTTCTGCAAAACTGAAAATACACTAAAAATGCATAGGTGTGAACCAGGCCTTATACTTACCTGAGCCCAATCTCAGACCAGCGGTGTGCAAGAGCGGATCTCTCCCCTCTCTCCATCTTCAAAGACTCAGAGACACCAGTGAGAGCCATTGGCTCCCGCTTCTGTCAATCACAGACAGCAAGGAGGGAGCAGGGAGTGGGGCTGAGCTGCACTCTGTGTGTCTATGCACATACAGAGCCAGCTCGAAAGCAAACCCTTACAAGTGCCCCTATAGCAAGTGGCTTACTATGGTGGGCACTCAGGGGGGACAGAGCCAAGAGTGCTGGTGGGGGTCCCGAGCCAAAACCATTGCACAGGGCAGGTAAGTATACCATGTTTGTTATTTAAAAAATAACAATTAAAGGTTTACAATCACCTTAAAGCTGATGGATCAGAATATCATCCAAGAACTTGCATTGTCTGAAATAGAGGTCAGAATTAGCAAGCTATCAGTACAATAACCTAACACCCCTTTTGGCCACCTCCTGGTGGTCATTTCAGTGGGTTTTAGCCTGGGTGGAGGAGGCAGTGTTCTGATCACATGATTACTGATTTGTATCGGTAGTCGTATCCCTATGGAGTGTCACATCCAAACTAACTAGACAGAAAAGGGTGTCCCCTAAGTGGGCTTTAAAGGCACTAGTGTAAATTATTGAAAAAGTATTTTAATTTAAAACACATTTTTAACTTTGCTTATCATGTTTAATTAAATGTATTAAACATTATAAACAAAGTAAAAACAAAATGCATTGGATTGGTCAGGGCCCTTAGAATACACCAGGCAGCTCCACCATACGTCTCCTCCCATTCTTCTAGAAGGTTCCAGTACATTCTAGAAGTAGGGGGGAGGTCTAAGTGATGCTGCCTTTGAGTCATCCAACTCTACCCAACCACACATAGGCCAGCCAAGCCTGAAAATGTACCTACACTAACACAAAAACTCTAGAACTCTAGCAATACTAGGGGTGCTACACATTGTTTGTGTATTTCTGTACAACTACAGATATATTCTTCAGCCAGTAGATGGCAGTGTTTATAAGTTTGTAGCTGCATCTATGGTTAAACTCTATGTCTTTTCTCTGATAATAAAGTTCCTGTTTTTCTGTCTGCAATTAAGCAGTAGATAAACACATTTTTTTAAAAGAGAAAATTTGCGCTAGGTGTACAGATGTAGTGAATGAAATAAACCTATGAATAAAATATGAACCTGTGAAAAGGTATCCTGCAGCTATACGCTATAACCCTGATAGGGGGCACCACTAAACATATAAACAAAAGAGCGCAGCGCTGGATATAAACAAAATATCGTGCTATGTGCCAATACTTTTAAAATTATGAGCAAAGAAATGTGCACAATTGTTCACAAAAAAATATAAATACATAAACATATAGTGAAAATAATTTGTGCTATGTGCAAACACTTATAAGTAGAGAGAAGTGCACATTATTCCACCAAAATATTGTCCGTGAATATTGAGTGTGAATAAAATTGCTAATCCATTTATATAAAAGTCCATAAATTGTGAAATTATCGCTGTTGGATAACCGACTTCCACCACTGTGAATCCCGTCACCTCAGAGAGATTAAAGGCTTACCGGATAGCCTATAGAAAAAGGCATGAACCGATCTCCTCTTAGGATGCTGTACCTTCTGTGGATGGGTTCCGCTATGGAGTGCTAGGTGGATATTCTCAGATCGTCAGCCATGGAGGAAAGCCATTCCCAACAGTAATGGGTGTCCAGGAGAAAAGAAAGAGATGCTCTGATAGTGTAATAAAGCTTATGGTTCCTTTATTAAAACCGCCATATAGCCATTCAATATACAAAGATCCTTGCAAGGAAGAGTTTAAAAACAGCTCCGGTGGATAACGAAAGTTCGCGCATGCGCAGTACGTGCGTGCGTGTCTACCCTACGGCCGTTTCGTCAGAAATGACATCATCAGGGCCAGCTGAAAAAAAGCCCTGGCTGTAACTGATTATAAAGAACTAGCTGGAGTTCAGCTTCAATTTGTTTGTATTTAAAGCTGCTATAAATCTAACACTCCACTCCCCCCAGACGGACAATGCTGCTGTCCAAATCTGCTCCTTGTGCTCCTTCATCCAGAGTGGTGACTGTAAAATCCAGGAGTGTTACTGGCCAGATCACCAGGTGAAAAAAAAGCCAAAAAAAATATTACCGCCACCATCTAATGATTGATAAATTGTAAACGTATTTTATTGGGATTTTATGTGATAGACCAACACAAAGTGGCACATAATTGTAAAGTAGAGGTAAAATGATAAATGGTTTTCAAAATGTTTTACAAATAAATATCTGAAAAGTGTGGCATGCATTTTTATTCAGCCTTCCTGAGTCAATACTTTGTAGAACCACCTTTTAGCTGCAATTACAGCTGCAAGTCTTTTTAGGGATGTCTCTACTAACTTTGCACATCCAGAAAGTGAAATGGAGAGTGTCTGTGAACAGCAATTTGCAAGTCACAGATTCTCAATTGGATTTAGGTCTGGACTTTGACTGGGCCATTCTAACACAGGAATATACTTTTAGCTAAACCATTCCATTGTAGCTCTGGCTGTATGTTTAGTGTAGTTGTCCTGCTGGATGGTGAACCTCTGCCCCAGTCTCAATTTTTTTTGCCGGCTCTAACAGGTTTTTTTCTAAAACCTGCCCTGTATTTGGCTCCATACAACTTTCCATCAACTCTGACCAGGTTCCCTGTTCCTGCTGAAGAAAAGCATCCCAACATTATGTTCAGGGTGATGTGCAGTGTTAGTTTTCCGCCACACACAGCGTTTTGCTTTTAGACAAAAAAGTTCAATTTTGGTCTCATTTGACCAGAGCACCTTCTTCCACATGTTTGCTGTGCCCCCCCCCCCCCCACATGGCTTCTCACAAACTGCAAACAGGACTTCTTATGGATTTCTTTTAACAATGGCTTTCTTCTTGCCACTCTTCCATAAAGGCCAGATTTGTGAAGTGCGAGGCTAATAGTTCTCCGGTGGACAGATTCTCCCATCTGAGCTGTGGATTTCTGCAGCTTCTTAAGAGTTACCATGGGCCTCTTGGCTGCTTCTCTGATTAATGCTCTCCTTTCCCAGCCTGTCAGTTTAGGTGGACGGCCATGCCTTGGTAGGTTTGCAGTTGTGCCATACGCTTTCAATTTTCGGATAATGGATTGAACAGTGCTCTGTGAGATGTTCAAAGCTTGGGATATTTTTTTTATAATCTAACCCTGCTTTTTAACTTCTCCATAACTTTATCCCTGGCCTGTCTGGTGTGTTCCTTGGCCTTCATGATGCTGTTTGTTCACTAAGGTTCTCTAACAAACCTCTGAGGGCTTCACAGAGCTGTATTTATACTGAGATTAGATTACACACAGGTGGACTCTATTTACTAATTAGGTGACTTCTGAAGGCAATTGGTTCCACTAGCTTTCAGTTAGGGGTATCAGAGTAAAGGGGGGCTGAATACAAATGCACGCAATACTTTTCAGATATTACTTTGTAGAAAAATGGAAAATCATTTATCATTTTCCCTCCACAATTATGTGCTACTTTGTGTTGGTCTATCACATAAAATCTCAATAAAATACATTTACGTTTTTGGTGGTAACATGACAAAATGTGGAAAATTTCAAGGGGTATGAATACTTTTTCAAGGCACTGTATGAAATATACAAAACACAATGCAATAACTAGGCTGTAGATGGCAATAAGTTCATGCTCACTAGTGATGCTGCCTGTAAGGGGTGTAAGTTTAATCCACAACATGTGCTGCAGGTATGATGGCTGCTTTTCTCTCCCTCAGTTCTTAAGATGCAGTCTGAGCTCCCAGGATGCACCTGTTTCCCTTTCTTAGAATGAGGGATGATGGGAGCTTTTATTAAAGCTGAACAGTTTCTAGTTTCCCTAAAACAGTAAATTCTGGGCTCCATCTAGTGGCCAAATGTAATATTGCAGACATAATGAGTTTCCGACTGGAAGTAGAATGCTCCCTGCCTGGTATCAACGGATACCACTGAGTCCTCAGAAAAAAACAACAAGACCAGATCAGAGACTGGTCTAAAGAACAACTTTGCTTCCTTGTTGCTGTGAACTAACTTCAACCTTTCTGACTCCCCCATTCTCACTTGGAAGAGTTTTGGCTACAAGACAATTTTGATAAATTAATTAGTCAGATTTTGTAGAGCAATGTCAGTGGGAATTGATTTCTTGTTTATGATACAGTCAATCTCCATGGCATAAGTTTCATATTGCACAATGCGAATGATGAAATCTTGAGACTGTTGAAGTTCTACTGCTGAACTAATACCTTGACAGTGGTGCCAGCCTTTACAGCCAAAGTAATTTGCATGGGTGACATGTTTAAAGGAATGAGCTATATATGGACGAGGCAAGTATTAGCTCGAACAAGTTACTTCCAGGTTGAGAATCTTGTAAATCCATGGGATTTGAGGTGACTGTCTGTAGTCACTGTCTGAAGTGTGGAGATTTCAGGGTGGATTTCAACATCTGAACCTGGATATACTAGCTCAATTGTGCCACCATCAAGATCAATCTGTTCTGTGCTGTACAAGAATGCACGTCCTGTAAACCATGTTGAGTCCTTAAGGAGGCATGCAGTGGCAGCTTTTGGATGGTTAGCCCTAGTTAGAGCAGTATTTATTAAACTTTGAGTCTGTAAGCAAACTGGGTTGCAAGTGTGTTTGCGATGGGTCATCACTGTGTCTTATATCTACCTGGATTCCAGCTTTAGATAGTTGTATATATGTATGCGCTTTGCATTGGTATACTGCTCAGAAATCTATTATTGCACCTATTATAGATATATACACATGTAGCACCCTTTTAGTTAGGTTGCTAAGTAATAGGAACATTTTAGGTTTTTGGCTGGGTGGTAGTTAGCCCAGTTTTGTTTTGTATAGTTGTGCATTTGGCTTCTCCCTAAGCTCAGTGGGGTTGTGATCTCTCACTGTTGCCAGTAGGTGTCCCTGGTGTCCTTGGCTATAGTGTGAGGTTTCCCTGCCAGGGTGAGTTATGAATATTCATCTTTCTCTCAACCATCCCCCACTGGGGAATAATGGAGGAGGGTATAAATATTAGGGGAGGCCATGTGCTAGATCTCTTGCCTCAGGCTGAGGCCTGAGGAGTTGCTGTTGGACTGTTTATGCTGCTAGGCCCAAAAGCCTGTGAGGGGTCTAGCATGTGCTGAGTATCCAGCCCTACACATTAGACCAGCTGGGAAAGCTGCCAGCTCTGAAGACCATGCTGCAGATTCAATTGCTGTTTATCAAGGTCCAGTCTGTGACAGAGCCTAGGAGCCCTACCTATGACTATAGATATGTCTCTTAAGGCCCATACACACGATGCGAATTTCAGAAGGGAATTGTTGTAACATAATTAGAATCTTTTTTTGGGTTTGGTCACACAATTTTGATCTCCACACTGTTGCGAATTGAATGTGGAGAAATATAAAAGACTATCATTCTGACCCCAGCATTTTTCATTTTTGTTCAAATCATTTTTGGTCACTACTGTGTATTAATATGGAAACCACTTTGTTGAGGCTGAAATATTTTTCCAATAACGTATAGTTATCATCATTGCATTTTTGGATCCAAATATGTTGAACAATGCTATACCTGTATCAAGATGGGCTCCTCCAGATCTTCATCTTGTGCATCAGGTACTGTGCCTTCAGCAGAGGTGGAAGGCAGGGTTGACAGTAATGGCCTGGGTTCAGTCTGGTCTGTCAGAGTACCAGAGCCTCGGTACATAGATGTAATTTCTGCTGCTCCTGACCTCTGAGATTCCTGGATCTTGTTGGGCTCCCTTTTAAAGGTGGTACGGAGGTTAGCAATCTTTTGGCGGACATAGCTGGGGTCTGCCTTGGGGTAAACTGTTTTGCACAATTGGGCCAGTTTCTCCAACGTTGCCAACCTTACTTTTTTATTAGAGTAGCCTTTGCTCTTAACCCTCCATAGACAGGGCAGCTGCCGGTACATATCAATAAAATGGGGCAGAAAGTCCAGTCATGTGAACTTGTCATTCATGATATGATGCCTGCAAGACAGAAAACAAGACAAACCATAATGTCTGGCTTAACCCATAAGCTGGTCCCAATCTAGCCAATTAATCCTCCATGTCGGCCCCAATCTAACCAGTATAGGCCACTAACCACCTATGCCCAAATTTCCAATTGTACCTTCATTTTCTGCCTTCTTTTCGTGCGTTGCCGATCGATCGTCCTTCATTCACAGATCGTTCCTACGGCCGCTCCATCAAGTGTGCGTTCTGGCTAAATATACATTGCGCAGATGTCCAATTCCGCTCTCACATGCGTCATGACACTTTGGCGTGAACACCTCTCCTATCCTGCATGTGGCACACACGGCGGAACTTTTGTGTGGGACATGGCAGATTCGCCGAGTTGCAGCAAGCCCCACAGTGGTGGAGCTCATAGGAGGGGAAAAGCCACACCAATGAGCAAGGGTGACATGGTGGAGATGGTGCGCATCCTGGAGAAGCATGATTACGATTGCAAGCTGCAGAATTATCAGAGGCCCAACAGCTGAAAAGACTGCATTTTGGAGAAGGTAATTGTTGTTTTGAAAGAATTTTCGGTGGACCGATCAAAGGACCAAATCCAGAAACAATGGTCCAATCTTAAACACCAGGAACAAGACCAGCTAGAGCACATACATCATATCCTTAAAAAAAGTAAGCAATAGTTATATTTAAACAATATGTATATGTGTAAATTAGCTGTCTGTATATGTTCTTGTTTAAAGTAGCTATAGAGAGTTCTATATAAGCTTAGAAAATTTGTTTGTATGACTTAGGATTCCAAAGATGAAGGAAAATAGAAAGCATATATGAAGATTCTAATTTAGTCATGTTTTTGGACATTCATTTCTATTTTGTACTTATTGTCTTTTTTATCTTTCAACAGGGAGGCTCCCCTTGCTCAGCCCCAACAGGGGAGGCAACAAGGCCATCTTCCCCCCCAAAAAGGTAAGTGCCAACTTCAAACACACTCATTTAGCCACAGACAGGGGTGTTTCTAGGTGGGGCAAAGGCCATGGGCTTAGGGCAGAACTTCAGGATTAAAGAACACTTTCTGGTTGCTGCCTGGCTCATTCATGCAGCCTTGCCAGTGCAGACATGGGTAGAGCCCTGGGGTTCCCAGTCACACACAGTCAAGCTATGATGGTCATCATATATCCCATAGGAGACAAGAGGGGTGGGGGGCAACTGCAGGACTTTTTCAATGTTGGCACTTGTCAAGTGTTTGCTCTCTGGAAAATGCCTTTACCTTCCCTTTTTTATGCATTTTTCCCAGCAAATCCTCCAGAGTCCAGCATGGTGGAGTCCATTAGTGAGGATCAAACTTTTACACCAGACCAAGTGCAAGGTTGGTCAACTAATGTAGAAAAATGTATGCTGGAAACAGATGGGACTTGGGGAGGATTAATGCATGTTGTATTATACCTTTTTAGAGGAAACTGAGTGTGGTGAGATCCCCCAAAATCTGTCTTTGGAGCCATGGGATCTGTCTCCTGGACCCAGCACAGACATTGGAATTGTTGACACCAAATCCCCTGATGTGAGTCACAGTGAGGGCCAAAGCGAACCAGAACAGGAAGAAAGTGTTCGGGAGCCTGTTGTTTGTGTAAGTATTCTTTGAATATTGCTTTGAATGTATGGACATGTTGATTGTTTAGATGTCCAAACCAAAACCCCACTCCACACATTAGCAAAGTATGTAGTGCCTTAACATTAGCATGGAAAAGGAAGAGGTGGAAGGAGCTGTCAGTGTTGCTATGTACCCGAGTTTGGAAGACCCAGGCACCAGGGCCAAGATTATAGAGTAGTTGCAGTGTGTACATTCCTAGTAGTGTAGGTGTCTGAAGGGCAAGCAAGTTGCAACCAACAATAGACTGGGTAGGTAAGTATTTCATTAAGTTTACAATTAACTTGACCATAACTCACTATGTAGGGCCTCAGTCACTTGACCATCGTTCCCTTAATACTTTTTACTCTTCTTACTAGGTCATGATCTTCCACGTTATACTATTGGCAGAATGAGTGCTGATATGTTGCAGTGTTGCAAGGAACTGGAGCAAATCAAGGAGGCTGCTACTGCTTTACAGCGCAGAGTCAGAGATTTTGCACCCATCAGAGCTACTTCAGTAACGAAACGCTTCCTTTGATACCCTGTGATGGGAGATAGCACATGTTTACACACTGTGTGATTTGGGGAATTCGAAAAATTGCTGTTTGTAACTACACACATTTTAAGAATGGGATCATGGGGGAAATACAATTGGTAAGCGTGTACGTGGCTTCAAATTTTGGCTTTTAGGCGGTTGAGATCACCCCATCTGAGGAAGGCAACATCCACGCAGTCTTGGGATACTAATGTATCGGTTGCCCTTCACTTTACCAAACTAGAACTTTGGAAGTTACTATGTTTTGAATGTGTATCTAGTGATTTTGAACATGCCTGTTTACCCCCAAAAATGGAGAAATACTGCAAAACATACATGTTGTACACAAAGATGTTTGTTTTAGCACCTTAAAAAGCACATGTGAATGTGCTTTGAGTAAAATGATTTATACAAAAAAATGTGTGGCTTATTATTTCATTGCTCAATACCAGTGAATTTCGAAAGTTGTTGTAGTTACAGTCACAATGTGCTCTTACATGTTGTCAACTCCTGAAAATTTGAGGCCGCAAAAATTAAAGGAGTTGTTCTTCATGCATTAGATCCATTAAGAACAAAAACATTGTGTTTGTGTGTAGCAGACCCCCAGCACACCATAATGGATAGCTGAAGAAGATATTGTCATCTCATGTAGAAATTAAGGTACGTTTTCACTATTAGAGCAAGTGTCCAAACAAAATCCCATTTGGGAACATATTATACATATAAGAAGGACAGACAACAGTAGTTCAACTGAATTATGAGTTTATGAGCTCCAAAAAAGTTTAGACAGGATCAGCTAGAAATTGTTGCCAAGACACTGTCCCTCTACCCACGAAATAGTCCATGTATTTCTGGCGTAAATTCCAGGCAATTTGGGAGGGCAAACCAGCACAGGCATTTTCTATAGCCAACATCATGCCCACAGACAGATGACCTGCAGCGTCTTCAGCTGGGCCTAGCACTGCAGGGTCCATGTCACTTGGCAGGGAGGCAAGGTAGCTTGTAGCATTCCTCCTTAAAAAATTGTGGAGGATGCAGCAGCACAAGACCACATGATTCATTTTGTAGAGTGCCAGGTTGATGGGAGTCAAAAACAGCCGGAAACTGTTGGATAAGATGCCAAAGGCATTTTTGACCACCCTTCTGGCATGAGAGAGTCGGTAATTAAATGTTCTCCGCTCGGGGGTGAGGTTCCCCATAGGAAACGGTTTCATCAGAATCAGATGTTCCCCCAAAGCAAACTCCTCATCTGCCACAAACACAAAATTGAGACCCTCCATATTCAGATCAGCAGGTGGCAAGTTTAAGGTGCCATTCTGGAGCCACCTGTAGAACTCTGTCTGCATGATAAAGAAATTCATAATTTGCCGACCCAACAGGTAGCATCACTATGCTGCAAAAGCCCTTATAATTTAAATAATATGAGCCAGAGTTGGCTGGTCGTACAATCCTGACGTGCTTCCCATCAATAGCACCACCACAGTTGGTAAAATCCCATTGGTGAAGAAACTGAGCTGCAATGTCCTGCCATTGCTCTGGGTTGGAAGGAAACTGTGGCTTATAAAAAGAAAATATACATTACTACTTCTGCACATAACATTGCAATCAGATTTGGCACAAACATGCTTAGCCAACATAAGGATACACTTAAGAGTATTTAAAGACAAAAATGGAAGGTCAACTTATCTGATCCCCCCCTACCCCCCCCCCCCCCGGTGGTCCATTAGACAACTTTTGGGGGTTGGGGGGTAATGGGTAGATGTTTTGAACAGGTAACCCTCTCCACTTCCATAAGAGATAGTTACAGAAATAATCAGTAATACTTTGGCCAGCCCCTCTTTACTTACACAATTGCCAGCCCAGTGGACAGGTAGGAAGTGTCATAATCTAAAGCTGGATACACACTGTCCAAATTGCAGCACATTTTACATTATGATTTAACCAACCAATATAATAGGAGAGAAAACTAAGAAGTTTCAATTCATAGGTAATCAGGCAGGCCCCTCCACTACATGCTTTGGCTAATTTATAATGAAATTTGACCACAAAAGAGGGATAGTGTGTATGGGTTTTTAAAAGTCAGCAGATAGAGTATTTGGATCTGTTGACTTAGCATTTTTGGGAGGGAGGTTTCAAAATGAGTTTGGCCATATTAATAAGGCCTCTTGCTTTGAACACATTTTAGGGGTTGTTTAGGGTAATCCCAAAAATGTAGCTGACAAAAAACATTGTTAAGTTACCAGGCTAGAAGTGTATGGGCCCAGGATAGCATGCTGGGGAGGATATTGTAGGAAAATATGCATGTAGTCCAAAAAAGGAGCAGGAAAACCTTACAGCATGCATGAGGACAAAGAGGACATTCACAGCATATTACAATATTGATAGTTATGTAATCAAAAATAAAATAACATTAGCAAACAGAAATACATAGAATGTGATCTTAACCACTTAACCCCCGGAAGAATTTACCCCCTTCCTGACCAGAGCACTTTTTGCGATTCGGCACTGCGTCGCTTTAACTGACAATTGCGCGGTCGTACGACGTGGCTCCCAAACAAAATTGATGTCCTTTTTTCCCCACAAATAGAGCTTTCTTTTGGTGGTATTTGATCACCCCTGTGCTTTTTATTTTTTGCACTAAAAACAAAAAAAGAGCGACAATTTTGAAAAAAACTAATTATTTTTTACTTTTTGCTATAATAAATAACCAAAAAAAACAATTTTTTTCCCCAATTTAGGCCGATACGTATTCTTCTACATACTTTTGGTAAAAAAATCGAAATAAGCGATTATTGATCGGTTTGCGCAAAAGTTATAGCGTTTACAAAATAGGGGATAGTTTTATGGAATTTTTATTAATATTTTTTTTTTTTTTAAATGGCGGCCATCAGCAATTTTTATTGTGACTGTGACATTATGGTGGACACATCGGACATTTTTGACACATTTTTGGGACCATTGTCATTTATACAGCAATCAGTGCTATACAAATGCACTGATTCCTGTGTAAATGACACTGGCAGTGAAGGGGATAACCACTAGGTGGCAGTGTAGGGGTTAAGTGTGTCCTAGGGGCGTGTTTCTAACTGTGAGGGGCATGGCTGTGTGTGACATGTGACTGATCTCTGCTCCGATGACAGGGAGCAGAGATCCAGTGACACTGTCACTAGGCAGAATGGGGAGATGCTGTTTACATTAGCATCTCCCCGTTCTTCCTCCCCGTGAGGCGATCGCGGGTATCCCCACGGCGATCGAGTCCCCGGGACCCGCAACCCAACTCACGGAGCTTGCCGCGGGCGGTGCGCACGCCCGCTGGCCGCCTCTTAAAGGGGAACGTACAGGTACGTGGTTTTGCCTGTACGAGCCCTTCTGCCGCAGTATATCTGCATGAGGCGGTCGGCAAACGGTTAAATAAAAAAAAAACTACCCTAATATAGTCCTTCTGCAGCACTTGAATGATGGATGAGCAGGTCTCTGGAATAATAACTCCCAGAGCCTGGGGGGAGAGCCCAGTAGTAAACTTTAGATCCTGAAGGGTTCTCCCCGTCACCAAGTACCACAAGGTGGCTATAAGCCTTTGTTCAGGAGTGATGAAAAGCAGCATACATGTGTCCTGCTTCTGGATATAGGGGGTCACCAATGCCAAGAGGTGGTGAAAGCAGGGATTCGCCATCCGGAGATAATTCTGAAAATCATCCGGATTATTCTCCTGGAGCTCCCGCAGCAAAGGCATATGGCATAATTGCATACGTTTGTGCAACCAATGTTTGGTCCAAGAACTCCTCTTCCTCCTGTTCCTGGAAAGGATTTGGTTCAAAGCAATGACTCCTAGCCCAATAATAGCATGTTCTGTCTTATTTCGTAACATGGCTGGTTGACGAACAATCGATCAGGAACGTTCTAAAAATTGAGAATCAACGCTCACAAAACTTCTACTAACACGAAATTAGCAGAAGGGGCCCAAAGGGTGACGCTCGAGAAATGAACTTCCTCTTTATACTCTCGTAGTACGTCACTACGTTTGTGTTTGTCAAACAACAATTTGCGGATAGTTAGTATGCTAGACAAAATTATGCACACGCGCTTTTGACAAAAGTCAAACGCTCGGCTGTACGACAATGGAACCGGATGCATGAGGCTTTAGACTTCACCTTTGAGTATACAATCTACTACCATCTCACTAGAATGCATCTCGAAGCTATGTCTGGGCGGTAGCTCAGTATGGTTCTTACAAACACAATACAGTATGTTTCAATAGGGGAACAGTATTATCATTGCTATTATTTCTCCAGTGGTATCAGCAACTTAATTTGTTTAACCACTATAACATAGCCTTGAAGTCGCAGTGGGTGGGACACATATGTCTGACCTAAACAGCCTTGTCTGGAAGCACTTTTATCCAGATATATAAATCTTCACGATTATCAACACATGTCATTGATAATCATTTTTGGAAACTGTCACATTGCATCTGACAGTGTGACTGAGAAAAGATCACAGCATTAGGCAGCTCATTATATTACATCTTCTTCAAATTGACTAAAGTTTTAACTAATGTTGTTTCCAAATGCTACCTACATCTCACTGTCAATCACCGTAGACTAGCTACAATTTCTATTCACCTCACAATAATGAGATCATTTTAGATGCACGGCTAACCTTTTGTTGGGATGACAGATCACAATGTAATGATAAATATGATCTCCCATTGCTTATCAGGGGAAATCTAAGTGTGCATCATGAATTTAGATACAAGCAAGCTGTGGAAAGCTCACATTTACACAATTTGAATGCAACTGATGTAATTATGAATGGAAAGTTATGTTGTTTGCATTAAGGTCATGTCAATTAACATTGACCAGCTGAGATCACTTATGTTTTCTACAGCTAATATGCAATGAGTGTTTCAGTATATAACACAATACTATAGCACTATAGGGGCAAATAAATACATCCCAAAACAAGGGAAAACACAGAAAATACAAAACCATCCACTTTCACAAAGTGTATTACATATAATTGAAATATGTAATTCAAAAAAGTTCACGTGATAAAAGCATGCTGACACATAAGGTGCTCAGTGCCAAACTGTAAATGTAATAAAAAAGAAATAACTGCGCTAAATATAAGTGAAACACATGAAGCAATCTCAAAAACTTCCGTGAGGAAGTACATATATAAATACAAAAATGTTGAAAAATATTAAAAATTAAATTATGAAAAGTACATGGGTCAACACATGTATGTATGAATCAAACATGAGTGTCCATATGTAATATTTGCGCATAAAAATAAGTGTCCATATATTGTGACAGAAAATAAAAATGTTAAGTAATGATCTGAAATCAGTCCAAGAAAGACCCCTTGGGTGAATCCAACTAGAGTCAATGGTGTAAAAAATATGAGTGACAACCCATACAGTATCCGCAAATACCCAATAATTGCGCTTACCGCAAGGCAAGCAAACACCAGCCTGTATCACGTCTTGGTGTGGAAAATCCAGATGGTGCTCTTAGACTGTATACATCGTAGCTGAAAGGATGTAATGAGGACACCAAACTTCCATCTCATAGACATGTAAATAAAAAGAAACTGGCCATAGTGTAATACTGCCAAACTAATTAAAGTTTAGAAAAGGTAGAAAACTTACACTAGTGCATAAAGATACAGCAGGAAAAAAAAGGGAACTTAGAGTGAACACTAGCAAACTCCATAGTGAAGATGAGACCCCACACTCCGTGCAAATATTGCGCTTACCACAAGGCAAGCCAACAACAGCTTGTGTTCAGTATCAGTTAACCACACCACACTACGTGATCCACCACCAGGCAAATAATGCGCTTACCGCAAGGCAAGCCAACCACAGCTTATGTTCAATAGCAGTATGAGAGATCCAATGGCGTTCTGGACTGATTGCGCAGGAACCGGGGGATACAGCAGAGACTCCAAAATGACATCTCACAAGCATGTAAATAAAAAGGAACTGGCCATAGTGTAATACTGATAAAAACAATTTAATAGATAAAGGTAGAAAACTCACATGAGTATGTAAAAATACAGCAAACAGCCGGCCAGCATAGCGAGCACCCGTCCACACTGAAAATGGCGATGACGTCAGAGCGTCAACCTCTCGACGTACGTTTCACCACAAATGGCGTTGTCTGGTTCCCCAGACGCCATTACATACTCATGTGAGTTTTCTACCTTTATCTATTAAATCGTTTTTATCAGTATTACACTATGGCCAGTTCCTTTTTATTTACATGCTTGTGAGATGTCATTTTGGAGTCTCTGCTGTATCCCCCGGTTCCTGCCGCAAGCAGTCCAGAACGCCATTGGATCTCTCATACTGCTATTGAACATAAGCTGTGGTTGGCTTGCCTTGCGGTAAGCGCATTATTTGCCTGGTGGTGGATCACGTAGTGTGGTGTGGTTAACTGATACTGAACACAAGCTGTTGTTGGCTTGCCTTGTGGTAAGCGCAATATTTGCACGGAGTGTGGGGTCTCATCTTCACTACGGAGTTTGCTAGTGTTCACTCTAAGTTCCCTTTTTTTTCCTGCTGTATCTTTATGCACTAGTGTAAGTTTTCTACCTTTTCTAAACTTTAATTAGTTTGGCAGTATTACACTATGGCCAGTTTCTTTTCATTTACATGTCTATGAGATGGAAGTTTGGTGTCCTCATTACATCCTTTCAGCTACGATGTATACAGTCTAAGAGCACCATCTGGATTTTCCACACCAAGACGTGATACAGGCTGGTGTTTGCTTGCCTTGCGGTAAGCGCAATTATTGGATATTTGCGGATACTGTATGGGTTGTCACTCATATTTTTACACCATTGACTCTAGTTGGATTCACCCAAGGGGCTTTTCTTGGACTGATTTCAGATCATTACTTCACATTTTTATTTTCTGTCACTATATATGGACACTTATTTTTATTCGCAAATATTACATATGGACACTCATGTTTGATTCATACATACATGTGTTGACCTATGTACTTTTCATAATTTAATTTTTAATATTTTTCAACATTTTTGTATTTATATGTGTACTTCCTCACGGAAGTCTTTGAGATTGCTTCACGTGTTTCACTTATATTTAGCGTGGTTATTTCTTTTTTATTAGTTATTTTAGTGCACATCTCACTGTTTAACTGCTGCTTTTGGGGGGATAGTTTCTATAGGTAGCGCAGTATTTTTTTGTTTTTTTCAAACTGTAAATGTACTTTAACGCTGATTGTAGAACACTATAACTGAAATTTGCAGAATGGAATATCTTACCCCCTCTGCTAATGATACCATACCGCAATTTAAAAAAATATGAGAATGATGGGATCTATCTGAATATGTATCTGATCCTCCTACTTCCTGATATTTTGTCTGCGGCCTGTTCATAGGTGCCACAGGAGGGAGCCCCCCCCCCCCCCCAAGCTGTTGTAAAAAAAAAAAATGGTCACTTTAAGAGTGTCCAGGTGCCGGACACACAGCGGTCTATGGGAAGCTTCCCAGCTTGCAATCAGCTGATTGCAAGCTGGGAAGCTGATTTGCCTGTGTTCAGGGCATGTTCGGGGCGCAAGCTCTGCACCCGCAAACATTCCCACTCCCCATTCATTTGTCTCTGGCTCCTGTCCTTTATTTTAATTTGCTGGGACCGGAGGACAACTAGGCGGTGCTTTTTCAGCACTATGGCGTGACTTCCAGTTTCCACTTCCAGTGTTGTGGAGTCAAAGTGGAGTGTGGAGACACCAGGACCCTGTGTCAGGCGGGGAGCGGATCACTGATGCAGCGGATGGTCACGGAGCTGACAGAGCTGAGCCTGAGCGCAGTGAACAAGAGCCTGAAGGTGAGTGCGGGGATCGGAGGTTCTCTCTCTCTCCTGCTGAGAGTTCATTCCTCCTGCCATTCTCTCGCAGCGTGGCTCTGCTGTGCTCAGTCTGACTCCACTTGTTCTGTTTCTCTATCTTCGTTTCTCACCCCACTTCCCCTCCCACTCCAGATTCTTCCCCACTCGCTCTCCCTCTCATATATCTCCCCTCTGTCTCTGCAAAGCTGCTCCGATCCTACCTCTCTGCCAATCCCAACGTTCCAAAAGCTCAGCATATATATTATCTGCTCTCTGCCCCAACACAAGCACAGCTGATCAGCTACATTCCAATGGGATGTACAATTTACCTCTACACTGTTCAGCAGCTGCCTTTTATCTTGTGCCCTATATAATATGCTCTGCACCCCTCCCCATGTAATGTGCCCCGCTGACCTCCTGTCCATTGCCCTGTTGAGACCCCCTGTTGATTTTTGTACCACCCACCACCATACACTCCGCACCCCTCACCTACATGTACCACCCACCACCATACACTCCGCACCCCTCACCTACATGTACCACCCACCACCATACACTCCATACCCTTCTCCTACATGTACCACCCACCAGCATACACTGGGTACCCCTCTCCTACATGTACCACCTACCGCCATACACTCTGCACCCCTCTCCTACATGTACCACCCACCACCATACACTCCATACCCCTCTCCTACATGTACCACCCACCACCATACACTCCATACCCCTCTCCTACATGTACCACCTACCACCATACACTCTGCACCCCTCTCCTACATGTACCACCCACCGCCATACACTCCATACCCCTCTCCTACATGTACCACCCACCACCATACACTCCGCACCCCTCACCTACATGTACCACCCACCACCATACACTCCATACCCCTCTCCTACATGTACCACCCACCACCATACACTCCGTACCCCTCTCCTACATGTACCACCTACCTCCATACACTCTGCACCCCTCTCCTACATGTACCACCCACCACCATACACTCCGTACCCCTCTCCTACATGTACCACCCACCACCATACACTCCGCACCCCTCACCTACATGTAACACCCACCACCATACACTCCGTACCCCTCTCCTACATGTACCATCTACCGCCATACACTCTGCACCCCTCTCATACATGTACCACCCACCACCATACACTCCATACCCCTCTCCTACATGTACCACCCACCACCATACACTGGGTACCCCTCTCCTACATGTACCACCTACCACCATACACTCTGCACCCCTCTCCTACATGTACCACCCACCGCCATACACTCCATACCCCTCTCCTACATGTACCACCCACCACCATACACTCCGCACCCCTCACCTACATGTACCACCCACCACCATACACTCCATACCCCTCTCCTACATGTACCACCCACCAGCATACACTGGGTACCCCTCTCCTACATGTACCACCTACCGCCATACACTCTGCACCCCTCTCCTACATGTACCACCCACCACCATACACTCCATACCCCTCTCCTACATGTACCACCCACCACCATACACTGGGTACCCCTCTCCTACATGTACCACCTACCACCATACACTCTGCACCCCTCTCCTACATGTACCACCCACCGCCATACACTCCATACCCCTCTCCTACATGTACCACCCACCACCATACACTCCGCACCCCTCACCTACATGTACCACCCACCACCATACACTCCATACCCCTCTCCTACATGTACCACCCACCACCATACACTCCGTACCCCTCTCCTACATGTACCACCTACCTCCATACACTCTGCACCCCTCTCCTACATGTACCACCCACCACCATACACTCCGTACCCCTCTCCTACATGTACCACCCACCACCATACACTCCGCACCCCTCACCTACATGTAACACCCACCACCATACACTCCGTACCCCTCTCCTACATGTACCATCTACCGCCATACACTCTGCACCCCTCTCATACATGTACCACCCACCACCATACACTCCATACCCCTCTCCTACATGTACCACCCACCACCATACACTCCGCACCCCTCACCTACATGTACCATCCAACACCATACACTCCATACCCCTCTCCTACATGTACCACCCACCACCATACACTCCGTACCCCTCTCCTACATGTACCACCTACCGCCATACACTCTGCACCCCTCTCCTACATGTACCACCCACCACCATACACTCCATACCCCTCTCCTACATGTACCACCCACCACCATACACCTCGCACCCCTCACCTACATGTACCACCCACCACCATACACTCCATACCCCTCTCCTACATGTACCACCCACCACCATACACTCCGTACCCCTCTCCTACATGTACCACCTACCGCCATACACTCTGCACCCCTCTCCTACATGTACCACCCACCACCATACACTCCATACCCCTCTCCTACATGTACCACCCACCACCATACACCTCGCACCCCTCACCTACATGTACCACCCATCACCATACACTCCATACCCCTCTCCTACATGTACCACCCACCACCATACACTCCGTACCCCTCTCCTACATGTACCACCTACCGCCATACACTCTGCACCCCTCTCCTACATGTACCACCCACCACCATACACTCCATACCCCTCTCCTACATGTACCACCCACCACCATACACTCCGTACCCCTATCCGACATGTACCACCTACCGCCATACACTCTGCACCCCTCTCCTACATGTACCACCCACCACCATACACTCCGCACCCCTCTCCTACATGTACCACCCACCACCATATACTCCATACCCCTCTCCTACATGTACAACCTACTGCCATACACTCTGAACCCCTCTCCTACATGTACCACCCACCGCCATACTCTCTGCACCCCTCTCCTACATGTACCACCCACTGCCATACATTCTGCACCCCTCTCCTACATGTACCACCCACTGCCATACACTCCGTACCCCTCTCCTACATGTACCACCCACCGCCATACACTCTGCACTCCTCTCCTACATGTACCACCTACTGCCATACACTCTGCATCCCTCCTCTATATGTAACACCAACCGTCAAACATTACTGTTACCAATGAATATATGGGCATTAAAAGGAACACTTACAATTTGTAATGCAGAATTTATAGCAGAAGAATGAAAGGCGCTTATGGATTAGTTGCTATGGGCCACAGTATTTTGCACATTGCTGTTTGTATTATGAGACCCCACTTGTTTCCTAACCAATTGGATTTAATTTAATTTTAATTACTTTAAATTAGATTTTAAAATATTTAAAAATTCTTCTTTAATTTGAGTATGATATGTTTTATAGTGACATTTTTATTTGTAGTCTTTGATGATTCTGTCACATATGATGTTAGATCATGGTATTGTAAAGCTGTTTAACGCAATGTAGAAATTTCTTAATTTTTCATTACATTAATTTTTTCTCTCACTAAATACTCCTGACACTATAGGTGGAAGCTAGTGGGATACAGGGGACGGATTGGGTGGATTATAAAAGGGGTGTGGCTTATGAGAAGTGTGAGGGGTCAAAAAGGATGGGCGGAGTCTGGCGCCCTCCCATCCTAAAACTTCACCAGCCGCCACTGCCTGAGGGTTGCTCAGATCCCCCCATGCACTCTGTTATCACATACTTATTTGCCATCTTTTTAATATTCCCACTCTCTCATGTTTTAGAGCAGTGGTTCTCAACTCCAGTCCTCAGGACCCACTAACAGGCCAGAATTTAAATATTACCTTGGGGAGATGCAGACTAGAATACTACAATCACTGAGCAGCAAATTATATCACCTGTGATGTATTTCAGTTATCCTGCAAACCTGGCCTGTTAGTGGGTCCCGAGGACAGGAGTTGAGAACCACTGGCTTAGAGTATTTACTTACTTTAACTGTCACTGTACTATTAATATGTTTGGACTGTCATTGTTTGTCAATTTCCTTTTGATTTTGCATATCATTGTCTTTATTAATGCTATGAATATGCATTTTTCTCTGTATGCATTTTATCATACTAGTAAAACTGTATTCTATGTCTCCTATGTTTTGGAAAACTTCTTAATAAAAACAAAATTATGAAAAAAATAGTGACTGTAAAAATCAAGTGTCTTCCTCTCCTGTGTGGCCTCAATCCTCACGCCACACTCACCAGACCATTTTGACATATGTTCTCTTTGCTACATGATCTTGTGTATTGGGTAACCCGTTAACAAAATGTATTTATATGTTTATTCTTGGCTCCAATGTTCTCTTATGAGTGAGCTGCAGGAGAGGACTCAATAGGACCACCCCTCTTAAGCTCTAAAGGCAGCTGGACAGGGTAGTACACATGCTGCTGTCACATACCTAGTCGGTGAGCCTGACATGAATAGGAAGGCCTGTCGTACAGCTCTAGCTCGGGGACTACTGGTATTGAGACAGTAGCCAATGGAACACTACGAGGTATGCGTGCCTGTAATAAGTCCAGTAGTCTGGAAGCAGGAGCCAGATGAAAGCTTGCTGGACTGAAGAGCTGTAGCAAGCTGGATGAGCAGGACGCAGGGTCAGACAAGCTGGGTCAGGCAGATCAGGCATAGACTGCAGACAGCATGATAGTCAGGTCGCAAGCCAAGTCAGCAACAGGGGGTAGATCAGGCAAAGACAGATGGCAAAAGCAGAATCCAGAGACAAGCCGAATTCGGGGTAGGTAGCTGACAAATGCAGATCAGAGGCAAGCTGGGTCAGGAACACAGGAATCAGGACTCAAACATGCAGAAGCTGCATACCAAAAAGAATGAGTCCATACTGTAGCCTGTTTAAATAGGCCATTTGGCACTAGCATTGGTGACAGGCACACGCCTGGATGCTCTTTATTTGCGCTTTGGGCATTCCTTCCCTGACAGCCGCAGTTGTGATGCTTTGCTTTATGGCCGCAGTCAAAGTGATCCCCCTGTTGTATTCGGCTGGTGGTCAAGAGAATGGGACCATAACGCAACCACCCTGCAACCTTGTCCAGGTTGTAGCGTAGTGGTTGAAGATTTACATGGTTAAAACAGGTGCTGAGGGGGTGACATTTCACCCCGACAATGCTTCTTAAAAGTGGTCCGTTTTCAGGAGGGCAACAAGGGCTGCCACTATTGTAATTTTAGCCTTAATGTCATTTCCAATGGGAGTTTTGAGTGGGTTCCATATTTCTGCAAGGACATTTAACAGCTGTTGTATGCAAAAACCTTGACTGAATTGGCAACATATGCTTTGTGCACAACAGTTAAAAAAACTATTTAGTAATTTAAAAATGTATTCAAACAAATACATTTATCTGCTTCTGTTTTTTCCCTCTTTTATGGCTTATTCTTACAAGATGATTTTTTTTGCAAATACTACACTTCTATACAATCGACACATCTCCATCACAGGTGACAATGATTTCTGTAGGAGGATGAAAAGTCCAGTCATACTGCTAACAAAAGAAATAATTGCACAAGCAGATTTTGAAAATTCATTATAATATAGAGCACATTAACTTCTAAATGTTCCTTGAATTGAATCAAGTGTGCTTACTGGCTTTTTAAAAATGTTTTTTTTTTTAAATTTTATACCATAGAAAGAATGAAGCTCTCATTCACAGACACATCTATGCCTGTAGCTCTGGCTGCCTACTTTAGAACATGACGATCGACAGCAGGTTGTCATGGCAACTCTCATTCATGGAAGAAGGGTAGAGAAGCTTTTAATTGCTATTACGCCATTTAAAAGCAGGGACAGAAATAATAACAAAATGGATTCGCTTTGCCAAGATATTTTGGAATGTTATAAACTGATAATACCGTTTAGATGTTACAAAACAAGAACAAAAACTTGCTGTTGTGGTTCTTATTATTCACTATCTTTGCTATTGTACATTGTATACAAAACTGTTCACAGAGTATAAAAATATGTAACCTGTGTAATAGAATACAGTGCAAACTTGAAGGAGGATTTGCTATGCAACCACCATGGATTCTGGAAGATCTAGTCCCAAAGGGGCATAGTGCAGTGCAAGTGAATAGAGGCTCATGGGCGGTGGACTTTGCTACCCAGAGATCTATGCACCACAGAGGAGGAGAGACAGGACTTTTCCTGGGCAATTCAGTGGAGAACTGGGTCATTTGTGGGAGGAAGCCAAGTGACATGGACCTGTTGCTTTTGTTCCTACGGATAGCAGCATTGAGACTGAGCCACTTAGAGGTTGTTTGCTGAGTTTGGACCAGAGCTGGGTGTACCGTATTGTGTGTGTCTACAGCAAAGGAGGACAAGCAAACACCATTGCTGAGAGACTGAGCCTTGTGAGGACCTGTTCGTGAGTGTTGTCAGTGGATCCTGGGTACCTGAGGACAGCAGACCACCAAGGGATCTGGATTGGATTCTTGTGTATCGGGAGCAGTGAGCTGAATCACCTGTGCTTATCTCAACACTCACACAGCTAATACAATAGAGACTGCCCCCTATTTAGCAGCCCATCAGCTATCCATTGCACACTCTTAAAAGGACAGCCTCACTAGATGTTAGTGTTCTTATTTAACAGGAGCCATGTGCTTGGCTGCATGTCTCCCTCATAGTCTATGGCTGAGAGGTGTGGGAGCACCTTTGCTCTTTAACCCTTCACTGCCCAACCTTATTCTGTAGATTCATCCCTCCAGGGTATCCTAGCAGGGGGCCAGCTGGGTTCCCAGCACACTCTGCCTATCGAAAAAACATACCCAACACTACAATAAGACTGGCCTAACTAGTGTATCTGCAACTGTGTTGTGCATAATTCACCAGTCCAGGGACCGGACCAGAATGCAGCCCACTATGCATCAATCCATTTCCAGAAGCTGGTCAAGCGTAATGGAATGTCCACCCCATAAATACCTTTAAGCATTTGCTTTACTAAATAAAACATAACCTTTTTACAGATAAACTGAGAAAAAAAAATGTGCATAAGAAAATTGGGCGAGCGGCCAACACTTCACTAGACACAAAGTGAATCACCAAAAATAAAAACAATTGTGTAGCGCTCAAAGGTGACAAAATAAATGCAATAAAAATGAAATAAACCACTGTGACAGTAGATATAGGAAAATTACATGGCATATGAGTCCATCTTGATTAAATATACCATGACGATGTGAATAACCATCAACACAAGTGTAAAGTCTGAATGATAATAAATCTTGAAATAAGTGCTTGATCATGAAGTGCAGTCAAGAAATGTAGGGTTGGCAGGCTTACCAGATGGAGTGGACACATGTACCTTACAGCACACGGGCAGGAATGGTGAGGACTTGTATAAAATATAAGAAAAGGGGAAGCTGCGCTGAAAATCAAATAATTGCATATGACCTATGAAAAGAACACACTGAATATGCGTATCACAAACACAGTGACAGATGTGAAAAAAAAAAATATATATATATATATATATATATATATATAAAGAATGTGAAAAAAATATAGTCTGCTTTTCACCAAACTTCAAAACTTGTTGATAACAGGTAATATACAAATTTTAAACGTGAACCATGTACAAATTGGAATAAATGTCACAGATGGTTAAAAAAAACAGTCTATAACGTGAATAGTGAAAACGATGAAACGTAGCAACACCCAGTGACAAATCTTCAAGGAACAGAGACTGTGAATCCACCACCACACAGAATGAAGGCTTACCAGCTATACAAGCTAGATTAGCTTGTCACCCAACTTGGGTACTACAATCTCCCAATGTTGATAAGGGCCTGTAGATGGAGCGTTCCTAGAATCCCAGCCGGAGAGGATACCGGCTCACATGTATCAGTGCTAGCCAACGCTTGCCACTGAGGGTTGTTAAACCCAGGATGGGAACACTGTCTCAATGGAGATGTGTGGCCCGGGAAGAAAAAACAAAAAAACTTGCCATCGGTAAAACCAGAGGGTTTATTAGAGTTTGGTCAGCACATAGGACTCAATCTGAGTCTAATACCCACCCCTCCCCAGCAAGTGTGCTGAGTGTCTGTGTGTGTGCAAGTAAGCCCGGGCTGCTATGTTTTTCACTTTTATTGTGACAGCATTGTCAGGATTTTTTAATATTGGTGAAGGTTTTACTGTTATTGTGGCTAATAGCCATACATTATTGGAATTGTGTCTCTTTTCTATTAATAAACTTTGTATCTATGCCGCTGTGAGTTCCATATTGAAGCCCCTTTACAAACCTGCTTGGTTTGCTTTCTTTTCTTTGCATATTCTATTTGGCTTTGGGAACCCCAACCTACTAAGTTGAGTTGGTAAAATACATACCATCTAAACTTTCAGTGTTGATATTTTCCCTATTTTATCATATGATTTAGAATAGAAGATAAACCTTTGATAGCAAAAGGGTAAATAAAACATAACATGTGCTCTCTAAATTTTAATATCCAGATGCATGTGTTAAAATATTACAAAGCTCCCTAGTCCTACATAGAATAATATAAAATACCCAATGATGAATGATGTTAAATGAACACCCATAAGTGAATGAGGGTAAATGGGGCACAATTTAAACCCATAACAGCAATCGATCATTAACACAAGTTTAAAAAGTTTTCTGGTAAACAATAATGGTGAAAAAATAATAAAAAAATTATATTAATGAAAATAACATAAAATGGTAGAATGTAGAGGGGACATCAAGCCTTATTGATAAATGCATTAATGTCCCACTCCACATTCAATCCGTATTGAAAAAATGATTTACGTTCATATATCCAATACGTTTCGAGTTGGAATATGCCACGTTTAGATGAACCTCCCCACCGAGGAGGGATAAACCGGTCTATTGCTAAAAACTAGGTGCCAGTTGGGTCCTTCTGACGGAAACGAGCATAATGTTTGACCACACGCATTGGTGTGCGCAGCCTATTGCATTAGGGTGTGCACCCCAAAACTCAAACACATTTGCATGTGTATATATACTGAGGGTGTCAGCAGAGCAATGGACTGTGTCAGTAGGGAAGAGATTGCTTGCAGTAGTTTTTATTTTTTACAATTTTTTACTTTATCTTAAAACATTTTTGGAGCCTTTAGGGGACTTTGGTGAAATATTAGGGGTCTTAACAGGGGAAATCTGCACCACACGGGGTGATTAGGGTGTGCCCAGGCACACCTGGCACACCCTGTGTGCACGCCTATGACCACATGGTGTTTCTTTTTTCCCAACCTTATATTGGAAATATGTTCATCGACCCTAGTTGAGAAACTACGTGTGGTCCTTCCCAAATAATGTTTCCCACAAGGGCAAGTGATTAGATACACAACGTGGGTTGTAGCACACGTGATGAAGGATTTAATAGAATAGGATCTATGCGTAACATTTGATGTGAAAGAAATAGTTTTCTTTCTCCCAAATGTGTTATGGAGACAGACATTGCATTTTTTACATGGGAAATAACCCTTCAAATTGTGAAAGAACGTGGGTCAAGAGGGGGAAATGATAATATTAGGAGCAATCTGTATTTGAAGTGATGGAGCCCCTCTATAAATTACGTCAGCCTTATCTGGTAACAATGGCCCCATGATATGGTCATTCTTCAGTACCTTCCAGAAAAAATGTTTAGTTTCTTGATGTTGAATAGAGAAGGATGTGAAGAGTGACCATTTAAAATCCTTTAAGTGCTTATTAGTTCTAGACTGAGGATTATCCTGGAAAAGTTCTCTTCTGTCCAATTCTCGTAATCTATGTAATTCCTGGTCAAGATCTGATTGAAAATAACCCTTTTCAAGGAATTTACCTCTAACCAGAGATACCTGTGTCTCAAAATCTTGAATATTGTTACAATTGCGTTGCAGCGTTAAAAACTGGCTGCGTGAAACAGAATGCAGCCAGTTCCAATGGTGACAGCTGTCGATGGGAATGTACGAGTTCCTATTGGTTGGTTTAAAGTAGGTGCTCGTACCTAATTAGTTGCCCGTTGCTTTGATAGCAAGATCCAGAAAATGAATTTCTGTGGACCTAGCTTCAAATGATAACACAATGCCTCTACTATTATTGTTAAGAGTGGCCATATATGATTCAAGTGAGTCCAGACTACCATTCCAAAAGAGGGGGATGTCATCTATATAACGTGCCCATAGAACTATCTCAGATCTCTTGTGGGCATAGACGGCATCCTCCTCGCATTTGGCCATAAATAAATTGGCCAAACTGGGTGCAAATTTAGCCCCCATAGACTCCTCTTTCTTTTGGAGATAGAATGGAACATTGAACCAAAAGTAGTTATGGCTTGTGTCAAAGGACAACAATTCCATGATAAACAGTTTCTGGTTATGAGGGAGAGATAAATCTTGCAATAGATAACATTGAACTGCTTCAAATCCAAGTTGCTGTGAGATGCAGGTATAGAGGGACGCCACGTCAGCCGTGACCAGCAGGCAACCCCGCAGGGAACTTAATGCTGGACAACAATTGGATGGTGTTTTTAGTGTCCTTCAAATAAGAAAGTATTTGTTTAACTAAGGGCTGTAAATAAAAATCAATGTATCTACCTATTCTTAAGGTGACTGAATCTATCCCGCTGACGATAGGACATCCAGGAGGTTTGGTGACGTGCTTGTGTATCTTTGGAAGATAGTAAATGGTGGGTATACGGGGAGCTAATGGAACTAACAAGGCATACTCTTTTTTATTTAAAATGGAGACAGAAAGACCTCGCTTGACAATTATTATTATTATTGTTATTATTATACAGGATTTATATAGCGCCGACAGTTTACGCAGCTTTACAACATTAGGGCAGACAATACAAGTACAATACAATTCAATACAGGAGGAATCAGAGGGCCCTGCTCGTTAGAGCTTACAATCTAGGAGGGAGGGTCAAGTTATACAAAAGGGTAATAGCTGTGGGGGATGAGCTAATGGAGAAAATAGTGCAGTTGTGAGATGGAGGCAGGATAGGCTTCTCTGAAGAGGAAAGTTTTCAGGGATCGCTTAAAGGTGGATACATTTGGAGACAGTCTGACAGATTGGGGTAGCGAATTCCAGAGGATGGGCGAGGCTCGGGAGAAGTCCTGGAGGCGGATATGGGAGGAGGTGATGAGGGAGCTAGAGAGCAGAAGGTCTTGGGAGGAACGGAGTTGGCGATTAGGTTGGTATTTTGAGACTAGGCTCGTGATGTAGCTGGGGGCAGAGTTGTGGATGGCTTTGTAACTTATTGTTAGTATTTTGAATTGAATTCGTTGGGTGAGTGGTAGCCAGTGGAGGGATTGGCAGAGAGGGGTAGCCCAACACTGAGCGGTTTGTAAGGTGGATGAGTCTGGCAGCAGCATTCATGATGGACTGAAGGGGGGATAGTCTATTTAAAGGTAAGCCAATGAGGAGGGAGTTGCAGTAGTCGAGGCGAAAGATAACCAGGGAGTGAATCAGGAGCTTTGTGGTTTCATTGGTTAGAAAGTAACGTAGTTTAGAGATGTTGAGACGGCAAACTTTGGAAAGTGATTGGATGTGGGGTCGAAAGGAGAGTTCAGAATCCAGGATAACACCTAGCACCCTGGCATGATACCCAAATCTTTTTTGAAACAATTAGTGGGATCACAGGATAGTGGACTGTATGTTTCGCAATCACGTAAGATAATTAACATCTCATTCTCATAGTCACATTTGTCCAGAATGATGATGGCACCGCCCCTGTCTGCTGAACGTTCCACCAAATCTTTTCTCTCACATAATTGTTTTAGCCCAACTTTAACCAATTAATTGTTGTGGGGTCTTTTAATTACCAGTGCATCTAGGTCGCCAAGGACCAGATCCTTGAAAACGTTGATAGACTGGGAAACTGGGACAGGAGGGTTGAATAAAGAAGGTGTCAGAGAAGCTCTCCAAGAAGATCGGCTATTGGGCGCTCCGGTGTGCGCCGGTTCGCACCTGGGCGCGTCGGCATGGGCGCGCGCATGGCACTTGGCGCCAACCGCCCTATTTAATGTGCTGGAACCTTCTGCTCGGTGCTGTCCGATCTGCAGCTCCCAGTGCCTGAGTTCCTGTTTCCTGTCCACTTCCTGTTTGCCTGTCTAATCTCCTAGTGACCCCAGCTTGTCTTGGACTTCTCTTGTTATCTGCCTGCACCTGACCACGGCTTCCCTTGACTACGTCTCTGCCTGCTCCTCTGTACTACGTTGCCCGCCTGCTGCCAACCCTGCCTGTGACCCAGACTTTGAGCCTGCCTGTTCCTATGTACCTTGCTGACCGTCTGCTGCCAACTCTGCCTGGGACCGGACCTGCCATTTCTGCTCCTGCTCTGCACCAGTCGCTTAGACCCTTACTTCCTAGGACTTCCAGACCATACGCATCAGGATCCTGGGCCTTACCTCCGCAAGTCACCCGCCAGGCTCTCTTACCACTCTGCGCTCCTGTGCCTTCTGTTTACACTACCAGGGGCCGGGAACCAGATACGTACGGGAGGCCTCCCCTGCTATACTGGGTTCATCAGTCAGGTACGTGTAAGTCTGACAGTATCGGACAGCCATGTCCGAGCCCGAGCAGGGATCCTCTCCCATGGAGGAGCTATGCAGACACCTGGCGGGTCTCACTCAAGCTGTAAAGAGCCTTCAGGAAGGCTACACTAGGCTGGAAGAGAGAGTCCAGGTGCTCTCCTCACCTGCTAACCCTTTAGCTGCTGCTGCTTCTGGACTCTCATCTCCTCCCTCCGTGGTCATGCTTCCTCCTGAGCCAAGGGTACCTACACCCGACAGATTTTCCGGTGAACGTAGCAAGTATCGATCCTTCCGCAATGCCTGCGAACTATACTTTGCTTTGCTACCACGAACCTTCTCCTTGGAAGCAACAAAGGTGGGCTTTGTAATTTCTCTCCTGTCTGGCGAACCACAGACCTGGGCCCACCGTCTCCTGGAACAAAAATCAGCATCCCTAGACAACCTGGATGCATTCTTTGCTGCCATGTCCCAACTGTATGAGGACCCCCAGTTGAAAGCCACCGCTGAGTCCGCCTTGCATGCCCTACAACAAGGGCGTAGACCCGCCGAAGATTACGTCCTGGAATTCAGGCGTTGGAGTTCAGACACGGATTGGAATGACGCGGCCCTGCGTTACCAATTTCGCATGGGTCTTTCCGATCCGCTTAAGGACGAGTTGGCGTGGGTGGGAGTTCCACAGACGTTGGAGGACCTCATCAACCTGTCCGTTCAGATAGACCGGCGCCTCAGAGAGCGCCGATCCGAAAGAACCACCAGTCAGTTCCGTCCTACCTGGGTCCTCCCAAAGGTCCCTAGTGCCACCAGCTCTGTCGGCCCAAGCCTTCGTGTACCGCCTACTCCGGTGCTTGATCCCCCTGAGCCAATGCAGCTTGGCCTTCTCCGACCATCCCTCACACCTGAAGAGCGACAGCGTCGACGGGTGAACAACCTATGCATGTACTGTGGGGAGTCAGGCCACTACGTGAGATCTTGCCCTAACAAGACACGTAAGTCTCTTCCAGCCTCTACTAAGTGTGCTCCTGTCATACGTAATCCTGCTAATCATCTTGCTCTCCCCATTTTTCTACAGCTTCCAGGACAGGATCTTACAGTCTCGGTCATAATTGACTCCGGAGCTTGTAGCTGCTTTATAGACCTAAGATTTGCCGCTATCCACAGCATTCTTCTCCAAGCAAAATCACGGGGACTTGTGGTCCATCTCGCTGACGGCTCCACCCTCAGGTCGGGTCCCGTCACCCAGGAGACTATTCCTCTATTGGCCATTATGGATACTCACCATCGAGAATTCCTTCGTTTTGATGCGATTTCTTCTCCACTTTTTCCGATTATTTTGGGAATGCCGTGGCTACAAGCCCATAACCCTAGTATCGATTGGGCTTCCGGAGAAATTAAGTTCTGCTCCCGCTATTGTCACCAACACTGTTTGCCCAGTACCCCTACAGATGCCTCTCAACTCATGTGTCTGGACGTGGACACCGAATCGCAGCAAGCGATTCCCACTCCGTATCGGGATTTTCTTGACATCTTCAGTAAAAAGGGGGCGGAAACCCTTCCTCCTCACAGGCCTTATGATTGCCCGATATAACTTTTGCCTGGGTCTGAAGTTCCGTTTGGACGAATTTTCCCATTAACAGAGCAGGAGCTGGGTACTCTCAAGACTTATATTGATGAGAACTTAAAGAGAGGATTCATCCGTCCATCCACGTCACCGGCCGGGGACGGCATTTTCTTCGTGGAGAAGAAGGACCACTCCCTTCGGCCTTGTATCGACTATAGAGAGTTAAACAAAATAACCATCAAGAATCGCTACCCCTTACCTCTGGTACCCGAACTCTTCCAAAGACTAGGTTCAGCAACAATCTTCACTAAACTTGATCTCCGTGGGGCCTATAATCTAATCCGCATCAGGGAGGGAGATGAGTGGAAAACTGCCTTCCGTACCCGGTTCGGGCACTTTGAATATCTTGTTATGCCCTTTGGTCTGTGCAATGCGCCTGCAACGTTTCAGCACTTCATTAACGACATTTTCCGTGACCTCCTGGACTTATACGTTATAGTATATCTAGATGACATCTTGATTTTCTCCTCCTCAGTCATCGAACATTGCAGGCATGTCCGAAATGTTCTAACCCGGCTCAGGCAGCATGAACTTTACGCCAAATTAGAAAAGTGCGAATTCGAACGCCAATGTATCCAGTTCCTCGGCCTAATCATTGCTAGTGACGGCATTAAGATGGATCCGCAAAAAGTGGCAGCTATCCTCGACTGGCCCGCTCCCTCCGATAAAAAGGGGTCCAACGCTTCATTGGCTTCGCCAACTTTTATCGTAAATTCATTAAAGGCTTCTCTGCAATTATTACACCAATTACCGAACAAACCAAGCAAGGGAACCATTTTTGTTGGTCCACCGAGGCGCAATCTGCCTTTGACAAACTTAAAAAGTTGTTTACCTCCGCCTCCATCCTGAAACATCCAAACCCTGCCTTACCTTTCGTCCTTGAAGTGGACGCTTCAGAAGTCGCTGTGGGGGCAGTACTCTCTCAGCGGCAAGGTGCCAAGTCCCTGCTTTATCCAGTAGCTTTTTTTTCTCGGAAACTCTCCACTGTCGAAAGGAACTACGATGTTGGAGACAGAGAGCTTCTAGCTATTAAGGCCGCATTGGAGGAGTGGCGTTATCTCTTAGAGGGTGCTGCACATCCCATTTTGGTCTATACTGACCACAAGAATCTGGAGTACTTGAGAACTGCCAAGAGACTGAGACCTCGGCAGGCAAGGTGGGCCCTGTTCTTCTCTAGGTTCCAGTTTCACATCACATACAGACCTGGCTCCAAGAACACCAAGTCGGACGCATTATCCCGCATGTTCCAGGATTCCGAGGAACCTTTACCTTCTGACACCATCCTTCCTGCTGGAAATTTTCTGTTGCTACAGGGGGATATCATATCCCAAATTAAACAGGCCTCCAGGAATCTGTCCCCACCTATGGGAGTCGACGTATGCTTGCAAAATGGGTTGTTCCGGTTCAAAGACAAGATCTTGGTCCCAGAGAATCTAAAAGTGGCAGTACTGGAACTCTGCCATGATCATAAGTTAGCTGGGCATTTTGGCGTACTGAAGACGACAGAGCTGGTGCAACGTACATTTTGGTGGCCCCAACTGGTAAAGGATTGTAAGAGTTATGTGGAATCCTGCACCACCTGTGCTCGGAACAAAAATAGTCGGACAAAGGCCTGGGGTCTACTAAAACCTTTACCCGTTCCAGAAAGACCCTGGAAGATGATTGCGATGGACTTCATCGTGGAACTCCCTCTGGCAGAGGGTTTTTCCACCATTTTTGTCATTGTGGATAGGCTGTCTAAGATGGCTCATTTCTTACCCATGAAAGGTACACCTTCTGTCGTGGAAACTGCGAAAATTTTTGTCAGAGAAATCGTAAGATTACATGGAGTACCAGCAAGTATAGTCTCCGATAGAGGTGTGCAGTTCACTTCCAGGTTCTGGAAGGCTCTCTGTGGGTCACTTGAGATTGAGTTGGCGTTCTCATCTGCCTATCACCCCCTTCTCACAGAACGATTGGGTCTCTCTTCTGCCTATTGCTGAGTTTGCATACAACAACTCTGTGCACTCAGCTATTAAACAGACACCATTTTTCGCCAATTATGGTTTTCATCCGTCATTTCTGCCTGAATCCTTACCTGAGTGCCCTATTCCTGCAGCTGCTGAAACAATGGATTTCTTCGTCACCAATAATAAATTACTACGCGAAACCATGGCTAAAACCCAAGAATATAATAAAAGGATGTTTGATAGGAAGAAGCGTGGAGAACTCATTCTGGAACCTGGCAACCAGGTTTGGCTGTCCACCCTCAACTTAAAGTTGGCCTGTCCCTCGAAGAAGTTGGGTCCCAAATTCATGGGTCCCTTTCCAATCAAAAGGAAAATTAATGACGTGACCTATGAACTGGATCTACCCAATACATTAAGAGTTCATCCGGTCTTCCACGTATCCTTGCTGAAACCTGCTGTCCCTAATTCCTTTTCGGGTCGTAATACCGGCCCACCTGAACCTGTAATTGTGGATAATGAGACAGAATTTGAAGTGGAAGCAATCCTGGACTGCAGGAAGAGACATGATCAAGTCCAATATTTGATCAAATGGAGGGGGTATGGACCGGAAGATAACTCCTGGGAACCAGAAAGCAATCTGCACACTAAGGAACTTTTAAGAGACTTCTGGAGTGCTCACGCTGATAGACTGGCCCAGATGGGCATCTGGAGGCTGCCCTTTAGGAGGGGGCACTGTCAGAGAAGCTCTCCAAGAAGATCGGCTATTGGGCGCTCCGGTGTGCGCCGGTTCGCGCCTGGGCGCGTCGGCATGGGCACGCGCACGGCACTTGGCGCCAACCGCCCTATTTAATGTGCTGGAACCTTCTGCTCGGTGCTGTCCGATCTGCAGCTCCCAGTGCCTGAGTTCCTGTTTCCTGTCCACTTCCTGTTTGCCTGTCTGAACTCCTAGTGACCCCAGCTTGTCTTGGACTTCTCTTGTTATCTGCCTGCACCTGACCACGGCTTCCCTTGACTACATCTCTGCCTGCTCCTCTGTACTACGTTGCCCGCCTGCTGCCAACCCTGCCTGTGACCCGGACTTTGAGCCTGCCTGTTCCTATGTACCTTGCTGACCGTCTGCTGCCAACTCTGCCTGGGACCGGACCTGCCATTTCTGCTCCTGCTCTGCACCAGTCGCTTAGACCCTTACTTCCTAGGACTTCCAGACCATACGCATCAGGAACCTGGGCCTTACCTCCGCAAGTCACCCGCCAGGCTCTCTTACCACTCTGCGCTCCTGTGCCTTCTGTTTACACTACCAGGGGCCGGGAACCAGATACGTACGGGAGGCCTCCCCTGCTATACTGGGTTCGTCAGTCAGGTACATGTAAGTCTGACAGAAGGATTACATAACCCAGAATGAATGGGTCCTGAATTAGCCAAACTGTTATGGTTGGCTACTGGGTTAGCAAGTATATATCTTTGAACGTTTAACTTGCGTACATAATTATGGATGTCAATGAAAGTGTGGAATTTGTCAAGTTTTTTAAGGGGAACATTTTTTAAACCTTTATCCAAAACAATGGTTTCGTCTTCAGTAAGTACAACTTTACTGAGGTTGAAAATTCCTGAACCTACTAGGTTCTTTTTCTTTTTCCTTTTGATTCTCCACCCACCTCTGGTACCTCGCCTTGTTTGGGACCTCTTTTTTGGGTCTGATTTTGCTCTTCCTTGTGAAAACCCCAATGGTTTATTGAATTAGGGTTATCTAGATTGTAATTGTAAGTTGAGTGGTCATAACTACCTTGATCTCTTTCGCTATACTTGTAGGAACCTAGATAATGATTTGCCTCTCTCAGAGGAGAAAAATGGTTATGAGTAGAGACCGGGTAACGTTCTTGATAATAAGATTATTCCGGTCGTCTATCAAAAACTTGCTTGGGACCCTGGGGGGTTTATCTCTGTCCTGATAAGGGTGATAAGGCCTCTTCAATAGTGCCTTCTCCGAGTTCTGTCACCCTGAAGGAATGAGAGTAGTAGCAACCTTAAGCCCTCAACAGCATTGTCACGGTTATGCAATAGAGTTTTGTCTGTCAGCTTACCTGTCTCCGTGTGTTCATCTCTAAAGACCAGCTGACTCTCGCCTGACTGCTTTTATTAACTCTCCTCTAGCATGGCTCCACCCCAGCTCCTATCAGAGAACTCTATATTAACCTCTGCACTGCAGGCCAGCCCTGCTGATCAACCTTTGTGTGTTTTGGCTTCCTGTTCCTGCCTGCCGTGTGCTCTACGTTTGTTTCTGATACCGACCTTGGCGTGTTCTCAACTATTCCTGTCTGCTCGTGACCCTGACCTTTGGCGTGTCCCCGACTATCCCTGTTTGCCTGTGACCCTGAACCTTAACGTGAACTCTGTTGTCATTGTCTGCTTGTGGCCCTGACCTTGGCTTATTCCTTTACTATCCCTCTCCTCCTGTTGCCTACTGTGGGTGTAAGCTGGGGGACCCTGGGGGTCGCGACCTGGAGCCAGTTGCAGCCCAGTCCATCCTCACCACTAGAGGCTCTGGTGAACACCTGCTGGCTCTTAGACTCCACGCCCTAGGGAATCCTACGCTCTAACCCAGGTGGGATCCGTGTTGGTGTTCCAGCGGCCCTGCCTTCCTTACCATCCGGACTCCCATCCGCAGCAGTCAGCCGTAGGGTCCACTGCCTTGCGATGCACTCCTGATCCCAACAGTGTGCATCTGTCACCTAGCCTCAAGGTGACCTGACAAGCATGGCAGCCTGCCTGGCTGCTCCCCACTTTACCTCCCCCCATCAGGAAAACACACTCACTCACTTTTTTTTTTTAAAGGGAAGAGATCGAAAAGTGGGACTTTTATATGGAGCACACAGCAGCAAGGAAATATAATGACTGTATATAATAATGTATTTATTTATATTGTCTCTTATATACAATTTTCCTCACATAGGTCCCTTTGGGGTCAACACCTCCACCCTACATTTAGGGTTACCTCACCCCCACCCACCCACTTTGGATTTTGTCTATGCTGGTTATCATCGCCCTCAAGTGCCACCGCAAACCCCTGAGCTGATGCTCTTCGGTGGGTTTGCGATCCTCAATACTGCACCGTCAGTGCGCAGGTGCAGATGTAAGTTAGATGTAATAAGGGGGTTATCGACCCCAAAATATACTATTCTACTTTTATAACCTCAATAGAAATTTTTCCTTTATATTTATTTTTATTTTTTTCAACATATTTATTTATTTTTTCCAAAATATTTTTTTCTCATTTTTCATATTTCTCTATCATATATTTTTTACTTTTATTTTTATCTTTATTTTTGAGATTATCTGGACATGTATGCTTCTATTCCTAGATACATCCTATCTTTTTTCTCCTGATGAGAGGCTATAAGGCAGCAAAAAGCGTCGAGCCATAAACATTTACAATCATTTCAATCAGGGATCCACAAGATTCTTTATGACTCAATTCATGTTTATGTTCTTACTATGGTATTTCTGTTATCATACCTCATTTTTCTCCTTTTCCCCTTTCATTATGAGAGAGCATCATATATATATATATATATATACATATATATATATATATTGGTACTGCCACCTAGGGTTGTGCTATATATGAATTTTTATTGGACTGTGAATTATTATGTAATTTATGTTGAATGTGATATAAAAGTTTATTGTCATAGAGGTTTTATGCCCAAAAAATGTTATATAAGAGACAATATAAATAAATACAGCTTCTCAGTCATTATAATCCCTTGCTGTGTGCTTCATATAAAGTCCCACTTCTTGCCCTCTTCCCTTTTAAAAATAATGATAGGGATGGAGGCAGGTACCCCTAAGGTTCTTGCTTCATATAAAGTCCCCAAACCCCCCTACTTTTTCAACACTCACTCACTTGCCACCTGCCTACATGGTGAGTAAGGAGCCTTTCTCCCTTAACCTAACTTCCTCAGAAGCTTACCAAATCTACTATGTAAAGGGGTGCTCCTCCACAGACAGGGACAAGGCACACACCCTCTTAACCCCTAAAGAGACCAGTTTCTATTTTACTGTGTCCTCCTGATGCGAGGGAACTACAGCAGGGCATATCAATGCCTTAACACTACAGTGTTACTTTAATGTTCGTATAATGTAATGTTCTTCATAGTGAAACTACATGGTTATGATTTAATTTCCTGTTTCTCTGTTCCTATTGCTTTCCAATAAAACAAGTGGGGCTTCACCATGTGTCCATCAAAATCTTGACTGGTAAGAGTGTTATTTGAAGCAGCTTTCCAACAGACAAGCCATCAGGGGATGGGGCCATTACATCCTGCACAAACAATATGTTTGTGTTGTAATTTACCTTGTTTCTCTTTTTTTTGTGCTGTCCATTCCCATACCTCCATTCTCTGGATTTGTTGGATTAGTGCATTTCCTCTTTAATAATTGGAGTTGAGTGACCCTAGGCCTCATTTAACCCCAAAAACCGAGGACGTCTTAGGGAGAAGAAGACATACTTGGGGTGCATCTCCAGACCTTGAGAAAATAATTGTATTATGCATTTTAGAAGAAATAATGTATGCAGGAGGACTTTTTTTTAGAAAATAAAAATGTAATTTAAAATTTGGCTTTAAAGAAAAGGGTCAGACTGGTACAGGGTGCTTTTTCAGATTGGTGTTCATTGAAGTCTTATAAAATGTATACACACACATCTAATAATTGCACCATAGAAAAATGTAATTTCTCCTCTCACCAATTTATTAGTGAAAAATATATGTTTATTAATTTGTTACATTATATGTTAATAAATTTGTCAACAGAGAAAGGGAAACATTTCATATTTTAAGATGCATAAGGTTCCATAAACTCCTGTGTTAGGGGGCCTCGTACTGTGTTCAGACATATACCAATCAAAGCAGTCAGGCAATTTTTTTCAACAACATAATGCTAAGTTCACTTGCTTGGTATCAGTATAATTGGAGCCTGCATGTTCATTGGCCCTTTAGCCATACAGATACCAGATGCCATTTATTGCTGATATTAATCCAGAAATTGTACAGTAACACTGCTAAAGCTTTAATATTTTGTTTCCATCTTCCTTAATTGCAGTGTTTTTTTTCTTTATACTCTACCCAGGTTCACACAATTTATTCTGAAGTCCTCCTAAATGACTAAATCCCTCTTTAAAAAAAGCCGGTTGAGTCAGTAAATGAATCCGGCTGGTGCATAGACGTAAAAGCAGACGCTTTTATTTCCTAATCTTCCTGAACATCTCAAGAGTCCCCAAAGCTGCAGCATTCATTATGCAGTTCTGAATTCCATATCTAAAGGTTTAGCATGCAACTTCCTAGCTACCAACTACTTACGTGGATTCCTGCTTTTAAAACCATATATCAGATTACTAAGGTTACTGATATAAGATTTATTAAATTATAGATTTTATTAAAATGAAAAATATGATGGTTTATATGTATGTAAAATACACAAGTCAACATTTAAAGCAATTTAAAGCCAAAATGTCTTTTTTTCACTTTGGATAGATCAGGGACCCCTATCAGGTTTTTTTTTGACAACTATGTCCTACTAGGGAGAGTTCCCTTTGCTTCCTATCCTTGAGGACACAACAGGAAGTGAAAGAAGATCCCTCCACAGTGAGGAAAATGCCCTCTTATTCAGTCGTCACTGGAAAAAGTGTCCCCAGTAGATGATATTTCTTGTATTGTTGTGTCACTTCAGAATTTTGGATTTTTCCTCACTTTAAGTGCCGGTGACAATCTTCCCCAAGAAAAATCAAGAAGGCGAATCTTCATAACAGGGACACAAGCCTCCTACAACTTTATCCAAAACTAAAAGCAGTGTTTGCCTTTAGTTACACTTTAATGCTAGGCATTCCAATGGTGCTGGTATCACAGAGCTGTTTGCTTTCACAGTGTCTCTATTTAAACTAAAAGTCTGTAGCAACTTTCAACAAAGCTGTTAAAGTATAACTAAAGGAAAAAGTTTTTTTAGTTTTAATTAGAGTGGAGAGGGATTAAAGCACCTATCAGGACTTTATTGCTGTCCGTACCTTCATAAGGGAGATTCACTCTCTCTAATTGTCCTGTTTACCATTATCATTGAAAGTGAGATTAAATCTAAATGGGGACACTAGTTCTGGTGACCTAGGGGCCCCCAGCGACGCATCTGTCTGATGTGTTTTACAGTGCGACAGCAAAATGACATCTCTAAAGGAAAAAATGTCATTTAAAATTGCTTGTGGCTGTAGTGTATTGCCAGCTCCCGGCAATATACAGTAGATAAAAATCTGTGAAAAACACAGCGGGGGTTTCCCCCCCCCCCCAGTCCAATGAATTTTAAGAGGAACTCCACGCCAGAATTTTTTTAAAAATTGGCCTGGGGGCCCCCCAAAATCCATACCAGGCTCTTATCCGAGCATGCAGCCTCGAGAACAGGATGGGGGGGGCGAGCGAGCGCCCCCCCTCTCCTGAACCATGCCCGGCCACATGCCCTCAACATGGGGAGGGTGCTTTGGGGTCCCCTCCAGAGCACCTTGTCCCCAAGTTTATGAGGATAAGGGCCTCGTCCCCACAACCCTGGCCATTGGTTGTGGGGGTCTGCGGGTGGGGGGTTTATCGGAATCTGGAAGCCCCCTTTAACAAGGATCCCCCCCAGATCCCGTCCCCCATTGTAACCCTACCCATTCACCAAAAGCATCACAAAATAAAAACCACAATATGCAGTTTTTGACAATCCCTTTATTAACCACTTGCCGACCAACTGCCATAATTATAGGGTGGCAGGTCAGCACAATCGCGCAAATTGCCGTAGCTGTATGTCGTAGCGACGGGGGACCCAATGCGCGTGGCCGGCGGCCACGATATCTACCAGCCACGTGCAATCGCGGGCACGAGAGCCAGAATGGGGATGTGTGTGTGTAAACACGCACACATTCCTGTTCTGAGAGGAGAGACAGATCGTCTGTTCCTACTAGGTAGGAACAGCGATCTGCCTTCTTCTCTAGTCATTCCCATCCCCATACAGTTAGAAACACACATGAGGCAACACATTTAACCCCTTGATCAACCCCAAGTGTTAACCCATTGCCTACCAGTGACATTTACACAGTAATCAGTGCATTTTTATAGCACTGATGGCTGTATAAATGTTAATGGTCCCAAAAATGTATCAAAAGTGTTCAATTTGTCCGCTGCAATGTTGCAGTCCCGCTAAAAATCGCAGATCGCTGTCATTACTAGTAAAAAAATAAAAATAAATAAAAGTGCTATAAATCTATTCCCCATTTTGTAGACGCTATAACTTTTGCACAAACCAATCAATATATGCTTATTGTGATTTTTGATTTTTTGACAGCCAAGAGACAGCATTGAGGCAGAGGTTTCTTTTTTTTCTATTTTTCGGGTCCTTCAGGCGGCGTGATTGAAGATGGATGGACATCGCGGGACACTTTTTTTTTTTTAATAAAGGAATTTGCAAAAACTGTGTATTGTGGTTTTTTACTTTTTGATACTTTTTTGGTGAATGGGTAGGGGTACAATGTACCCCTACCCATTCTCATAGGGGGGCGGGATTTGGGGGCCCCCTTGTTAAAGGGGCATGCAGATTCCGATAAGCCCCCCGCCCGCCTGACCCCCACAACCATCGGGCCAGGGTTGTGGGCACGAGGCCCTTGTCCCCATCAACATGGGGACAAGGTGCTTCGAGGGGTACCCCAAACCCCCTCCCCATGTTAAGGGCAAGCGGCCTGGTTGGTATGGTTCAGGAGGAGGGGACACTCGCTCGCCCCCCCATCCTGGCCTGCCAGGCTGCTTGCTCGGATAAGGGTCTGGTACAGATTTGGGGTGGGACCCCACGCCAATTTTTTTAATACATTTTGGAGTGGAGTTCCCCTTAAAATCTCTGCCAGATGCAAAGGGCCTGGTATGGGTTTTGGCCTGGTATGGACTTTTCCTCTTAACCGCTTCAGCTCCGGAAGATTTTACCCCCTTCCTGACCAGAGCACTTTTTGCGATTCGGCACTGAGTCGCTTTAACTGACAATTGCGTGGTTGTGTGACGTGGCTCTCAAACAAAATTGGGTCGATCGTATTCTTCTACATATTTTTGGTTAAAAAAAATCACAATAAGCGTTTATTGATTGGTTTGCGCAAAAGTTATAGCATTTACAAAATAGGGGATAGTTTTATGGCATTTTTATTAATTTTTTTTTTTTTTTACTAGTAATGGCGGCGATCAGCGATTTTTATTGTGACTGCGACGTTATGGCGGACATGTCGGACATTTTTGACACATTTTTGGGACTATTGTCATTTATACAGCGCTCAGTGCGATTAAAAATGCACTGATTACTGTGTAAATGACACTGGCAGTGAAGGGGTTAACCACTAGGGGGCGGGGAGGGGTTAAGTATGTCCTAGGGAAGTGATTCTAACTGTAGGGGGGAGGGGCTCTGTGTGTCACTATGCTGATCACTGCTCCCGATGACAGGGAGCTGTGATCAGTGACACTTGTCACTAGGCAGAACGGGGAGATGCTGTTTACATCAGCATCTCCCTGTTCGTCCTCTTCGTGAGGCGATCGCGGGTATCCCCACGGCGATCGAGTCCGCGGGACCCGCAACCCAACTCACGGAGCAGCCAGGGCGCGCACGCAATGGCACGGCGGGGAATTCAAATGGATGTACCTGTAAGTCCATTTGCCCAGCCATGCCAGTCTGCCGACATACATCGGCGTGTGCCAGTCGGGAAGTGGTTAACCACTTCAATACACTTTATTATATACTGTACACTGCACTATATACCCTGCACTATATTATATATATACTACACTGACTGCACTATATACTTTGAACTGCAGTATACATACTATACTACTATACGGACTGCACTATATACTCTACAGAAAAATTGGGCCTTAGGTGTTGGTGGTGCCAGAACACTGTAACCCCTCACAGTTACTCTTGCTGGGCGCATTAACGGGCCCTGCTGTTAAATTATATTTCAAAATATGTAATTACATACCCCAGTCAAACAGGTTCAGAAAAATTAGGGCCTTGGGTGTTGGTGGTGCCTGAACACTGTGACGCCTCCTCACAGTTATTCTTGTTGGGCGCAGGAATGGGCCCTACTGTTAAATATTCTTTAAAAAATTGTAATTACATGCCCCAGCCAAAGAGGTGCAGAAAATTGGGTCTTGGGTGTTGGTGGTGCCTGAACATTGTAAGACCCCTTTTACACTGGGGCATTTTTCAGGCACTTTTGGGCTAAATATAGCACCTGTAAAGCACCTGAAAAATGGCTCCCCTGCAGCCCCAGTGTGGGAGCCCGAGTGCTTTCACACTGGGGTGGTGCGCTTGCAGGACAATAGAAAAAGTCCTGCAAGCAGCGTCTTTGGGGCAGTGGAGGAGCGGTGTATACACCGCTCCTCCACTGCCCCTGCCTACTGAAATGAATGGGCAGCGCTGCCAAAGCGCCTGAAAAGCGCTTCAGATGCTGCGCTTTTCGGGTGCATTTAACCCTTTCTTCAGCCACTAGCTGGGGTTAAAAGTGCCCCACTATCGGCCGAAAAGCGCAGTTAAAACAACGGTGAAGTGCGGCTAAAACTACCAATGCTTTATTGCTAACTCCTGGCATGGCTCAGTGTAAAAGGGCTCTAACTCCTCCTTACAGTTACTCTTGTTGGGTGCAGGAATGGGCCCTGCTGTTAAATATTATTTAAAAAATTGTAATTACATGCCCCAGTCAAACAGGTGCAGAAAAATTGGGCCTTGGGTGTTGGTGGTGCCAGAACCACTGTGTGGACTTTTCCTCTTAACCACTTCAATACACTATATTATATACTGTACACTGCACTATATACCCTGCACTGTATTATATATACTACACTGACTGCACTATATACTCTGAACTGCAGTATATATACTATACTACTATACGGACTGCACTGTATACTCTGCATAAAAATTGGGCCTTAGGTGTTGGTGGTGCCAGAACACTGTAACCCCTCACAGTTACTCTTGTTGGGCGCAGGAACGGGCCCTGCTGTTAAATTATATTTCAAAAATTGTATTTACATGCCCCTGTTAAGCAGGGGCAGAAAAATTGGGCCTTGGGTGTTGGTGCTGCCCTAAACCAAAAATATTATTGGAAGCTAGCATCATCAAGGTTTAGGAGGAATAGGATAGGCAGCATAGGCAGTCTTCAAGGGATCCAAGATCTCTAGCAATATATATATTAGGGCTGCCACCTGTCCAGGATTCACCCGGACAGTCCAGGTTTTGAATCATGTGTCCGGGTTTCAGTCCACCTGAAACCTGAACACATTATTCAGACCAGGCTGTGGCTCCTCAAGTAACCAAGATAGTCATACACAAATCTGTTGCCGCTGCAGGCGGCTGTTTGGGGGCAGGTTTGGCATCACTGAAGGGTGGGGTGATGATGTCAACAAGAGCAATTTGGCCACACCCACTGGTGCGCTCTGTGCACTACATTCCTACTCCCCTTGGGGCACCCAAATGTGTCTCAGATCTTTTATAATCTTATAGTGTTTACTGCAAAAAAATTTAAAAATTGCCCTGTGCCGCAAAAATGTTTGGGTTTGGCTTGAAGAAAAGGTGGCAACCCTAATATATATATATATACTAGACTGCAAACCACTAACTATACAATACACTGCCTGCGAGCCACTAACTAACTGCCTAATCTAGCTCAAGTTAGCTCTAGCTCCGTCCACTCCAACACACTACATACGGCCGCTGTGTAAGCAGCCTTATATAGTGTGGGGCGTGGACTTAGCCCCCTGAGCCATTATTGGCTAAAAGCACCCTGCCTTTAGCCAATCATGGCTCTCACTGCAGAGCGTGCTGTGATTGGCCAAAGCATGCAGGTCAGGTGCATGCTTTGGCCAATCATCAGACGTCAATGCACTGTGATCTTGCAGTGCATTATGGGGCGTTCCGTGGTGCTCGAATTTGCCGCAAACATCCCATAATGTTCGGTATTCACATAACGGGCGAACGTCGGCCCATCACTACTCTCCAATGGGACACAGATGGCCAAAAAACAGGGGTTATAACTCTCCCTTATGCTTTACAAAGTGAAAAAAGTTTAGTCTCTAGTTCTTCTTTAAGACTGACCCAGGAAACATAGGAAAAGGGAGCCTAGAGCTCCACCTGTTGGATTGAAAAAAAAATATTGGCTCATTTTTCAATCAGAAAGAAAGAATTTGCAAAAAAAAATCTATACATTGCCTTTATCCCTTTTATTGCCATCAGCAAATGGACATGCTAGTCTCCTTCCCCTCTACCTGAATGAAGCCTGAATTGCTTCCACACACCCCTGTTACAGCTGGTGACCTCTGATGTCGCAGTAATGGAAACCTGTCATTAAAAAAAACAAAATCATCATAAGGGGACTTTTTGTCCCCTATGTGACAATTTTTTTTTTTAATGTGTAAAAAGATTAAAGTTACACCCAAGCGCTTAAACTCCCACCCCAAAAAAAAAAAATTTGAGTGCACACAAATTTACAGCTTGACATGTTGGGTATCTATTTATGGAAAATGGAAAAAACAGTTCTGGGAGCAAAAAAAGGCTAAAGTGCATGCCCAATGCCTAACCATTGTTTTTGTCAAGCGTGTGTGTGGTGGCAACCAGGTGAGGCGTACAAAGAAAAGTGTGTCTTGCCTACAGTTAAGCATGGTGGTGGGAGTGTTATTGTCTGGGGCTGCATGAGTGCTGAGGGAACCATGAATGCCAACATGTACTGTGACATGTACTGTGACATACTGAAGTAGAGCATGATCCCCTCCCTTCGGAGAGTGGGCCGCAGGGCAGTATTCCAACATGATAACGACCCCAAAAACACTTCCAAAATGACCACTGCCTTGCTAAAGAAGCTGAGGGTAAAGGTGATGGGCTGCCCAAGCATGTCTCCAGACTTAAACCCTATTGAGCATCTGTGGGGCATCCTCAAATGGTGGAGGAGTGCAAGGTCTCTAACATCCACCAACTCTGTGATGTCATCATGGAAGAGTGGATGAGGACTCCAGTGGCAACCTGTGAAGCTCTGGTGAACTCCATGCCCAAGAGGGTTAAGGCAGTGCTGGAAATAATGGTGGCCACACAAAATATTGACACTTTGGGCCCAATTTGGACATTTTCACTTAGGGGTGTACTCACTTTTTTTGCCAGCGGTTTAGACATTAATGAATGTGTGTTGAGTTATTTTGAGGGGACAGCAAATTTACACTGTTATACAAGCTGTACACCCACTACTTTACATTGTAGCAAAGTGTAATTTCTTCATTGTTGTCACATGAAAAGATCTAATAAAATATTTACAAAAATGTGAGGAGCGTACTCACTTTTGTGAGATACTGTAGGCATATCTCACTTCTCTGTGTTTTACTGACGACCGGTAGGTGCCAGAGAACATCGAATCCTCGGGAACCACAGGTCGGCTTTTGCCGTAAATTATCACAGAAGCAGGCACCCTGCAGGCAGAGGTACTGGATCACGTATTTTGTGCATACAGCTACTGCCCTGTAGCAGTAAAAGTGGAAGTAAACCCTTTTTTTATCTTGTACCTGCAGGTAAGCCTATAACAAGGCTCACTTTTAGGCACATTGAATATCTCCTAAACCTGCATGGTTTAGGAGATATTCACACTGCATGCAGCCGGTGACGTCACCGGTGCATGCGCCCTTCTGAGCTCCATGCTGCTGTCCATGCCTCCCGGGAGTGACATCATAGTGGTGCGGCCAATCAGACACCCAGAAGGAAGGAATACCGGGTGACGATGGAAGCACCTTCAGCGGTGACCTCATGCCGCTGAAGGTTTTCGTTCTAAGGTAAGTTTTTTGTGCTAGTATGCAATGCACACTAACACTTTATGCCATTGTCTTACAGGGTTAAAAAATTGTGATTTACTACTGCTTTAAAGTGTATGCAAACCCAAAAACAAAAAATGAATACATTTTGCAGCTAACCAGTCCTTAGATGAAGTGCTGGAATTACTTTTCTTTTTCCAGTATTTTTTCCTTTTATCTTTGCCTGTTAATCCTGCAAATAACCCACACCTTTCCAGGGGTGGCTACACTCACTTCTACACTTTATTTTTTGAGGGAGCCACCCAAAATGTACTTCAAACATGTTTTCCTGTGGTCATCTTTATGAGCGACCGTTGTTTTCTGTATTTACTGAAAATGTTCATAGCACAAAAAAAGAAAACAAATGCAGTCACTGCATCAAAGGACTGGTATGCTGCAATAAATTAAATATTCTTTGTTTTGGGGTTTTGTTATCCACTGTAAAAAGTAGGCAAAATAAGAGCCTGTAAAAATCTCTCAGCTGTATTAGTACATTGGAAACCCCCACCTATCTCCCACCTATCTCCCACCTTTGATTTTCTTTTATGCATGTTTCATCCTCCTTGAAAAATAAAAAATATGGGCTGATACACCTACCTCCCAGAACTACTTATCAGGCATTGGTGCCGCACATTGGGTTAGTCCTATAGGAATATTCTGAAAGAAAGAAGGACACAGGCCAGTCCAGGAAGCTTGTAATTGCTTATGAGAACAAGCCGCATTTGGCGGTCCTGGATCCCTCGTGAAATGAATGAGTTGCATGCACGCACTTGCATTTTTTCCAGGCTGTCATTAACACTGTTTTCTACAGTGACAAAAGTTGGTAATAGACAATGACTGTAATTTATTAGTAATTGAGGGTTGTAAATGACTATGCACTGCCATGGGATTAGCTGTGTGTGGCTCTGGAATTTCACTTGACTCCTCCAGTTGCTGAATGCGGGCTTCATAGAATAATTTGAAGAGAATAACGTGTAAAAAATTACATAAAAGGTTCCCATTATGCCATTTGTTGAATTTACTGTCGTATCCATATTTATGAGGTCTATTTTATAAATATTTTCATTTTTTACATTGTTCACATTTTTTTTAAGGGCACTTATCTGGTGTCCCTTATTTTTAAAACTGGCTCCTAGATTTCCATAAGCCCCCATCGGGCCAGGGTTGTGGGGAAGAGGCCATTGTCCTTATCAACATGGGGACAACAATTTTTTTTCTGGTGGTTTATCCTTGGCAATGTACAACCCCCATGTTGAGGGCATGGTGTCTGGTATAGTTCAGAAAGAGGGTTGCCACATGATTGAGTTTGCCCTTTACTGACCTGCCAGGCTGCATATATTGAATAGCGTTCTTGAACAGCTTTTTTGAGAGGGGGTATGCATTTTTTTTCTCCATTTTTTGGGGTCCTCGTTGACATCCACACCATATATAAAGGGCCTGGCATGAATTCTGCGAGCTTTTTTATACACTATCCACACCCCTTAGTTTGCATTTACCTGTCAGCCAGGAATTTTGCTGCCTATGCCAGGATGACTCCCTGGTTGATAGGCTACGTTCATTAACCAAATTCTATCTTGTTTTAAGTTAGAAAATGAAAATAAACACTTGACTGGTTGTCGAATATCATACTTTTTCTTTACTTAGGGGTAATATAAACTTTTTTATTAGATTCAAAGGACTGGTAGACAGGATTTTGGCTTTGGTCAATGGCATCAATTTGACATAAATTTCAGACCCTTTAGGGATCATTCAGAATTGATTGACAGGTGCATTTGACCTGAAGTTGACCTCTTTCTGACCTGCATTTGACCTGCTTCAAGAGGGTTTTGCATTCTCATATATTTCATGATATCGCAAACAGCTGTGTATAATTGCATGGTGTGCATCCCTGAGGGCACAGGGCAAAGTTGGGTGAGGGCAATGTACAACAACTCCAATTGGTAGAGTTTAAAAAAAGAAGGGGGGTGGCAGATCACCAAATGGTCAGGGGGTTGTTTAAGGCATGGTCAGTAAGAGCTTGGTTTCCAAAGGAGGAGTAATACTGTTAAGGCTAGTTTTGGTAGCAGCTGTAAAAAAAGGTATAAGTAAGGCTCATGCATAGGCGTGCGTATGGGGGTGTGCCAGGTGTGTCTGGGCACACCCTTATCACCCCCATGTGGCTTAGATTCCCCCTGCTGCCCGGGCCTGGCCGATTTCTTTTCTGAATGAGCACAGTGAGTGATTGGTGCAGATCACTCACTGTGTTCATTCCTAACTGATGCCTGGTAAACTGTGTTTACTGGGTTTCAGTTTGTAAATGAACAGGAAACTACCCAGCACAGAGCACTTCCCTTTCATTCACTGGCCAGTCCAGCTGAGGCTCCAGAGAAAGGAGATGGGGGATCTCTGTCCTCAGCCCTTTTCTCTGTCGCAAAAAGTCAGACATCAGGGGTCTGTTTAAATCCCTGATATTTCATCTTTTAGGAGCAGGGCTCCTAAAAGAATTGTAAAAAATAAAAAATAATAAAAAAAAAAAACTACTAACACTGCCCATTGCCCAACTGACACCAATCTCTGCCCTACCAACACTGTCCACATTTTAATACATTTTGTAGTGTGTGTGTGTCTGTCTGTGTATGCATGTGTATATATATATATATATATATATATATATATATATATATAGGTGTGTGTGTATGTATGTATTTATGTATATATATGTACCGGTATATATATATATATATATATATATATATATATATATATATATATACGTATATATATGTATATATATATATATGTATGTATGTGTATGTGTGTATATTGTGTGCACATTAAGATTTAAGTAGCGTCCAACAAAGATAGTGCTTGATTACGTCCTAGATATAACAATTCCACCATCACTTCCACACGTGTTGGGGGGTAAAAAGTCCCCCTGTGAATCAGACTCTTACCGGAATGCGCTAGGTAACAGGCACAGAAAACAAAATCTTACATTCGATCCTCTCACTGGATAATTGATCACAAATCCTGTTGCAGCCGGGAGGACGGGTCACCCATTAATGAGCTAATTCACACCTAGAGAAAGAGAACTCCATAGCGTAATCCCGTTTCAAACAAATTTATTTAGATAAAAGTTCCCCCCCCTAGGACATACACTTACAAGATTGCAAAATAAAATAGACATATGACATAAGCGTTGACGCCAATGGGGAGCGTAGCGGTGTCTTCTACCGACAACAGCACAGCTTTCCAATGTTGGTGGTATCCCCAAATAGCACGTTCACGTCAATGTTGGCCGTTGTATAGCCCCACTCTTATGCGTTTCGTCATCTGTGACATCACCTGAGGTATTAACTGCTTGCCGACCAGCCGCTGTCATTATACTGCGACAGGTTGGCACAGCTGCGCAAATTGCCGTTGGTGTATGTCGGCTGCTTTTGAAGCTATAGGGGGGTGCGCACGCACAGCGCCACACAGGAGCCGATGCTGCCGGCGACCCGTGATAGCTCCTCAGAGAGCCGGAACGGGGATCTGTCAATTTAAACAAACAGATCCCTGTTCTGTCAGGGAAGTAGAGAGAGATCGTCTGTTCCTAGTGATTAGGAACACTGATCTCTCTCTACTCCCTATCGGTCCACTTCCCCCACAGTTAGAAAGCATCTCCCTAGGGAATACTTAACCCCTTGAGCGCCCCCTAGAGTTAACCCCTTCCCTGCCAGTGACATTTATACAGTAATCAGTGGCTATTTATAGCTCTAATCGCTGTATAAATGTCAATGGTCCCAAAAAAGTGTCAAAAGTGTACGATCTGTCCGCCGCAATGTTGCAGTCCTGCTAAAAATCTCTGATCACCGCCATAAATACTAAAAAAAAAAAAAAAAAATAATAAAAATGCCATAAATATATCCCCTATTTTGTAGTTGATATAACTTTTGTGCAAACCAATTAATATACGCTTATTGTATTTTTTTTACCATAAATATGTAGAAGAATACATATTGACCTAAACTGATAAAGAAATTTGTTTTTGGTTTTTTTTTGGGATATTTGTTATAGCAAAAAAACAAAAATATTGTTTTCTCTTTCAAAATTGTCACTTTTTTTTGTTTATAGCTCAAAAAATAAAAACCGCAGAGGTGATCAAATACTACCAAAAGAAAGCTCTATTTTTGGGGGGAAAAAAATTTTGTTTATGTACAGCGTTGCACGACTGCGCAATTGTCAGTTAAATTAACGCAGTACCGTAATGCAAAAAATGGCCTGGTCCTTAAGGGGCAAATCCTTTTGGGGCTGAAGTGGTTAAAGTGGTTCTAAAGGCTCAAGGTTTTTAACCTTTATGCATTCTATGCATGAAGGTGAAAAACCTTCTCTGTGCAGCAGCCCCCTAATACTTATCTGAGCCCCATCGTGATTCAGCGATGTGCACGAGAGTCTCAAGGTACACCCCCCTAATCATTGGTTGAGACAGCAGCAGGAGCCAATGGTTCCTACTGCTGTCAATCAAAGCCAGTGAGTCAATGAAAAGAGAGAGGGGTTGGGGCCAAGCCATGAATGGACACGCAGAGCAGTGGATCAGGAGTGAGCCTGCCTGAGTGCCCCCATTGCAAGCTGCTTGCTCTGGGGGTACTCAGCAGGAGGGAGGAACCCCGAGAAGAAGAGGATCGGGGCTGCTCTGTGCAAAACCACTGCATAGCGCAGGTAAGTATAACATGTTTGTTATTTTTTCAACAAAAAATAGTTGCCTTTATTATCACTTTAAACCCGAAAAAACAAAAACCACAGTGGTGGCAAAGTGGTGTAGTGGTTAGCACTCTCACCTAGCGGTAAGAAGGGTTGCTGGTTCAAATCCCAACCATGACACTACCTGTCTGGAGTTTGCATGTTCTCCCTGTGCCTGTGTGGATGTACTCTGGTTTCTTCCCACACTCCAAAGACATGCTGGTAGGTTAATTGACTTCTGTCTAAATTGGCCCTAGTATAAGAATGTGAGTTAGGGACCTTAGATTGTAAGCTCCTTGAGGGTAGGGACTGATGTGAATGTACAATGTACATGTAAAGCGCTGCGTAAATTGACAGTGCTATATAAGTACCTTAAATAATAATAATACATTTTTGTTTTTGAGTTTAATACCCTTTTAAGTTTGACTATTGTCCATCCTGACCATGTTGGCATTACTGATATGGGTATGGATCAGATTCCTCCATTGTTTTAGCCTATTTTCCTTTATTTTCACTTGGTGATCCAGCCTATAATTCTGTTATTTTTTTCAGCTTCCTCTAAGCTAACCAGCCTAACCAGCCTGTCCAGCCTATCCAGCAAAAGTGGCAGTTAGAGGGTTATGAAAATTCATTTTGTATTGAAAGAGGTGTTTGCAATGATCAGCTTTAGGGCCACTTTCACACTGGGGCATTTTTCAGGCACTTTTGGGCTAAAAATAGTGCCACTAGCGGGGGTTAAAAGTGCCCCGCTAGCGACCGAAAAGTGCTGCTAAAGTGCCACTAAAACTAGCGGCGATTTACCGCTAACGCCCCTGCCCCAGTGTGAAAGTAGCCTTATTCAAAACTTTTATCTAAAAGGGAGAAAAAAAAACAGTTTGCTGTACAGTAACTGCTTATTAAGATAAATCCATCTAAATCTACTAGTACAACAATACCTTCCCCACAGACTGACAATGCTGTGGTCCAAAGGTGTCTGTTGCTCCTCCAGTGGAGTGGAGACACCCTGAAAGAGGAAGTGTGTTACTGGTCACCAGCCCAGGAGAAACTAAAACAAAACAGAAAACGCATGCAGCCACCACATTTGAGAATTTGTAAGCTGCAATATAGTAGATTTTTGTTTTTGTGTTTAATTTTGAATATTGACCATCCTGACCACTTCTGAAAAGGGCAACGTTATCATTATTGATATCTGGGTCAGTTCCTCCATTTCTGCTATGTATTCTTTATGTCTGAATGTTAGAAGATTTCCAGAATCTGGGGATGATTGTTTTCACCCCTAGATGGAAGGGAGGGGAGTGTTAATATGCCGTGTTATGGTTGTGTGATGCAGCAGGGTTATGCCCCGTACACACGATCGGACATTCTGATCCATGGATTTTTTTCCGACGGACGTTGGCTCAAACTTGTCTTGCATACACACGGTCACACAAATGTTGTCGGAAATTCTGAACGTCAAGAACGCGGTGACGGTACAACACGTACGACGAGCCGAGAAAAATGAAGTTCAATAGCCAGTGCGGTCCTTCTGCTTGATTCCAAGCATGCGTGGAAGTTTGTGCGTCCGAATTGTGTACACACGATCGGAATTTCCGACAACAGATTTGAGAAATTCCGACGGAAAATGTCCGATGGAGCCTACAAACGGTCGGACTTTCCAACAACAAGCTCCGGTCGAACATTTCCCGTCGGATCGTGTGTACAGGGCATTAGAGTCCGGTAATAGAGAAGGTTGTGCCATTACATACATGCCTGATCTGGTAATAACATTGAAGGAAGTCCCTGCACACTCTCATTGTACAATATAGGTGTGGTCCCTGTATGATTCCCGGATACAATCATTCAGGTGCTGACAGACAGCAGGCACACCCTCTGTGATCATGAGCCCGGGATTATTAGTGGAGGAACTCCGAACAATACAAGAGTCTGGTTACCATGGAGACGCGTCCTACTCCTCCACGTGTGCCGCTCATCAGATGTCTGGAGCTAGCGCCGAGGTGATCACATCTGATCAACAGGAGAAGTGCACGATCTGGTGTATGGGGGGAACCTTGTATGGGCTCAGCTAGGGAAGACGGCAACTCTACTTCACTCTGCTGACTTGACAGTTGCAGGGTGACACCATGGAAATTGTCGGGGCTGATCAGCAAGTCGGAGTTAAAGAGCAAATTAAATCTGACAAGCAGTCTGCTAGATCAACGGCCGATCGTGGCGAAAAGAGCAAAAAGAAAGCAAAGAAGAAAGTAAAAAGTGACCAGAAGACTACCAATGTTAACAAGAAAAGAGGGCACACGTCCAGCAGTCCACCTACCTCGGATGAAATAGGTGAGATGGAACTACTGAGTGCAGCACCACTACAGTACATGTACAGTATTACCCTATAGTGTATCATGTATATCACCAATCACCCTCATCAGCCAATCATCATAATCATTAGAAATCTTATTTAATCAGCTATCATCATCACTCGATCATTATATACCATAATCATTTACTCATCATCCACCGTAATTATTATACATCATAATCAATCACTTACCATCCATCATATCAGTTATAAATCATGATTAATCACTCATCATCACCCAATCATTTTAAATCATTTTCAATCAATCATCTTCATCACCCAATCATTATAAATCATAATCCATCATCATCCACCATAATCATTAATCACTCATAACCCATCATAATAATAATAAATCATAATTAATCACTTATCACCAAATCATTATGAATCATAATCCATCAATCATCATTATCCAATCATTAGAAATCGTAATTAATCACTCATCATCCATCATAATCATTATAAATGATAATCACTCACTCATTATCACCCAATCATTATAAATCACATTTAATCAATCATTTTCATCACCCAATCGTTATAAATCATAATCAATCCATCATCATCCACCATAATCATTATAAATCATAATCTATCACTCACCATCCATTATGATAAGTATATATCATGATTAATCACTCATCCTCACCCAATAGTTATAAATCAAAATCAATCAATCATCACTTATCACCCATCGTAATTATTATAAATGATGATCTCTCACTCATTATCACCGAATCATTATAAATCATATTCAATCAATTATCTTCATCACCCATTCGTTATAAATCATAATCAATCCATCATCATCCACCATAATCATCATAAATCATAATTAATCACTCACCATCCATCATAATTATAAATCATGATTAATCACTCATCATCACCTAATCATTTTAAATCATATTCAATCAATCATTGTCATCATCCAATCATTATAAATCATATTTAATCCATCATCATCAACCATAATCATCATAAATCATAATCAATCACTCACCATCCATCATAATAATTATAAATCGTGATTAATCACTCATCATCACCCAATCATTGTAAATCATATTCAATCAATCATTTTCATCACCCAGTCATTATAAATCATAATCAATCACTCACAATCACTTTATAATAATTAGAAATCATGATTATTGACCCAATCATTATAAATCATAATCATCATTACCCAATCATTATAAATCGTAATTAATCACTCATCATAATCGTTATCAATTGCAATCAATCACTTATCATCCATCATAATAATTATAAATCATGATTAATCACTCATCACCACCCAATAATTATAAATCATAATTAATCAATCAATCATTATCATCCCCACCCTAGTATCAATCTATGGTGTACATTTTTAGCTTTTGGAGGCATGTAATTATTCATTATCATATATATCAAATATCATTACTGACCATGTATTTTTTTTTAGAATCACATATGTTAAAGTGTGTTTATTTAATTACATATTGACATGGTTTCTCAAGGGTTTAGGGATCATTTGGAACCGTGATCACTTTGAAAGGTTTATTAAAATTCCAAGCTCCAATATTAATCTGATAAATTGTTGATTCCTGATTTAGTTTCATGCCATTTACCTAAGCATGAAATGTACGTTTTGGTTAAATTTACCCACCAAATTATGGGATCAAAACCCCCCGAAAAGTTACTTCCATAAGCAGTTTCTGAGAAAGACAAATTTGGGCCATATTGATCTAAATTAAGTGTAACCTTTGAAATATTGTTCCAAGTATTGCCATAATATTGATATCATACAGTATTACTGTATGTCAACAACTATCAAAATGGATGATCTAAGGGATTGTTTCATCTGCCAGCAAATAGTAAATACCTGCTCAGACAAGCACAAGTACATAGATCATCTATAGTCATAATATGACCTTCAGTACGAGGCCATTAATTCTTTCCAGATTATACTTCATAATAGACATGTTCAGCTCACGATTTTGCAAGCTGTTCTTGGCATACCATATGCAAACAAATTTGAACAAAAGCATTTAGCAACAATCGTGTTTTATGTACAACGTATTTCATCCTATTGTCAATGTAGATTTTACAGTTAATGTTTTTTTTCTGGGCCCATTAGCCTAAGGGTCGGATATTATACTTCATGACCCCCCATGTCGAACCATCTTCCCCCTAACCTTAGTATTACGCTGACAAGACAAGATATCATTGCTGGATCTAGGGGCATGTACCCCCCCTTCCAAAGCCTCTTGACTATCTCCCTCGACTCCGGATGCTTTGTTGGGAAACTTCTTCCTCAACTACACTTCAAACAGCTCTTCCTTCCCTCACTGCACATAACTGAGATCTCATTCCTTTACACAGAGTCACAATCTGCACAGTGTTTAGGTGGCTACTGGAGCTGTGCTGATGTTCTGGCCAGGGAAAAGCACAGGTCAGCACTGCAACATAGCAGCCAGTTACACACTGTGCAGATCATCGCTGTGTGTATAGGAATGCAATCTCAGTTATTTGCAGTGTAGGTAGGAAAAAGGAGCCCTGCCACTGGGGATCCCCCTGTCCTCTGCATCTCCACTGGTGACCCCCCTGTTCTCTGCCTCTTCACAAGTGATCCCCCCATCCTTTGCCCTGCCACTGGGGATCCCCCTGTCCTCTGCATCTCCACTGGTGATCCCCCTGTCATCTGCCTCTTCACAAGTGATCCCCCCATCCTTTGCCTTTCCACCGGTGAACCCCCCCTCCCCCATCCTCTGCCACTCCACAGGTGATCTGCCTGTCCCCTGCCTTTCTACTGGTGATCCATCTGCATCCTGTCTCTCCCCTGGTGATCCCCCTGCCCTCTGCCTCTCTACAGGTAACCCCCCTCCTTTACCTCCCCACAGGTGATCCCCCTGTATTCTTTCTCTCCACAGGTGATCCCGCCCCCATCCTCTGCCTTTTCACTGATGACCCTCCGTCCTTTGCCACTCCACAGGTGATCCCCATGTCCTCTGCCTCTCCACTAATGATCCCCCTGTCCTCTGCCTCTCTACAGGTAATCCCCCATCCTCTGCCTCTTTACTGGTGACCCCCTGTCCTTTGTCTCTCCATTGGTGATTCCCCTGTCCTCTGCCTCTCCACTGGTGGTCTGCTTGTACTCTGCTTCCTCACTGGTGATCCACCTGTCCTCTGCCTCTCCACTGTTGATAGCTCTATCCCCTGTTTCTCCACTAGTGACCCGCCTGTCCTCTGCCTCTCCATTGGTGATCCCCCTGTCCTCTGCCTCTCCACTGGTGATCCCGCTGTCCTCTGCCTCTCCACTGGTGATCCCGCTGTCCTCTGCCTCTCCACTGGTGATCCCCCTGTCCTCTGCCTCTCCACTGGTGATTCCATTCTCCTCTGCCTCTCCACCGGTGATCCCCCTGTCCTCTGCCTCTCCACTGGTGATCCCCCTGTCCTCTGCCTCTCCACTGGTGATTCCCCTCTCCTCTGCCTCTCCACTGGTGATTCCCCTCTCCTCTGCCTCTCCAGTGGTGATCCCCCTGTCCTCTGCCTCTCCACTGGTGATTCCATTCTCCTCTGCCTCTCCACCGGTGATCCCCCTGTCCTCTGCCTCTCCACTGGTGATCCCCCTGTCCTCTGTCTCTCCACTGGTAATTCCCCTCTCCTCTGCCTCTCCACTGGTGATTCCCCTCTCCTCTGCCTCTCCACTGGTGATCCCCCTGTCCTCTGCCTCTCCACTGGTGATTCCATTCTCCTCTGCCTCTCCACCGGTGATCCCCCTGTCCTCTGCCTCTCCACTGGTGATCCCCCTGTCCTCTGCCTCTCCACTGGTGATTCCCCTCTCCTCTGCCTCTGCACTGGTGATTCCCCTCTCCTCTGCCTCTCCGCTGGTGATCCCCCTGTCCTCTGCCTCTCCACTGGTGATTCCCCTCTCCTCCGCCTCTCCACTGGTGATTCCCCTCTCCTCTGCCTCTCCACTGCTGATCCCGCTCTCCTCTGCCTCTCCACTGGTGATTCCCCTCTCCTCTGCCTCTCCACTGCAGATCCCCCTGTTCTCTGCCTCTCCACTGGGCATTCCCCAATCATCTGGTGATCCCCCTGTCCTCTGCTTCTCCTCTGGTGATATCCCTGTCCTCTGCTTCTCCTCTGGTGATCCCCCTGTCCTCTGCTTCTCCTCTGGTGATCCCCCTGTCCTCTGCCTGTCCACTGGTGATCCCTGTCCTGTGTCCTGCCAGCAGTGACCCCTGTCCTCTGCCCTGCCAACAGCGACCCCTGTCCTCTGTCCTACTGACCCTCTGTACACTGCCATACTAATTTCTGTAAATCTGCTGCTGAGCTCTCATCCTTTGCCCTGCTTACTCCCTGTACACTGCCCTGCTGACCAGTTGTCATCTGCCCTACAAACCAATAGCCTCTGTACATTGCCCTACAAACTGATGACCCTATCCTTTGCCCTGCAGACCTCTGTACACTGCCCTACAAACTGCTGACCATATCCACTGCCTTGCTGACCCCCTATACAATGTCCTGCTAACCTCCCATCTTCTGCCCCCCTGACATTTTTTACTGCACCCCCACATCAAACAGGCTAGATCCGAACAAACAAGGCATGCCAAGGCAGTGGCTTATGTTGACTGCAGAGATCAGGCCTTGATCAGCTCAGATCTGCATTTGTTTGAATCCTGGCTGTAGACAATACAATACATTACATTTAGATGATATTGCACAACTATCTCCGTGTTCAGAATCATATGATTAAATAACATCATAGATACTGCCTTGCGAAAAACCAATTGGATGGCTTAGAAATTCTATTTTCTTTGATTTTTAGATACAGTACAGTCAGACTATTTTACCTAGCTACCATCATGAACAGGTTAATTTCAGCTGGGCTTCTGAGTATTTCATACCACCACTATGCATTACTGCTCACATTTTTAGCTGGAAACGTATTATTTGGTGTGACACTTGTAGCTGGAGCAGGTGTAGAAGAACAATCTAATCAGGAAATGAGAGAGCTTATTGTGGGAGAAAACAAAGCGGAATCTAATCGTGGAGATTAGAGATGATGCTCGGTAAGAGAGGCAGACTGGAAACTGAATGTTGCTGCAGATTGCCCTGGACATTGAAGGGGTGCTCATTGACTTGTGAGGGGACTTGTGCAGATTGTGGATTGGAGGTTTAGAGGAGGTACAGTAGAAGCAATCAGTGTTTAAAAGAAAGAAATCAGACTGGAACATCATGAAAGAGGGCAGAGCAGGATCTGATGGGTCAAGAAGAAAAGAAAGAGGAGGCGTAGTGGGAGCTAATCATGAACAATGGAGGAAAAAAGGTGAAAGCAGACTGGTAGCTGATTGTGTACAGGGGATAGTGTCTAAAGAGAAAAAGAGGAGACTGCAGGTGAACTGATTGCTGCTGAAGGGTGGACAGTATTGAGGATTGGATGTGTACTGTAGAGAAGGCTGATCATGGCCAGTAAATTATTGTTGTTGGAGGTGGAAGGCAGTGTAGAAAATGGTCATGGAGAGAGGATAGAGAAGGCAGGATGGAGTGATCATGGTCAGAAGATGATGGTTGCTGGGGGAGCTTATAACATGGTCATGGACAGAGAATAGAGAAGGCAGGGTGGAGTGATCATGGTCTGAAGATGATGGTTGCTGGGGGAGCTTATAACATGGTCATGGACAGAGAATTGAGAAGGCAGGGTGGAGTGATCATGGTCAGAAGATGATGGTTGCTGGGGAAGCTTATAACATGGTCATGGACAGAGAATAGAGAAGGCAGGGTGGAGTGATCATGGTCAGAAGATGATGGTTGCTGGGGGAGCTTATAACATGGTCATGGACAGAGAATAGAGAAGGCAGGGTGGAGTGATCATGGTCAGAAGATGATGGTTGCTGGGGGAGCTTATAACATGGTCATGGACAGAGAATAGAGAAGGCAGGGTGGAGTGATCATGGTCAGAAGATGATGGTTGCTGGGGGAGCTTATAACATGGTCATGGACAGAGAATAGAGAAGGCAGGGTGGAGTGATCATGGTCAGAAGATAATGGTTGCTGGGGGAGCTTATATCATGGTCATGGACAGAGAATAGAGAAGGCAGGGTGGAGTGAGCAGAGCCAGTAGATGATGGTCTTTGGAGGAGAAAAACAGCGTAGATAATGGTCATGAACAGAGTATAGAGATGTAGGGTGAAAGTTGATTATAGCTAGCAGATCTCTGGAGGGAGGTTTCTGCAGCATATTTGGCAAGTACAGAATCGCAGTATATATAAAATAATATGCAAAGTGGTTGGAGGGAAGCTTCAGAATGGCAAAGATGTTTTTATTACAAATTATTTGAGCAGACTGCAGTTCCTCTTTAAGGTATAACTAAAGGCAAAACTTTTTAGTTTTGGATATAGAAAGAAGGATTCAAACTCAGGTTTTGATTGCTGTCTGTGCCCCTATTAGTGAGATTCACCTTCTCAGTTGTTCTTGTTTAGTGTTATAGAGAGTGAAAGTGAAAGAAAATCCCAAATTTTGGGTTGACACCAAAACAAAAATAGAGAGGAAAATTTCCAATGGGGACACTAGTTCTGGTGACACCCCAGGATTCCCTCAGTTTGGAGGGATGTCCTCTCACTTCCTGTTTTGGCTACGGGACAGGAAGGGAAGGGAAATCTCCTCATTAGGACACAAATGTCAAAAAACTGAGTTATAACCCCCTATTACTCTGTCGAAAATGAGGGAAAAAAATGTGTTTAGTTCTACTTTAGAGAGGTTTCCTGATGCTGACAACAGTGGAGTATGCCTATGTAATGTGTGCTTAAATAGCCACTTAATCTCCATTGGAAGTCCATGTTGACAGGAGCAATTAGGAGACAGGGACAGAGAGTTGTCCCCGTTTTTACAGAACATTTCTGAACAAGGACCTTTTATACAGGCTTGCCAGGTATCATTTTAATGAAAGCAGCAGATTTAAAAGATTCAGAATGACTTCTGCTATACCATTAACATGTTAAAGATTATGTGAGAAGATAGTGATTGATTTTACATACATTTCCCCAGAGTGTTGAGAAAAATCCTCATTATAATGCAATAATCCTTTTATCCTTTTGACTATATTTTCTAAAATGATTCATGTGTTAGACACAGTAGCCATATCAGTTTAATGAAGGCTCCTTAATAGTGAACCTTGCGTTCAAAGGTATCAGAAAGAACATTGCTAACTGAAAAACATTGCTCATGTGAGGCCATTAGGTGGCACCCAAGTCATTTTACAGATTACAAGAGTAATTCTGCTGATAGCTGTCAGTGCATATGACCGCTCTCAAAAAGATTCTTATTTTGAAATCATTGTACTAATAAATGATCATTGAGACATTCTGATTAAATAACCCTTGTAAACAACATTTCTCTATAGAAAATGCCCATATAGTTGATTACACATTTAAAAGACAGATATAAGATCTGTAATTCTTTCAGCTAGTTCTGTGTTTCAAATAACTTTATGTACCCTGCCTGGTCATTAGACTGTGACTTGTATCATAACACTGCTGATGTCCTCCATGGGCACTCAACCTCTTGTAAATTGCTAATATATAATGTTGTATTTATTGAATATATAAGTGTCCTAGAGATTTTTTTTATTTTAAATGTTAACCAAGAGCTCTGCTTTAAAATATCATTCAAGGGTCAACACAGGAACAAACGATCTTTAGGTTAGGTTTTATAGTCATGTTCCTGATTCAGAGACTTTCATCCTCAAAATGATAGCTTCCTGCTCGTTGCTGTCCAGTATTAGTCAGTGGCCCTCATATGTTTCTACTAATACCTAGACAAAGGCAGGTCACAGAAGCCATGGCTTCCCAACAATTTCTGGATTGAAATCACAGTAAGTGATGAATTAAATCTGATTTCTGTGGGCTAACCATAATTCATTTCTGAACTTTCAAACTAAGAAATGCTCACAGATTATTCACCTGGGCTAAGCTTATAGGTAGGGTGAAGCGTTGTGCACCGGCAATAATGCACACAGTCCCAGTGCTATGAAAGAACTTGTACTAAAATAATACAAAGACAGTTAAATTACAACTGACAGCATCTGTAGAGAGGGGAAGAATGCGGCCTGGCCCTCTTGTGCCCAAACAGGCTGATGTCCAGAAAAGTTGAAAGCCCTAAGCTTTCCCTCCTCCTCAAGAAGCTTTCCCTACCGCTAGTTCTGTCCCTACCAGGCAGGGTATCTGTCCCTACTCTACTCACTCGCAAATGTGTGCAAAATGTGGGAGCCAGGGCCTTTAAAAGAATCTGCCTGACCCAAGATGGAACCAGAGTCACATGGGGCGGCAGCATCCAATGGGATAGCTTTCCAAGTGACCGGGAAACCATGAGGAACCCTGTTCCTCTTGCCCTTCTCTCCAACTGCAGCGCTGCTGCAGAAGAGCGCCACCTGCAGTGGAGAAAGTAGACTGCAACTGCCTACAAGCTTAAAGGATACATTCACCAACATTGTAAAATGTTACATGTTACACCCATATTCATGGTTTAACATGTAACATGTTACAGATGCACCGGCCTCCTCTCCACCCGATCTCTCATTCTGACAGCTAGCGGGGGATCCCCTCCCTGCTAGCTGTCGCACTCTACAACAAACAAGGCCATGTAGGGCTCCGCCCGCCCGACTACGTGATCCATTCACAGGGTTCTGTGAATGGGGAAAACTACAAAGCCCGACAGCCTTTGCGGCTGTTGGCTTGTAGTTCTCAATGAACTACCATGGCGCTGTTGAGCACTGTGGTAGTTCATTCAAGCTTCCTTTCACAATGTAACTGCCTGGCCATGTCGAAAGTACAGCCAGTCAAATACACAGTCTGCAGGACCATTGCATTACACCCACACTTTACAGGTCCATTACAAATAAAATAATAAATGCATTTTTTTTCAAATGCAGAAAAATGTGCATTTTTTTAAATTTTAGTTTGTAAAGGTGAACTTTATCCTTTAACCCCTTTTGAACAATTTTAGAGAAAAAACATATACTTCTTACATGTTCCTATTTATGGTGTAGCAAGGTACCAGGCCTCCTTCAGTCTAATGAGAACCTCCTGGGCCAGAGATAGCTGACATCCTTGTGTATATGGTGGGTTGCAAGGCATAGTGGGTGTAATGTAAGTTAGATTCATGGGCGCCAGACACTTCTTGAATGCATAGAGATTTTATTTCTCTTAACAGAACTTTGGGAGAGAGGGTTAGGACCAGGACACCCTTAAGAAGTTGCAATGTTAATTTGGCAGACTCCGAGACTTCTACAGGAGGACAGCCATGCAGGAAAAGGCATCCAGCAAGACGCCACATCTGCATGTGTAAGAACGCTGTCTCCTATGGCAATAGTCTTTAACAGTTTCTAAAACAAAGTGTAAAAGTTCCTTCACTTCCACTACAATCACTTCTTGTAGTTTTTCAGCCCACTGAGCTCCCAGTCTCTCTCACTGGAGTAGCCGATTCACTGCCACTGAATCCCATGAGCTCCTCCAATCTTCACTGTAGTATCTTCCTCAAGCGTCACCCCCGCTTCTCCACTGGGTCCCTAGCTTGGCACTCCAGATACTTCTCAAGCTTCACCCCACTGGCCTGCTCGGTCCCTGGCTTGACACACAAAGCTGCTCTGCAAGCGTCACCTCTGCTGGCTGGGTCTCTGACTTGACACCTTCTGAAGTGTCCCAATTCTTCACCGTCCCTGGTTGGTGAGAATACTGCTCCGGTACTTGTTTCAGTGACTCTCTGTGGTCCCTGGTAATAAGGTGGTTGGTTTCTTTGTGGCTGCCCCTATACCTCCGACCATGACAGGTTCTCCGGCTGGTAGAACTGTCACTTCTGGTTGGACTGCAAGCCGCAGTCCCAACCCTATGCTGCTCTCTTGCTTCTGTATAGGCCCTCAGACAGCCTTGCAGCCAGATGTGCCTTGGATAGGCCCAAATTCCAGCCTAGCAGCCCGGGCAGTACAACACACATCCACCCAGACAGCCATCCAGGTGGCACAGAACCGTGATCTCCTGACTCCACCCAAATATATAGGTTATCCCAGCTGGCCAAGGGATTTAAGAAAACCTCGGCCCATTGGCTGAGATACCCCATATACTCATAATCTGACCTTGCATTGCCCTTGTCTTATCTAATGCCACCAAGTGACCGGCCACCTAGCGGCAAAAGAGCGAAGTGCAGCAATTACAGACTTAGTGTGCAATCAATTGATCTCTAACAATGGGCCAAGGTAGCTATATCTGGCAGGTAAATTTAGGAGCAACCCCGCCTAAACACCAGGGTGCTACATCGGGACAAAATCACAGTCAAGGAGACTGATATAATACTTGTTAGGGTTGACAGGTTTCTGTGGTAATGAGCCATTGTAGAACACCAACCTGGGGTTCCCCAGGGTGCAGAGTCTAAGCCCCAGTCTGCTTCTTCACCAGGGCCCCTGATGGTGGGGATGGACTTGTAGCAAGCTGGAACCAGGTTGCAGCCCCCAGGCACGCCCAGCTGATGATATGAATCATCATTCGACCACTCGAATATTCAGAGTACAGATTGCAGGAGGCAGAAGAGGATCCAGGAAATAAGCCAAGGTCAGCGCGGGCAGCAGACAAGCACAAAAGGAAGACGATGCCAGGGTCGGTACATGGGAAATCAGACACTGAATACACAAAATACAAGGCAAACAGGAGCTCAGAGAACTTGGAAGTTGCTCAGGCAAACTAGCAGGAGGGCCAGGAAGTGATGGAAGGGAGGGAAATCAACCCCCCCCCCCCCCCCCCCCCCCCAGTGTAGCTCTGTCTAAAAATTAAACCAGACAAAGCAAGCCTCCAAGCAGATGATGATGTTCTGTCTCTTTAGATAATCAATAGAGATCAAGGAATCCTTTATCATGTATAAAAGTGACCCTGTTGCTAGTACTCTTAAGTTTACTCAGTCAAGCTTTCCCTGTAAAAGAGCTGTGCACATGCTTACTTTTCCTGCTGCTCATGCTGCTGGATGCCACTCCATTCGTGAAGAATCGTAACCAAAAGTCAGACGAGAAACCAACACTTCTGGAAGTGTAGATCTGATCTACTGTATCCTTGCACTCTCACTGATTACTCCTGCTGGCTTATAAGTCACTACAGTCTCCTGTATTGACATGCAGGTCAGCAGAAGAAACCAGTGGGAGGGAACTGTGAAGATCCAGGAGATGGACACTCTCAGACGTGCTGGTTTCCCAACAGCCTTGGGGAGACCATTCCTCATGAACGGAGCAATGTTCAGCAGCACATGTAGCAGGAAAGGTAAGTGTGTAAATGGTTATTTTACAAGGAGAGCTTGACTGATTAACTTTCAAAATCAGAAAAGTAATTTTAGCCTTATAAGCATGTGTAGCAATAACTCTCGGTGGAGCTGCTGGTTTAAGCGGGCTGTTACCGTCACCTTCGTTACCTCTATTTCACCAGAACTGGGTCTAGGGTCCCGTTGAGTTTAACACCAAACAATGTAGGCACCGGACACTTGAGTATCTTTTCCAATGCTTTAATAAACGTGAATTGAAGGAAGTAGCAGGAAAGAGGTTGAAGGAAAGTTGCAGGGAAGTTCAAACACCTTCTCTTAGTGTAGTATTAGGAATTGAAAGCTTGTAGATGAATATACTCTCTCTGTAGAGTTGAATCTTTGCTCGCCTGGATAGGTTTCTCTCACTAACCTAGCAGCCAGTACGCAGCCTCAACAAAAGTCTCTGCCACAGACTTGATCGGAATGAAACCGTGTGATCCTCTGCCACAGGATGTAATGGTTTATGATGAACAGCAAACACAGCACTAGAACCTTTAAGCTTTAAGCTTTAGGATGCATCCTCCAACTGAGTCACCAGGCCCCTCTCCAGACCAGCACTTTGCATGATCCTTCCATGACGGGTCCTTCCCTGGGATATTCTCAGTTGTCTAGCTTCTTCACATAGTATAGACAGCCCAGGTCCATTCCTCTGCCACTGTGGTAGACCCCAGACAGGCTTCTGGGCCCACCCACACGCTGCGGCGATGTGGGCCTCCCGAACGGAGGACCACGAGGTAGTACTCTTATGCCTCGTTTCCACTGAGCGGATCGGTTCGGTTCGGTACAGTACGCTATTTTGGGTGTTTCCATTATGAAAGCGGCCCATACAACCGAACTGAACCGTTCCATTCAGGGTCCTGCTTCAGATGTGGGGCCATAGAAAATGGAACGGTTCGATTAGGGCGGAGCTACGATACATTCCACTGATTGGCTGACAGAAAACCCTCTGCTGTGCTATGCTGAGGCATTTTTTCTAAACCCTGTATGGCCCCTTGTGGTCCCACTTGCAGTGGAAACGCTCACTAGAATAGACCGGACCATTCTAGGCCATTCAAACTGTACCGACCCGAACCGATCCGCTCAGTGGAAACGAGGCATTAGCGCATACCTGTCGGCCAGGAGGGCCAGCAGGTGGAACGGAATGAACCCTAAAACATGGCGTCTGCTCCATAAATACCCTCCCCCAGAATACAACTCGGAGGACCACCTCCACCGAGTTATCTCCGGGACAAAGTAGTACTCATACGCTTCAGCGCGTTACCTTTCCAACACCAACCCATGGTGACAACGACACCCACAGGCACAGTGTGAAACTACATGCAACTCAGCCAAGCTGGAACAGAGGCAAATCTGACAATAAAACAACTATATGAGCAGACATTTGGCGTATTTAATTGCAAGTATTAATGCAATTCAGATATCACAAACATTTGAGGCTCTATATAATTTTTTTTTAATGCAGACATTTATTTTACAGATAAGAGCATCCACAAGAGTTTAAAGAACCAGAAAAGTATTCCATTATCTTCAGAGATGCAGGTTACTATGATAAGTGAAGCCACAGACAATTCAGATGGTGTAGCTAATAAGACAAGTATCAAATCTGCTGACACTGCCATTTTATCTACCACAACACAAGAAGTTGTTTATAATGAGAGTTTGCGTTGGGAGGGAGTTCTTGACGACCCAGCAGCAGAAGAGGAAAGAATCCGTCAATATAAAATCAACAGAAGGAAGCGTTATCTGTTGGCTGCTCAAAAATCTGTCCATAATTCAGAAGCTTTATTACAAGAGCCTAAGGGACCATTCCAAACAGTTTATAATGAAAGAATTAGCACCCCTGAGAACACTAATGCTGATGAATCCCCAGCAAGGACTGATGAGGGGAATACAAATAAAACAAAACTGAGCTCACACTTGCCAAACATGATCAAAAATTTGCTCAGAAATGGTCGCTAAATGGCTTGAACTTTGTGGTAACGTGGCAATGCTCTGAAATGGTCTTATAACAGTTTGAACTTTGTGGCAACATGGTATAATATATACAAACATTTCAAGTTTTATATAATTTTGTAGGGAAAAGTAAAAATTGCTGTGCATTGTTTCACACTTTAGACTAAAATTTGCAGAATGCAACATAAAAATACATTTTTGTGTAAGTAAAGATATACAGCTGCAGAGCAAGTGCCATAGGGATGCATTAGAAAATGAAAGTCTTCTGGACTCTTTACACCAGCCAGTCTCAGCCAGGGTTCCTTGGAACTCCAAGGTTCCTCCAGAGATTGCTAAGGGTCCTTTGAACTGACCAACCTTCCACTTGATGGTGCTTGAATAGTTCCAGGTCCAATGCCACTTAGCAGTGCCATCAGCATGACACCAGTTACCTTTTTTTAGTCTTCTGTCGGTGTGGCATTCTGACCAGCACTGTAAGGGTTGCATGCTTCCTTCTGACCACCAATGTAGAGCTATTTTATTGGGTTTTTTTTCATCACTGACCCATGATTAATTAGGTTGGACCTGAAAATGATTTAGGGGTTCCCTTGGGGTAAAAAGGTTGAGATAGGCTGCTCTACACTGTACCTCTTGCAATTACCTCCTGCATACTAGAATACTAAATCAAAGAAGCAATGTCTGATTGTTTTAGTGTGTGCCCTCAGAAGCCCAGGGCTGCAATGGCATGCACATGTCTGATGATGTCAGCCTATCATCATTAACCAAAGATATTCCCCCATAACAATAGTGTCCATCTTTTAAAGTTGTAATTTCCCCCTTTTGGTCAGCTGGCTGAATGCATTTTAAGTGAATACATCAGTTCCTCACAATGCTATTATACTGTATTTGTCCTTATTTATAGTAAAAATTCTATAATGCAGATCTGGTTTTCTCTTTCTACCCTAAAACAATTATAACCAGTAACAATCTGACCAGCTTTAGCTTTGATCTGTTTGGGAAGCATTGTGAGTAGAGGTGGACTTGTCTTATAAAAAATTGAAACAGCCAACCATTTGATTCTTGTCATGTTGCCATCAATGGATTGGCCAGCACATTTGTCTTTAGATTTTTTCCAATCCAAATTAAAATAGATCCACACAGACTGGTTTACTAATTTCTAAAAGCAACCTTAAAGTGGTTGTAAGTAGAGTTCGACCGATATGGGTTTTTCTCTGGCTGATACCGATATTTAGAAATCGCGGTGGCCGATGGCCGATATATGATGCCGATTTTTTTGGGCCGATATATTATGCCGATTTTTTTTTTTCCCTTCATTTCATAAAATCTAACAGTTAGACCCCATTCACACTGGAGCGTTTTTCAGGCGCTTTTGGGCTTAAAGTAGCGCCAGTAAAACGGCTCCCCTGCAGTCTCAGTGTGAAAGCTTGGGTGCTTTCACACTGAGGCGATGCGCTGGCAGGATGTAAAAAAAAGTCCTGCAAGCAGCATCTTTGGAGCGGTTTATACCGCTCCTCCACCACTCCTGCACATTGAAATGAATGCGCACCGCTGCCGAAGCGCCTGCAAATCGTTTCGGCAGCAGCGCTTCAGGGGCGCATTTAACCCCTTCCTCGGCCGGTAACTGGGTTATAAGCGCCCCGCTAGCAGCCGAATAGCGCCGCTAAAATGACGGTAAAGCGCCGCTAAAACTAACAGCATTTTACCGTCAACGCATGCCCGCTCCAGTGTGAAAGCAACCTTAAGTAATAAGTGATACAGAAATTTTTTTACATTTAAACATTTATTAACCACTTCCCTACCCGCCTATAGTCAAATGACGTCCACAGATGGGATCTCCCATCCTGGGTGGACATCATATGACGGCCTCGGGTTTGCGGCCTCGGGTTCCCGGCGCGTCTGCGTCTGCCGCGTTGCTCAGGACCCGGTGCGTGTGCCCGGTGGCCGCGATGTCCGCCGGGCACCCGCGATTGGCTGTTAACTGGGCCGGACCGTGAATCTGTGTGTGTAAACAGATTTTTTCTTCTCCTGCCAGCGCACCGCGGCTTTCACACTGAACAAACAGCGGAGGCTGTTTAGGGGCGGTTTGCAGGCGCTATTTGTAGCGCAATAACGCCTGCAAACCGCCCCACTGTGAAAGGGGCCTTACAGAAGTCATTTGCAAGTCTCGCTCAAGTTATAATCGGCTTTTTTTATCAGCACAATCGGCCGATGCCGATTAAGTAAAAAAAGCCAAATATCGGCCGATATATCGGTCGACCTCTAGTTGTAAGGGCAATCGGAGGGAGGAGCCAGGAGCACCAAAGAGGGATGTGAGAAGAGGAGGATTTGGGCTGCTCTGTGCAAAACAATTGCACAGAGCAGGTAAGTATAACATATTTATTATTTTTAAACACAAAAAAAAACTGAGACTTTAAGAGCTTTGTTACACAAGCAGTTGTTCAGCTATAAAACATTATTTTGTACAACAAAGTGTAACTGGTTTCCGGTTGTGGCTACAGCTAGCTATAATGCATGCTGGTACAAATACAAGCCACTGGTGCAGCATAATCATCAGCACTGGGTGACATAAATAGTTGCAACCAATTCCACATTTTGGGTATTTTACAAACCATCTTGGGGAGTTCCCAGTTTCTTCTGGTAAAAATGTTATAGTATAAAATATATAGGGATGGTGTTATTTCCTCATAATAAGTCATGGCTGGTATATGGGCCTTGAAGAAAATTCAAAATGGAAAACAAACAAATATTTAATATATTGCAGCTTCCTTAGGTGTGAATACTGTAATAGTTTTCTTTTTTTCAAGCTTCTTTTTTTTCTTTATTTTCACCTGGTGATCCTGTCAATAACACCTGTCCTATGATGACAGTGCTCGCTCACTGTACTGTATCTATGGAGGTGCAGCACTGTCAGTCCTTTCCTTATATTCATTACAAGAAGGGTCATCTTGTATGGAAAAGCATACCTATAAAAAAGATGGAATATATTTAACTTTTCCTGAGGTGTGTTTGTTGAAATGCCACCTTTTCGCTGCTCCCCAGCCACTGCAAGAGTTTGACCGGTGGGGTGGGTCACATACCTGTTTCCCCCACAGCATGCTGTGTTCCTCCTGCCAGCTCATACATCATGTAGTGACATACAAAACAGCAGGAGAAACCACAGTGTGTAACACAAAAACAGGTATGGTTTTACATACACAAAGTTACCCTTTGCTAACAGGGTCCCTTTACCACCAATAATTGGAATATTGGTTTTGGGAGAAGGTGAACCTCTAATTTTGTACCTTTTGTTTGCTTTTGAGAGAGATTTTGCAGCTGCTAAAGCTCATTGTTCATGTGACATGGCCCTAACTGTGCAGAAAATAAACACTTTTTGTATTTTATTTTTCAGATTGTAAGCTTGTATGGGCAGGGCTCTCTCTCCTCTTGTTTCTTTTTATTGTAACATTTTCTTAAATTACTGTATGCACTCGTCTTTAAAACATATCATGTATTGCATTATCTGTACAGCCCTCTATGACTGTGTACAGCAAAACAGAATGGGTAGGCACATGGAAGAGAGTAAACAGAAGACCAATCACCCTTGACCAAAATCTCACTAAGCAGGGGTAGGACCACCAGATATGAAATTCATCTCCACGCTGACCACAGCCCCTGAAGCATCTATCACTCTATGATGGGTTTAATTTGGCAATACGGGTTGGGACCCAATACCAGTGGAGGAGTACCTTGTAGGCTGCCTCTAGGGTAGCCGTGTTGAAGGAGCATTTTGCATCACTAGACCAGGCTTTGCTCCAATCCACCAAATCAATGGGGGATAAGTCCTGCTCCCATTTAGGGACATAGGACAAGGAGGCCGGGGTATCTGTAGTGTTGAGGTAAGAGTAAATTAAGGATATGGTACCAGGGGTTTCTGGTGAGTGTAGGCAGGTATGCTCGAAGGCTGTTTTCAGGAAAGAGTCATGGCGTCTGAGTGAGGATATCCAGTCTCGCAATTGAAGATAGCAGAAGAATTCCACTGAGGGAGCTTCATGAGTCTCTTGTGAAGCCCGTGAGAGGTACGCACGAGATCCAAGAAAGTGCCTTTTTTTAGTAAACTTTTTTAACCAGAAACATACAAGACAGAAGGCTTTGTAGGTACACCCATTAAACAATGGGTGAGTAAGTAGATGTGTGTAACACACCTGTGGATTCCTGCGCTAAATATGTGAATCAAACAAAGATAAGTGACAAATGAATGAAGTGTGAACATTAACTAAGTAGATTGCTGCTCTCAAAGTGCATGTGACTTTAAATACAGTATGTGATCAGAATAAGAGTGCTACCTTGTGCTGTGCTAATAAATCATTAACATAAAAAAACATGAATAAATATAACCCTAATCAATGTACAATAATAGTAGTGATAATAAAGTCCATAAAAATTCAAAATAAATAAAGTTCATGAACTTCAACTTTGCAGAGCAGCCTTAAATTATTCAAATGTGCAAATGAAAGTGCCAAGTGCTGATGAGATCATCTGTGGAATACGTGCTCCCCTCTGTGTGCCCTCCTACTCACCAGAAATCCAGGACTCCCATGAGAGAAGTCATAAACGCTCAAGAGGGTGGCTGGGCTCTGTAGTCCCACACGCTGTGTTTCTGGTGAGTGAGAGGGCACACAGAGGGGAGCACGGATTGTGCATATGATCTTCTCAGCACTTGGCACTTTCATTTGCACATTTGAATAATTTAAGGCTGCACTGCACAGCTGAAGTTCACAAACTTTATTTATTTAGAATTTTTATGGACTATTATCACTACTATTATTGTACATTGATTATGGTTATAATATATCATAATTTTTTTATGTTAATGATTTATTAGTACAGCATGAGGTAGTGCTCTTATTCTGATCACACACCCATTAAACAGTCTTCTTAAACAGGTATACGGTAGCTACAGTCTTCTGTAGTAGTAAAAAAATATAAATAAATAAATATAAATATATATATATATATATATATATAAGGTTATATATTTTTCAGGTATGATATATTCGTTGTGGCTTATAGAAAGTGGGTCTAATACAAATAAGGTGTTTTAGGTCAAGTTCTGACCCCCTAAGCTCTGGGTTAAGTAATCAAATTCTTTACATAGATTTTTTACGTAGGTTTGGAGGTCCAATGCACTGTATTGGTTTTGTTGTAAATCTTTTAGAGAACATTTGTGTATTTTTTGCTACTTTATCACTACTAGCCTCGAAAATGTGTGCTATCCCCCATCAAAGCAATCCACTTTTTGAGGTCCACACAGTTTTTTGATTTTATTATACTTAACATTTTCCAGTGTCACTGTCTTCTGACCAGTCATGTGATATGCTGGGTCCTCTTTGGATCTTCTCCAACTTTGGGTAGTTCTCTGAGATTCAAACAGTGGCACTAATGTGATTATCATGGTGGGACCATAATGCCCCAGATTAATAGAATGTCCTGGGTTGAAATATGCTGGCTCTCATTCAATTCGAAAGGCTAAGGACATATTGTGGCAAAAAAGAAGTACTGAGGAGAAGAGCTACAGAACATTACAGCCTGAGCTGCCATTTTATGTAGTTCAATGCCTGGGGGGCCCTTTTCATTTAAAAAATACCCAGAGTTAACTTTTAACAACACAATCTGGTGCTGTTCAGAGAAGATATGAACTACAATGACTTGCTACTGAAAGAACAATGCAAGAGGGGTTGGGCCACTACTTCCAGCTCTACCACAGGCTATAGAGACTTGAGCTTTTGGGATCATCAATGTGTGTTTATATTATTGTATGTGTACACGGGCAATGTAACAAGCAGCAGCCTGTTACTTTCAGAGCAAGGAAAACTAGTCAGAGTAACATAATAGGTATCCAAAGACAGAGTCTGATTCATGATTGGGAGTCTTTTTTGCAACCAGTGTTCTCTCTTGTAAGAAGGTTTCAGTTATATACACAACACTCCTAGGCTGAAGCTCAATGGCTTGTCCACCATTGGCAAGTAGATGGCCGTAATGAAAAGAAAGGATTTATCAAACAAAAGCATTAGACCATCAGTGGTCTTAACTAGAGTTCAGTAAGAGAGGATAGGCACAAGGATAAAGCAAGCAGCAAACAACCAAGTACAGGAACTGGAGTATAGGTGAAGGTTGTAACCAAATTAGTGGACAGGTTTTAAAATTACAGGGAACTCAAATCCAGATATACTGGTCAGGGAGGAAGCTAAATACAAGACAGACCGCCGGTGAAGCGAGATCAAAAGGCTAACACAAGATCGCAGGATACTTTGAAACAAGTGCGGAGAAGTAGTCAACAAAGACTTCCCAATTGTAAGATTATTGCAGTAATTTTTAGTGCACGTTTTATACTAATTGTTATCTTTCAAGACTAAATTTCAATAAAATGTGAAAATCTAGCAATCTGTAAATATTCGGGAAGAATGAACACGTGCAAGATCAGAAAAAAGAGCCAAAATAAGGATTTGATAAGGATGGGGTCTTTATATACCCGCAGGGTTTTCCAATATTTTGTTTTTTTTTTTATTAATAAAGCTTTCAGAAAAGCACCCTATTCTGTTTGCTTACTCTCACAACACTACTGGTGAAACTGGAACGTGTTTTTTGGAGCTTAAAAATACTTAAATACAGAAGGGCATTAGGGACTGTGTGTGCTATTGGTCAGCTTAGGAACGTAAAATGACATTGTTCACAAATTTAAGCACTCAAAAACTATTTTAATATATGAACAAAAAAAGACTAGTTCCCAACTAGCTCAGCTATTGTGTGAGTTAGTCTCTAGGCTTAGAAAATGGCATACGTAAATTGAGTCATGTTACAGTGTGCTGCATCGTAGGTGTGTTGCTTAAAAATCAAAATGAATGGCACCGCAATGCACTAACATGCATGTTGTGACACCGTAAAATATGGGGTAACACATACATTACTGCAACGCAAAGGTTTATAGCTGACCTAAAAGTACCATTCCCGTGTTTACTGATGACACTTTGTAGTGGAACAAAGTCCCTACGAGATAAATATGGATAAAAACCTCCAGTGCTACTACGATATAATAATAATAATAAATTGCAGTGCATAATGCATTGCTACACTGATAAAAATGATTCTGTTGGCTTGTAATTTTAACATAACCTTTTTATAATTGTCAACATAAAAATAAATGTTAATTTATTTACTTTGATATTTTAAGTACCTTACTTAGTTTTCATTAGCTCTTAAAACACACCTTTTACATTTACAAAAATAATGTATAATATTGAGTAATCTGGACAAAACTGTTAAGGTATGTGCATTTCCATATTCTATTTGAGTACCATTTACATAAAAAAATTATCTTTTCATTTGGCTGAAATTGTGGGACGCATATGTTTACCAAACGTGCAACTGCGCGAGTTTTGATGCTGTATATTTTAAAGAGTTTGACATCTTTTGGAACTATGAAAACCTGCACAAGGCAGTTCCCATACGTTTGAGACCCATCAGGACAAAAGAGCACCACTAGTGACAAGAATTTTTCCAAGTCAGTACAAAGCCATGCAATGCCATTGAAAGGTAAGAGTGAACATTGAACAAATTATCGTTCACATGCTTTAAATGATGCTTAATATACCATCCAAAATGTTTATTTTATTTGCACATTATTGTATTTGTGATAAATGAACATACGTCCATTGTATGCACCTATTGAGACAACTCACTTGTACGCACGCAAAGTTTGCGCTTACTGCATGCTGCAGAACGCAACCAAGATGCAGGGAGAGGGACCGACAGCTGTTAAGCTTAAAAACTATTCCATGCCTCAAAAATGAATGTTTCAGCCGGTTCGGTTTTTTTAGATATTGGAATTCAAATTCAGATTATGTAACATCAAGCCCCACCCACTTTGCACCCGATGTTATTAAAATTTTAAAACAAACATAGCATTCGTTTGCACTGCATCTGTGCCCATTGTGCTGCAAAAATGAACGTATGTGCTGGTTTGGTTTCAGAGTTATTGCGCATTATAGTTGATGAAACCTCTCCTACTTTGCACCACATGTTATTACATTTTAAAAACAACTATACAATTTGTTTGTGCTGCGATTGTGCCGATTTGTACCACAAAAACAAACTTTCTGTTTGTTCGGTTTTTGAGATATTAGACATTCAACGTTAGATTATGTAAGCTAAAGCCCCGCCCACGTTGCAATATGTTATTACATTAAAAAAAAAAATTCCATATTTATGCTGCATTGGCAGGAAAAACAAGGATATTGGTATAGTAGATTTTTTTCATATAGCACTCTCATTTTGTATCAGAATGAATGACTATGGGACTCATTTATGCTTTTAGCCTGAGCTACCCTGAAAACCTAAATATACCTTTGAAGTTTTTCAGAAGATCTTTTTAGAGCTAGATGTGGGGAATCTATCTTCAAAAGTTCACACTTTAACCACTCGCTGACCAGCCACCGTCATTATACAGCTCTCCTGCAAAAACCGGCATAGGTGTACGTCGGTCTTTGCACAGGGGTTGCGGGCGCGCTCCCGTGAGTCCGGTCGACTCGATGTCACGATCGCGGTATACAGAGGCAGAACAGGGATCTGCCTATTAAAACAAGGCGATTCCTCGTCCTGCCAGATGACATGTCAGAGATCGGGAACAGCTATCTCTGTCATGTCCCTGGTAGCCCATCCCCCTACAGTTAGAACACAGGAAACACACTTAACCCCTTGATCGTCCCCTAGTGTTAACCCCTTTCCTACCAGTGTCATTTATACATTAATCAGTGCATTTTTATAGCACTGATCAATGTATTAATGTCACTGGTCCCCAAAAAATGTCATTTGGGGGCAGATTTCTCTTCCGCAATGTTGCAGTCCCGCTAAAAGTCACAGATTGCTACCATTACCAGTAAAAACAATAAAAAATAAATAAAAGTCCCTAAATCTATCCCATAGTTTGCAGACGCGATAACTTTTGCGCAAACCAATCAATATACACCTATTTTTTTGGGCCAAAAAATATGTAGAAGAATATATATCGGCCTAAACTGATAAATAAATTTGTTTTTTCATATATATTTTTTGGGATATGTATTATAGCAGAAAGTAAAAAATAATTTTTTTTTTTACATTGTTGTTCTTTTTTTGTTTATAGCGAAAAAAATTAAAACCGCAGAGGTGATCAAACACCACCAAAAGAAAGCTCTATTTGTGGGAAAAAAAGGACGCCCAATTTTGTTTGGTTACAGCGTCGACGCTGTGCCGTATCGCAAAGAATGGCCGGTCATTAAGGGGCAAATCCTTCCGGGGCTGAAGTGGTTAAGTGGTTAAAGTGCAAATTACTTTCTTAAAAGGCTTTAAAAAAAGTTAATACATTCTGTATTCTATGTTCTTTACAGATACTATATACTGTAAATGCATGTGTGTGTTTCAGTTTGATATGTTAGCTGAGAAAGAGGCATTTTTTCTTTTTTTTTAATGTTTACATTTACATTTGGTGCTGCTTTAATAATAATACATTTGTAACACTTTATAAATAATAAATGGTAATTTGTTCTGAAAGCCTGTTTCCTGTTTCCTAAAAGCAGACGTATGGGCTCTACGTCCAGATCCGTCGCTGGCGGATCGGATCGGGTGAGATCTGACGAAAACGGACACGCTGTCCGTTTTCGTCCGATCCCTCCATAGGCGGCAGCGGCGCCTGACAAGCCCCTCCCCGCTCAGTGAGCAGAGAGGGACCTGTCATCCGCCGGCTCAGCGGAGATCAACGGACAGATCTCCCGCTGAGCCGGCGGACCAAGGCGGGCTCCGTAGAAACGGAGCCCGCCTCGTGTGAAAGGGGCCTTAATCTCCGTTTTCATCCGTTTTTTCATCCATTTTTGTATCCGTTTTCATCCGTTTACAGCAGTTTCCTTGCATTTAAGGAAATTACCCATAAAGCCTTGCTCCACCCATCCTACATTGCCATGCGTGAACAATATATATAAATTATATATATATATAATGCAGTGCAAATTTAAATGTATTAATTCATTAATTTGGGTATTTCATTGTGTTTTGATAGCATAAAAAGACACAAAACAGTTTTAGTTTTTATTATTCTGCATAACCCTTTTCAAATAAAGTTTTTTTCACTTTGTTTTTTTATTTGTCAAAGTATGAACTTTGAATTATTTCTTCAAAACGGATCTTAACTGATCGGACATTGTCAGTTAACGCCAGTTAAACCATATTATTGTATTATTTTTATATAAAAACCTTCAAACATATATCAAATACATTTGGAAAATAGGTTTTACCAACTTAAAAAAAAGGGATTGGTTACAAGTTATTATCACTTAAAACTGAGTAACTAAGTAAGTAAGGCCCCTTTCACAAGGGCACCGTCAGTTTAGCCACGTTAAAAACGTATCAGTTCTTATCCGTTGCTTCATCCGTCTTTATCCATCATCCGTTCCATTAGGCCCCTTTCAAGCGATCGGACCGTTCAGATCCGCCTGTCAGTTTTGACGGTGGACCTGAACGGGCGATCCATGTTAGCCTATGGACCGTCGGATGTCAGCGGAGACATGTCCGCTGACATCCGACCCCGTCCGATCCGCTAAAAGCAGACGTATGGGCTCTACGTCCAGATCCGTCGCTGGCGGATCGGATCGGGTGAGATCTGACGAAAACGGACACGCTGTCCGTTTTCGTCCGATCCCTCCATAGGCGGCAGCGGCGCCTGACAAGCCCCTCCCCGCTCAGTGAGCAGAGAGGGACCTGTCATCCGCCGGCTCAGCGGAGATCAACGGACAGATCTCCCGCTGAGCCGGCGGACCAAGGCGGGCTCCGTAGAAACGGAGCCCGCCTCGTGTGAAAGGGGCCTTAATCTCCGTTTTCATCCGTTTTTTCATCCATTTTTGTATCCGTTTTCATCCGTTTACAGCAGTTTCCTTGCATTTAAGGAAATTACCCATAAAGCCTTGCTCCACCCATCCTACATTGCCATGCGTGAACAATATATATAAATTATATATATATATAATGCAGTGCAAATTTAAATGTATTAATTCATTAATTTGGGTATTTCATTGTGTTTTGATAGCATAAAAAGACACAAAACAGTTTTAGTTTTTATTATTCTGCATAACCCTTTTCAAATAAAGTTTTTTTCACTTTGTTTTTTTATTTGTCAAAGTATGAACTTTGAATTATTTCTTCAAAACGGATCTTAACTGATCGGACATTGTCAGTTAACGCCAGTTAATATCCGTTTTGACGGATCTGGACGTAGCTTTGTACGTTAAAAAAAAGGGATAAAAACGGAAGCGGAGGTTAACTGATGGTAACGGATGGTCACCTGTTTGCCCATAGGAATGCATTGTCGTCCATCGACGGATGGAAGAAAAACGGATAGACGGTCCGTCCGTGTGAAAGGGGCCTAAGTGATAGGGCAGCACAGTGGTGTAGTGGTTAGCACTTTCACCTAGCAGCAAAAGGGTCACTGGTTCAAATCCCAACACTACCTACCTGCAGTTTGCATGTTCTACCCTGTGCCTGCTTAGGTTTCCTTCCACGCTCCAAAGACATGTTGGTAGGTAAATTGGTCCCTTAGATTGAAAGCTCCTTGAATCGTGAATCGTGAATCGATGGTGCTATATAAGTACTTGAAATAAATAAATTAATGTATGTGTTCCTTATTTAACCTTTTCTAGAAACTGGAAAAATTTAGTTGGCTTTACTTAAAGTGGTTGCAAACCCTTACAATCCACTTTTTGCTACAGGTAAGCCTATAATGAGGCTTACCTGTAGCTACCCCGGATATCTCCTAAACATGCATGGTTTAGGAGATATCCCCTGTATCTGCATGTGCCAACGTTATCGGCACATGCGCACTGGAGCAATGGCACGTACGTGCCATTTGCTTCAGTGAGTGTGCCGTTACCGGTGGCACCCACGCGCATGCATGGGAAAGACCTGATCACAGCTCCGGTCAATCACGGCGCTGGAGCCGCGATACCCGGAAGTAACTCCAGGGAGAAATGTTGCCGGCCGGTGCTGTGTACAAGCACCGCAGTGGGGGCTTCGATCTCAGGTAAGTATTACATAATGAGCTAGTATGGTATGCATATTAGCTCATTATGCCTTTGTCTTGCAGGTCTTTTTTTTTTCATGTGGGTTTACAACCACTTTAAACCTATGGTCTATAAACTGGAAAAATTGAGTTGGCTTTACTTACACCTATGGTCTATAAACTGGAAAAATTGAGTTGGTTTTACTTAATACTATAGTTCCAGACAAGTTAAGGTATGTATTCCTAACTTAAAACACTATGGTCTACAAACTGCAAAAAATTGAGTTGGCTTTACTTAAAATAACAAAGTTGAAATGAAAAGTCTAATGAGTCAGATAAAAATAAGTTTAGTTGACAGTACTTAAAAAGCTGATGCAAATAGTTGCCTCATTTTTTTTGAGTTACAGTGTACAATAGCACACTCAATACATCCTGATGTGTGCACGCGCCTATTGAACTGGGTAACTATGTGCCAAATTAGATGTAATGTGGAATAATAATTTTGAATTTGGGGTAAAACATAAACAAAAGAGGAAGAACATTTGGACGAATCAAGCATGGAGAAGGATCTGTGTAATAGATCATAGGCTTAAAATGATACTAAACACACACTGTTTAATTTACAGCATCCCTTCTATTTCTGTATGTGGATGATAGTACTGTAATTATTTTAATAAAACAAAAAAATTGAAGTACCTTATTCCTAATCGATATAGAGCTGTCAAATGTTATAAATTGTCATACAAATATATAATTGAAATCAAATCTTTATTATTTTTGGCAATAACATGGTGTGGGCGGATTTCTGCCCGCCACAGGCTGTGTCACGCCCCTCCAGCCTGTGTCTTAGAATAAGAGAGAGGTGAAGCCATCATTAATCTACGTGTAATATCCTGACCCCATTGTGTTTAGCTGGTTAGATGGAGGAGGAGGGAGTGGGCTGTTCTGTACGCCTACATGTGTGCCTCTGTAGTCACATGGGCTGCTCAGATGTGATAGGAAGGAAATGCTCAGCATAGAAACTCACTGAAAACTGAACATGTGCAGAGTTACCATCACAGCTGCAAAATCCCTAGCTGAATTGGGGACATGGACAGAAGGTGGAGATAGAGAGCAGCAGGACCAACCAAGTTTTTTACAGATTAGAGAAAACGAATATCATAGTGACTGTGTGAGTATGAACAGCATGTAATACAGCATTTATTGATAGTTTTTTTTATGATGTGAGTTTAGTGACACTTTAATAATAGCATGCAATGCCAATCTGCAGCTCCTACAGCAAGATATTTTTTGTAATAAACTAGGTATAGACTCCTGAAAGAGAGACATAATCTTGCCCCTGTATATATCACTAGCAATTAGCTGTCGGCTAATTGCCAGCTCCTTTCTCTCCACAGTGACTCACCTGTTTATGATTTCCTGCTCTTCAGTCCTGCCTACTTAAGCCGTCCAGCCCAGATGATCTCTGCCTTCGCCTTGGTCACATCTCTAGAGACGCTCTCCTGTGTTTCTGTTAAAGACTTGCTTGGCTAACATTCCTTCTGGCTCCAGATTCTGCTTGCTGTTCTACTACGCTTATCTCTGGCTCCCTGTCGTTTTGGCTTGTCTGAGTATTTGTTCCGATTCCTGAACTCTGGCTATGTTTTGACTACTTTTACTCTGTTTACCTTTTTATTATTATTATTATTATTATTATTAAACAAGTGTGATTTAACTGTACTTCTGTCTCAGTCTGATTCATGGTTTCTGACAGTCGGTGAAGGCCATGAATTCAAAAGATGCAGTCAATCCACTTGTTGGTAATATTTTTTCCAGATTGGATGAACTGGATCACTGCATGGATCAGTTTGCCATGGCGTTACAAACGCTCCAGAGTTGCACAGCTCACCTGGAATCTCCCACTGTGGCTGCTCCAGTACAACCTGTGTTGCAGGCCATCCCTGCTGCTGCTTCAGTCTCTGTACAGGCACCCGCCTCGAGTATTACCTCTATAAGAGGTATGTCTGGTTCGGCTCCACTTTCCCATCGATTTGGGGGAGATGCAGTCCAATGCAGAGGGTTTCTCAACCAGGTTGAGATGTACTTTGAGATGCTGCCCCAGGCGTTTCCCACGGACAGAAGCAAAGGAGGTTTAATGATATCTTTGCTTTTTGAGAGAGCCTTGGTCTGGGCAAACCCTCTATGGGAGACGCAAAAACCTGTTGTCTTGAGTTTCCCAGAGTTTGTGGCTTCTTTTAAAAGGGTATTTGTCGTTCCCGCACGCTCCGCTTCTGCTGCCAAGTGGCTCATGTCCATCAAACAGAGTTACGCTATTGAATTCCGTAATCTGGCAGTAGAGGTTGCTTGGAACAGTGAGGCCCTCCCGGCTGCTTTTTCTCATGGTCTCTCGGATACCATCAAGGATGAGATAGCAGCCCGAGATATACCCACTGAGCTGGAGAAGTTGATTGCGTTTGCCATCCTCATTGACTCCAGACTCAGAGAAAGACTTCCTTTTAAGGAGCGCTTGCGGAAGCCTCCTGTACATTTGTCTTCGAACTTTGTGGCTATGTTTTGACTACGTTTACTCTGTTTACCTTTTTATTATTATTATTAAACAAGTGTGATTTAACTGTTCTTCTGTCTGTCTGATTCATGGTTTCTGACAGTTGGCTTTACTGGAACCTATGGTCTATAAACTGGAAAAATTGAGTTGGCTTTACTTGAACCTATGGTCTATAAACTGGAAAAATTGAGTTGGCTTTACTTACAGATTCCGATAAGACCCCCGCCCGCAGGCCCTCACAACCACTGTTGAGGGCATGTGGCCTAGTATGGTTTAGGAGAGGGGGCACTCTCTCCTCCCCCCTATTTCCTGGCCTGGCAGGCTGCATGCCCGGATAAGGGTCTGGTATGGATTTTCGGGGGGACCCCACGTCATTTTTAAAACAAATCAATTAATTAAAATTCATACCAGACCCGAAGGGCATGGAATGGATTGGGGGGACCCGCACGCTGTTTTATTCTTAATGTTAATGTATATTTTCCTTAACCTTTTCTATAAACTGGAAAAATTGAGTTGGCTTTACTTGAACCTATGGTCTATAAACTGGAAAAATTGAGTTGGCTTTACTTGAACCCATGGTCTATAAACTGGAAAAATTTAGTTGGCTTTACCTAAACCTATGGTCTATAAACTGGAAAAATTGAGTTGGCTTTACTTAAAACTATAGTTCCAGACAAGTTAAGGTATGTATTCCTAACTTAAAACACTATGGTCTATAAACTGCAAAAAATTGAGTTGGTTTTACTTAAAACAACAAAGTTGAAAACATGAAAAGTCTAATGAGTCAGACAAAAATAAGTTTAGTTGACAGTACTTAAAAAGCTGATGCAAATAGTTGCCTCAATTTTTTTGAGTAGACCCAGCACAATATTTTTTACAGTGTACACTAGCACACTCAATACATCCTGATGTGTGCATGCTCCTATTGACAGGCTCTTTTCTACGCGTTTTATCATCAGTTTTTAACTGGGTAACTACGTGCCAAATGAGATGTAATGTGGAATAATCAAGTTTTGAATTTGGGGTAAAATATAAACAAAACTGGAAGAACATTTGGATGAATCAAGCATGGAGAAGGATCTGTGTAATAGATCGTAGGCTTAAAGTGATACTAAAAACACACTGTTTAATTTACAGCATCCCTTCTATTTCTGTATGTGGATGATACTACTGTAATTATTTTAATAAAACAAAAATATCAAAGTACCTTATTCCTAATCGATATAGAGCTGTCAAATGTTTTAAATTGTCATACAAATATATAATCGAAATAAAATTTTTATTAATTTTGGCAATAACATGATGTGGGTGGATTTCTGCCCGCCCCTCCAGCCTGTGTCTTAGAATAAGAGGGAGGTGAAGCCATCATTAATCTACATGTAATATCCTGCCCCCATTGAGTTTAGTATCTGCAGCTTCTACAGACTAGGTATAGACTCCTGAAAGAGAGACATAATCTTGCCCCTGTACAAGTCATTAGTAAAACCTCATCTTGAACATGCAGTTCAGTTTTAAAACTGTTCAAAAAGTGCCTCCTCTATATAATTATACTAAACTTTTATTTTAGTGAATGAGTAGGGGGAACTATGTACCCCCTACTCATTCACATCGGGGGGCCAGGATATGGGGTCCCCTTGTTAAAGGGGGCTTCCAGATTCCAATAAGCCCCCCCACCTACAGGCCCTCACAACCACTGGCCAGGAGTGTGGGGAATTGTTAAAGGGGAGCTTGTTAAAGGGGGCTTTCAGATTCCGATAAGACCCCCGCCCGCAGGCACTCACAACCACTGTTGAGGGCATGTGGCCTAGTATGGTTCAGGAGGGGGGGCACTCTCTCCCCCCCCCCTCTTTCCTGGCCTGGCAGGCTGCATGCCCGGATAAGGGTCTGGTATGGATTTTCGGGGGGACCCCACGTCATTTTTAAAACAAGTTAATTAAAATTCATACCAGACCCGAAGGGCTTGGTATGGATTGGGGGGACCCGCAAGCTGTTTTATTCTTAATTTTGTATTGCCGGAAATTGTTTAGTTTACATTTAGCTGTCAGCAGGGAACCCATATGTCATCCATTGTTAAGCCAGCACTGCTCCTTAACAATCAGCTATTCACTGGTTGTTAAGGACGCTGGTGGCTGCTCACTCTTTAACAAAAACGCTACCGCGCCAAAACACTAAAGGCAGGAGGTTTTTATCTTAATGCATTCTATGCATTAAGATAAAAAGCCTTCTGTGTGCAGCAGTGCCCCCTATGACTTGCCATGAGTCCCATCTCTGTCCAGCCATATCCACGAGTGTCTTGGCCATTTAAGACTCTACCTCCTGATTGACTGAGACACAGCAGCAGTGCCATTGGCTCCTGCTGCTGTCAATCAAAGTCAGCCAGCCAATCAGGAGAAAGAGGGGGGTGGGGCCGGACCGGGGCTCGGTGTCTGAATGGACACGGAGCTGTGACTCAGCTCAGGTGCCTCCATAGCAAGCTGTTTGAATGTATTCTCCCTTGGGAAGAGGCAGTTAAGGGGGATATCACCACCTTGTATATATTTATAAACAATCCAAATAGTAAACTTTGTGCAAAAGTGTTACTTTAAGGTCTTTGAAAATGACGAGGACACTGCTTCTGGAGGAAAATAGATTTAAAGTGGTATTCAGATCTCAGATATCCTACAAGCAGTTTGAGTTTCCTAAGTACCTGAGGCCCTGCCTCACACCCTGAGCCTTAAGCTGCCTTACCGACATGCGGTCGCCACACGTCTGATTCTAGAAATGGGGGAAGCAGTCCCGCTGTAACGGGTGTTCCCAGCTCAGGCTTTACTAGCAGCTCTGAAGCATCATGCAGTGCATATACTGATGGTGCTGATATCAACAACCTAAAATCCTTTTGCCCTCCAGCTGAGGTTTTTAATACAGTCAGGCAAGTCTTTATGGCCCAAACCACTGAGTTATTTTCTGACTCTGACTGCAGAGGCTACAAGTATGCCCCTGTATGTGGCCTGTTAAAACACTGTACGTATGTGAGAGCTGTTTCTGAAAAAAGAATTTGCCATTTTTTCAAGACAGTCCTGTTATTTTCACAGTCCATACAGACAGTACAGACAGTCACCTCTCTACCTTCAGCCTTTAACTGGACAATGAAGGAGAGACCAGTCTTATAAGGTTTTTTCTGTCCTCTCTCCTCCTGTCAGCACGTTCCTTGTCAGCACATGTGTATGCAGTAGATCCTAAGTACGGTCCTTCCCTCTCTCCGTCTACCGAGCTGTTTTGGAAGGGATTACAAGATAATGATATCAGGAAACATTAATTGTATTTAAACCACATCTTATGTTTGTTGTAATGAATACCTAACTGCGTTAAATGTTTCCTTTCAATCTGCCTGCAATTCAGCTTTAAAAACAGATTGTTCTTCCAACTACTGCGCTGTATGTTCTACGGATTAAATGTCGCCCCTGTATGTCTATCTGTAGAGCTTGAAAAGACTGCTGCAAAAACAGTTAAGCAGCTTCTACAGTATCACACTGTTCATGTGTCCCCTGGGCCTTCTTGAATAAATACTGTATCAGACATGAGCATGCTCACTGGGAAATAAATGAAAAATGACACAAAGAGGAAAGGGTAAAAATCTGTTTAAAACATAATTCTGGATTTCTCATTACGCTGCCTACTATGGAGATACAAATGGCATTATGCTTTGTTGTACATTTTTACACATGTACACAGGAAATAAAATGTGGGCCTGCACATCCACATTAAATGAAGGAATGTCAATTTGTCCCATTAAGGGCTGTGCTGGAGCCCAAAATCACTCAATAACTGCCATTTTCACAGGGGTTCAGTGGAATGCTTGTGGGAACTTGACATGAAGAGAATGTCTGCTAACATTAGCTCATATGACAGTGTTATATCAATTGCAGAAGACATAATAGGAACTTTACATTCTGCGTTGGAGTTACAAAAAACCCATAACAATCAAGACACAGTATTATTTGCACAACAGTGCTGCTACTAAATGCTTAAAGTGGAACTCCAGTACAAACCTTCATGTTCCCATTGGTTAGATTTTCCCCAATTTTCTGTCAAAGTGATTACTATTTAAAAAAGGAAAAGAGCTAAAGAGGTTCTAACCTTCACCCATTATATCAAAAACAATGAAAAATAGCATGTTTTCTTTGTTTAAAGTGGAACTTTATACATAACAACTTCAAAAAATCAAGGAACATACATTGCACTTTAATAATTATGCTACCAAAATTATTTTGTGCTGTTAATTGCTTCCAGCAGTGCTCCTGTTTCTTCTTGCTGGAGACTGCCATTTTGCTCAAGCCCAAAGCCCCTGAACAACAGTAAATCTTTAATCCCTTGGCGCTGGCACCTGCCGGCCCTTTAGGAGATTAGAATGCTGGGGGCGGGATGGGGCTTGTGACCGCCGTGATTGGCTGTCACATCGTTCACATGATCGTAAAACTCCAGATTGTAAGTACCGATCGGGTGCTTTCCGTAAGCCGCTGGTCACTGTGTCGGGAGCGCGCAGGGCACGCGCTCTCGGCACAGCACTGTGAGCGCTACTGCATGCAAATATGAGGCTGCTCTGCGCCAAGGCCCGGCCGCCGAGAGGCCACATATTTGCCTTTGGCGACAAGGTGTTAAGCTGTCAGCAGATCGGCCTCTACAAATACAGCACAGTGCCTACAAACAGAGAGCAACTGAGCATGTGCAGAGCAGGGTGAGAGTGTATTACTGGATTTGAAATACAGGCACCTATTTTTAATGTTTTACATAGCTATACCTGCAAAAAAGACCAGTCTGAAGTTATCTGGGGTCAATTTACTAAAACTGGAGAGTGCAAAATCTGGTGCAGCATAGAAATCAATCAGCTTCCAGTTTGTTTTTTTGTCAAAGTTTAATTGAAAAAGCTGAAGTTAGAAGCTGATTGGCTACCTTGCACAGCTGCACCAGATTTTGCACTCACTTTATTAAATCAATCCTTGTATTAGCTATGGTGGCCAATACACTTGGATGAGGACTTGTGAAAAAACTTTTTTGCACCTCTTAGGTATATCTAGGGCAATGATGGCGAACCTTGGCACCCCAGATGTTTTGGAAATACATTTCCCATGATACTCAACTACACTGCAGAGTGCATGAGCATCATGAGAAATGTAGTTCCAAAACATCTGGGGTGCCAAGGTTCTCCATCACTGATCTAGGCGCATCCATATGTTGTCTTTGAGAACTTCCTTTCCACACTGTGTAATGTAATGCATTCAAAGTCTAGTACCCACTGTATATACCACCAATATGCGAATGGTCACAATTTTAAAGTCCAAGGAATCTCATTAAATATCATTAATATTCACCTACCTTCCTTTGAGAACTACGTATGTGCCATCTGTCTCCACTTTGTACACCATACTTCTTTTTATGCTTCGTCTTTTCAATATTAACACATTCACAATGATACAAAATTGTATTGTTTTTATTTAGAATACAAAAATGGTGCAGGAAAAGTAATGCATATTTGGATTATTTGGCTATCACATCAAAAATTATTCAGCTGTCCATCTTAGTCTTTTATTGTCTGTTCCAACCAGCTGAGCCTCCAGATAACCAGTTTTACTCCATACCCAAGTTTATTTTATGAAAGTGTCCAGAAGTGGCACCTTTGGGGCACCAGGATTAACTGAGATTTGAATATTTTTTAATGGAAAAACCAATACATGTTAAAGATATGCATGTGTTATTTATTCAGGAGAAGGTATGGATGTGGTGGAAAACTATATCCAGCTCAAGGGCCTCCAGCTGAACAAACTCTGATTCTGTCTAGAGTAAAATAACAAAATGATTGCATTATAAGGAAGAAATAGATTATAATAGTATTTTGTCTAGACTCCAATATACAATACAAGGAAGTATTTTAGTGCTTTATAAGATACCCGTAGGTTTTTGTAAGACTGGAGTATAGTATATCCTCTGTAGTCACATTGCTGTTCATTGCACATGAATTTATGAAGCATCTTCAATAGGTTAAAAAAAGTGTCACTATCAGTTTTCTGATGAAACATATTGCCTACAATAATTCCAATATTTTACATCTTTTCAGTTCTGCATTTTCTTGCCTTTGTGATGTGTCACTTTAATAATATGTTTGCCAAAAGGCTCCATGTTTATAGTCTTGTACAGTATCTAGGTAGACAGATAAGCCTTCAGTATTCATCTGCAAAGCATTCGTTCCCCACATGTTCAGCCGCCTCAAGCTCTACACTGGACAGAAAGCGTCTCATGCATTTCTTGCAGTTGTAATCCAGGGTGGTGGTGTAGACTGTTTTTGTGTGCTTTGGATAAACTATGGTGGTGCTCATGAATCTCTGTGGCTTGTTCTTTGGCTGAAAGTGAACTTCGGCTCTGTAGCTGCGCCATGTACAGTTAGGAACGCAGATCACTGTTTGACTGCACGAGGAGACGCCCAGGCCCACAGGCATGTAGATGTTGTCAATAAAGTGCTTTTCAGAATCATATTTCACGGAAGATGTATACCTGGAAAGACAAAATGTAACAGTATTTGAGGATTATGAAAATAATGTGTCATTGACTCTAAAAAACAAAGGGGTTGTGTTTAAAGAGAAATCTAACCCAGTGTACTTGCTAAATATTGGTATTAAAAATGGAAAATTGTTGCTTAAAGTGATTTTTTAGCCCCTCCAACCCCCCCCCCAGCCATCTTATTACTTAACGGAGCCAGATCCCGATCCAGTGATGCGCATGTAAGCAGCTGCTGTCCCAGCTCTCTGCCTCCTCATTGGCCGAGAGACAGCAGGGGGAACCATTGGCTCCCCCTGCTGTCAAGTACTGCCAGTGAGGAGGGAGCAGGGGCAGGGCTGATCCTCATTCTGTGTGTCTGATGGACACACAGAGTGGGGCTAGGGAGCAAGCTTGCACAAGTGGCCCCATAGCAAGCAGCTTGCTATGGGGAAGGAGCCCAGAGCGCGGATGAGGAACCCGAGAAGAGGAGAATCGGGGCTGCTCTGTGCAAAACCATTACACAGAGCAGGTAAGTATAAGATGTTTTTGTTATTTCAAAAAATTGGTATCACTTTAAAACAACCAATGTGATTATTCTCTGATTGGTTGCTATGGGGCAATTCAAATTCTGAATACACTCTGACAAATGTGGCCAGCAATTTATAGTGTCTTATTTTTCTTTTTCACTGGTTATACAGTATCTCACAAAAGTGAGTACACCCCTCACATTTTTGTAAATATTTTATGATATCTTTTCATGTTACAACAGTGAAGAAAGTAGTGAGTGTACAGCTTGTTTAACAGTGTAAATTTGCTGTCCCCTCAAAATAACTCAACACACAGCCATTAATGTCTAAACCGCTGGCAACAAAAGTGAGTACACCCCTAAGTGAAAATGTCCAAATTAGGCACAAAGTGTCAATATTTTGTGTGGCCACCATTATTTTCCAGCACTGCCTTAACCCTCTTGGGCATGGAGTTCATCAGAGCTTCACAGGTTGCCACTGGAGTCCTATTCCACTCCTCCATGATGGCATCACGGAGCTGGTGGATGTTAGAGACTTTGCGCTCCTCCACCTTCTGTTTGAGGATGCCCCGCAGATGATCAATGGGGTTTAGGTCTGGAGACATGCTTAACTAGTCCTTCACCTTTACCCTCAGCTTCTTTAGCAAGGCAGTAGTCATCTTGGAGGTGTGTTGGGGTCGTTATCATGTTGGAATACTGCACTGCGGCTCATTTTTCAAAATGAGTGGATCATAATGGTGGCCACACAAAATATTGACACAAAGTGTCAATATTTTGTGTGGCCACCATTATTTTCCAGCACTGCCTTAACCCTCTTGGGCATGGAGTTCATCAGAGCTTCACAGGTTGCCACTGGAGTCCTATTCCACTCCTCCATGATGGCATCACGGAGCTGGTGGATGTTAGAGACTTTGCGCTCCTCCACCTTCTGTTTGAGGATGCCCCGCAGATGATCAATGGGGTTTAGGTCTGGAGACATGCTTAACTAGTCCTTCACCTTTACCCTCAGCTTCTTTAGCAAGGCAGTAGTCATCTTGGAGGTGTGTTGGGGTCGTTATCATGTTGGAATACTGCACTGCGGCTCATTTTTCAAAATGAGTGGATCATGCTCTGCTTCAGTATGTCACAGTACATGTTGGCATTCACTCCCACCACCACGCTTGACTGTAGGCAAGACACATTTGTCTTTGAACTCCTCCCCTGATTGCCACCACACACGCTTGACACCATCTGAACCAAATAAGTTTATCTTGGTCTCATCAGACCAAAGGACATGGTTCCAGTAATCCATGTCCTTACTCTGCTTGTCTTCAGCAAACTATTTGCAGGCTTTCTTGTGCATCATCTTTAGAAGAAGCTTCCTTCTGGGACAACAGCCATGCAGACCAATTTCATGCAGTGTGCAGCATACGGTCTGTGCACTAACAGGCTGACCCCCCACCTCTTCAACCTCTGCAGCAATGCTGGCAGCACTCATACGTCTATTTCCCAAAGACAACCTCTGGATATGACGCTGAGCACATGCACTCCACTTCCTTGGTTGACCATGATGAGGCCTGTTCTGAGTGGAACCTGTCCTGTTAAACCGCTGTATGGTCTTGGCCACCGTGCTGCAACTCAGTTTTCAGGTCTTGGCAATCTTCTTATAGCCTAGGCAATCTTTATGTAGAGCAACAATTCTTTTTTTCAGATCCTCAGAGAGGTCTTTGCCATGAGTAACCAGTATAAGAGAGTGAGAGTGATGAGACTAAATTTAACACACCTGCTCCCCATTCACACCCGATACCTTGTAACACTAACGAGTCACATGACACCAGGGAGGGAAAATGGCTCATTGGGCCCAATTTGGATATTTTCACTTAGGGGTGTACTCACTTTTGTGGCCAGCAGTTTATACATTAATTACTCACTTTTGTGAGATACTGTATATATATATATATATATATATATATATATATATATATATACAGTTATATATATATAATGTTGTTAAAAACATCCTAATAGTTCATACAGTGTCTGACATTTCTTTTTTACCAGTTTATACAGAAAATATGCCTTCTGCTGATGTAAAAATATGAATAATTTGTATAGATATTTGTATTAATTATCTTATTAGATTTTTTTTTCGTGAGATTGAATTTATATTGCATTTTACTCATAGATAAGGAACCTTGATTATGTTTGCACACCAAAAACTAAACAGCTTTTTATGAGTTATTTATTCACAGAATTGTAAGGAAGCTTTCACAGGAAATTCTCATGCTAAACATGCATAAGCCTGCCGCATGAAACATTCTCCGAGAGATGTTATCTATAGACTTTGTACCTCCTTTGATATATTTACCCTCTGATGTTGGCATAATTGTCTTTTTAGTGCTACCGATGTTTAATCTGATTCAGTAAAGCTGAACTAAAGGCAAGCAGCTCAGTACCTAGTCAAAAAGTGTGCTCTTTTATATGCCAAAGCATTTATAAAGCGTAAGCCTTTTTACCTCCACTACAGTAGCAGAAAAGCTTGGTCAAAAACACACCTCCAGCTTGCAGTCTAGACAATAAAAAAGCAACAGGACATGCTCGCTCCTCCTGTCAGCATGTTCCATGTAAGCGCATGTGCACTTAAGGAGAACCTGACTAGATTTAAAAGCTAACCCTATCTCTCTCAGTCTGACTCCCGATGAACACAGAAACAGGAGGATTATATAAAGGGGAAATTTGTGTAGTTGCACAAATCTCACTGAGAAATACATTTAATGTGACAAATAAAAAAGAAAACCGCTGAAGTACAAACGAAGAACGTTTAACTGCCATGTTCATGTGCCGCCTGTATTTGTGCACAGCCAGAGTCTTTGGATATTACAAGCAACACATTTTTGAACACTGGCAGCCACATGTTTCAGCTGTGCCTACTGCTATTTGAATCTCAGTTTCTCCTTCTCAACCCTGAAAATGGTAAAGATCTCTCTGCCGTGGATATTACTGCCCAATAAATCTATAAATCGCATGTAATCAGGAGACAAAAGTCCAAATCCAAGTTTAAATCAAGTCTACAAAAAGTCCAAATACAGCATATAACCTGGTTCCAAATACAACACATAGCCTGGTTCCAAATATAACACACACTGTAGCCTGGTTCCAAGTACATCACATAGCCTGTAGTTTAAATCACCATGCACCCTCAAGTGCCTGGTTGCTACCACCAAAGTAAACTATTCTCATACTGGGAATTTTCTCCCTCTTGTAAATGCTTTTACGTTTAGTTATTTAAAATGTAAATAAGAGTTATTCTTCTTCATTGGTAATTCTTTTTAAAATACCAATTTCTGCCATGTACCAATCAGAGCTAGTACCAGTTGTAAGCCACCATTGGCGAGCAACCCACACATTGGATAATACTGCTGTAATGCAATAGGATGAGTGATAGAGGAGGGATTTAAATCAAAGTAAAAAGGCCTACGACAGACCTTTTTCGGTCATCAGCCGGTTCAGAATTGAACCGGCTGATGCCGTCCAACATTCGGCATCAGTCCAACATTTAGCCCGGGTGTACTAAGCTTTAATGTAAAGCTGATATCTCTTACAGGGTAATTGTTCCTACATACCCTACATTACAGAACCAGTACTAGAAAGGCAGGTTGCTAGCAAGTAGGCATAGTTCACACAATTCCAGTTCACTATGTTAGACATGGATGTCCAAGTAGTGAACAATCCATTTTGTCTATTCAATAAGGCACATTCATAATTAATCATTATTTTTCTTTCACTGGACTGGGTGCAAGGCAGATAACAAATAAAGTACAGTGTCCATTTTAGTTATATATTTGTATTTTTACTGCTTGCCACCAATGGAAATTTCCAGTGAAAACATAACTTTGCTTTGAACATTAAGTTCTTAATTTACCATCCTCTTTACGGTCATCTGGAAGACATTCTCTGTACCCATGAAATTTTTAATGCAAATGTTAAACTTCTAGTAGCATTTTCTTAAAAAGCTTTCATATGTTAAAGACAGTATACTATAATTTAATGCGTATAGTATGCATCTTCCTGTCTGATTTTATTGATCTTTCTAAGAAACAAGGTTTTGGGAATGACAATAATCATCTTGTATTTCTTTACAGGAAAAGGCCCATAGGCACATGATAGGAGTAGCTGGTGTGTAATGGATGGACCCTGTTAAAGGACACTAATTATTTCAATATAACGAAATAACTAGCAAGAAATATTTCTAGCAGAAACATGAAAAATGTTTATAAAATAGGACATTGATAATTCTCTATTTATCCCCAGCAGGATATTTATTCAGACAGCTGGCACAAAATCAGTATTCACGTATAAATATATACTGTATGTTGCACTATATGACAGTTTGGCCAGAAAAGCCAATCTTGTTGGACCTCTTTAGCCCTGATTACAGCTGCCAAATGTCATTGCAGGAACTATAAAGGATACCTGTATGAATCTGACCACATTGACATCACAGCATAGGACAGATCCTCGTGGGTGGATCCTCGTGGGTGGATGCTCCCGTCCATGGACTATGTACTCTGGCTCATACCTAAATCTACCATTGTGGTGCTGCATTTGACAATGAAATTAGAATATATCTTTGGTTCTTGATTGTTACATTGTTACATGGTTAGATTAAAAAAAAAGCCACAAGTCCATCTAGTTCAGCCATCAAAAAAAAACAAAAAAAAAACACAACCCTATACCCACAGTTGATCCAGAGGAAGGCAGAAAAAAACAATCAGCTGTTACTATTCTGCCATCTGTAGATGTTATTGCTACACTATTATTAGTTAAGTTAGAGATAAATGGACTGCCCTCCTTAAGCGCATACCTGACCTGGACTGGGCTGATCTAAAGAATCAGGGATGTCCACAGGTAAAAAAAGATAATAATTCAACGTGTTAATCTCAGTAGAATTTAAACATTCCATAATGAATTCCCCTCTTCTCAGGTGCTCTTTCCAACCTTCCCTATGATGCCATGTGAAAGGGATCCAATCAGTAGCATGATATTACTGTCATGTTTATTTAACATATGATCAAGGGAAGCAATTGTGTTTTAACAGCTTGCCGACCAGCCATTATACTGCGGCAGGTCAGCACAATTCCGCAAACCATCATAGCTATGCATCGGCTCGCGAGATCAGGATAGCAGGCACACGCACCGGGGGTGGCGATGTTCATTGCCGAAGGTCGCGATGACAGCCGGCCACAATCGATAGCGAGCACAAGGGACAGAACACGGAAGTGTGTGTGTAAACACACAAATCCGTGTTCTGTTCTGAGAGGAATGACAGATCATGTGTTCCTATTAGCTAGGAACCACGATCTGCCACTTCCTCTAGTCAGTCCCCTCCCCCTTCAGTTAGAATCACCTCCCAGGGAACACAGTTAACCCCTAGATCGCCCCCTAGTGTTAACCCCTTCACTGCCAGTGACATTTTTACAGTAATCAATGCATTTTTATAGCACTGAACGCTGTATAAATGCCGATGGTCCCAAAAATGTGTCAAAATTGTCCGATGCGTCCGCCATAATGTCGCAGTTATAGTAATCTATCCCCTATTTTGTAGACGCTATAACTTTTGAGCAAACCAATCAATATACACTTATTGCGATATTTTTTTTACCAAAAATATGTAGAAGAATACATTTCAGCCTAAACTGAGCCTAAACTGCTTTTTAAAAAAAAAAAATGGGGATATTTATTACAGCAAAAAGTACAAAATATTGTGTTTTTTTCAAAATTGATGCTCTTTTTTTGTTTATAGTGCAAAAAATAAAAACCGTAGAGGCTATCAAATAACACCAAAAGAAGGCTCTATTTGTGGGAAAAAAAGGACGTCAATTTTGTTTGAGTGCAACGTCGCACGACTGCGCAATTGTCAGTTAAAGCGACACAGTGCCGAATCACAAAAAATGGCCGGTCATTCTGCAGCTAAATCTTACGGGGCTGAAGTGGTTAAAGAGGAGTTCCACCCAGGGGCTCCATTAAAAAAAAAAAAAAATTAAAAGTCAGCAGCTACAAATACTGCAGCTGCTGACTTTTAATTGGATACTTACCTGTCCCTGGGTCCAGCGATGCGGGGGATCGAAGCCCTGCTCGCCCCCCCCCCCCCTCCGCTTGTCGGCGCCGGCATTTCAACTGTGGGCGCCGGGCTGTGGCTTCACAGCCTGGCACCCACTGCGCATGCGCGAGCTGCGCCTCGCGACGTGATTGGCCGCTCAATCACCTGGGACCTGTAATGGGTCCCAGATGATTGACAGGAGGGAGGGAGCAGAGCCGAGCCCTTCCTGTGCCGAGGGGGAAGTGATGTCACTAGCCCAGGCAAAGGAAGAGGCAGACTACGAGGGACCACCTAGCAACAGGCATTTAGAGGTAAGTAAAAAAAAAAAAAATATTCAAATGTTTTTTTGTTTTTGTTTTTACAATTTTTCAGGTATTTTTTTTTTTTGGGTGGAACCCCACTTTAAAGTGATTGTAAAGTCTTGTTTTTTTCCATAAAAATAACAAACATAGTTACATAGTTACATAGTAGTAGGTGAGGTTGAAAAAAAGACACAAGTCCACCAAGTCCAACCTATGTGTGTAATTATATGTCAGTATTACATTGTATATCTATGTCTATCTATATGTATGTTGTGGTCGTTCAGGTGCTTATCTAATAGTTTTTTTAAACTATCAATGCTCCCCGCTGAGACTACCGCCTGTGGAAGGAAATTCCACATCCTGCATCCAACATGTTATACTTACCTGCTCTGTGCAGTTGGTTTTGCACAGAGCAGCCCAGATCCTCCTCTTCTTGGGTCCCTTTTCAGCACTCCTGGACCCTCCCTCTTCTCAAGTGCCCCCGCAGTAAGCAGCTTGCTATGGGAGCACCCGGAACCAAGCCACTGCTCCATGTGTCCATTCAGACACGGAGCCCCCAGTTCGGCCCCGCCCCCTCGCTCTCTCCTCTTTTGCTAACTGACTTTGATTGACAGCACCGGGAGCCAATGGTGCCGCTGCTGTGTCTCAGACAATCAGGAGGAGATCTCCAGAAGACCAAGGCACTCCTGGACATCGCTGGATAGAGAGGGGGCTCATGTAAGTATTAGGGGGGCTGCTGCACACAGAAGGCTTTTTACCTTAATGCATAGAATGCATTAAGATAAAAAAACGTCTGTCTTTACAACCACTTTAGGATAAATGTGTGGTTAGTTTAAAGGATATTAACTAAGACATACAGGTGGGGGCTGACAAAATAAGCTTTCAGCAAACACTTTTACCATTATAATACCCCCTCCAATACTGCATTCCAATCAACTGAAGTGGCTACACAGTTAGCTACATTTTCTGCATATCTATAGCCCATACACCATGTCTCCTACCTCACCTGATAATGACTGGATATGCTGATAGCTTACTTGGCCCTAGGTATTTCATTTAAGATGTGGATAGGGAATATGTATTTACTGTCCTACCCGAAGGTAGAAAAATGAGTTTTCCAGGTACTGGAGGGGTTTATTAACAAAAATGTATGACATCAGCTAGCAACAGCTTTTTTTTTTTGTGAGATATCTACATGTTAACCTCCTAAATTAACCTTCTTCTGGCAAACATTTGGCCACCTGCCAAGCTGCATCAACCTACTTTAAGCTGCTTGTGCATTCCAATTGGTATACAGAAAGAAGCAGTTCTAACATGAATAAAAGCCTGTCCACACAGACGTATAAGCTGGCCATAGATGGGTAGTTTTTTTATTCAGACAGCAGGTTTTCCAGCATATCCCTTTGATAGAAGTCCACCAAACAATCAATTTCTGTGGAGCAGGGACGGCCATACATTGATCGAAATTCTGCCAGTCCCCTGTATAATCAGCCAAATTTCAGTCTATCTATGATCAGCTTTAGCGTGTGAAGGAGTAAGTAGGGAAAATTTCAGTAACTCAGCAGCAATAGCAATGGGCCACAGTACAAAGAGAGTAAGTACAAAAAACTACTATCCAGAGAGTTTGGAAGCCACTTGGACCATTGCATAGGCAATAATATAAGTCTTTCAACTGAGTGTAGGCAGTTTTGGTCTAGTGTTATGTATTGTAAATACATATAAATATTATGTATTGTTTAGATCATATGTGTCAAACACAAGGCTTGTGGCCAGCCCACCAGGCCATTCCATGTGGCCCTCTCTCCTCTCCTGTAACTATGGCACCCCTCGCCCCCCCCCCCTCCCACCTTGTCTCAGCAGTTGGCAGCACAGAGAGGATAGAACACCTCTTACAGATACTGTGGCTCTCTTTGCAGCTCCAGCACCCCCTTGTCTCTGCCTTCCTTGGTCTCAGCATTCAGAAGATTCCAACCCCCCCTCTGGTCCTCCTGCAGACCCTGCACTTTCTGCTCTCCAGCTTTGCCCCCAGCTTCTTACTGGCAACATCACAAGTTAAGGGGGGTGCACTGTGATGTAATGTAGAGTGGGGGCTTTTGACTTCTAAAGGTGCGGGGGGCTGTTGACAGTTGATGTAAGGAGGGGTGCTCTGGACATCTGCCTTTAATTGTTATGAGATAAATACAAATCTTTACTAGCTGAAAAAGAGGGTCGCACACTGATGGTATCACCCATAAGAAATACGGAGACTGCTTAGACAGAACACCATGGCAGAACCATGTTCTACCTGAGCGGTCTCCAATAAAGTTTCTGTTAGATGATACCAGCGGTGTGTGACCTTCCTTTTCAGACTTGCATCATCTGATACAGGACTGTGAGTGGGCTCCATGCCGGTCTTCCCTTGCCTTTCACAGCTTAAGACTTATGTTATTACTGAAACTAGTAATAATCAAATGCAGAGGCAATTATTTAATATAATAAAGAGTAGATAAAGGTATAGACTCTTGCAGATACAACTGGCCCCTTGAGGGCAACCATAATGTTGATGTGGCCTGCAATTAAAGCGGTTGTATACCCGTTGAAAATTCTTTTTTTTTTTACCCCTGTAAAGCAAAAGGCATAATGAGCTAGTATGCACCGTATACTAGCTCATTATGAAATACTTACCTTAGAACGAGGTGTCGGTATCTTACCTGGTCCACGCCGAGGTAGCTGACATGTTGCCTCGGCGTGTCTTCCGGGTATCGTGGTTCCGGAACTGTGAGTGGCTGGAGCCGCGATGTCATCACTCCCGCGCATGCGCGCAAGAGATTTCTTTCCCGGCAAGGTCCGGCAGTTGCCAGGCCTTCAGCCGAGAATCCCCTGTGCGCATGCGCTGCTGCAGTCAGCGGCTCATAGCAAGGGGAATATCTCTGAAACCGTACAGGTTTAGGAGATTTTTTTTTACCTACAGGTAAACCTTATTATAGGATACCTGTAGGTAAAAGTTAAAAAAAAGACTATACAACCGCTTTAATTTGAGTTTGACACCCCTGGTTTTGATTCTTCAGATGTGTGTATTTTTCCATACCTTGGGTGTTACACCAACAAGCCCCTAACACTGGAGCTTTTATTAAATAATTATTTTCCACATATACAGCATAGAGTGAATATTTTATCTAGTATGTTACAGCCTACATGTCCCCCAAAAGAATTACAATCCAATGGCCACATCTTTCTAGTATGCCCTGCCTGAAAGACCATTTACACCAGATTCCAGATTACCAACAAGTATGCTTTTCGATAATGGAGCAAACCAAAACAACCATGAGAACAAATTCTATGCAGATAGGGTCCCTAAAAGGATCTGAAGCGAGAACCTAGAACTTAGATTATTGCAGAATTATACTACAAGATGGGAGGCAAGGCTAAAACTTCATTTGTACAAGCTTCAAACCAAGCTAACTAAAGCTGGCTAAATATGTTCCACTCTGATATACAATCTACTCCAGACTTATCAAAAACCATTGTGCCTATTTTAAGGGTCTGTCTAAAAAATGAATTACATTTATATCCAATCAGGTAGGTCGTGGTACTCCATAGTTGAGACCTGATCTAACAGATCAAATTTAAGACAGTAAATCTTAACACAATCACTTAAACGTTTACTAGGTTTTAACATGTCAATGTAACTTTGAGTGCCGGTTCACATATGTGCGCTCTGCGAGATCGCATGTGATTCGCACCGCACTGCAGTGCATATCACATGTGATGTCTGTGCGATGCGATTTCAGCCATACAGATAGTATGGTTGGATTTGCATTGCATTCGGAACAAACTCGCACAGGATCCTTTTTTTGGTCTGCACCTGAATCGGATCATGGGTGATTACTGTCCGAACTCTCAATTTGCAGTGCGATATGCGAGCTGAAATGGGGGTGCAATCTTTTTTTTAAATGGGCAACTTTCCTTAAAAGAATACCTGTGATCTTGCCATGGTCGTCCTTGTTCATGGACTGCTATGGGGTGACAAATGTATCTATTTTTTGCTCCTGTGCGGTGCAACTTTTTTGCTCCTATGTTGTCCATCTGTCACATGTGCCCACCTAGACATTGACAGCTGCAATTCATTGGCACATTCGTATGGTTAAGTTGGGGCCATACTTGTGGTTATGGTGATGTTTACGAGGTTATTTAAATAGTAATATATCGCAAAGATTTAAATTTGCACTTTGTATTTTAATCTAATTGTAATACAAACTACTTTTTTTGATATTTTGTGTATTCTGGTGCCTAAAAAGTCCATTAGAGTTCAGTTTCTAATTCTGTTGATTATTTTGGGATGTGGCACCCTTTTATTATGTTGGCATCCACAGTACCACCCTGTGAGGATGCCCATATTTTCTACCAATCTTAGATTAACTTGATTTTCTAAAACTGCCAGATATCCCAAAATGCACATATACTTATTTCTAATATGTTAGGCTCGCATATTTATCTAAGAAAGTTAATTTGTATAAGAGGAAGCATATAAAGGTAATTACAGACAATGTATTTGCATCAGGGAACAGTCTATACCACATGATCTTTGCAATAGATGTTTGTCGGTATCGAGGTAAAAACAAAAGGTGTACTTTGCGGCTAACTATTAACTAAAATAGATGTTACTGGAGACTTTGCCATCTGAAAGTAAAACATCTGGTTATTTTAGCTCTTTGTACCGCCAATACCACAACAAAACATTACATTTAAAGCTGTCAAATTGCTCTTGGGCTGAGTGTCAGCTTAACAATGTGTGTGTCTTGCTTTGGATTTAAAGGTCCTCAGGGATCACACGAAAAGTTTTTTTTTTTTTTTACCTGTAGTAACTATGTGGACTTTACATAATTGTGAAAGCTTAAATACCAAATAAATGAATAACACCTATGTCAATGTGTACCAATGTGAAAATAGGCTATCGTGTATATTACCTTATCTCCTTGGGTGGCAGCGGATCAAATTCCACACCTTCTCCAAATGACAGAGGACAAAGCCTTGGGGTGTAACTGCTGGACAGGCTTAAAGAGGGTGAAGTACTCTAAAAGAAAAGAAAACATATGATTGTTAGTTGTTTTCTATTTTTTTGTTTTCAATCATTTTTATTAAAGGTTTTCACAAAAAGGAAGTACGGAAGAAAATACTAATGCTGAAACAAAATAAAAGAATACCTAGGTAACTTTAGATTAACGTGCAGGAGGCATGTTATACCCATTAACTATACAAGCATGGTGAGCTACCTTTTCTATATCAAATACCCAAATCATGTAGCAAAAGCTACTACTCGATCAGGATGTTATATAAGAGAATGGTAGCAGTATACACTTTCACCGTATACAGTGCCTTGAAAAAGTATTCATACCCCTTGAAATTTTCCACATTTTGTCATGTTATAACCAAAAAACTTAACACTTAACTGTATTTTATTGGTATTTTATGTGATAGGCCAACACAAAGTGACACATAATTTTGAAGTGGAAGGAAAATGATAAATGGTTTTCAACATTTTTTACAAATAAATATGTGAAAAGTATGGCGTGCATTTGTATTCAGCCCCCCTGAGTCAATACTTTGTAGATCCATCTTTCGCTTCAATTACAGCTGCAAGTCTTTTTGGGAATGTCTCTATCAGCTTTGTACATCTAGAGATTGATATTTTTGTCCATTCCTCTTTGCAAAATAGCTCAAGCTCTGTCACATTGGATGGAGAGCGTCTGTGAACAGCAATTTTCGAATCTTGCCACAGATTCTCAATTTGATTTAGGTCTAGATTTTGACTGGGCCATTCTAACACATGAATATGCTTTGATCTAGATCATTCCATTGTATAACTGGCTGTATGTTTAGGGTTGTCCTGCTGGGAGGCGAACCTCCGCCGCAGTCTCAAGTCTCTTGCAGACTCAAACAGGTTTTCTTTTAAGATTTCCCTGTATTTGGCTCCATCTATTTTCCCATCAACTCTGACCAGCTTCACTGTCCCTACTAAGGAAAAGCTTTCCCGCAACATGATACTGCCACCATCATGATTCACGGTGGGGAGGGTGTGTCCAGGGTGATGTGCAGTGTTAGTTTTCGACCACACATAGCGCTTTGCTTTAGGCCAAAAAGTTAAATTTTGGTCACATCTGACCAGAGTACCTCCTTCCACATGTTTTCTGTGTCCCCCACATGGCTTCACGCAAACTGCAAACGGGACTTCTTATGGCTTTCTTTCAACAATGGCTTTCTTCTTGCCATTCTTCCATAAAGGCCAGATTTGTGGAGTGCAAGGCTAATAGTTGTCCTGTGGACAGATTCTCCCACCTGAGCTGTGGATCTCTGTAGCTCCTCCAGAGTTACCATGGACCTCTTGGCTGCTTCTCTGATTAATGCTCTCCTTGCCCGGTCTGTCAGTTTAAATGGACTGCCTTGTCTTGGTAGGTTTGCAGTTGTACCATACTTCCATTTTTGGATGATGGATTGAACAGTGCTCAGGAATTCTCTTGTTTGGTCTTGAAATTCACCTTGCATGTTCCTAATGTCGGTCATCCACCTTTGTGGAAATTACAAGAGTTGTTTTATATTTTTTAATATTAAACTTTCCAGAGTATAATAAAATGAAAGAATTTTAAAAAATTGATGGAAGATACCCACATGGGACTCGTGGTGAATTCAAAGAAAGGTCTTTATAAAGTATAGTGATTTCCCTTCTTTGCTACAAGTGCTTTTAATTTTTCAGCTTGTCTCTCTTCTAAATTGAATACCACCTTCCCAACCAAAGGCAACATGGTTAGAATTAGTTTTCCAGGTAGCAAAATAATGCTTAAGTAATACCAGAGGTTATCCATGGGTAAGGTCTCAGGATAAGGCTTATGGTGAAAGTTAATCTATCTAAAGCCAAAACTTTTTTTTCTAAGTTTGTAAGAGTTGTTAGGGGATAGAACCCTTGCTGGGATTCGGTGTTCCCTTTAAGGAGGTTTATTCTTTCTATTTGTCCTGCTAACAATTGTCACCGGGGCTAAAAGTTAAAGAAACATCCAAAATGCTGAACTTTGCTGAATGCTGTTGACAGAACACTGAGCACAGAGCACTGTCAGTTTAGGTGGACAGCCATGTGTTGGTAGGTTTGCAGTTGTGCCATACTCTTTCCATTTTCAGATGATGAATTGAACAGTGCTCCGTGAGATGTTCAAAGCTTGGGATATTTTTTTATAACCTAACCCTGCTTTAAACTTTTCCACAACTTTATCCCTGACCTGTCTTGTGTGTTCCTTGGCCTTCATGATGCTGTTTGTTCACTAAGGTTCTCTAACAAACCTCTGAGGGCTTCACAGAACAGCTATATTTATACTGAGATTAAATTGCACACAGGTGGGCTCTATTTACTAATTAGGTGACTTCTAAAGGCAATTGGTTTCACTCAATTTAAGTTAGGGGTATCAGAGTAAAGGGGGCTGAATACAAATGCATGCCAAACTTTTCAGATATTTATTTGTAAAAGATGTTGAAAACCATTTATCATTTTCCTTCCTTTTACAATTATGTGCCACTTTGTGTTGGTCTATGAAATAAAATCCCAATAAAATACATTTACATTTTTGGTTGTAACGTGAAATGTGGGAAATTTTAAGGGGTATGAATACTTTATGAAGGCACTGTAGGTTGTGCATTTCTAAAACCTGTAAATAAACACAGCAAATTATTTTCTTGTTAAAAAAAAACGCAGCAAATTATATTCTAAACATATATAGAGGTTGATTTACTAAAGGCAAATCCACTTTGCACGTGCAGTTGCAATAATTTTCCCCAAAGCTTGGTGAATGTGGTGAAGTTTCACTTTGTAAAGAATATTCAATCAAGTGCAAGAAAAAAAAACAGAATTTGTGCATGCACATAATTGGATGAGGGAAATAAGCAAAGCTTCGCCGCATTCACTGAGCTCTGGGGAAAATAAGTGCAACTGCACTTGCAGAGTGCACAGTCTATTTACTTTTAGTAAATAAACCTCATAGTGTACATTAATCTAAATTGGTGCCAAAAATGTGAAACCTCTTTGTAAACTCCAAAACGATAACCCTAAAAGAAAAATTACACTGCTCCAAGCTCCTAAAACAGCTCCAGGTGCAGGTCACAAGAGCTCATCTAGCTCAATACAAATTGAAAAAACAAGGCCTAAGGATGTGGACTGTGTCAATAGCCAGCTATATACAGTTAGACTACCAGTGGGATTTCTGTGGAGTGTGGCCTCATTTTTCGATTCTTCCACAATTATTATTATTATTATTATTATACAGGATTTATATAGCGCCAACAGTTTCCACAGCGCTTTACAACATGGGGGAAGACAGTACAATTACAATACAATTCAATACAGGAGCGATCAGAGGGCCCTGCTCATTAGAGCTTACAATCTAGATGGTCAAGCGGAACAAAGGGTAGTAGCTGTGGGGGATGATCAGATGGACAAAATTAAAATATATTTGTTAGATGTGGGTAGCATAGGCTTTTCTGAAGAGGAGGGTTTTCAGGGATCGTCTAAAAGCTAATAGAGTAGGAGATAGACAGATTGCGGTAAGGAGTTCCATAGGCTTGGAGAGGCTCTTGAAATGTCCTGGAGGCGAGCATGGGAGGAGGTGATGAGAGAGCTAGAGAGCAGGGGCTCTTGAGAAGAACAAAAAGAACGATTAGGATGGTATTTTGAGACTAGGTCAGTGATGTAGCTGGGGGCAGAGTTGTGGACGGCTTTGTAAGTAGTTGTTAGTATTTTGAATTTAATTTGTTGGGTGAGCGGAAGCCAGTGGAGGGATTGACAGAGAGGAGTAGCAGAGACAGAGAGGTTGGTAAGGTGGATGAGTCTGGCAGCAGCATTCATGATGGGTTGAAGGGGGATAGAGTATGTAGAGGTAAGCCAATGAGGAAGGAATTGCAATAATCGAGGCGAGAGATGACCAGGGACTGAATGAGGGGCTTTGTTGTGTCATTGGTTAGAAAGCGGAGTATTTTGGAGATGTTGCGGAGGTTGAGGGGCTTAAAGGAGAGTTCAGAGTTCAGGACTACTCCTAGGACCTTGGCATGTGGAGATTGATAGTTGTGCTATCGATTTTGATAGAGAGATCAGGGGAAGAGTCACGTGGGGGGGGGAAGAAAAGTTTGGTTTTGTATAGATTAAGTTTGAGGAACTGGTGCGACATCCAGACTGATATATCTGATAGTAAATAAAGTGATATGTGAGGAGACTGAAGGAGTGAGTTGAGGGGTAGAGAAAAAGATTTGTGTGTCGTCAGCGAAGAGATGGTATTGGAAGCCGTAGGACTGACCCAGGGAGGAGGTGTAGATTGAAAATAGGAGAACTTTGGGGGACTCCAACAGAGAAAGGAAGAGGGGAGGAGGAAGTAGAATTGTAACGCTAAAGGTGCGGTTGGATAAGTAGGTAGAGAACCAGCAGATTGAAAATAGGAGAACTTTGGGGGACTCCAACAGAGAAAGGAAGAAGGGAGGAGGAAGTAGAATTGTAACACTAAAGGTGCGGTTGGATAAGTAGGTAGAGAACCAGCAAGAGTACAGTCAGGGAGACCAAAGGCGTGGAGTTTTTTGAGGAGGAGGGGGTGGTCAACCGTATCAAAGGCAGCAAAGAGGTCCAGGAGTAGGAGTATAGAATAGTGTCCCTTAGTTTTGGCCATTAGTAGATCGTTTGTTAGTTTTAGGAGAGCAGTTTCTGTGGAGTGTTGAGGACAAAATCCAGACTGAAAGGGATCAAGAAGGCTATTATCACAATGATAATCACAACATATTCCCGTAACCCAATGGCATTGCACTTACCAAATATTATGACCCCCAAATCATAGGAAGGAATCCTGTCTATGCATGTAGTGTAGACAGGATTCCATGCAACTTCAATATAACTGCCCAATGGTAGGACATATTATATACGTCAAAGCCATTACTTCTTCACATTAGGAAACTACAGTCCTATCAACATTACATGTGTATTGCTGTATTCTGATCAGAATAGTTGCTGTGTGCCATTTCTTTGAGTAGTGGTACATGTGGTGATTGTCGTTTTGGAGTTTAAGAAGTTTCACATTTACTATATTACTATATAGTGTAGTGCGGATTACTATATACTATATTTAAAATATTATTTGCTGTGTTATTTAGAGGTTTTATAAATGCACAGCCTATATTTGATGGACATTTAATATATATATATATGGAAGGGCTGCTTTATTTATGTTTATTAGATTGCTGTAATAGCTGCTTTGTGGATTTTTTTTATTTACACCATTGGAACTCAGTGTCATAAGGGGTTATGTAACGGAGCATACTGTGGCATATTTATTTTACATTGTATGACAAGTAATCAATAGTCACTGTATACCTTGTTGTTGTAGCTTGTGTTAATACTAGAAAATCCACCCTTGAAGACCTAGGTACTGTATGTTGCCAAAATCCCAGTATCTATAAAACACAGCATACCCCAACAGGTAGGTGGGACATTCAAGTCAACCTCATTAACAGTGAGTAGTTATAAAATGTACATTTTATTAAATACATTAAAATTCCATGTTTGATAATGCATGTACAATTAATTAACCACTCCGCGCCCGCGCTGTAGCCGTCTTTCGGCTATAGTGCGGGTGCGGAGCGGAGCGCTTAATTTCCGTGAGGGCGTCCCCGGACGTCTTCCTGTTTACTTGTTCCCCGCACACCGCCGCGGGCATGCATCGGGGAAAATCTGTGTTGGCCATGTCCCTTGGACACAGCTAATCACAGATTGTGCTAAATTGCCAATCACAGCGGCCATCTAGCACTTGATTGGCGTGTCCAATGGGAGATGATCTCAAATGTAAACATATTAGATCATCTCTCATTGCCGTCTCTCCCTCCTCACACAGAGACCGCGTGTGAGGAGGGAGAGCTTCTGTGCTGCAGCGTGAGTGAACACTAAATAAAACACAGTAAATACAGTTCCCACAGTACCTATCAGTGCCATTTGTCCCCAGTGCCACCTGCCCCCAGTGCCACCTGTCCCCAGTGCCGCCTGTCAGTGCCATCTGTCCCCAGTGCCACTTGTCAGTGCCATCTTTCCTCAGTGCCACCTGTCAGTGCCATCTGTCATCAGTGCCATCTGTTATCAGTGTCACGTGTCATCTGTGCCATGTATCAGTGCCATCTGTCATCAGTGCCACATCAGTGTCACGTGTCATCAGTGCCATGTATTAGTGCCATCAGTAATGAGTGCCACGTATTAGTGCCACCTGTCATCAGTGCCACATCAGTGTCACGTGTCATCAGTGCTACGTATTAGTGCCATCTGTCGTCAGTGCCACATCAGTGTCACATGTCATCAGTGCCACGAATCAGTGCCATCTGTCATCAGTGCCACATCAGTGTCACGTGTCATTGTCCTGGTGCTCCAGGGCCTTCAAAAGTGTAATAGGTAGTCAACAAGTTAGATGTGTAATTTATGCTCCTAGAACACCTGATGGTGCTCCCTGTATGTTGGGCCTCTCTATGTGGCTAGGCTGTGAAAAAGTCCCACACATGTGGTATCGCCATACTTAGGAGGAGTAGCAGAATGTATTTTGGGGGAAACAAAATCTTCATTTTGCAAAGAATTGTGGGAAAAAATGACAACATCAAAAACCTCACTATGCATCTTACTAAATACCTTGATATGTCTACTTTCAAAAAAGGGGTCATTTGGGGGGTATTTGTACTTTCCTGGCTTGTTCGGGTCGCAAAAAATGAGATAGGCCACCAGTACATCAGGTGTGATCAATTTATTATGATTTGCACCATAGCTTGTAGACTCTATAACTTTCAAACAGACCAAATAATATCCACTAATTTGGGTTATTTTTACCAAAGATATGTAGCAGTATAAATTGTGGCCAAAATTTATGAAGAAAAATTAAAAATTTGCAAATTTTTATCACAGAAACTAAGAAAAATTTGGGTTTTTTTTGCAAAATTTATTTCATTTATAGCACAAAAAATAAAAAACCCAGAGGTGATCAAATACCACCAAAAGAAAGCTCTATTTGTATGAAAAAAAAGGACAACAAATTCATTTGGGTACAGTATTACATGAGTAATTGTCATTCAAAGTGTGAGAGCACTAAAGCTGAAAATTGGTCTGGGCAGGAGGGGGGTTTAAATTCCCAGTAGGCAAGTGGTTGAAATTGAACAGCTACAGTTACCATGTATCTTGTATATGACACAACAACACATTCTCCACTCGAACCACTTGTTGTTGTGTCATATACAAGATACATGTAACTGTAGCCATTCAAGTTTAATTACGGTAATTTTACATGCATTATCCAACATTGATGTTTTCAATAACATGTATATTTTATAACAACTCACACTGTTAATGAGGTTTCCTTGAAAGTATTCTATGTTTCTAACTTGTATTAATGGTGTACTTCCAGCCTACAGTAAACATGTCAGCTGTTTTATCCTAATAAAACAAAAAAATCCTCCCTAAAGCTGGCCATACATTATACAATGTTCTTGTTAAATTTGGACTTACCTTAAACTATTTAGTGCAAGGGCCTGCCTGACTGCATACAAATTGAAAATGTTCAGGTTTGACCTCATAATATATGGTTTTAGTAAATCTAAAGCAAAATTGTACAAGACAATTGTGTAATGTATGGCCAGCGTTACATTAGACATCACAAGGAGCCAACTATTCCTTTTTTTGAGGCAGGAAAGATGCCTCGGTGCACCCTTCTGATCCTGGATTCACAGGGCTCACAGCTTGATTTTCTAATCTTAGGAATAAGCCCTGCCTGTGCTGTTCCAATCAGAGCCCCCTAATTAGGGACAGACCGCAGTGGTAAGCCAGGGCTTAGTTTCAGGGGCCTTTCCATTCCAAAACATTGTAGGTGCATACTATGGAATCGAATCATATACTAGGAGAAGTTGTGTTTACTACAGGCAAAGGGTGTATCACCATGGATGTTGTCCAAATTCTTATATTTAAAGGATCACTAAAGTTATTTATTTATTTTTTTAAATAACAAACATGTTATACCTACCTCCACTGTGCAGCTTGTTTTGCACAGAGTGGCCCCGAACCTGGTCTTCTGGGGTCCCTCGGCAGCTGTCTCGGCTCCCCCCCGCAAGGACTCAACACCTTCATGCGAGCTCTCTCGCATGGTGTTGAGTGCTTGAGGGCGCACTCCCGTGATACAGCCGGCGGCCATAGCCGCTCGCTGTATCACTCAGCCCCGCCCCCGGCGAGCCGCGTCATTGGATGTGATTGACAGCAGCACGAGCCAATGGCTGCGCTGCTTTCAATCCATCCACTCTAGCCAATCAACGACCAGGCTGAGCAGCCAAGAGGATGTCGGGGGCGAGCGCAGGACTTTCGAGGGGTCAAGTAAGTTAAACGGGGGGGCTGGGGGGCGGTATTGTCGGATGATTTTTCACCTTATTGCATAGAATGCATTAAGGTGAAAAAAACTTTTACCTTTACAACCACTTTAATATATTTCGGTCAAACAGTGCATCCCACACCAAACAAATGATACGAGTAAATAGCAATTTTAGAAAATGTATTTCACAGTGCTCTTTCTGGAGTTCAGTTGTAAAATGAACACTCTGTTTAGCTATTTTTCCATTTAATTATTAAATGAAAATGTAAAACTCTGTGACATACAGAGTATCATAGTATATGAAATATTCCTTATTAGGCCACAATTAGAGGAAATCCCGTAATTTCACTAATAAGAACTAACTAACCTCTGATCAGGAGGAGATATCCCTAAAACATTTACATATGTTTTTTTTGGTAATACAAAATGAGCCATTATTTCTAGGATGAAGGTTACGAAGCAGCATGGTTCTGGAAATGGAAACTTGTTTTCTATTCTTTTCAATTTTTTGACAAAGTGAAAACAGAATGCATGTCGAGGAAAAGAAGGTTAGTGATCGGGAGCAAAAGGGCAAAGAGCTTTCAAGGTGTTGAAAACGAAGTACCTGCCTATGTGCTGATTAGATTATACGCACTTATCAGGACCAGTGGTATCGCTACAAGTTTAGGCACCTTTCAAAATGAATCCACGTTTGCTTTTCACACCTTATAATAATAATACAAAAACAGTATTGTTCTTAAAATATTTCCCATGTACAGTACGCACATCTGTTCAGAGGCCTGAAAAATCTCACTGGAAATTTCCCACCATAAAATATCATACATTTATGATTTAAACTTTAAAAGCCCTTTGTACCATGTAACAGCCATGGAATGTTCGTACAGTTCTAGATTACTGCCTGACTTAAAGCCCAAATCCAGCCAAAACCTTTTTTTTTTTTTTTTTTATATATATATATTCAGTTCGGCTCCAGAACAATTTTTTTTATTTTTCGCATACATTTAAAAATCTTAATTTTCAGCAATAAAATTAATGAAACCCCCAGAACATTATATATTTTCTGAAAGCAGAGGCCCTATAGAATAAAAAAGGTGATAGTTGCAAATTTTTGTTTCACAGCTGCCGGATGTGTGAAAGTGATCGGCAACTTTTGTTCGCTGGCTGAAAAAAACCCACACAGGCTGATGGTTGATGCTGCAGCTTGGGATTAAAGGTTCACTCTTAGGACATACATAGTACGCCCAAAGAGCTGAATTGGATAGAGAGCGAGGAAGGGTTAGAATCTCTGTTGAGTTGTTGCGCAGTCTGTGTCCCTGTTGGGATATACTTTCTGTCCCATTGACAGGGTGTCACAAAGTAAAAAGTGGAATATCTCCACAATGGGGACAGAGACAGCAACAAAATCACATTAACTTGGAAGCCAAAGGGAAATCTCCTTAGTAAAGACACTTAACAGTATTAAAACTTCACAGATAATTTAATACATTTTTAAGAGTAACTAAAAAAAAATTGTGCAAATAGATTCACAAATGTAAATTTCCCTTTTCCATGCCCTGGCTCCTGCAGGACCAGGCAATGGGGCTAATTTACTAAAACTGGAGAGTGGAAAAGAGTACATGGTAGCAAACCAGCTTCTAACGTCAGCTTGTTCAATTGAGAGAAGTCCGGGATTTTTTTTTTTTTTAGGAATCATACTTAACTAGGTGGATGCAGCATTGGTCCGATGCTTCCTCTACACTGAGAACCGAGCGATCGAACACCGCCGATTGCTCGGTTTTCAAAGCTCCGTGAGCAGAGAGCTGTAGACTGTCAGTCACAGCTCCCTGCTCTTCTCCCTCCTCACTCATTGGAGCGCTGGGCAGTAGAGGGGGCGGAGCAGCCGTCTCAGGCTCTCAGAGACTGGCTGAGTGCCTGAGACGGGTGTCAGTCCAGGCACCTGACCGATCCAGACTCCCATTATCATGATGACGTGGTGCCTGGACTGATTTCTGTGACGTCAGCAGAGAGTGGACATTAGCCCGCTCTCTGCTGAAAATGGGTCACAGGAGTGCAAAACGAATTGCACTCCTGTGATCTATAGGAGAAGTACAGCCAAATGAGCTTTGGCAATACTTCTCCTTTAAGCTTTGACAAAAAAAAAACAGTTTTGGAGTGTTGCACCAGATTTTGCACACTCCCGTTTTAGTAAATCAACCCCCAATATATTTTCAGCCTAGTGATGGCCAGGGATCTCTGTAGCATGCAAGTTGATGGCTATTACCTTTAAAGGCTGGGTGTCTGCAAATGAACATATAACGAAGGTATCCAGCCACCATCAGGCTGTAAACTCTTCCTGGACAGTGAAAATAGGTGTAATAAGTCTGCCTTTGTGGTCTGTACATACAGTATATTTACTAGACTAGAGGGCCCATGGTTCAATTTATGTTAAAAGGAATTACCCTTTAAAGGCTTGTACCACCAAATATTTCACTGAAGTTCAGTAGTTAATATTGCTTCCACGGTATTGGGGGGTGAGGTTTTGGAGTACTAGTGCCAAACATATTGTATGTTTACTAAAGTTTTGAGCTTCCTTATGGGTTTTCAGGTTGTCTTATATCATATGTCTTCAATTGGTCCTACAAGAGTTTGCTTATGTTTGTATAAATGTGGTTGACATGTGTTGAGCTAAAACATTCTCTGCAATCAGCAGGGATGGACGTATAGGGGTCGCAGAAGTCGCCATTGCGACTGGGCTCCATCCTGCAGGGGGCCCGTGTGGTCCCCCCCATGCCTGAATTGTTAGAGCAGTGGCTGCATATGAGACCGAGCTCCCCGATCCTCAGCCAATGGGTAAAATGGCAGTGCAGGAGCTCGATCCCACAGTGTTTACCCTGAAAGTGAAAGCAAGGGAGAGGTGTCTTGCACAGTGTGTGCTCTCTGCCTCCCCCTACAGCGCAGTACCCGACATAGAGAGTGAAGGTACAGTGCTCCTGCTGCTGATTTTTAAAAAAAGCTATCTATATAGAGTATCTCACAAAAGTAAGTACACCCCTCACATTTTTGTAAATATTTTATTATATATTTTCATGTGACAACACTGAAGAAATTACACTTTGCTACAATGTAAAGTAGTGAGTGTACAGTTTGTATAACAGTGTAAATTTGCTGTCACCTCAAAATAACTCAACACACAGCCATTAATGTCTAAACCGCTGGCAACAAAAGTGAGTACACCCCTAAATGAAAATTTCCAAATTGGGCCCAAAGTGTCAATATTTTGTGTGGCCACCATCATTTTCCAGCACTGCCTTAACCATATTGGGTATGGAGTTCCCCAGAGCTTCACACGTTGCCATTGGAGTTTTCTTCTACTCCTCCATGACAACATTACTGAGCTGGTGGATGTTGGAGAACTTGCGCTCCTCCACCTTCCATTTGAGGATGCCCCACAGATGCACAAGAGAATTTATGTCTGAAGACATGCTTGGCCAGTCCATCACCTTTACCTTCAGCTTCTTTAGCAAGGCAGTGGTTGTCTTGGAGGTGTGTTTGGGGTAGTAATCATGTTGGAATACTGCCCTGCGGCCCAGTCTCTGAAAGGAGGTAATCATGCTCTGCTTCAGTATGTCACAGTATATGTTAGCATTCATGGTTCCCTCAATGAACTGTAGTTCCCCAGTGCCGGCAGCACTCATGCAGCCCTAGACCATGACGCTCCCGCCCCCATGTTTGACTGTAGGCAAGACACATTTGTCTTTGTAGTCCTCACCTGGTTGCCGCCACACATGCTTGACACCCTCTGAACCAAATAAGTTTATCTTGGTCTCATCAGACCACAGGACATGGTTCCAGTAATCCATGACCTTAGTCTGCTTGTCCTCAGCGGGCTTTCTTGTGCGTCATCTTTAGAAGAGGCTTCCTTCTGGGAAGACAGCCATTAAGACCAATTTGGTGCAGTGTGCGTCGTATGGTCTGAGCACTGACAGACTGACCCCCCCCACCCCTTCAACCTCTGAAGCAATGCTGGCAGCACTCATACATCTATTTCCCAAAGACAACCTCTGGATATGACGCTGAGCACGTGCACTCAACTTCTTTGGTCAACCATGGCGAGGCCTGTTCTGAGTGGAACCTGTCCTGTTAAACTGCTGCATGGTCTTGGCCACCGTGCTGCAGCTCAGTTTCAGGGTCTTGGCAATCTTCTTATAGCCTAGGTCATCTTTATGTAGAGCAACAATTCTTTTTTTCAGATCCTCAGAGAGTTCTTTGCCATGAGGTGCCATGTTGAACTTCTAGTGACCAGTATGAGAGAGTGAGAGCGATAACACCAAATTGAACATACCTGCTCCCCATTCACATCTGAAACCTTATAACACTAACGAGTCATGAGGCCAGGAAGGAAAATGGCTAATTGGGCCCAATTTGGACATTTTCACTTAGGGGTGTACTCACTTTTGTTGCCAGCGGTTTAGACATTAATGGCTGTGTGTTGAGTTATTTTGAGGGGACAGGAAATTTTTTTTTAACAGTAAAAGGTTTTTTATTTTCAAAAACAAATCAGCATTGCAAAACCGTCAGTGTGCGACATTGAGTATCTAAGTCCATACAGCATTATAATAAAACATCTGTTCAATAATACAGTATTTTACAAGTACATCTTTGTAAGTTCCCTGTATACCCGTTAGGATATAAGAGGGGTAATGAGTTATCTGCTTAACAGTGGTGTGCAATTCAGATATTACATATATTCTCCTATTTACATCTGCAGCAGAGTATATAGTCTTATTCATAGTCTCCCCCTAGTCTTTTACCGCCCAGTCCCCCCCCCCCCCCTCCATGCCGATAAATTCTGAGGGGGACAGGAAATGTACACTGTTATACAAGCTGTACACTCGCTACTTTACATTGTAGCAAAGTGTCATTTCTTCAGTGTTGTCACATGAAAAGATATAATAAAATATTTACAAAAATGTGAGGGGTGTACTCACTTTTGTGAGATACTGTATGTTTGTATGCATGTGTGTGTCTGCATGTTTATGTGTGTGCATGTGTGTGTGTGTATTTATATGTGTATGTATATGTGTGTGTATGTGTGTTTACATGCGTATGTATGTATACACATTACTTTTAATCCTGATCCCCTTTTTCTTTATGATCAGAACTGATTTTTTTTAGGGCGGGTTCATAATACCAACAAAAAAATACTATTCCTCTGAAAAGCAATACAGGCTCAGATAGCTTTTCAGAGGCATTTGATAGGCAGTGAAGCGGCAATATGTTGCGCAGTGACTGGTAAAATGTTGAGAAACACTGAGACAGAAAAACTGATCTCTACATTTTCCTCCTGCAGCTGCTGAAAGCCTACGGGAGGGAGAGGTGAAGTTGAGGGAAATGGTAATCTCAATTCATCTATATACAGCCCCCCCCCCCCCGCAGCTTCTTTCTGCTGCCCCCTGTGTGCTCTCCAGCCCTCCTGTACTTTTTCCTCTCTACTGGCCCTTCCCCTTGTACCCAGAGATCCGCAGCGTTCCCCCCTCCCCTCTCCTGCCTGCTGCTGCAGGGTATCTGTCAGGATGAAGCTTTTTCTGAATGGAGAGTCAGTGATCCATACCGATCACGGACTCAGTCCATTCATAACTGAAACATAGTAAACTGTATTTACTATGCTTCCGTTTGTGAATTAATGGGCAGCTCTGTACAGAGCTATTCCTGTCTATTCATTCTGTGCAGCTGAGGCTTTGTTCTCAATCTTCTTTTCTCTGTCTCAAAGGTGAAAACCTCAGAGGTCTGCTTAGACCCCTGATATCTCACCAAAGCCCCCCAATGGGGGGCTATTTTTTTAAAATAATATTGTAAATAAATAAATAAATACATGGTAGAAAAACAAAAAACAAAAAAACAGACGCCAGTGGGAGAACTACCAGGGTCACAAACGTCGCATTTGTGCCACCAGGCTCGGAGGGAAGGGCCCCAGCCGGGGGTCCCTTCATGGTTTCTTGCACCAGGGCCCTGAAGGTTCTAGTTACGCCGCTGGCAATCAGAACACTTTGCTCCAAGTGAATAACAACAAATTTAGCACTGCACCAAAACAAATGAAAAAAGTCATCAACATCTAAACCTAGAAATCCAGAAGGGATTCCCAGGTCCTCCTTCTGCTTGCGAATGGCATAAGCCTGATATATCCTTGAAATCTTAAAATACTCTGCCCTACAGTTACTATTCTAATCAGTCCAATTTACAAACGCGGATGAAATAATAAAAAATAGAGCCATACCCCATCTTCTGAGAAGCAGTCTTCGCTAATAGAATCATGAAGCAGGTCCTTCATCCTGAGGTTAATAGTTCCACGTCTACTAACACTCTCATGCACAGGTAAAGCACTGGGTGTTATATATTAGAGAAGAGAGATAAGATAAAGTACAGATCTCACCCAAAAAGATAAACCTATGGGTGGCCCTGTAATCTGTGAAAAGGAAACCCGCACCACACCTCTACATTATGTCAGGAAAAGCCAGAAATAACGCATGGCCTTTACTCTACAGTGCACAAACAATGACTAGGCTTGTACCAACAAACCATAAATAGATGAAAGCCATGCTCGCTAAGACAGATGTAGACAAATCAGGTGAAGACTTTTCAAATCCAACACAGGCTGTAGTTTAAGGTCATCCCTAGTACAGACCTTAAAGCGGTATTAACCTCTTGCTTACTGGGCACTTAAACCCCGCTCCTGCCCAGACCAATTGTTAGCTTTCAGCGATGTCACACTTTGAATGACAATTGTGCAGCCATGCTACACTGTACTCAAATGAAATTTTTATAATTTTTTTCACACAAATGGAGCTTTCTTTTGGTGGTATTTAATCACCACTGTTGTGCACTGGTAGGTGGCACAGATGGGCACAGAAGCCTTTGCAGAGGCTCTCCATGATGGGGACTGATGTCCCTCTCATAGCCGCCAGTGATCGGCTTTTTTTTGTCGTGAGGAGAAAAATAGCCGGTTACCGGCTCTGTTTACATCACATGATCAGCTGCCATTGGCTGATAGCCAATCACGTGCTAAGGGGTTGGGATCGACCCCTTACTTCGATCTGTGATCAGCCGAGTCTCATAGACTTGCTGATCACAGAGCGCGCCACGCGCGTCCTGCAGGGGGCATGCAGGCTGCTCGAGTAAAGTAGGCAAAGTAGGTCCGCGCTGTAGCCGTCTTTCAGCTATAGCATGAACGGGAAGAGGTTAAACGCAAAACCAAAAATGTAATATATTGCAGCTTGCCAATCATTAGACATGGAGGCTAAATTGGCTTTCTGTTTTTAGGCTTAGAGCACCTACAATCTGGATGAAGGAGCACAGGGGCACCTTTGGACAACAATATTGTCAGTCCGGGGGCAGAGGAATGTTATATGGATTAGCAGATTTACACTAACAAAGTGGAGTCAAACTCCAGCTCACACTGCAGTTACATACAGTAAGAAGTTACAGCAACAGTTTTTATTCTGGGATAAAGGTTTTACATGAAAAAATAAAAGCTGATCGTTGTAAGCATTCCTGTCAATGTTAAATGGTTTGTCCCAACAGAAAAAGCCTAAAAAACGATTGCAGCCATTACATATAAGAACATGTTCGAAATTGCTGGAACTCGCACTTGGCTTTCAATAATGAGACTGCTGCACAAAAAGTAGTCGAATATTATACTACAAAACACCATAGAAATAATGAATGTTCGCTTTCTCAACCAATGTGTTTTAAGATTATAAAAAATCACCTATACTCATATATATATATATAAATCCATACAGTGCAAAAAAAAAAAAAATGAAAACATTTCACAAAGTGAACATTTCATATAAAGTACAATGTGCAAATCCATATAAAACTGGATTTAAAAAAAGCAAAAAAATATAAATCGTGACTGTATATCTCATGTGCAAGAATTCACTAGTGATTGTAAAACGTAAATTAAAAAATGTATAAAAAAATGACAGTCCAATTAATGTCCATCCCAGTGCAGAGAAAGAATGGCTGCATACCAGAACATATGATCCCACAAGGGGATCAAGAAGCGCTTAGAGATATCCTCTTTAGGGAAGCCCAGGCTCATTCACAAGTGGTCTCCCAAACGTTGTTGGAGATTGAGTAAATGTACAAGGCATACAAACATCACACAGCCACGGCCATTCCACCGCTCTATCGGATCGTGCATACTGACGTCACACCGCTAGCTCCGACCAATGCGTTTCCCCTCAATAAGCGTCATCTGGGATTGGAGGTTGTAAGAATATGTACGGCTACATGTACACTAGCCTACGCTACCCTAACCATGGCCATCGGAAAACACAAAACGCAGCAAAAACGCAAACCACGTTTTTACCATGATTTTGCTGTGATTTGCGTATTCTCGTGACCGGCGCAATAAACACCAAAAGGTCCTAAACTCAAGTTTAAGAGCTGCCAAGAGCTGCTAGTGTACATGAAGCCTAAGAAGGTAAGCTGCAAAATAATAATTGTTTACTTTTGGGTTTTTAAAAAAATAAAATAAAACCCTAATATATGGAGGGGTAGCAGAAAAACTACAGAAAAAGACGTTAATGATAACAAAAAAAAAAAAAAAAAAAGCGCAAATCTACCCTAAAGAGGTTATGATGGGTTGAATATTCATATAACTGTTTAATTTGACTGACAGTCAATATAATGCCATTAAGAATAGGGCTATGTAGGAGACGTGATGCAAACAGAGAACAGTTCTTTTAAAGTCTTTGTCCACACAACAATATACTGCATCTGTCCTGAAACACTTGACAATTTGAGAAAGTCACACCATTAATATGCCAGGTTACTAAACTGTGATATACAGCGGAACAGTGGCAAAGCCCTGCATGCAATGGCAAACTAAAATGGTCTGTTCATTGTACTATTGCAAGCCAGATGAACCCAACAACCACCTCGTATGGAAAGCTAAATGAACAGTTACAAGTAGGCACAATCTCCATCTTGCCGTGGAAACCGGATCCAATAGATCCACATCTCATCCACTGAGAAACATACAATTCATCTTGCTTTCCAGTATTATCTAGCACTTTTTTTACCCTCTCTGCTGGCAAAGGGTAAAGGTCTTTATTCTGAGATTTTTGCAAAAGGTAAAGGTTCTGGGATTTTTTGTATTTCATGTGGTTCACACTAAGCTTTTCGCCCTTAAGTGGTAAGCTGACCGTACACTAATAGGGCGTACACAGTCACACGTACACAGTCGGACTTTTCGACCGGACTGGTCTGATGGACGCCGATGGACCAAATCCGGCAAACAATCCGATCGTGTGTGGGTTTCACCGGACCTTCAGTGGATTTTTCTAGTCGCAAATTTGATGGACTTTAGATTTGGAACATGCTTCAAATCTAACGTCAGACAATTAGTACAGCAGCTCTGACCAGAGCTGTCCGAAAAGCAACAATGAAGCTAAGTATGTTACCATACAGCAATCAATCGGAAATCATAAATCACTGACATTAATACAGTGAAATGCTATTTGATTAATTACAGTGCTTCTTCTACTTCCTTATGCCCCAAAGTTTGTATTATACAAGGAAATAGTTAAGTGGTTCTTTTATCTTTTACATGACATGCCTTCAATTCAGTTCTCCCCCAAAATACCCCCAAAGAAACAATTGTTACACCAAAAGAAAAACCCATATTCAGCTAATGGTGTGGATATTTCCTCTTCCCCATTCTAATATTTCTGGCAAGTGTGACAGTCACACTATCAGTCAACACACACCCCCTGTAGTCACTTCATTATTGGCAGTCGTTCTGGATTTTTTCCAATGTAATCTCATTTTTGGCCGTCATAGAGTCTTTTGGCCCACACGCACCATGGTTCCTCTTTTGGTAAAATAATATCCTCACTTCAGTTTTACATACTTGTCTAGAGACACTATCTCTATTCCTGGAGTTCATCAGTAAATTAGTCTATATCACCATCTACTTAGGACCTTCTATCTCCTATACAATTTCCGTTTGGTTCCTCTACATTGATGATATATTATTCTAAACACCACAATGCATTTTAACTACATATCCAATTATACCTCTTATCCACAATTTTTTCTATCACTCTAATTACTCTCTCTAGAGACTTTATATCATAGCCTTTATCATAGTTATTAAATGTTCTCCTGCACATATGAGTCTTCATTTCCATAATCCCCACGATCTGTCAGCCTTTAAACATTTCTAATATGGGTTTTAAATGTGTTATTAAGATTTATGTGCTCTGTAGTTGGTTTTGGAATACATTTTTACATATGTTTTTCTGTATGTACTTGGTATCCAGGATTTATACTGTAACTCCAATGCTGCGTACACACGATCGGACATTCCAACAACAAAACCATGGATTTATTTCCGAAGGATGTTGGCTCAAACTTGTCTTGCATACACACGGTCACACAAATGTTGTGGAAATTCCGAACGTCAAGATCGTGGTGACGTACAACACGTACGACGTGCCGAGAAAAATGAAGTTCAATAGCCAGTGCGGCTCTTCTGCTTGATTCCGAGCATGCATGGAATTCTGTGCGTTGGAATTGTGTACACACGATCGGAATTTCCGACAACTGATTTTGTTGTCTGAAAATCTGAGATCCAGCTCTCAAATTTTTGTTGTTGGAAATTCCGACAGCAAATGTCCGATGGAGCCTACACGCGGTCGGAATTTCCGACAACAAGCTCACAATGAACATTTGTTGTCGGAAAATCCGACCATGTGTACGCGGCACAAGATTTAATATCATCATAGACTGTAGATACTAGATTTATTTGTAATTGTTCCTTACACATGAGTACTATCTGCCAATAGTAAAAACTTGTGATTTTACATAGCAAAGTGTATGGGGCGTGGCTGTGAGTTGTGACGTACTTGCTGGTAGCCACACAGGAGAATAGGATACGAGCGCACGGGGAGACGGAGGTATCCCGAGGGAGGGGTGAGAACACATCTAGCAGCTGTACACCTCGGGTCCGCCGTGACCATTGTTATTGTTGAATCCACTGAGTTGAAGTTTGGAGTTTTTTACAAGTGTTGAGCTTATTCAAGTTTTCTAAATGTGAGTGCTATGTATGAAGTTTGCAGTGATTTTAATAAATTGTTGTTACTGAATTACACTATTGGAGCACTCCTTCTCTTTTATGTGGATCCATTGAACATCATTCCTGTGAAACCTCGTATACAATATTTGCCCATGAGTGTGGTAAAGAAAGCTGGTTTTGCCTTGCATGAGAGTGCAGGCACATTATTTCGGTGAGTGCAGGTCTGGAGAGTGCGATTCACTAGCACAGTGGTGAGGTGGAAGAAACACGGAGTTTTCTCAACAAGTTGATATATATTTTTTCACTGAAGAATCATTTGTGTGGAGCACTGGATTCATTAATATATTTTTTTTCACCGTCACCAGTTTAGATCACCGACAGCCCACTGAAGGCTGGTTCTATTCATGGACTGTATTTAAAGTTTTGAACTTTGCAGCATGAACTGAACCATATGCATGATTGTCACATATTACATTGCTGTCACGTTAAAAAGGTTTGTGATTATTTCACAATATAAGAGGTGGTTAATTTTTCGTTTATTTAACTTTTTTACTTTTGCAGCTATTTTTGCATGTATGGTCCGCCATTCATTTAGTGTGCCGTACACAGATGACCTATTCATTAGGAGAGGGTATCATTATTATGGTAATCATATGAATTTTATCTAGTCAATCTGCCGATTGATAGGGGTGTGATACACTCCGCTGATTGATTCACTAATTAGATCATACCATCACTATATTATTTGTGTTAGCACAGTTTTGTTTTGATTTTATATGCACTTCTGAGGCATGTTGTTAATTCAGCATGGCATATTCAGATCAGTAATTTATTGTTAGAGGGTGTCACCACTATTGTATATAATTTTATTTTGCATATTGCTTGTGCTCATTAGAGGTGTATCACACCCAGGTGATTGGTTCATAGATAAAAGGTCTCACCATCACTTCACATTTAGATACACTGATATATACATTTCATACATATATATCCAGGGAACTTGCCTAATCATCAGACATTGTCACAGATGTTGATGCAACCTAGTTACATCTGAAGTGTTTTTGAGCGCCTTTAATTTACCCTACATGTCGGCTCTCCATTGTTGGTACACAACCGATATGTAGGATTAAATTTAATTTACCATTGTTCCTTATTGCCATTTAAAGGGGCAGCTCAACATTTTCTATACCGATTAGTTCATCTAAACCACTGTCATTGGTGTTTGTATTGTTCTTAATAGTTTTTAGGAGGGCAACTTTGGCGCGGTGGAGGTGTTCCTCGTGCAGAGGGCAATAGCATTAAGGACACTTTGAGTATTAAAGTGTATGCCTGACAGCACTTTGATTGTGCACATAATATACCCTTTTATCTGGGTCTTTGCTTGCACCATCACACTTCTAAGGTGACAACAATACTAAAGTAGAGTACCTTTGTTGGTCTTCATACTGTTCCTTGTGTCCCTGTGGAACACCCTTGAAACCTGTTCCCAGGCTATAAATGGGACCTTCATTTCAAGATTAAGCCCAGACTATACCCATCATGCAGCAGTCAAATGTCAGAGCCCATTGATGTTGTGGCACTTGACAGTTCAATGACCAGGACAGGGCTTCATGTTGACTTTGAGGTCCTATATCTAGGATCCAAACATCTTTTTACAGGGAGTGATTTGAAGAATAATACAGGTACTAAAGCCCCATACACACTATCAGATTTTCTGTTGAGTTTTTCCTTCAGATTTACCAAAACCATATAATATTAGGTCAAACCTTAGGAGTTTCAATGTGTATGCAATGAGGCAGGCCCTTGCACTACATGGTTTTGGTGAATCTGAAGGAAAAACTCAGCAGAAAATCTGATAGAGTGTATGGGGCTTTACAGGCACCACACAATCACTGCACTTTAGCATTGTTGTTGCATTTATGCCATGTCAGGTTTACTTTAAGAAGTTAATTATATCCCTTGTTTTTATTCTCATAAACATTCATCCAGGAAATGTGGACGTACATTTCTTCTGCGTGAATAAGGGAAAAACAAATGTTATTGGGCTTTTTTTCTCATCTGAACAAATGTTTTTTTAATGGGTAGCAGTAAAATACCACATTATGGCCACTAGATGGAGGTTGAATCTTTGTTATAAGAGATACAGTGTAACAATTCTAGCAGGTTTTAGCATATAAATGTAACCACTGATCACCTTTTCTCCCCTGTATGGCAGAGAACAAGCAGACAGGTACTATACTGCAGATACAGTGGATTGAAGGACTGGGAGGAGAGGTAGGGGAAGGTGAGCAGCCAGTAACAAGGCTGCTGTTATGCAGGCTCATGCCGAACTGTTAGGATCCACCTTAAGCATGCTGTCAGTCCAAATAAAAGAGCCAGCGGGATACTTACAGTCACCGGCGAGCATATTCCACCATGAAAAAAATGTTAAAATTGGAAGACGTAGACATGGATTGTTGATTTCCCTAGAACAGACTGTCCATGGCAGCCATTCTCAACCAGAGTTATGTGGAGCCCTACGATATCTCCAGAGGTTGCTAGGGGTTCCTTGAGCTGTGGTTGATTAACCTTTCATTTTATTATGCCTGCATAATTCTGAGTCCAACACCACTTAGCACAAATACACTCCACACTTTTCACATATTTATTTGCAAAAAAAAAATGAAAACCATTTATCACTTTCCTTCACAATTACAGTATGTGCCACTTTGTGTTGGTCTATCACATAAAATCCCAAAAAACACATTTACGTTTTTGGTTGTAACATGACAAAATGTAGGAAATTTCAAGGGGTATGGATACTTTTTTAAGGCACTCTATATAGTGAGCCCACATATGAACAACATGCCACCTTGTCGAATGTCCTGTGTACAGATAAACATTAAAGTTGCTTTTTTTTTTTTTTTTTTAAAAACAGCACAAGGGACAATACTTATTGTATATCAAATGATTAATGTCCATTGTGCTAATGACTGCTATCTTTGTTTAAATCTTCAGTCCTCTGCACTCCCGCAGTGGTAATCTTTTGGAACTGCGGGGGTTAATTCAAGCCGCTGAGCCTCTCACTTGTCAAGGATCCTGACTATACCCACTTATGCCACCCCCTCCTTCCTTCATAAAGCTGTACTATAGTTTTCCCCCAATGTAAAGCGCTCTATGAATAGAGGAGGCAGACTTTTCATTCATCCATCCATCCTTCATCCATAAAATGCTTTTCATTTTGGGAAGTTATAGTACAGCTATACCTGGAATAGACGGGTATAATCTACATCCTTGATGAGTGCCTGTGACAGATCCAGTGGATTAAAAAAACCCACAGCCCCAGAAAATGACCACTGTGGGGGTATGGGGTGGGGACAACGGGCTGAAGATATAAATAAAGAGAGCATTTGCCATCATGGGACATTTCTCATTCAATGTAAGTATCATCCCTTGTGCTAATTTTAAAAAAACAAACTTAAAGTGGAGTTCCACCCAAAAGTGGAACTTCCGCTCATTATACTCCATCCCCCCTCAGGTGCCACAGTTGGCACCTTTCGGGGGGGAGGGGGGGCAGGATACCTGTCTTTCACAGGTAACCTGTTCCCACTTCCGGGAATCCGGGCCACGGCCCATGACGTCACCACCTGAGCTCCCTCCTCCTTCCCCGGCCGCCAGGCCAGTAGGAGAGGGGAGCCTTGCCTCGCACATGCGCAGGAGGGTCCCCAGCGTGAAGCCAAAGGACTTCACTGCCAGGTTCCCTTACTCAAAATGGAGGCAGCATTCACCCGACAGCTGATGGAAATATCAGCTACGATGCCGACATCGCTGGACTCCAGGACAGGTAAGTGTCCGATTATTAAAAGTCAGCAGCTGCAGTATGTGTAGCTGCTTGCTTTTAATTTTTGCAGCAGTGGGCGGACCTTCGCTTTAAGCTTTAACAGTAGTGTATGGTTTCCTTCTTACTAAATGCTGTTATATGTAAATTTGTTAGGAGTACTAGATAACACTAGGTTCTGCTAGGTGTGTGTGTATGGGCATGCAAATGTGTTGTTTGCATGAATATGTAACTTTCAAAGAAACAAAATGCAAATATCTCCTCACCAGACAAGTCAAACATTGGCCAAATTAGGAAGAAAAATGACAACAGGTTCAGTGGGTCCACAATCACGACAAAGGAATTCAGACAAATTATTACCTACTATTAGAAATGAAAGATCTATTAATCAATCATTAACCACCGCAGAGTCCATTGGAAGGATGCCCACAATTACAGGACACTAGGAAGCAGAAATTACTTTGGAAAAACCCAGGCAAGGCCTGCATCATAACTATAATACAGCAATCACTTATCATTTCTAAATGCAAATGGAAAATAACATTTACAAATGACAATGCCTTTTAGTTCCGTGCAGGTCTTCCAGAATTCCAGTCTATTTTCAAGTCTAACAGCTGTTCATTTTAACAGGCGAGCCATTATGTAGCCAAATAGTGGAAGTGGGAAGCAGAGCAGTCAAAGCTCCTAAAAGAAGAATAATGAGCGCGAGCAATGCAATGTATAGGATTGCCGCCACTGAGAGTTAATGACCTATTATTCATTTTTAGGGTACTTATATAGCGCCATCAATTTACACAGCACTTTACATACTGTATATATTGTACAGTCCCTACCCTCAAGGAGCTTACAATCTAAGGTCCCTAACTCACATTCATACATATACTAGGGTCAATTTAGACAGAAGCCAATTAACCTACCAGCATGTCTTTGGAGTGTGGGAGGAAACCGGAGTACCTGGAGGAAACCCACGCAGGCACAGAGAGAACATGCAAACTCCAGGCAGGTAGTGTCGTGGTTGGGATTCGAACCAGCGACCCTTCTTACTGCTAGGTGAAAGTGCTATCCACTACACCACTGTGCCACCCACTAGCATGTATCCAGGGTCATTCCACATACACATTTCCACCACCATACTTAAAGGGGAAAAAGAATGGCATAAAGAGGGTTTTTACTAAAGGCAAATCCACTTTGCACTACAAATGCAAAGTGCACTTTGTAGTTGTTGTAGATCAGAGGGGGACACGCAAGGTAAATAAAAAACAGCATTTTAGCTTGCACATGATTGGATAATAAAATCAGCAGAGCTTCCCCTCATTTCAGATCAACCCCCCAGATTTACAGCGACTGTACTTCCAAGTGCACTTTACATTCAAGCCTTGGGCTTATTTTTGTTTCATCATTCAGTAAAATCCTTATAAATCCACCTGATGTTGTCTTAATTGGTCCTTATGTATAGGAGTTGTTGATTTATAGGTTCCTTTGGGGCTTGGATAGCTCTTTATAGCCCAGCAAAGCAGCATGGTTGAGCACTGCTGTGTGTGTATAATATATATATATATATATATATATATATATATATATATATATATATATATATATAGGCAAAGGAGGATGGTATCAGCTCTTCATCCAAAATAATAGCCTTGGTGCTCCACGTAAAACAAATAAAGTAGCCGCAAGTATTGGAGACACTCGAAGGGCTTCTGCAGATGACCAAGGAGGACAGTATAATAGTTTTATTGTTCCCACATTTGGGTGAGTCGCAGCCTGAAACAACTGACTTAAATGTTACTCACCTGTGACCTATGACTCACCAACACATTGGTGCAAAAAAGCTGTTATACCATCCTCTTTCTTCATTCGTGGAAGCCCTATGTGTGCATACTAGTCTACTATACCGTACTTGTTGCTATAGTATATACTATACTAGTCATATATATACAGTTCCTTGAAAAAGTATTCATACCCCTTGACGTTTTCCACATTTTGTCATGTTACAACCAAAAACGTAAATGTATTTTATTGGGATTTGATCTGATAGACCAACACAAAGTGGCACATAATTGTGAAGTGGAAGGAAAATGATAAATGGTTTTCAAAATCTTTTACAAATAAATATGTGAAAAGTGTGGCGTACATTTGTATTCAGTCCCCCTGAGTCAATACTTTGTAAAACCACCTTTCATTGCAAATACAGCTGCAAGTCTTTTTGGGGATGTCTCTACCAGCTTTGCACATCTAGAGAGTGACATTTATGCCCATTCTTCTTTGCAAAATAACTCAAGCTCTGTCAGATTGGATGGAGAGCGTCTGTGAACAGCAATTTTCAAGTCTTGTCACAGATTCTCAATTGGATTTAGGTCTGGACTTTGAATGGGCCATTCTGACACATGAATATGCTTTGATCTAAACTATTCCATTGTAGCTCTGGCTGTATGTTTAGGGTCATTGTCCTGCTGGAAGGTGAACCTCCACCCCAGTTTCAAGTCTTTTGCAGACTCTAACAGGTTTTCTTCTAAGATTGCCCTGTATTTGGCTCCATCCATATTGCCATCAACTCTGACCAGCTTCCCTGTCCCTGCTGAAGAAAAACTTTCCCGCAACATGATGCTGCCACCACCATGTTTCACAGTGGGAAAAGTGTGTTCAGGCTGATGTTCACCGTTAGTTTCAAAAAGTTAAATTTTGGTCTCATCTGACCAGTGCACCTTCTTCCACATGTTTGCTGTGCCCCCCACATGGCTTCTCACAAACTGCAAACTGGACTTCTTTTCCTTCAACAAAGGTTTTCTTCTTGCCACTCTTCCATAAAGGCCAGATTTGTGGAGTGCACGACTAATAGTTGTCCTGTGGACAGATTCTCCCACCTGAGCTGTGGATCTCTGCAGCTCCTCCAGAGTTACCATGGGCCTCTTGGCTGCTTTACTGATTAATGCTCTACTTGCCGGGCCTGTCAGTTTAGGTGGACGGCCATGTCTTGGTAGGTTTACAGTTGTGTCATACTCTTTCCACACAGGTGGACTCTATTTACTAATTAGGTGACTTCTGAAGGCAATTAGTTCCACTAGATTTTAGTTAGGGGATATCAGATTAAAGGGGGCTGAATACAAATCCACGTCACACTTTTCACATATTTATTTGTAAAAAAAATTGAAAACCATTTATCATTTTCCTTCCACTTCACAATTATGTGCCACTTTGCGTTGGTCTATCACAAACAATTACAATAAAATACATTTACGTTTTTGGTTGTAATATGACAAAATGTGGAAAATTGCAAGGGGTATTAATACTTTTTCAAGGCACTGTATAGTACAATACTATACTGTACTAGTCTACTGCACACACACACATATATATATATATATATATATATATATAACTAACCTTTATTATTTTTGTTGAACAAAACTCACAAATTCAATATATACTGTATGTATATTACAGTCACAAAGTGGTTAGCAGCACTAAGGTTGTCAGTTTGAATCTCAACCACGGCACTACCTGCCTGGAGTTTGCAATTTCCCCTTGTGCCTACATGGGTTTCTCTATTCCGATTTCCTCCCACACCCCAAAGACATGCTTTATTGGCTCCTGTCTAAACTGGCTCCAGTATGTGTATTTATGTGAGTTAGGGCCCTTAGATTGTAAGCTCCTTGAGGGCAGGGACTGATGTGAATGTATAATAAATTTGTAAAGGCCTGCGTAAATTGGTGGCACTATATAAGTACTTGTAATAAATAAATAAATATTTCCCTGTGACCATACAGTATATGCAAGTTATCTGCTACAATACTTTGTGTATATGATTTATGGGAAATTGTTTATATCGCTGTGCTGTATCTGTATATACAAGAAATACATCAAAACAGAAATGAGCACAATGTACAGAACAAACAAAGCCCTGGTTGTACACAGATCTTTGTATCAGGTATTGAACAATAGTGTTTCCCATACACTAATTCCTTTAATGGTAGGCTGTCCTTAGTTGAACAAGCCATGTTGTCCCAGATAGTGGAGAGAAGGGTGAGTCTAGGAAGGAAATATTGTATTACATGAAAGACATGTGAAGAGGCATGTAGAAGTGTGAGAGCTAATCTCAGTTAACAGCACAGACTTCTAGTAATTCCGCTCCCTTTATCCAGATCACATATCATTTAAGCAGAATTCACTGTACCGGAGGCTTTTCTCCACCTTCTACCTGCTTGTGCTTGTCTGTCTATACAGTACTGAATACAAAGGTTATTTTAATAAAAAGAAAAGCGGAAAGAGAATAATACAGTGAAAAAAGAGAGAATTGCACAGATGTTGCAAGTCTGTAACATGTGAAAACACACTGACATAACAGTACATTATACAGCAGATGGAAAGCTGCAGCTGCAGAGCTGACATCCTACATATACACTACATGCTGCCCTAGTAATAACAAGGATCTCTGTGATCATTCCTGTCTACTATTAGGTGGGGGGGTCTAAGGACATTTAGGGTCAGCTGCCTACTAGAAGGGAAATCCTATGTCACACAATGTACAGTGCTAGAGCAAACATTGATCCTCATCACATCACTAATCATCTCTTTACTGATCATCATCACATTGCATCACTGATCATCACCACATTACTAATCATCACTGATCATCAATACATCACTGATCATCACCACATTACTAATCATCGCTGATCAACAATACATCACTGATCATCTCCACATTACTAATCATCACTGATCATCAATACATCACTGATCATCACCACATTACTAATCATCACTGATCATCAATACATCACTGATCATCACCACATTACTAATCATCACTGATCATCACCACATTACTAATCATCACTGATCATCAATACATCACTGATCATCACCACATTACTAATCATCACTGATCATCAATACATCACTGATCATCACCACATTACTAATCATCACTGATCATCACCACATTACTAATCATCACTGATCATCAATACATCACTGATCATCACCACATTACTAATCATCACTGATCATCAATACATCACTGATCATCACCACATTACTAATCATCACTGATCATCAATACATCACTGATCATCACCACATTACTAATCATCACTGATCATCACCACATTACTAATCATCACTGATCATCAATACATCACTGATCATCACCACATTACTAATCATCACTGATCATCACCACATTACTAATCATCACTGATCATCAATACATCACTGATCATCACCACATTACTAATCATCACTGATTATCACCACATTACTAATCATCACTGATCATCATCACATCACTGATAATCATCACATTACTGATCATCAGTACATTACTGTTCATTACCGGTCATCATCACACATCGCTGATCATCATTACTTTGCACCACTGATCATCACCACATTACTAATCATCACTGATCATCACCACATTACTAATCATCAATACATCACTGATCATCACCACATTACTAATCATCGCTGATCAACAATACATCACTGATCATCACCACATTACTAATCATCACTGATCATCAATACATCACTGATCATCACCACATTACTAATCATCACAGATCATCAATACATCACTGATAATTATTACATTACTAATCATCACTGATCATCATCACATCACTGATCATCTCATTACTAATCATCATCACTTTGCATCACTGATCATCACCACATTACTAATTATCACTAATCATCATCACATCACTGATCATCTCATTACTGATCATCATCAGATTGCATTACTGATCATCAGCACATTACTAATCATCACAGATCATCAATACATCACTGATAATTATTACATTACTAATCATCACTGATCATCATCACATCACTGATCATCTCATTACTAATCATTATCACTTTGCATCACTGATCATCACCACATTACTATTCATCACTAATCATCATCACATCACTGATCATCACCACATTACTAATCATCACTGATCATCACCACATTACTAATTATCACTAATCATCATCACATCACTGATCATCTCATTACTGATCATCATCAGATTGCATTACTGATCATCAGCACATTACTAATCATCACAGATCATCGATACATCACTGATCATCATCACATTACTAATCATCACTGATCATCACATCACTAATCATCTCATTACTGATTATCATCAAATCACATCACTGCTCATCACCACATTACTAATCATCACTGATCATCATCACATCACTGATCATCTCATTACTAATCATCATCACTTTGCATCACTGATCATCACCACATTACTATTCATCACTAATCATCATCACATCACTGATCATCACCACATTACTAATCATCACTAATCATCATCACATCATGATCATCTCATTACTGATCATCATCAGATTGCATCACTGATCATCAGCTCATTACTAATCATCACTAATCATCAATACATCACTGATCATCACCACAATAGTAATCATCACTGATCATCAATACATCATTGATCATCACCACAATACTAATCATCGCTGATCAACAATACATCACTGATCATCACCACATTACTAATCATCACTGATCATCATCACATCACTGATAATCATCACATTACTGATCATCAGTACATTACTGTTCATTACCGGTCATCATCACACATCGCTGATCATCATTACTTTGCATCACTGATCATCACCACATTACTAATCATCACTGATCACCATCACATCACTGATAATCATCCCATTACTGGTCATCAATACATTACTGATCATTACCAATCATCATCACACATAACTGATCATCAATACATCACTGATCATTATCACATTACTGATCATCACTGTTAGTATCATTGATCATCATCACATCACATTATTGATTATCATCAAATTGCATCACTGATCATCATCGTATCACTGATCATCATCACATCACTGATCATCACTGTTATATCAGTGATCATCACATTGGATCCCTGATCATCATCACATCAGTGATCATCATCATATCATATTACTGATCAACATCACATCACTGATCATCATCATATCATATAAGTGATCATTGTCACAGCACTGATCATCATCACATTGAATCACTGATCATCATCACATCACTATTTTTCAATACATCACTAATCATTATCATATCACTGATCATCATTGATCATTATCACATAACTAATCATCAATGCATCACTGATCATTATCGCATCAATAGTCATCATCAGATTACTAAATACTAATGATCACATTGCATCAGTGATCATGGTTCATCCTATTACTGATCACCAATGAACATCACATTGATGGAACAGGTTGTGCCCCCTAGAGTGCATGGACCCAGTGGTTATTATCTGTGCAGGCTCTTATGTGACAGTCCAATGACCTGTAGTACATAGAGAGGACTGTACTCACCACTCGCACTGTCTGCCCGGACACCTCCTGATCAGAGGACTTGTCTGCTGCTGCTGGGCTGAGGAGCCAGTTGCTGGGACAAGGACTTGGGGGGAGTCCTGAGTCTGGACTGTCCAGCACCCTTTCCCCCTTCTTCTTCATGTCCAGTAGCTCAGGGACATCCTGTAAGGCTAGCCTGCCAACCATAGCTGCCCTTGCTCCAGGCTGGGATGGAGGTGTCAGTGTAGAGAAGAAGGAGGGAGGGCTGTGTGCTGTAGTAGTGGAAGCTGCTGGAGAAGTCAGTGAGTATAGTGAGTGTAGAGATCCGCCCCACATGCCTCCCATCAGCCTCCTTCCAGCTGGACTTGCAGCCTTTATTATTAAGCTGGAGTTAATTGTTAATATGCAGGCATGACAGTTCTCACGCCTCAGGACACTGACATAATAGATCCCCTTCCTAAAATGGGATTAGTGTGTGCCTGCCTGTCTGTGCACTGCTCTGTCTATGGCATGCTGACATTGGATCGCTCCCTATGCTCTCTGTACCAGGACTAAGGGGTGGCTGTGCGCCTAGTCCATAATAGTCCATAAGTGTCACCGTCCAATGACTGGTGACACTCAGCCAGGCACATGGGGGCCAGTCAGTAAGGCGTCGGTCACACATTTCTGGCGGTGTGGATGTGGTCAGTAGCCTTGCACCAAATTCACGGAAACCCAACAACTTTTTTATTGTTAAAGTGACGCTAAACAATATCCAAAGGGCTCATTTCCACTAACATTAGCCTATTGGAAGGCAGTCTGAGGTGGGTCGCTCTTCAGAGGCATTTGACAAGCAGTGCAGAGGTGTTGTGTCATTTCCTCGCCACCGGTTTAGCCCCTAAAACTGGCACCACTGCAATGCAACACATGCATTGTGCTTGGGGGACACTTGCAGTGCAGCTCCATTCACCTGAATGCAACAGAGAGCTTAGGAAAGCAAAGCATAGCACAGCATGTATACAACCCCATCTGCTGTTTTTGCAGCTTTAGGGGGTAGCGGTTTAGGGACAGTAAAAACACAGCTCAAACGCATATTTTTATCGACCCTCTCCCATCACAGGTGGATATCCTTATTCTTTTAAAATAATCCATACACATCTACTACTTCATGGCCCTGTAATCTTTTTTTCATTATTTTTTTAATAGTGTTTTTATGTTTTGCTGCTCTTTGTAGCGTCCTTTGTGAGCTCCAGAACCTCTCCTTTTCCCCTCTCCAGTGCAGGTCAGTTGCGATCATGTACATTGCTCTATGAACACTACAAATCCCATAGTCCATAGTCTAGCTCAGAAGTAGGCAAGAGAGGGTGGCTACATTTCTACATATCATGGAGAACTAACGTGGCCACCCTCTACCAGTAAGTCTTATCACAGCAGCAAAACTAATTTTTTTTTTTGAGATTTGGAGGAAGCTGAGAGAAACAGAAGGTATTTTTTTTTTTAGTTAAGTATACACACTTGAATCGTTTTTTGTTTTTTTAAATCAGAGTTTAGTGTCTGTTTAAGCTGGCCATCAACATTAAAACTTCTCTCACTGAGCCTGCAGGGCTGAACAAGAATAATCTTAACCTGTTGCCACCCATGAAACATGTGTGCGGTGGCAAAAGGGTGGAAGTTCACACCTATTCGGCGCTGCGCAGGCAATTTTTCTGTGCTAAGACAGCTCTCGGTCTGGAATAACAATCAACAGCCAGTGGGGCTGATTTACGATCATGTGATCACTGTGACAGCCAATCACAGTGGTCACATAATTGCCATTTTTTCCCGCACCCCAGCTGTTCAGAACTTTTTAAAGCGACACCGAGGAAGGTGGGAAGGGGTTACCATGTATGGCCAGCTTAAAGGTGAGCTCTATGGAAAACAAAATCCTTCTTTCCAGCGCTGCTGCCCCAAAACTGCAAGGGTTATATGCTAATTTGGGTCTAGCGGGACCAGACAAAAATGTTTTACTTTCCTGACCCTCTACTCCTGCAGACTCCTTCCGCACTGCTAGACTAGTCCCCACAGACTCTTCTCCACTATACTCCGGCAGCTGGGCACTAGAGAACACTCACCATTGGGGGGAATGGGGTATGTGTCCCTTGTGCTAATGCCTTTTCTGTTAGGTGAAATGGGGTATGGGTCCCTTGTGCTAATGCCTTTTCTATTAGGTGAAATGGGGTATGGGTCCCTTGTGCTAATGCCTTTTCTGTTAGGTGAAATGGGAAATGGGGTACAGTATGTGTACCTTGTCCTAATGCCTTTTCTATTAGGTGAAATGGGGTATGGGTCCCTTGTCCTAATGCCTTTTCTATTAGGTGAAAAAGGTATGGGTCCCTTGTCCTAATGCCTTTTCTATTAGGTGAAATAGGGTATGGGTCCCTTGTCCTAATGCCTTTTCTATTAGGTGAAATGGGGTATGGGTCCCTTGTGCTAATGCCTTTTCTGTTAGGTGAAATGGGAAATGGGGTACAGTATGTGTACCTTGTCCTAATGCCTTTTCTATTAGGTGAAATGGGGTATGGGTCCCTTGTCCTAATGCCTTTTCTATTAGGTGAAAAAGGTATGGGTCCCTTGTCCTAATGCCTTTTCTATTAGGTGAAATGGGGTATGGGTCCCTTGTGCTAATGCCTTTTCTATTAGGTGAAATGGGGTATGGGTCCCTTGTCCTAATGCCTTTTCTATTAGGTGAAATGGGGTATAGGTCCCTTGTGCTAATGCCTTTTCTATTAGGTGAAATGGGGTATGGGTCCCTTGTCCTAATGCCTTTTCTATTAGGTGAAATGAGTTATGGGTCCCTTGTGCTAATGCCTTTTCTGTTAGGTGAAATGGGGAATGGGGTATGTGTACCTTGTCCTAATGCCTTTTCTATTAGGTGAAATGGGGTATGGGTCCCTTGTGCTAATGCCTTTTCTGTTAGGTGAAATGGGGAATGGGGTATGTGTACCTTGTCCTAATGCCTTTTCTATTAGGTGAAATGGGGTATGGGTCCCTTGTCCTAATGCCTTTTCTATTAGGTGAAATGGGGTATGGGTCCCTTGTCCTAATGCCTTTTCTATTAGGTGAAATGAGGTATGGGTCCCTTGTGCTAATGCCTTTTCTGTTAGGTGAAATTGGGAATGGGGTATGTGTACCTTGTCCTAATGCCTTTTCTATTAGGTGAAATGGGGTATGGGTCCCTTGTGCTAATGCCTTTTCTGTTAGGTGAAATGGGGAATGGGGTATGTGTACCTTGTCCTAATGCCTTTTCTCTTAGGTGAAATGGGGTATGGGTCCCTTGTCCTAATGCTTTTTCTTTTAGGTGAAATGGGGTATGGGTCCCTTGTCCTAATGCCTTTTCTCTTAGGTGAAATGGGGTATGGGTCCCTTGTCCTAATGCCTTTTCTATTAGGTGAAATGGGGTATGGGTCCCTAGTCCTAATGCCTTTTTTATTAGGTGAAATGGGGTATGGGTCCCTTGTCCTAATGCCTTTTCTATTAGGTGAAATGAGGTATGTGTCCCTTGTCCTAATGCCTTTTCTATTAGGTGAAATGAGGTATGTGTCCCTTGTCCTAATGCCTTTTCTGTTAGGTGAAGTCCTCCTCCATCCATGTCCCTCCGACCCCCGCCACCTTAAAGTGGTTGTAAAGGCACAAGGTTTTTTTACCTTCATGCATTCTATGCTGCTTGGAGGCACCTACAGGAGGGAGAAGCGCCAGAGGATCCAGGCTGCTCTGTGCAAAATCATTGCACAGAGCAGGTAAGTAAGTATAAGTATAATATATGTATAATAACAGTACATGTTTGTTATTTTTTTTTTTTTTAAATAAGACTTTAGTATCACTTTAATCTTCCGGTTCAGTGGGGTATTATGGAACTGGGGGAGCTAGCACACCGTCTCATCAAAGAGTGTCCAACTTTACTCAGTCTTTATGCCCAGCTCCTTCATTCATAGAAGCCGTACTACAGCTTCTATGAATGAAACGTGATTTATGAATGGAGGGCGGGCAGATGGTTGATAGGTCCATCCCCTCCATTCACAGAGTTATGTAAGTTCTGTCATTTTTATGTTTTTATTTTGGCTTTAACCCCTGTAGTGCGGGGGTAGCCCCACTGCAAAAGAGGATTTTTTTCCTTTCCCAGGACTGATTGAGAGAAAGCACTGGATTTTCCCACCCACTCGAAACAACGTGGATGGACAGAACTCCAGTGCTGACTATTGTGTTCCAAAAAAAACCAGCACCTTCAGCTGTCAGAATACCTGAACAGTGCCTGTATCTAACTGAATGCAGGGGCTGTTGAGCCAAGAATTTTCTGCTTGGCTCTTTTGATAACAAAAGTTATTAGAAGTATGGATTTTTATTGAGCTAGGTGATGTCAACTGGCCCACAGAAACAAGTTTCAACCAACTCAGCAGGAAATTAATCTAAATTCAATCCCTTGTATGGCCAGCTTCAGTACCAATGTTTATTGTTATTTACTACACTTTTAATGTATGGCGCTTTGTTGTGACAAATTCATAAAAAGTTGTTAGTTATATTGTACATGTAATTATGTGTCGCATCTTTGGGGTGATTCTGTAGCAAAATTTGTCTTCAAGTTCCTGCGGAACTGATATTTGATACATTTCTTTTACCCTCCCCGCTCCTCCAAATAGCTTCCCTACCTGTAAAACTCGACCAATTCACAGGAGAGATACCTGTTACAGACTTGTGTCATATACACCTTACCAACAAGTACACAAATCTGTGCCGCCACCTGTCCCACTACCACGATACAGATTTCTAATAAGTATCTACAAGACTCTTTATGAATTCCAGTCTTTGTTGTAGTTTCTATAAGTCAGTATATAATTATTATATTTACATTATCATTGACAGGGAGCATAGCTGGGTCACGTGGTGTTGTCACTTCAAGGGGTCTTAGGTTTCATTTTAGCTATAATAGTATGCTTCTATTCCTACTCCTGGAGTGTTCTTACCATTTACAACACTTTTACAAGTCAGCACCGCATGCCTTACGTGCAGTCTTTACCTTCTGGGACCCCATAGGCCAGGCTGGACAGATAGTAGGTAAGAAATACAGAAACAACACACTTAGGCCTCATTCACACTGACACTGGCAAACCAGCATTTATATTTATCTAGAGGACATTTCTAGAGCATGAAATGTTTTTTCAATGCTGACATTCACACAGTGCATTCGCCTGTGGTAAGTCTAGCTATGATTAGAGAAAAAATAGGATTCTGTGTGTCCCGGATTCAATTAGACACTCTAAACACAGCTAAATGCGTGTAAACGTGTGTAAACCCATGTAAACGTGTGTAAACCCATGTAAACATGACTAAACACGCCAAAATGTGGCTAAGGCAGGAACAGTTAAAAGCGATCTGGGAGGCATAAAAGTTGTTTACACTGCTCAGATCACTTCTCATTCGTTTAAAAAAAACTAAATGCAGCCATGCTAGTGTGAACAAGGCTTCAAAACCTTCTCTTACCTCCTCTCTAAAGGTCCAATGTCTGAAAAGATTTCCTTCAAAAGGTCTTCTTCACAGCTCCTTCCGGGTGTCAGTCTTCGGGCATCTTCATTGGACAACGCTGGATGTTTTTGTGCAAAAGCAAGAGTCAGTCATTCCGGCACATGGGAACCACGCCAGGCCTAAAAACAGTGCTGAGCATGCGTAGCTCAGTTTACATGCCACAGAAGACTGTGAGTAGGCAGGTAGGTGTATTTTTATTACAGAAGAGACATTGCATGATGCATAAATTAGTCTGCCCTCTTGTAAGTTTTTTTTTTTTTTAATGCCTTACGTTCCACTATAAAGTGTATGTACACCCTTAGATTCCATGCACACTGGGCATTCAGACTTGGTGCATGAGGCTCTGGTGTTTAGCTGCGGGCCAAGGACTAGTGACAGGTTCTTTTTATGGTGGCATGAGGGAGTTAATGAAACACCTTATATCTTTCTTGTCTGACTGCACCAGTCGGTCAAGCAGAGACTGTACCTGATCTGCTGTGTGTCGGGATTTGTAGCCGGGAAAATTTACAGCTCTGAATCAAGAAGCACTCACAGCTGAGAGCTTCCAGGTTCACACATAGCGAACAGATGAGGGAATGGTTGTTCCCTGAGCTCCTCCTGCTTGCCATGTTGAAAATGCTGCTTCTGGTCCCAGGAGTGAGAGGGCCTAGGATCCACAGCGCAAGGGAGTTTGGTGAGGGCATCAACTGTGAATACCGTTAAAATGTTCAGGCAGCTCTACACTTTTACGCAAAGTGGAAGTCCAGCCAAAAACTCTCTCTCTCAATCTCTCAATCTACTGGCAGCCACATTTTATAGTGTTACTAAACCCACAACAACAACAAACAAACTGAAAAATTCTGAAAGAAAAAAGATCAATTGCAGCCTCACTGTGCCCATCAAACACAGCCACTTTGCCATCAATTGCAGCCACTGTGCTCATCAATTGCAGCCACTGTGCCATCAAACGCAGCCACTGTGCCATCAAACGCAGCCACTGTGCCATCTACTGCAGCCACTGTGCCAAACGCAGCCACTGTTACCACCAATTGCAGCCACTGTGCCCATCAATTGCAGCCACTGTGCCCATCAATCCATTCGCTGTTCTAACACACCTGGTGAACTGCGAGCGAAATGCTGTGCACTCGCAGTTCATGTTTTTTGAAGCCTATTAGAGCTTATGGCTCTAATCAGGTGCTTCAAAAACACCCCCCCCTCCGCTGCTGTAATTCAGGCGCCCGGCGTCCAAAAAGGGGCCGGACGCCTGACTAGGGGGTGGCAACAGCAACCATGGAGGGGGCAGCGCCCGTGTGCCCTAAATGGACAGACCGTCACTGCTGCATTGTGTAAAAAGGGTGTTTTATCCTGTATGCACAGATCCTTCCCCCCTGCACAAAGCCAGCTAACACAGGCAGGGTAGCCAACCTGCACATGCTCAGTTGTGTCTTTTATGCTGGAGAAAAAAATGTACTTATTCTCAGAGCTAGCCAGCTCACATGATATTGGCATCACCCATGTGGGTGTGTATACAGGCTAAAGTGGAATACTCCTCCTACCTGAACTCTCAGAACTGGAGAAACTGTGCAGTTTATCACTGACCGTGGTATACAGATCGCCCAAAAAGGTATATAGTGGCAATATTTTAATGTAAAAAGAATATTTATAAGCTGTGGGCACTGTGGGGGGCAGATGAACTATTTTCACATTATTGGGCTTAGTAACACTTTAAGACTGATCTATCTAACCCTGTAAAGAAAAAAATGCAATACATAGATACCACTCACCAAAAAAAAAAAAATTCATGATGCTAACAATAACCTACAAAACCATCCACAACTTGGTCCCCAGCTACATCACTAACCTAGTCTCAAAATACAGACCTAATCATTCTCTTAGTTCCTCCAAAGACCTCCTGCTCTCTAGCTTCCTTGTCATCTCATTCCACGCTCACCTCCAGGACTTCTCCCAAGCCTCTCCCATCCGCTGAACACTATACCCCAATCTGTCCCACTATCTCCTACTCTGTCCACTTTCAGACGATCCCTAAAAACGAATCACTTCAGAAAAACCTATCTGGCCCCCAAGTAACAACTGTACATTTATTTTCTCCATCAGCACAACCCCCCACAGTTATTATCTTGTACCTTTTGACCCTTCATCTTATGCCGCTTACACACGATCGGACTTTACGGCAGACTTTGCCCGGCGGATGGAAATCGTCGGACAATTCGATCGTGTGTGGGCTCCAGCGGACTTTGTTTTCTCAAAAGTTGGACGGACTTAGATTTGAAACATGTTTTAAAAAACATACAAAAAGTCACGCTAGGGCAGCTATTGGCTATTGGCTATGAACTTCCTTGTTTTAGTCCGGTCGTACGTCATCACGTACGAATTCGACGGACTTTGGTGGATTGTGTGTAGGCAAATCCGTTCATTCAGAAAGTCCGTCGTAAATTACGTTGAAAAGTCCGCCGGGCAAAGTCTGCCGTAAAGTCCGCTCGTGTGTACACGGCATAAGATTGTAAGCTCTTACTAGCAGGGCTCTCTGATTCGTACTGTATTAAACTGTATTGTAGTTTTTACTGTCTACCCTGAAGTTGTAAAGTGCTGCGTAAATTGTTGGCGCTATACAAATCCTGTATAATAATAATAATAAAAAGCATTCTTTTTCTGAAGCCGATCCGGTCCGGTCTCCAGCAGCGGTAGCTGTGTGCAGGAGACAGCCGACAACGGCTGCAAAATGCCTGGGAAGTGACTTCACCCTTAAAGTTACTATGGGGACTCTGTTGTCAGCTGAAACCGGCACTGCCCACTCAATGTAGGAGCGGACTGGAGCAGCTGCAGAAAAGATATAGTGATTTTTGCTTTAAAGGGCTAGATAGATTAGTTTTAGAATGTGACTGCCAGTAAATTTAGAGTTAGCCTATGTACACACGATAGGATATTCCGACAACAACACCGTGGATTTTTTTCCTTCGGATGTTGGCTCTTGTCTTGCATACACACAGTGCTGCTCTTCTGCTTGATTCCGAGCATGCGTGGACTTTTGTGCATGGGAATTGTGTACACACGAATTTCCGACAACAAGTCTTGTTGTCGGAAAATTTGAGAACCTGCTGTCAAACATTTGTTGGCGGAAATTTCGAAGACAAATGTTCTTTGGAGCATACACACGGTCGGACTTTCGGACAACAAGCTCACATTCAACATTTGTTGTCAGAAAATCCTATTGTGTGTATGGCCCATTAGTTTGTTTTTGGCTGAACTTCTACTTTAAACGCCAGAAGCTGCCTGAATAAAACTGAAACAAGCTCATGGCTCTAACAGACACTTCCAAAATGCTGAAGAGGTTAAGGTGGCTGAGTTACCCAAGTGGCTACAAATGTTGAGGTATGTTCCTGACACCAATTAAAACTGAAGATAAGCAGCAAAACACATTGAACAATAGAGAACAAATCCATCTGATGGTGACTAAATACCAGGGTTGCCAACCTCCAGCAGCATTTTTTACTGACAAAACATGGCAAATTTACTGGCGGAGCACATTTTATACTGGCAACCTGAGAAATTACAGAACTCATATTGTAAACTAACACAGTGAATATTTGAACAGTATAAACATGATATGGAAACACTGACAATACCTATGACAAAGTAATTTGCTTGATTTACACTTAAAAAGTCAACACAGCATGAAATTATCAGCCTTTGATATTTACTGGCACTGTACTCACTGGTTTTTACAAACTGTCAGTAAATTTACTGGCGGTTGGCAACCCTAAAGGGCAAAGAATGTAGTAATTCACAGAGATTGTCTAAAATCTAAGACTTCTTTCACACGGGGTGGATTTTACTCCGATCAGCAGGGGATCTGTGAGCTAATCACTGCTGATTGGAACAAAGCCCTTATCCCTGTTCACTTAAGCCGGGTACACACTAACAATTTGTTTTCATGCAATCCAGCGTCTGGGGTATATGTCGTGATCTGTGAGGTGAGGCGGTGAACTTCATTCCTGTAAGGTTGGATTAGGGAGCATTCCCACCATATATGGAGTAAAGAGCCATAAGCGGAATTGCATCTCCAACAAAGTGGGGGAAGATTAGGGTGGAATTTGTGTATTTTATCTGGGTTTCTATACCATCTGGAGTATAATTTATACCCATTTTCTTGTGCAGAAACATTCAGGGAGCCTTTATGAATGTGTGTGAAGATGTTGTGCCAATCCTCCTGTGTGAAGTTCTTAGCTAATTCTTTTTCCCATTTTAAGCATGTAGTATCTTCTATGGTGGGTGACTCGGGGAACAACAGAGTGTATATTTCAGATATAATGTGTCCTTGAGGGTCTTGTTTGGAGCAAAGGTTTTCGAATGGCATGTGATCTCTGTACCAATGAGTTTGTGGTTGTGTGTTTTGTAAAAAATGTCTTATTTGGAGATATTTGTAGAAAGGAATATCTGCGTTGGGGAGATGTTTTGAGACTTTATGGAAGGATAGCAACTTTCCGTTATTGTAGAAAGCTTTTGCTCTGATTGAACACCTTACTAGTTGACCTGTGTTGACATGGGGTGCAATGCCCGGGGGGAAGTCTGGGTTCCAATCTATAGGGGTTAGCGGGCCCGGTGTGGAGGCAACGTTCAGTTTCTTGCAAACCGTTTGAAACGTTTTTTTTTTGTTTTTTTTTAACCTGTTTGTACGGGGCTTTCGTTTATGCGGAGCAGACATGGATTGACCCCACTTTGCTTTATGGGCACTGTTCATTTACATTAAGCTACATTAAGCTACCTCCGATCCAACCCGCCAAAATGGATAGGGACAGAGTCCTCCCCAATTTCTTTAGAGGACTTGATCGGACCTGGAGGTAGGCAGGTGTACAACTGACACAAGTCCATTTACACCCCTTTGTCCATAGGAATGCATGGACCTTCCAATCAGGTTCACCTGAAAAAATAACAGGCGGATGTGATCAAAACATGTGTGAAAGGAGCCTAAAGCCCCGTACAAACAGGCCGAATAGAGGCCAAAACCAATCAGTAATGTATATATCGGCTGACATTTGGCCCGTGTGTACAGGTCCTTGTGTGACAGAAGCCGATCTCATGACCGGCTTCTGTTGAACGAGTTTGATGGAAAACCAGCAGCCGATCGGCATCCGAACAGTGCTCCCAGCCATGGGCTGCAAATGCTGACTGGTGTGTTCTGGTGGGCTCCTCATGGAGTCTGTGTAAATCCTTCCTGGATTTACACAGACATACAGAGGTACACCTCCAGCTCTGTAACTCTCATTGGCCCTCTTATGACTCATCCCCCCTCTCTTCCTGGAAAACTCTCACGAGAGTGAGAGAGAGAGCTGTGCATGATGTCATAAGCCTAGGCTTTTTACCAGACATGAAAAAGGAAGTGGGCTGTATAAGGTAAATTACTGGCAAAAAAAAAAGTTTTACTATCCAAAGTTAAAACAACAAGGGCAGAAGATTTAATAAATAGAAAGATGAAAAAATGATTGAAGTTCCACTTTAACTAGCACCATTATTCAAAACAACTATAAAGCCCACCATCTAAATTGCTTGAAAAAAATGCATGCTCTAACAAGTATTAGAAATTACTAGAAAATGTTTCCCATCTTAATAAAAGGTTTCATGTTACCAGGCCTTTGCTGAAAAGAAAAAGAACTTTGTTTCAACTGCTTGAACAGGTCTATTCATTATTCCGACATTTAGTGCTGTAACAGACACTGGATTGCTGTAGACACCCCTGCATATTTACAACAACCCATGGCAACCCAGGGCATTTGTTTCTGAGAGTATATAAATCAAATTGCATGCTTCTGTGCACCCGTTTATTTAAAGCTGAAGTGGAGGTATGGATATTTTTACATTGTAATTTTGGCCCATCTCGGACCAATGTAAATAAGTACATGCCATATCAGTGTGATCCCCCTGGAAGCTGGAAATCACTTAAGTAGGCACCATTGATACAAAGATCTCTACTAGCTTCTGCTGTCCTGCTGCATTGTGAACACTGAAGGTCGCTTGCTCAGCACAGGTGCCATTCAGGGATCACTTTGCATTTCCTCAATGTCTGATTTGATGAGCTGGAGATCTTGATGCCTCATAACCTCGTCCAATTTTTGAGAAAACAAAGTGTTCCCTGAAAGGCGCCCGTGCTGAGCAAGCAACCTCCTGTGTTCACTAAGCAGCAGGACAGCCGCCTTGGGAATCTAGCGGCAATCACTGTAGTTGCTTCCATGGGGATCCCACTGGTATGACACATACATTTATTGGTCCTAGCTGGACCAATTACATTTTTCTGAATTATCCATATATGGAATTCAGCTTTCAGCATGAGTGTAGAATTAATTAAAGAAATTTAATTTTCTGGTAGTGCAACCAATGTTCAACCAAGTCTATGTTGTGTTTTTTAACAGTAAAGAAATTATGCAATTTTTGATGTACAGTGCCAGGCAGAGGCGATATAGCACATTAAAATAAGGAATTATTTTAGATGCAAGGACCTATATTTGTGGACAATGATCAGTGTATAAATAATGAAACTTCATTTGTCTGATGGTAAGCTAAGCCTAGATTCCAACTCCACTTTTAAATAATAATTAAAAAAACAGTTGCCCAGATGTAATACTGCAATACTAATTTCCTCTCAAGATGCTACTATACCCACCATTCACTCCCACAAAAGGCCCAGAGTGTAAAGGACAGTACTGCTATACCAAATGGAGCCTACACATATTTTGGTAAGTGGTGTTCAGTACAAGAGTAAAGCCTCATACACACGATCGGACTTTGTACAAACTTTCTCATGGATTTTTGTACAAAAGGCGTTGGACGTAAACTAATTAAGCATACACACGGCAGGACTTTTTCAGCCAACTTTCACCAAATCACATGGTTTTTCAGCTCTTTACCACCACCCTTTGGTCAACTTCTGTATTGTTGTGTGATCTTTTGCATTGGTTTTGAGCATGCGTGTTTGTACTTTGGACTAAAGTCCTATGGACTTGTGTAGACACGATAGGATTTTGCACCATAGGACTTTTGTTGCCGGAAAGTTTGTCTGTTTGCACAGCCAACATTAGTCCGATGAAAACCGAAAAAGTTTGTCCGACGGAGCGTACACACGGTAGGAAAGTCCTATCATGTGTATGGGCCTTAGGAGCCACCAGATGCTGGAGGAAAAAAGGTACCAAGCATCAAATAACCAAAGACAGACAGAAAAAAAAGTATGGGAGGGAATGGAGTTACCATTGGTGAGATTCATTTTTGTGCCCAGTTTGGAGTTGTTCTTTAAGTCCATAGAAAATAAACTTTTGTCAAACTTTATGAAAAACAGATTCACATCATACTTAATAGAACTGCAGTCAAATGTATTAGGATGCAAATGAATAGCTCATAAAAAAAAATGATAGAGCAAAAATAAACAATAAATTATAGATAAAACAAAAAATAAATAAAGATATATATATATATATATATATATATATATATATATATATATATATATATATATATATATATATATATATATATATATATATATATAAAAACACAGCTTTCCTGTAATTATGAGCTTTAATCCAGAGATGACTTCACGGTATTTTTTTCTTCCCCTAGATGTCCTCAGTGTGATCGCAAGTGTTATTCCACCCACTATAACTCTGAGCCTGGATTATTGTTGACCGCCTCAGCCTGTGACAGGACAGTGAAAGAAGAAGCAGCACAGTGATAAGCTCATCTCTCTCTTCTGTCTCTCCACTTTCTTTTTGGAAACAAGAACTAATTGGATCATTGTATAACTTCTTCCTCTCACACTACAGCTCTGCTTTATAGCAGCTGCAAGTGTCTGATAAAGGTCAAATTCAGATACTGACACTGCTTGCATTTAAAAAATACACGTATGAATGTGTTAATGACTACAGAGCTGTGTTCATTTGTGTTTTGTGTATATATGTCTATAGTTTAGCTTTAACTATTTTTTTTTTTCTTGACACACATACTTACTTGTATACTAAAGTGAAATTCCAGAGAAAACTTTTTTTTGGATAGAGTGGGAAAATGTGGGGGTTACAATATCTGCCAGAATTTTATTATCTGAATCTTTGCTGGGGAGAACTTACAGGAAATGAGAGAAAACCTCCACAATACACACAAAAATAGCAATAAAAAAAGAATGCTACTGAAAAACTGCCATCAGACTAAAGTAAATGTAAACTCTATCTAGCATGTAGATTGCCAAAGCACTTTTGCCATTTATTAATAAAACACTGTTTGTATCTTTTTAATCACCCTTTGTAGTATATCAGTGTTGCTGATCTCCTGCAGCCTCTGTGCGATCATTGACTATCTACAGGTAGGCCCTCTAGCAATGGCATTAAACCCAAAAACAAAAAACAGACTTACTGGCAGGATCACCAGGAAAAAAAATATTTACATCTAAGAATTGGTAAGCTGCAATATATTACATTTTTGGGGGGTTTAATACCACTTAAAAAGATTAAAAATGATCCTTGAAGTTATATTAACAAATTTAAGCTTACACCAGATATTGGTTGGGCTTGAGCATATGTAGTTTGCGTTTCTTCTATATCCGACACAGCTCTCAGCTTCAGGGAGCTACAGTGTTATAACATTTTGCTGAGGATTTTCATGGGAGTTGCCAGTACCCCAAAGGTACAACAATCATTGTTAGATTTTGGTATTCAGCAATGAGCATATACTAGTTTTTATTACCTTTATGAGTTTATATATGAAAAATGTACTTTCCATTTGTACAGTCCATGATTTGAAAGTGTTGGTCAGCACAGTTCATACATAGACCCATTGGTGATCTTGTAAAGCAGTGTATTTGAAGAAATATATCTGACAAATAATGAGGAAATCTGGCAAAAATCTTACGTATTATTTCCAAAGAGACTTGCATGTTTGAACATACTAAGGAAGTAATTTTCATTCTTTTTACAATGATGATAAAATGCTCCTGCTCTTTACCTGAGGTACCACCCAGCCAGTTTTTGGTCTACCTGTCAACACTCTGTAATTTCTCCGTCTGTGAATTTACCATATCAACAAACTAGGCAAACATGTATGGCAACACTGTTTAGTGGCGGGAGAGGATTTGCATAAACAAAGTCTGTAGGCACAAACATTTTGGAGCCCTAAATAATCCCTGCAAGAATTAACTTTTAACACTGGATATTTTCTTGTTTTGCAGGTCCTAACTTGGCCTAGAACATTGTGAAAATGTGTAAATAATGAATGAGTATATAAAATGACTAGTCATACTCAGTGGTGTGTTTTGGTTTTGTGCTGCCCTAGGCAAGAATTAAATTGGGTGCCCTCCCCCATCTAAATTTGTCCCACCCCTTCCTTCTCAAGTGGCTATTCAAGGTCTCTGGTGGCTATGCAGGGTCTCTGGTGTCTATGCTGGGTTTCTGGTGGCTGTGCAGGGTCTCTGGTGACTATGTAGGGTCTCTGGTGGCTGTGTAGGATCTCTGGTTGCTATGTGGGGTCTCTGGTGGCTGTGCGGGGTCTCTGGTGGACTATGGGGTAGTACCCCTCCGCTAGCTTCCCACAGTGCTTCCCCAAACCCCTCACTAGCCTGCCACAGTGCTCCCCCCCCCCCCCCCCGCTAGCCTGCCAAAGTGCTTCCAACAAATCCCTCACTAGCCTGCCACAATGCTCCCTGCTAGCAGAAGAGATAGGAATAGGAAGGAGAGAGATGGGGACATGGAAAAGGAGAGAGGATAGGGGAAAGAGGCAGGAGTGAGGGAGGCACCCCTAGTGTCCACAGTCACCTCATACTCCCCCAGTTCCCACACCCACATGTTTCCAGAGGACGATTTTCAGCTGGGTGATGTAGTTGGTCTATAAAAGCCAAGGTGCAGACCAGCCATCTTCCATAGCACCCAGCAGATCACCCAGCATCATCTCTGCAGCAGAGGTCTGGGGCTGATCTAGATGACAGCTAGGTGGTGCCCAGTGTCTGGGCTAAGTTCTACCCACCCTAGTTCTCCTGCACTCTCTTCCAGGGATGGATGAGGAAGCCCAAATCCTCAGGGCAAGCCTCTCCTCCTGCTTCCTTTTCCTCCCTCCTTACGGCCACGGCCACAGGTTAGGAAGAAGGATGTGGCTGTGGAAGGGGGGGAGGAGGAGCCACGGCTGCGCCCAATCCCAGTGCGAGGCAGGGACAGTGCGGGGAAGGAGGGAAGGGTCTCAGGATGGTTAAGAACAATGTTGGGAATGTCGCATGGATGGTGGGGGGAGGGCATTGCCGCCCCCTGAAAAATGCCCCCTCTGGCAAATGCCTTGTTTGCCTCACAGTAGATATGCCCCTGGTCACACTGATAACAAAAATGAGTGACCAATCATTATAAAGGGAAATGCCACCAGATTGCCTCTGGAACTCTGGTGCCAATAGGCATTAGGGATGAGCCAACGGTTTGGTCTGAACTTACAGCGGAACTGAAGGCATTTTCCTAAAATGTGTGAGCAGGCAGGTTAATGATAGCTTTTTTGCTTTTTGTGTGGGAGGTGCCCCTTAAAATCCACACCAGAAAGGCCTGGAATGTATTTCCTGGGGACATCACACATTTATTTTGTTTTTTGCATGGGGTAGCCTCTTAAAAGCCATATAAGAACCAAAGGGGCTTGTAGCCATTTTTTTTGGGGGGGGGGGGGGGGGGCTCTATGCAATTTTTGTCATTCTTTCTGTAGGATGTGCTATTTACAAATGAAGTGACATTTACAAAGAAAACAAATTATACATTTTGAATTGCCAGCGAATTGCCAGCTTATGTGAATAAAAAAAAGCAACCACACCCTTCCAGATGTCCCTAAAATATTCCTAAGATCCTATGCCTAATGTATTTTGGAGGTCCTTTTGAGGGGTCTGTATGCCATTGGTTTTTTTCTTTTTGTTTTTTGTTTGTTTTTTGTTTTTAATAGAAGCCAGCATGGAAATGCTGGCAATTTAAAATACCGTACTTTCTTTTTCCATTGAAAAAGTCAGTGCTGCTGCAGCCATTTCTGTGCATTACAGAGATGTGTCCCTTCATAGGCAGGATTAGGGCACCCTCCAAGGCAGGTTATTTAAAGGAATTGGGAATTTCAAATGTGTCCTTCTAAACATTAAGCCTGCACTACAAGGGTTAAATGTCCTTAGGCTAAATATAGATAACATTTCCAGTTACTACTATATCCACTCTAATATAAATAACATAAATAGTGAAGTGCTTCAATTCATTATGTACCAACTATTCATTCTAGCTCATATGTGAAAAAAAAACATACAATCAAAGTGCAATCCATGAGAACACAAAAAATAACCAATAATAAAAAAAATTATATTCAGTATGTGGAATAGAGAATAATAAAATTAATTATATATATATATATATATATACCGAGAGAGATGTCGATCACATAAACACGCGACAAGACTTACAACATAAATAGACCTGAATTGTGCCTTGGTGGTCTGGTCGTTGTGCCAAGAAAAGGGGGCATGCCATAGGTAAGCAATGGGTAGTTTATGAAGAAGGATGTGCTGAGAAGTACCCTGAAAAAGGGAAGGGCGGGAGGGTATCGCGCACTGGAACCGACAGAGAGCATGGGCCAGTGAGCTGCTTAAATACCCTCCGGGCTCCTCCCATAAATTCAGGCCACCATACCGTCCTTCTTATTTATGGTCGTGGCCCTATGACCGAGAGGGATTTGGGTAACATAATCACGCGACAAGACTTACAACATAAATAGACCTGAAGTTTGCCTTAGTGGTCTGGTCGGTATGCCAAGAAAAGGGGGCAAAAGACTCAGATAGGGGAATAACTCTTAACTGATTCTTGTGGTTATTGAGCCAGCTTGGTGAAGGCTTGTGCCATTTCTTCCTGAGGATTTGGGATGTATGTGGCAAAACAAGCAGACTACCATCGGCCTAGTTTCTTGATTACATGGTTTGATACTCCCTGTTGGGAGGCAGCTGAGGCTGCTCCAATCCGGACGGAATGTACAGAGAACTGACTCGGGTTGAAACCCAAGTTGCTTAGAAGGATCCTGACATGCTTGATAAACTGGCTGCCACTCAGGGGCTGGATAGAAAGGGTAGCAACGAGCTACCATCAGATTGACTGGGTAGGTGGGACAGTAGTCAGTCGAGCACTGTCACTGGGCACCAGGCGTTGTTAGTCTGAAACAGGTTGATGTCAACCCTGGGGCCTGTTTGCTGCGTTTTGCAGACTGTGAGATGAAGGGTGTAATGGCTCAGAAAGCGAGCCAGGTGGCGTCCGAGCAGTGTCTGACTGTCAGAGCCACTGATGGTAAATTCACTTGGTCGTAGGAAACCATAGAAGGCCTGGTAGATGGCCGCCTGGATGACTAGGCTGGGCAAAGCCCCAAACGGAGAACGAGTAAGAATTTTAGACATGTCCCTGAAGAGGGCACTCGTGATAGGTAGGCGTTTGCCATTGACTACGGGTTTGTGCTTCTGTATGCCCTGTAGGAGGGACTTGACTGCATGGGCCGAGAATACTGATGATTTACTGGGGTCCTGTAAGGACAGGAAATGCTGGACGTCGGCTAAGTATACCCTGATAGTATTGTGAGTAAGGGCCAGCTGCGTGTGGCAATATGATATAAAGACTAGGACGTGTCTAATGTCGCCTATCGCTGCTCCCAGGCAAGAGGCCAAAAACTTGCAGTAAGTGTTCCATGCAGTGCGATAGGTGTTCAGTGCGTTGTGTGCCAAGGAGTGGGTAATGAGCTGGGTTGCATTGGTGAGATGCGACTTCAGTCCATCGTTAGCAACGACCAGGGTGGGACAGGAGTAGTTGTTGGGCAGGCTCTAGGCTCCTGCTGGAAAAACAAAGTAAAATTGAAACGGACAGTGCATCAGCTCCGATTTTGCATTGCCTGGAATATGTCTACAGAAGATATTAAACTGGTGACGGAGTGGCAGCTGCGCGAGCCTGCGCAGGAAGGACATGATGAGGAGTGACTAGGGGGTCTATCTTTATTGATGATGTTGGCCGTGACCTGATTGTCCGTGGTGAAGAGCACCATCTGTCCTGTCCAAGTGTGGCCCCAGACCTAGGCAACTGCCACGATGGGGTACAGCTCGAAGAGTGATGAAGACTGGGTGAAAGCACAAATTTAAGAGAATTTCTGGGGGTCAAGGTTCGGCAAACCACTGGCGGCCGAAAAATGGCCATGAAGCCCGTGGAGGCTGTGGCATTGGTAAGCACCCATGGTGGCTCGGCTGACACTGCTAGGATGAACATTGAAATGCCGTTCCAGCTGGTAAGGAACTTGTTCCACATAGCTAAGTCTGCTACTGCTGCTTGGTCTAGTTTGAGAACTTGGTCTGAATCTTGCACTGGTGTGAGAAAGACTAAAAGCTGTGATATAAAGGACTGTCCTGGAGGAATAACACTCATCGCGAAGTTCAGCCTCCATAGTAAGGATTGCAACTGCCTCATAATGCACCCTTGTGCATTATATAATAATGGCACGTGTGTCCAGAGTGACACTAGGAGGGTGATAGAGTGTCCCGGTCTTCCACTTTATGCTCGGCTATGGGCACGTTGAGATTGCTGAACACTATTCTCAATCTGTCTAGATTTGCCGGTGGTGTGCCTGGTTGTTCGGTGAGCAGGAAGTCATCGAGGTGGTGGATAACTGTCTGACAGTGGGCCTGGTGTGACTTTACCTGATATGAACTGGCTCACCCCTGTCATGCGACTGACCCTGGTGAAGATGCGAACTGTACGTACTTCCCCTCCTATTTTTTTTTTTTATCTGGGGAGATAAAGTCCAACCTGGTGTTGGATGGAAACCTAAACTAACCTCAGGGAGAAAGACAGAGAAAGGATGAGTGGCCCGCGTGCCACTGGAGATGAATGGCCAACTGGGTGCCGCTGCGTGTTTGTGTGAGGGTCTCAATGGGTGTCGGGTTTGCAGAGACGATATTGCTTTTGCAAGAGTCTCAATGAGTGTGAGGCTGCTGAGACGATATTGCATTTGCAAGCGTCTCAGCAAGAGTGTCAGGCTGCTAAGATGATTTGTCTGCCTGCAAGGGTCTCAATGACTGTCGGTTGCTGGGGCGAGACTGCATGGTCACAAAGGTCTTGAGGAGTGGGAGGTTACTCAAGGTGGTATTGCGTGGTTGCAAGGGTCTTGATGAGTGTGAGGCTGCTGAGACGGTATTGCGTTTGCAAGGTTCTCAACAAGGGTGTCAGGCTGCTGAGACGATTTTGTGTGGTTGCAAGGGTCTCAACAGGTGTCAGGTTGCTGGGCTGAGATTGCGTGGTGAAAAGGGGTTTTGTATTTATTTATTTTTAATTTTATTCTTATTCATTTATTTATTTTGACAAGTGATAGGTTGCTGAGACAATATTGCGTTTTGGAAGGGTCTCAACAAGGGTGACAGGCTGCTGAGACGATTTGCATGGTTGCAAGGGTCTCAACAGGTGTCAGGTTGCTGGGCCCAGATTGCGTGGTGGCAAAGGGTTTTTTTTTTAATTGTATTTTTTTTGATGAGTGAGGGGTAGCTGAGACGATATTGTGTTTTGCAAGGGTCTAAACAAGGGTGTCAGGCTGCTGAGATGATTTGCATGGTTACAAGGGTCTCAACAGGTGTCAGGTTGCTGGGCCCAGATTGCGTGGTGGCAAAGGGGGTTTTTTTTTTGTTTGTTTTTTGATGAGTGAGGGGTAGCTGAGACGATATTGTGTTTTGCAAAGGTCCCAGCAAGAGTGACAGGCTGCTGAGACAGTTTTGCATGGCTGCAAGGGTCTCAACGAATGAGAATTGGGTTACTGAGAAAAGGATAGCAACACCTGGTTTGTTTGGTGGCTTACCGTACCCCTATGCGGGCCGTATAAGGGATAAGGACAACATCCATTCGATTCATAGGTTCCGTAGGGGGAACTAACGAACAACATGGGAGACAATGAATGATAACGAATTGATACCATATAAAGAATGTGGTAAGGAATCTTACCTGCGACAGTGAACCATGCGAGCGGTTTGTGGCCGACTGTGGCGGGAGTATCGGGAAGGTGTGGCGTGATGCTTTGCACAAGGCAAAACAACAAGTTTGGTGTGGAAAAATAGAATGCGAGAAGTGCTTATGAATGATTCGTACGTTGCGGGATCCGAACACATAGTATGGGAACACTGCAAGTGGCTATGATTTGACACGACAACATGGTAACGAATCCTACCTGCGACAATGGCGGTGCGACTGGGTCTGTATCGGTCTGAAGTGGATATGCAACATATCCGAAGAAAGTGGTGTGGCACCATGCATGATGCACACAAGATAACTTGTTTTGGCAAGTAACAGGGGGAAGATCCGTGTATGAACGATTCATAAGTTCCAGCATGAAGTGCTCTAGAATTTCCTGGTAGAGGGCTGCGCTGACTTTGGACTTGATAAAACACAGTGCACCAACGCCAGCAGATGACATGGCTCCCAAAATCGTCACTGACTGTGGAAACTTCACACTGGACCTCATGCATCTTGGATTCTGTGCCTCTCCATTCTTCCTCCAGACTCTGAGACCTTGATTTCCAAATGAAATGCAAAATTTTCCACAGTTCGTGATGATTAGGGGAGCCATGTCATCTGCTGGTGTTGGTCTACTATGTTTTATCAAGTCCAAAGTCAGCGCAGCCCTCTACCAGGAAAGTCTAGAGCACTTCATGCTTCCCTCTGCTGACCAGCTTTATGGAGATGTTGATTTATTTTTCCAGCAGGACTTGGCACCTGTTCACACTGCCAAAAGTACCAATATCTGGTTTGATGATCATGGTATTACTGTGCTTTGATTGGCCAGCAAACTCGCCTGACCTAAACCCTATAGAGAATCTGTGAGGTATTGTCAAGAGGAAGATGAGACACCAGACCCAACAATGCAAACGAGCTGAAGGCCGCTATCAAAGAAACCTGGGCTTCCATAACACCTCATCAGTGCCACAGGCTGATCGCCTTCATGTCACACCACCTTGATGCAGTAATTCATGCAATAGGAGCCCCGACCAAGTATTGAGTGCATACTATACTGTACATGGACATACTTTTCAGTAAGCAAACATTTCTGTATTAAAAATCCTTTTTTTTTAAATTTGTCTTATGTAATATTCTAATTTTCTGAAATACTGAATTTTGGGTTTTCACTAGCTGTAAGCCATAATCATCAAAATTAAAAGAAAGAAATGCTTGAAATATATCACTCTGTGTGTAACGCATTTATATACTATGTATGAGTTTCACTTTTTGAATTGAATTACCGAAATAAATTAACTTTTTGATGATATTCTAATTTTAGGAGATGCACCTGTATACATTTGTCCTTGTGTCACGTGTCTATTTAATGCACATATATTCTGTTTTGATTCTATTTTCAATTTTGATTCTATTGTCCTTTTCTTTGAAGTATTAATAGTCCTCTCCACCAGTGTAAAATCACCTTCAAGTGCGTTTGGATATTGCTAGTATTTACACTGTGTTTGCCCATCACCAGTGTTATACCGCTCTAACCATTTTAATTGGACCCAATATTTATTTAAGTAATTCAGTCAATAGCGCTCTTTCCCTTTTCACATAGGATATATGTATTCCTCTGTATGCCTCCATTTATCATCAGTGTGAGTACTAGACATGTGCAATTCGTTTCGTTCCGAATTCGATTTTTAACAAATTTCGACAAATTCGTTAAAACGGAAACATCAAAATTATGAAAACCTGTTTAACAAATTCTTCCAAATATTCGTAAATTCTAAAATTCGTAAATTCGAATATTAGAAAATTCGTAAATTCTTTGAATTCGTAAATTCCTAAATTCGAAAATTCGGAAATTCGGAAATTCGGAAATTCGAAAATCTGAAATAATAACTATTAAATTCTAGGTATTGGAATTTCCTTTCAAATTTGGCTGTTAGTGAACATAACGAATACGAATTTATCCAAAGTTACGAATTATCAAAATAACGAATGCCATATCTAAACGAATGGAACGCAATGAATTAATAATACTAAATAACAGTAATAATAATAATAATAATAAAAAACGTTTTATTATTATTATTATTTATTATAAATTAGTTCCGTTCCATTTGTTTAGATGTGGCATTCGTTATTTTGGATAATTTGTAACTTTCATGATTACTTAGTGCCCTTGTTCCTCATTCCAGCACCCGGGTGTTGCTTTTCCCCTGTCTGTGTTCACCTGCAAGGTGATTGATCTGGTCAGTCACCTGATATAAGCAAACCGAACACTCTATCCCTTGCTTGTGATAGAGACTGTTACCTGCATTGTTCCTGTTCAAGCCTCCCGTTTGTCTGCCCTGCTTGGCTGTTGAATTTCCCTGTGTATGACCCGGATCAGATATTGGACTATTCCCTGAACTCAGCCTGCCTTATCACCTAGACCAGGGGTCTTCAAACTGCGGCCCTCCAGGTGTTCAAGAACTACAATTTCCATCATGCCTAGTCATGTCTGTGAATGTCAGAGTTTTACAATGCCTCATGGGATGTGTAGTTCTGCAACAGCTGGAGGGCCGTAGTTTGAGGATCCCTGACCTACACTGTCATTGGATCGGGTATTGGACTATTCCCTGAACTCAGCTTGCCTTATTACCTGGACCAACATAGAACCACGCTATCTGTCTGCTAAACTGCAAGCAGTCTGTTGTTTGCTCTGTTCACGTCTGCCCTGATGTGGTGGGTAGGGCAACCAAGTACAGGTAGGCCTGCTTGTCTTAAGGAAATTGGGGGCTGCTATAGGTGAAGCACACCGCTGACCAGTTGCCCATGTATAACTCTTGTGTAGCCAGTACCAGTCACGTGCCTTTATTAGAGTCCTATTCAGATCCTGATTATGACAACGAACACTGAAAGTGCACTTGGAAGTAAAGTTGTTGAAGATCCGAGGGAGACATGCAAGGAAAATAAAAAACAGCATTTTAGCTTGCACATGATTGGATGATAAAATCAGCAGAGCTTCCACTCATTTCAGATCTACCCCTTAGATTTAGAGCGACTGCACTTCCAAGTGCACTTTCAGTGCACTTTCAAGTGCACTTGCAGTGCAAAGTGGATTTGCCTTTCGTAAATAACCCCCTATGTATCTTTATACGACTCTGTTATAACAAAAGACGCTGACAAGTTTATTGAATTTTCTACAGGCCACCTCTCCAGCCAATTGCCACAGCCTGAACCCTCTCCTCCTAGAAACCGAGCTTGTCCGTTGTCTTGTAGCCTCGAGCCCTGTTTGGAAACTTCCTCTAAATTCTCAGTAGTCAAGCCCCATGGATTACCCCTACCTGTTGCTAAACTCCTTTGGACTCCCAGCCATGCTAACTTGTCCGCAAGTTCCACTGTTGCTACGCCTGGCGATGCGATTCAGACAGTCACTACGTCTGGCGATGCGATTCAGACAGTCGTTATGCCTGGCAATGCGATTCAGACTGTCGGTGCATCTGGTGTTGCGATTCAGAAAGTTGCTACACCTGGTGATGCAGCCCAGTCGGCCACTGCATCAATTCTGCCAGTTCAGCCCATGCCCATTGAACTTTCTGCTTTTTCTTATTCTGGACTCTCTAGCGATGCAATTCAGACAGTTGCTACACCTGGCGATGCGACCCAGTCGGCCACTGCATCAATTATGCCAGTCCAGGTCATGCCCATTGAACTTCCTGCTTTTTCTTATTCTGGACTCTCTGGTGATGTCATTCAGACAGTCGCCACATCTGGCAATGTGGCCCAGTCGGCCACTGCATCAATTATGCCAGTCCAGGTCATGCCCACTGAACTTCCAGCTTTTCATTTTCTGGACTCTCTGGTGATGCGATTCGGACAGTCGCTATGCCTGGCGATGCGATTCAGACAGTCACTACACCTGGCGATGCGGCCCAGTCGGCCATTGCATCAGTTACGCCAGTCCAGCTCATGCTCATTGAACTGCCTGCTTTTTCTTATTCTTGACTCTCTGGTGATGCGATTCAGACAGTTGCCACATCTGATGATGCGGCCCAGTCGGCCACTGAATCAGTTATGCCAGTCCAGCCCATGCCCACTGAACTTCCTGTTTTTTCCTGTTCTTACTCCGGACCTTTTGGTGGTGTGACTCAGACAGTCGCTGCGCTTGGCGATGCGGCTCGGTCGGCCACTGCATAAATTGTGCCAGTCCGGCCCATGTCCATTGTGCCCGCTGCTTTTTCTTATTCAGGGCTTTCTGTAACCTGGGCTTACCCTACTTCTACTACACCCATTCTAACCGGTCTAAGAGGTTCAATCCACCCTTTTGATAAATTGCCTCATTCGGCCAGGTGGGGCTTTCAATCTTTTTTTTTCAGGGCTCTCTGTATTCCGCTCATGTTTCAGTTGTCCGGCTTGACCCCGGTGACAAGTCCCCTGCTAACCAGCCTGACCCCGTGGATCCACGGACCTCTGTCCAGTCTGATGGTCCTGTGCTGGATGTCCAACTGGTCTTTGAGGGTCCGGGGGCCCCTCCTCAGAGGTGCGGGTAATGTCATGATCACTTAGTGCCCCTGTTCCTCATTCCAGCCCTCGGGTGTTGGCTGTTGCTTTTTCCCTGTCTGTGCAAGGTGATCGATCTGATCAGTCACCTGATATAAGCAAACCGAACACTCTATCCCTTGCTTGTGATAAAGACTGTTACCTGCATTGTTCCTGTTCAAGCCTCCCGTTTGTCTGCCTTGCTTTGCTGATGGATTTCCCTGTGTATGACCCGGATCTGATATTGGACTATTCCCTGAACTCAGCCTGCCTTATTACCTAGACTGTCATTGGATCAGATATTGGACTATTCCCTGAACTCAGTCTGCCTTATTACCTGGACCATCTTAGAACCACGCTATCTGTCTGCTGAACTCCAAGTAGTCTGTTGTTTGCTCTGTTCGCGTTAATCTACTGCCATCCTGGGTCATCCCGATAGATACTCGTATGTTGGACCCAAAAGAGATTATTACTGATAGTGCTCACTGTATATTAGGCTTTACTTTTAATAAAATGTAAAAGATTACATTCACATTATATTTAAATAGAATTGCCTGTACATTCCCTTAAGGATGCACCCACTGTGTACCTCCAACAAAATGGTGTTCCGCACACTTCCGGTCAAGGCGTGACATCACCGGCTCCTTCACCCTATGCGTTACATCACCACATCAATTGACTTCGTCAGGTGCAATACTTACCTTATTTTATGCTCCGACAGGCTCCCTCCATAGATTAGGTCATCAAGTACAATGTAGCGACAATAACCTTCCATGGGAAATGGAACAGGTTGGCCTTCTGGAAGCTAAATAAACTATGTTACAGAGGTCTCAGAAAAATGTTTGTGTAAAAAGCTACTGACAGACTGCTCAAATATGTCCGTTTTGATTTTGCTCACAGTTCCACTTTAAGTAACTGGACTTAGAGTGAAAACTTGTACCTCTATGTACCTCATAGTAAACTAACCCTGCCTGGTTTTCTTATTCAAGCATTAGTCTACGCAAGTCTTGAGAGTTGAAAGGCATGGGAGTAACTGTAAATTTGACAAAAGCAACAGAGTAACCACATAAAAAGGATTCTTTGAGACTTCAGACTATGTGCACAACTGTGTACCACTTGTCCAAATTGTCCAACGGAAGGATATGGTAATAGGATCTACATGAATATAAAGGGATTTAGGAAGACTGAAAGCATCATATACCATGTATGACATGTTTGCCATACTAGTAGATAATTCAGTGGGTTATCTAATCAGAAATAATGTTAGAATTATTAACTTTATATCAGGTTGTTAAACATTAGAAAACACATAGGTAGCAACTTTTGGAAGACTTCCATTATTATACCTTATGTGTGGAGAAAAAAATCCAGCCTAAAAAACAATTTGTATGATAACGATGTACATCAACTGACCATGTAACATCTAAGCATCTAAGTCATTCAACTATCTGAATACAATTTGTACCACATACTTTACAATTAAAGTGAAAAAAGCAGCTCGGTTCTAAATAGGAATTCAAATTTCTTTGACACTATAGGGCTAAGCCTTAATAGGGATGTAGCCAGGTGCTGGCTAACTTTTCCTGTGTCATCGTGGGACATTCTGTAACACCAGCTGCAGTGAGCCTGTTTCCCACTGGTGCTTAGCCTGGACACTGTGTTATCATCTCCTGAATGCAGAGCAAGCAGAGACCACAGCTGAGAGCAAGGGATCATGGGTTATGTGGTCCGAGGAGCCAGGATTTGCATTGGAGCCAGACTGCTGCAGACTACAAGTTCCAGCCAACTGGGAGACAGAGAAGAATGAGGACATAAATAGTCTGGTCCAGGGAGGAGTCTTTCCATGGCTTTTATTTGAGAGCAGGGATCCGGCCGCTCTGGGGGATGCCAGTAGGTGCCATGGACTAGACAGCATGGAGTGTCTCCAGCGAGTGAGCAAGCAGATCCGCCATTGCCAGCCCCCTATCAGCTGAGTGACTGTCGGTACACCACAGCTGAATCCCAGAGTTGCTAGGTGCCTGGGGCAGGCATCCTTCACTGGTTGCAGATTCTTCAAGAATTTGTTGCGTGAAATCCTATTCCCTTGAGCTTTGGTATTCATAAGATTGTTGAGCGGGCAGAAGCCCACTCTTTGCACAGCCTACACAGACACTGCATGCAGACACCTTTATCCTATCTCTAAATTAAAGTGGATGTAAACCCAATGTCATCCTTTCTAAACTACTGCCATAGGAGTTATCTGTAAGGATATACATGCCTCTTTACCTGTCAAATGTCTCCCCTCTGTCTGTTATGAGACTCGAAAAACTGCAGATTCTATGGGTGGGTCTGTTGTCTGGAGCTCGGTGGGTGGAGTTGTGATGTCAGTAGACTCCCCGCCCACCTCTACACTCCCCTTATCAATATGCATTTTCTCCTGTGTATTTCTAACACTGAACTTCTGCTATGATCTCTAACATCCAGTGAAAAGACAGGAAAGTAACCACATGACTTCAGCATGCCAAATCATGCTGAGGTGTAGAACAGCCAATCCTTGCAGAGGTGCTGAAGAAAGGAGTGGGGGGTGGGAATTAAAAAATAATGCATGTCTTAGGCTAGTGCACGAGATATGTAAATCACCTGTCACTCACAGCAAGGGGGAGGATTTGACAAAGTTTTTCTCTTTGTCAAGATTTATCTCACTGAACAATAAAAGAGGATCGCTCAGAGCTGGATTAATTCTTTTTGGCAAGACTGGGCTCAAATGATAGGAAATCTTATACTCTACATTATGACATCAAAAAAAAAATTTTTTGGGGCTTACATCCACTTTAAAGCCTCAAAAAGGAAACACTGTGCACATGCTATTTTATGTTGCTGGTCGCCATTGCACAGCAATCCTTCTGGGCCCCTGTTGAGCTAGTTGAAGACACTGAACATCTACATCACAGGGACTCCTTCACTCTCCTCTTCTCCTCCTACTTAAAGGACTCTGTGCACAATATCTGCACACTTTAAGGGGAACTCTACTCAGAGATTATGTATTGCATTTCTTGTAACTTCTTGTTTTATAATTGTGCCACAAAGTTTGTTGGGCCTGTAGCATCAGGATTTGAAGGGAGCAGTCTGACATGAAAGGTAATTCCCTTTTATACCTGGGGTCATATGTTCTTTCAGGATCTGCTGGATACTACTTGTTGACGTATTGTGATTTTCTTTGCATTGCAAACCCTTTGCATATTTACCAAGAGTAATGCAGTGTACACACGAGCGGACTTTTCAGCATCAAAGGTCCGACTGTCTTTCCGACGGACTTTAGACGGAGTTACGATGGACTTTGGAACGACCGGACTTGCCCACACACGAACGGACTGAAGTCCGTTCGAAAGTCCGTTGGTTTGAACGTGATGACGTACGAAGGAACTAGAATAAGGAAGTTCATAGTCAGTAGCTAAAAGCTGCCCTTGCGTCCTTACAGACTAGCGGATTTCTCAATAGGAACTGGGTTCGGCGGAGTTCCGGCGGAAAGATTTGAAACATGTTCCAAATCTAAAGTCCGTCTGATTTTCAACAGAAAAGGTCCGCTGCAGGTATGATGAAGCCCACACACGGTCGGATTGTCCGACGGATTCGTTCCATCGAACCAGTCCGATCGAAAAGTCCGCCTGTGTGTACGCAGCTTAAAAGTTTAACACTGAAAGATATCTGCATTAATTATTCTTGTTCTTATCTGCTTCAATAATCATAAGTAAAATACTTGTTTACTTTGCTACAGTCTGGTGTCTGTGTAATTGCATTATCACTTTGAAATATGTCTGAATCCAGGGTGTCGGGAGGCTTGCAAGCTCAGGACAACCTTTGGGGCCAGTCATCCTCCAGCAACTCTCATGGGGGTGACGCTACAGGGATAAAATAGTCTTCTATAGGGGTAATAATTTGTCAAGTTTTTATTGCTGTCCATGAGACCACAGGGAAAAATTCAGCTCCCTTCCTGTCCATTTGACAACAGGGCAAGAAGTGACCTAGGATAGGAAGACACATACAGTACACATAACCTGACAGAGGTTCTAATCCTTTCCCATTTTACAAAAAAAAAATCCCAGTCTCCTTTATAGAGAGCTTCTTAAATCTCCCTGATATAGACACAGTCTGCAAATAAAACCAAGGTGGGGATTATAGTCTTTTCCCACTCTAATGTCATGGGAGGTGGGAATGAGATACACCTATTAGCACAAAGTACCATAATAAGGATAACATATTTGAATTGAACCCAGGGAGAAAAATAGTACACTCCCAGATAGGGATGAGTTGAATGACTCCAATTTTATTTCCAGAAGATATAAAATAGGAACAAAAAAATTATTGCTTAAACCCAAAAATGCTTTTTTCACCACTTTTCCTTAATTGGCTTTTCAAAAAAAAGCCCAATGCAATAACTTAGATGTTGGATGATAGACATGGGGTCTATTTACCTATGATTTAGTTGATAATGTGTGAATTTTGGGTAGAAGTTGTGTGAATCAAAACTCTGATAAATAAACTTCCTTTTTAGTATAAAACTTTTTTATGAAAAAGTTATATATTTCTTTAGAGGTCTATACATCACATCAGAAAGGCGAGGGGTGCAATTGAGGCAGAAGTAGGATGGGGGGATTATTTTCAAAAGAAGGACATCTGTTCAAAATAAGGGACAATTTGGAGTTATGTTATTTTGAACTTATTGCGCAATGTATAAATGAATGACTTGGATTGTGGTAACATGCCATCTTCCAGGTCATTGATACATGCTACTGTTGATAATGATACTACAACTATTAAAATAGAAACGATAAACCTATAAAGGCAATTTTAAGATGGACTGTAGTGTATAATAACAGTACTGTTACGGTGGCCATGCATTATACAATTTCCTTATTCAATTTCTTAGCTCTACCTTTAACTATGTAGTACAAGGGCCTGCCTGATTGCATACAAATTGAAAGTGTTCAGGTTTGACCTCATATTATATGGTTTTGGTAAATATAAGGGAAAATTATACTTTGTACTGTTGGGTATTAAAATTAAATTAAGGAGCAAAGCTATGTAATTGTGAATAAAGAGACTATCACCAGCATAGAAAATTGCAGGTAAAAGGCTAAAGCACAGAAAATCAAGTATTATAAATGCTTATTTGCATCATTTTTTACTTTCCATGCACCTTTTTTTTTTTTTTTACTTCTCAGTGCTGGCCAAGCTCCTCTACCCCCTCCCCTCTTTACATACATTTGTAGCTGCTAGAGAAGTTTAAAAAGGGAATACTATAGAGCATGAGTGCTCAACCTGTGCCTCCCCCAGCTGTTGCAGAACTACAATTTCCATCATGCCTCTGCCTTTGGGACTCATGCTTGTAACTGTCAACCTTGCAATGCCTCATGGGACTTGTAGTTTTTGCAAACAGCTGGAGGGCCACAGGTTGAGCACCCATGCTATAGAGCAGGGATCTCCAAACTACGGCCCTCCAGCTGTTGCAGAACTACACGTCCCATGAGGCATTGTAAAACTCTGACATTGACAGACACGACTAGGCATGATGGGAATTGTAGTTCCTGAACTACTGGAGGGCCATAGTTTGGAGACTCCTGCTATAGAATGTCACTTGAGTGACAGCTTGAGTCTGTTGGTGCTGCTGACATCACATTCAAAATGGTGGTACCTAGCAGCAGTCTCGGGGCTTTTGAAGCTCTACACAAGGAAGGTTTTTTACAACTAAATAACGCAAAAAATATGTTAAATGGACATATAATCTTTTAGGAAGACTCTAAAATGAATGATGTGGCAACAAGGTCTCTTTAACTGCAAATAGTTCTAGCCCTGCACTAGGCCTGAAAATTACCCTATAATAGCCCTAGTAAGGTGTTCATACATGATAAGCTTCCAACAGTGATCTTAGTTGCTATATTGCATATTTGCTTGGCTACATCAATAAAAATTCTTGAAACTGTAGGGCAAAGGTGTACAATCATTTCATTGCATTCCTACCCCAGTGAAATGTGTCATTCTAAGACAGTTATTTATTGTTTTGTGTGTAAATATGTTACATGTTCCTTATACACTTCTTAATATATTGCATATCAGCACTTGGATGTAACCGGTGTTAATCATTTTTTTTTTTAATAGTCATGTTCAAGGGCACATGTATACATAGCAGATAACATTTTACATGTGCAATGAAAAATGTAGCCCCGGTAGAACATCTTCCTATACCACTTCCCCTGTGTTTCTAGGCTGCTGTTATTGAGGTGACTGTGATCTTATTTTAGTTGAGCTCTATTGGAGGAAAATTCTATTGGGTGGATTTGAGTTTTCATCTTATAGCCTATTGTTGCCCATAACAATATTAACTGTGGTACCCACTGATGATTATGTTCATATGCAAATTGTGACAAATATGTGGAAATGTGACAAATATGTTGTTGTACAAATAAGCTGGCATCTTACAGAAATCTCATGAGAATGGCCAACCTAAGAATTAATATTAGAAACATGTATCCACACACAGTAATGATATTACCATATATAAGAAGGATAAAAACAAAGCATATGGTTATGTTTTCATTTGAGGCCTCATCCACGCTTTTAGCCCAGGTTCACACTGAGCTGCGGGAATGAAGCCAACTCGCACGATTTCACTCCCGCATGTCAGTCCCAATTTCGGACGCGATTTCAGAGACATCTGTGCAGGTTTCTAAACAGATGTCAATGTAAATCGCAGCCTGAAATCGCAAAAAGTAGTACAGAAACTACTTTTTGAAAGGATGGTGCCATTGACGGCAATTGCTGCCAATTTGACATGTCAAATCGTATGTCAAAACGCTCCAGTGTGAACCAGGGCTGACAGGCATTTAGTGTAAGCCTGTAAATACACCTGTATGTTAGCCTAGAGATTTACTAAAACTGGGCACTCAGAATCTGGTGCAGCTGTGCATGGCAGCCAATCTGACTCTAACTTCAGCCTCTTCAATTAAGCTTTGGAAATAAAACCTTGAAGGAGATTGATTTCTATGCAGAGCTCTGCCAGATTTTGCACTCTCCAGTTTTAGTTCATGGACACAGGCATTTTAGAAGAAAAAAAGAAACATCACCAGTGAGTTCAGAAGAGGAGCGTTTGGGCATGAATGCACATAAACATGCATAAGTGCACGTCACGCTAGACACATTTACGTACGTTTATGCGTTAATGCATTCTAATGACCAAAATAAATTCAGATTCTGGCCAATAAAATACATAAACGCCAAACGCGTGAATGTGCCTAGACGCATGTGCAAAACACAGCTGTTACTGCCTTTGGAAGGCAGCTTTTCTCTTGCCAGGAGAAAAGGAGCAAGGAGCTCAGCTAAAGCTCAGTGTGCTTGAAGCCTTAAAGCAAAATAGAATTTCTTATAATCACAGATAATTTAAGTTATGTATTTCTTAAAAGACATAATATTTATTTTAAATGCAATTAATAAATACTCAAAATTTACTTGAGAATTCAACCTCTTGTAATCACCTGTACAGAAGCATTGCATGGGGAAGGACTATGAGCCAATCAATGTCCTACATGCACAAGTGCTGACAAGGATATACTGAGAGAAGGAGAAAGTAGAAAGATGGCTTTGTCAGTCTATTGATCACCCCTGGTACATTTGAATGCTAGAGTGAGGTGACCAGGCTGTGTTGCCTAACTGCGGCACAGAAAAGTCGGGTCGCCATGCTGGTTCTGTTGTCTCTCAGGGCTGTGCAAATCTCAGTGCTGGATGGACAGAAATACAAATCCTTTAAGAGGTAAGAGGGCTCTCATACATTTCCTATTTGTCTGGAGCACAGTTTTACCCAATAGAGGACACCTGGCATGCAACACACACCTAAAAAGTCAAAGTACATAAGTAAGTAAGTGTAAAGTTTATTGGTTCATTCACATCCTGTTCTGTAAAAATAGAAAAGCTTAAGAGCAGCTTCGAAGATACCAGTCACCTTTCCCTTAAGGCCAGTCAGTCTACTGGTACTCGGATTTCCACAGGGCTTGATGCGCAATGCTATATTGGCAGAACTTGGACACTCCCCAGGCAGAGGTGGAATCACATACCGTAGATATGCTGGTGTATTGCTGGAGTGGCCAGGGCTAGAGGATGTTTGGATGCCAAACGTGATAAGGTCAGGACTGGCTAACAGCTGACAGAAACAGTCTGTTGCCCAAGCAAGGGTCGCAGATAAGGGTGGTCAGTAAAGTGGCCCATATCCAGGCAAGAGATCAGGGCAGGTGGCAAACAAAATATTATTTCATGTCAGGGGAAGAGGTCAGGACAGGTGGCAATATGCTTGGTTACAATATGCCTGACAACACCTTGACATGCCTCATTGGCTTTTTTGTGGCATTGGTGCAGTGAAGGCTTCTTTATGGCAACTCGACCATGCAGCTCATTTTTGTTCAAGTGTTGTCGTATTGTGCTTCTTGAAACAACTACATTGTCTTTTTCCAGAGCAACCTATATACAGTAGGGATCATTTAAGTTCAGTTTTTCTCCTCATTAATGTACACACAGCACCCCATATTGACAGAAAAACACAGAATTGTTGACATTTTTGCAGATCTATTAAAAAACAAAAACTGAAATATCACATGGTGCTAAGTATTCAGACCCTTTGCTGTGACACTCATATATTTAACTCAGGTGCTGTCCATTTCTTCTGATCATCCTTGAAATGGTTCTACACCTTCATTTGAGTCCAGCTGTGTTTGATTATACTGATTGGACTTGATTAGGAAAGCCACACACCTGTCTATATAAGACCTTACAGCTCACAGTGCATGTTAGAGCAAATCAGAATCATGAGGTCAAAGGAACTGCCTGAAGAGCTCAGAGACAGAATTGTGGCAAGACACAGATCTGGCCAAGGTTACAAAAAAAATTCTGCTGCACTTAAGGTTCCTAAGAGCACAGTGGCCTCCATAATTCTTAAATTGAAGACGTTTGGGATGACCAGAACCCTTCCTAGAGCTGGGCTGAGCTAACGGGGGAGAAGAGCCTTGGTGAGAGAGGTAAAGAAGAACCCAAAGATCACTGTGGCTGAGCTCCAGAGATGCAGTCGGGAGATGGGAGAAAGTTGTAGAAAGTCAACCATAACTGCATCCCTCCACCAGTCGGGGCTTTATGGCAAAGTGGCCCGACGGAAGCCTCTCCTCAGTGCGAGACACATGAAAGCCCTCATGCAGTTTGCTAAAAACACCTGAAGGACTCCAAGATGGTGAGACTTCAACCCAATTGAGCATCTCTGGAGAGACCTAAAAATGGCTGTCCACCAACGTTTACCATCCAATCTGATGGAACTGGAGAGGATCCGCAAGGAGAAATGACAGAGGATCCCCAAATCCAGGTGTGAAAAACTTTTTGCATCTTTCCCAAAAAGACTCATGGCTGTAAAAGGGTGCTTTTACTAAATACTGAGCAAAGGGTCTGAATACTTGGGACCATGTGATATTTCAGTTTTTCTTTTTAATAAATCTGCAAAAATGTCAACAATTCTGTGCTTTTCTGTCAATATGGGGTGCTGTGTGTACATTAATGAGGAAAAAACTGAACTTAAATGATTTTAGCAATATGGCTGCAATATAACAAAGAGTGAAAAATTTAAGGGGGTCTGAATACTTTCTGTCCCCACTGTAATCTCCTGATGTTACCTGTTGGTTTTTCTTTAAATCCCAAACAATTCTTCTGGCAGTTGTGGCTGTAATCTTTCATGGTCTACCTGACCTTGGCTTGGTATCAAGAGATCCCTAAATTGTCCACTTCTTAACCCTCCTGGTGGTATTCCAGAGTGTAGCTCAGGGTTAAATTTCAGTACCATTAGCTGTAATGCCGAGCCACACTCAGGATTGCATTGCAGAATCCTGGTACAGTGTACTTACCTTGTCACCAGGATCCTGAATCCAAATTTTCATGATTTCTGCCAGGGTATGCAAAGTTTTGAGCACCACTATATACTGTGTATATACAGTGGGTAAAATAGGTATTGAACACATCACCATTTTTCTAGACAAATATATTTCTAAGGGTGCTAGTGACATGAAATTTTAACCACATGTTGGTAAGTCATGCATGGCGGTTGGGTGCATTACTTATTGTTATCTTTGAAACAATTGTAGCTGCTAATTCCGGGTCTTTCTGAGGCTCTTCACAAATGGTCCTTGGCTCTTGGACAACTCTTCTGATAATTCTTTTGACTCTTCTGTCAAAAATCTTGCGGTTTATGGTGAAATGATGTTCTTTCCACTTCCGGATTATGGCCCCAACAGTGCTCACTGGAACATTCAGAAGTTTAGAAATCCTTCTGTAACCAATGCCATTAGTATGTTTTACAACAATAAGGTTGCAAGGTCTTGAGAGAGCTCTTTGTTTTTACCCATCGTGAGATGTTTCTTGTGTGACACCTTGGTAATGAGACACCTTTTATAGGCTATCAGTTGAGACTGAACCACTTAATATTAATTTGCACTGACAAGGAGCAGGATTGCTTTCTAATTACTGATAGATTTCAGATGGTGTCTTGGCCTTTTACACCTTTTTGCACCTCCCTTCCATTTTCCCTGTGTCATTCCATTATATTACACATAACTAGATTTCTGAACTTATTTGTGTTGGTTTCTATGTATGTATGGATTGCTACCATGGGTAGCATGGGCTGCTACCAACATGTGGTGAAAATTTCATGTCAATAGCACCTTTAGAAATATATTTACCTAGACAAATGGTGACGTGTTTAATACTTATTTCACCCGTTGTGTGTGTGTGTGTGTGTATATATATATATATATATATATATATATATATATATATATATATATATATATATATAAACATGAAATTTTCACCACATTTTTTACCTTATTGTTGCAAAACATACTGATGGCATTGGTTACAGAAGGATTTCTAAACTTCTGAATGTGCCAGTGAGCACCGTTGAGGCCATCATTTTGGAAGTGGAAAGAACATAATTTCACCATAAACCAGCCACCACCAGATGGTCCTGGTAAGAATTCTGCCAGAGGAGTGAAAAGAATTATCAGAATAGTTGTCCAAGAGCCAAAGAACACTTGTGGAGAGCTTTAGAAAGACCTGGAATTATCAGCTACAATTGTTTCAAAGAAAACAATGAATGCAAGTAATGCACACAACCGCCTTGGCCTGTATGCATGCTCACCATGCAAGACTCCATTGCCAAGAAAAAAAAAAGCATGTTGAAGCTTGTTTAAAGTTTGCTGCACAACATTTAGACAAGTCTGTGAAATACTGGGAGAATATCGTCTGGTCAGATGAGACCAAAATTGAACTCTTTGGATGCCATAATACACGCCATGTTTGGAGGTGAAATGGCACTGCACATCACCCCAAAAACACCATACCAACAGTGAAGTTTAGAGGTGGGAACACCATGGTGTGGGGCTATTTTTCAGCATACGGTACTGGCAATCTTCATGTCATTAAAGAAAGGATAAATGGAAAAATGTACCAAGACATTCTTGATAAAAATCTGCTGTCATCTACGGGGATAATGAATGAATGAATGAATGAATGATTTGTAAAGCAAATGCGAACTGAATCGCCTCAAGGCGATGAAATGAGGGTGGCCATTTAAGCAAGACATTGATCTCAAACACAAAGCCAAGGAAATTCTCAATTGGTTTCAAAGAAAGAAAATAAAGCTGCTAGAATAACCCAGCCAATCACTTGACTTGATGTCTATAGAAAATCTATGGAAAGAACTAAAGATCAGAGTTCAAAGAAGAGGCCAGCGGAACCTTCAAGATTTGAAGACTGTTTGTGTGGAAGAATGGGCCAAAATCACACCTGAGCAATGCATGCGACTAGTTTCTTCACACAGGTGGTGTCTTGAAGCAGTTATTACCAACAAAGGATTTGTATGAAGTATTAAATCAATTTTAGGTAGCGTGTTCAATACTTTTTCCCTGTGTCATTCCATTTTATTACACATAACTTAACCTTTAGAAATATATTTACCTAGAAAAATGGCAATGTGTTCAATACTTATTTTACCCGCTGTGTGTATATATATATATATATATATATATATATATAAAGTTTGCATACCCTGGTAGAAACTGAGAAATTTTGGCATTAATATTGAAAATATGACTGATCATGCCAAAAAACTGTCTTTTATTTAATGATAGCAATCACATGAAGACATTTGTTATCACATAGTTTTTTGGATGCTTTTTAAATAATAATGATAACAGAAATCACCCAAATGTCCCTAAAAAAGGTTTACATACCCTGGAATGTTTGGCCTTGGTACAGACACAGAAGGTGGCACACACAGGTTAAATGGCATTTAAAGGTGCATTTCCTACATTTGTGGCTTTTTAAATCACAATTAGTGTCTGTGTATAAATAGTCAATGAATTTGTTAGCTCTCACATGGATGCACTAAGCAGTCTAGACACTGAGCCATGAGGAGGTAGAAAAGAACAGTTAAAAGACCTGCTTAACAGGGTAATGACATTTTACAAAGATGGAAAAGGATATAAAAATATATCAAAAGCCATAAATATGGCAGTCAGTACTGTTTAATCACCTATTAAGAAGTGGAAAATTAGGGTCTCTTTTGATACAAAGTCAAGGTCAGGTAGACCAAGAAAGATTGCAGCCACAACTGTTGGAGGAATTGCTCAGGATACAAAGAAAAAAACCGCAGGAGAAATACAGGATCCCCAAATTTTCCACTTCTTATTAAGTGATTGAACAGTACTGACTGGCATATTCAAGGCTTTGGATATCCTTTTGTATCCTTTTCCATCTTTGTAACGTTACATTACCTTGTTACGCAGGTCTTTTGACTGTTCTTTTCTACCTCCTCATGGTTCAGTGTCTAGCCTGCTTAGTGCATCCATGTGAGAGCTAATAAACTCACTGACTATTTATACAGACACGAATTGTGATTTAAAAAGCCACAAATGTGGGAAATTAACCTTTAATTACCATTTTAATCTGTGAGTGCCACCTTCTGTGTCTGTATCAAGGCCAAATATTCCAAGGTATGTAAACTTTTGATCAGGGCAATTTGGGTGATTTCTGTTACCATTATGATTTAAAAAGGATCCAAAAAACTGTGTTAATAAATGGCTTCATGTGATTGCTATCCTTAAATAAAAGACATTTTTTTTGGCATGAATATTAATGCCAAAATTGCAAAATTTTTGCCAGGGTATGCACATTTTTGAGCACAACTGTATATATACAGTCAGGTCCATAAATATTGGGACATCGAACAATTCTAATCTTTTTGGCTCTATACACCACCACAATGGATTTGAAATAAAACAAACAAGATGTGCTTTAACTGCAGACTTTCAGCTTTAATTTGAGTCTATTTACATCCAAATCAGGTGAATGTTGAAGGAATTACAACAGTTTGTATATGTGCCTCCCACTTTTTAAGGGACCAAAATTAATGGGACAGATTAACAATCATCCGTCAAACTTTCACTTTTTAATACTTGGTTGCAAATCCTTTGCAGTCAATTAAAGCCGGAAGTCTGAAATGCATAGACATCACCAAACGTTGGGTTTCATCCCTGGTGATGCTCTGCCAGGCCTCTACTGCAACTGTCTTCAGTTCCTGCTTGTTCTTGGGGCATTTTCCATTCAGTTTTGTCTTCAGCAAGTGAAATGCATGCTCAATCAGATTCAGGTCAGCTGAATGACTTGGCCATTGCATAACATTCCACTTCTTTCCCTTAAAAAACTCTTTGATTGCTTTCGCAGTATGCTTCGGGTCATTGTCCATCTGCCCTGTGAAGCGCCGTCCAATGAGTTCTGAAGCATTTTGCTGAATATGAGTAGATAATATTGCCAAAAAACACTTCAGAATTCATCCTGCTGCTTTTGTCAGCTGTCACCTCATCAATAAATACAAGAGAACCAGTTCCATTGGCAGCCACACATGCCCACGCCATGACCCTACCACCACCATGCTTAACTGATGAGGTGGTATGCTTTGGATCATGAGCAGTTCCTTTCCTTCTCCATACTCTTCTCTTCCCATCACTCTGGTACAAATTGATCTTGGTCTCATCTGTCCATAGGATGTTGTTGCAGACTTGTGAAGGCTTTTTAGATGTTGTTTGGCAAACTCTAATCTGGCCTTTCTGTTTTTGAGGCTCACCAATGGTTTACATCTTGTGGTGAACCCTCTGTATTCACTCTGGTGAAGTCTTCTCTTGATTGTTGACTTTGACACACATACACCTACCTCCTGGAGAGTGTTCTTGATCTGGCCAACTGTTGTGAAGGGTGTTTTTTTTTCACCAGGGAAAGAATTCTTCGGTCATCCACCACAGTTGTTTTCTGTGGTCTTCTGGGTCTTTTGGTGTTGCTGAGCTCACCGGTGCGTTCTTTCTTTTTTAAGGATGTTCCAAACAGTTGATTTGACCACACCTAATGTTTTTGCTATGTTTCTGATGGGTTTGTTTTGTTTTTTCAGCCTAATGATGGCTTGCTTCACTGATAGTGACAGCTCTTTGGATCTCATATTGAGAGTTGACAGCAACAGATTCCAAATGCAAATAGCACACTTGAAATAAACTCTGGACCTTTTATCTGCTCCTTGTAAATGGGATAATGAGGGAATAATACACTCCTGGCCATTGAACAGCTGAGCAGCCAATTGTCCCATTACTTTTGGTCCCTTAAAAAGTGGGAGGCACATATACAAACTGTTGTAATTCCTACACTGTTCACCTGATTTAGATGTAAATACCCTCAAATTAAAGCTGAAAGTCTGCAGTTAAACCACATCTTGTTAGTTTAATTTCAAATCCATTGTGGTGGTGTATAGAACCAAAAAGATTAAAATTGTGTTGATGTCCCAATATTTATGGACCTGACTGTATGTGTGCGTGTGTACTATATATGCATTACTTTGTTATCTTAAATACCTAAATGATGACAAAGTTTATGCTGAATAAACAGATCTGTAACAGAAATGTAAAAATTGCTCTCATCCATAGGTGTGGAGCTAAAGTGGTTAAAGGATGTTGTCTATCTATCTATAATGTTTCTTGACATTTACTGCTTGCGTTGCCCTACAGCATATTTTCTCATCTATACAAATAAACAGGTGTTGAGCATTATCTCAAAAAAGAAAACAGAGTAGCATAACAAAGGGTAATTCACCTTTACAGCGGTCTCAGAGCAGCCGGTTATTTCAGACTGACTGTGCCCCTGTTTCTTTTGTTATAACAGTGCTGGAAGCCAAAGCAAACATTCAGCTGTTACACACACAAAATGCTGCTTGATTTGTCCGGCACAAGTGAACTGAAAATCCTGAAGAAGGGGAAAAAAAAAAAAAATCTTCTTCAACCAAAATGAAAAGCAGACGGTAGCCCTGGGCGTCTGCGGTTCGCAGTTATGTTCTGACAGTAACTGCTGATACCTCCTAAAGGAATTTACATTCTTTGAAGAAACACTGACAGGCCATTATAGGTTGCACTTTCTGAAGAGTGAAAAATGCATTTACTTATACATGAGGATAATTTCAATGTACTGCTTTAAAAAGTTTGACTTGAAATAATGACCCTAATGCAGTGTAAGGCAGGTGGCACCATATGTAATGTTTCAAAGTAATAGTTTCCTCATGGACCTTTATAATCAGAAGGTGGAACACAGTAGAGTATACACTCAGAGCTTATGTTTCAGCCACAATTTATGTTACCATACGTATTTAGTTATCATATGATCAAAAGACATGTAAGGACACTGAACCAGGATCACACAGCAAACACAAGCCTCTAAACGTGGAAGCTTTTCCCACAGACATGTGCTTTACCGCTACGGCGAGGACAGAAGGAAAAAATTATTTTCCATTTGCTGCTGGGAAAACTGTTTTCTATACTTGTCAAGCTGCTAAAGACTTTGTACATGTCATCGGAACCTTTATTTCTTGAAATTACTTTCCAGCTCCCATGCAGCAGTGATTTATAGATTCTAGAAAGTAGGAGGGAGAGATAGTGACATAAATCAATAGGGATCAAGATATGATGTCCTCAGTGGTACTGTATTTTATAAACTCTACTTAGATGTATATACACTTCCCTCTCACTGGGGAGAATGGACTGTCAGAAACACATCATACATGCAGAAGTAGGCAACGTCTATGGCTTTAAACGGGATCAGCAGTAATTTCTAATGCTGTAAGTGAATTTACAGATGAGTGTGGTATAGTTCTTTAAAAGTGAAATTAAATAAAGAGAAAAAAACTGGCATGGGGTTTCCTTTAAAATTCAAACCAGATCTGTCTCTAGGCATGCAGCAGAGAGCATGTGGGCCTCCTTCCTGAATCATACCTAGCCACATGCCTTTCAACATTGAGGGGATACATTGCAAGGAAGGAGTCGACTTGCAAGAGGCATTTTTGTCCCAATGTTGGCGAGAAGGACCTCATCCCCACAGCCAGTCCTCAAGTGGATGTAGGGCTTCTGAGGGGACTTATCAGAACCTGGAAGCCCACTTTAAAATAAGTGGGTTCCCAGATATCCTAGCCCAGATAATTAGACTCGCCACCTTACAGCGGTGCCCCGCCTAACAACCAAAGCTAAATGACATTCAGATACCTAGTTGCTGTTTGTAAGTAAACCGACCAAGGATCTTGGGTGATGTCATTGATCAAAAAGGGTCATGACCTTACTTGGTCAATGACATTGCCTGGGATACCCAACCAGTTTGTTCACAAACAACAGCCAGCAATCTAAAAGGGTGAACTGGCTAAATTTGGTGTCTTTGTTTGGCACTTTGTAAAACTGAAAACAGGATGGATTTGGGTTGAACTCACTAGGTGGTGTTATATTAATTAACGTATGGATTGGAATTTTGGTATCTAGTGTATAAATATTGGGCACAATATTGTAAAAGTTTTTCTGGATTCTAGTAGACTCTTTTCCTCATTTTACATCTTACGGTTGTCCTTCTGTAACAGATCCCCTGCTGAGTTGGATTAAAATGGGACAGATGTCACTTTTGTGACATTCATGTCTGCACTAATTTGTTTTTCTTCTGAAGGCAGGGGTGTAAAACTCAATTTCATTGCGGGTCCCATAAGCATTATGGTTGCCCTCAAAGGGCAGGGTACATCTGTTAGACTAGATGCCCAAAGCACCCCACCCCTCTTACACGAGATGTCAAGAGCCCCTCCACCATCAGAAATCAAGTGTCCTCCAGCCTCCCTTACATTACAGTGCACCCCCCTTACCTTTTTCTGCTGCCGTGAAGAATCTGAGGGGGGATCTGGAAAGGCAGAAAGTGCAGGGTCTGGAGGAGGGCTGGCATCAGCTCCCAGAGTCTGCTGAATGCTGAGACCAGAGGAGGAGGAAGCAATGGGGTGCTGCGGCTGCACAGAAAGGCACAGGATCTGTAGGGGGAGTTATGTCCTTTCTGTTTTCAACTGCTGAGATAGGGGGCAGATACTAGCCTCTCTGTGGCTGCAAGGAAAAATGTGTAATCTGGTGGAGAAGTTCTGCCCTCCTCTCTGCTGCAGACTGCTGAGACAAGGTGGGGTCGGGAGACGAGGGGGGTGCCGCAGCTTTAGGGGAGATGTGAGGGCCACATGAAAATGGCTTGGTGGGCTGGATTCGGCCGGAAGGCCTTGTGTTTGACACGTGTCTTAAGATCCAAGCAAACAACAGACAAAGCTATTCTCAGCCTTCAATATGTTCTTTCATTAGTCACATGACTAAAATAATGATAAATTCCTGAGAAAAAAATAATAATGATAAATCATTTTAAATCTTGAAAGAATGTTGTTACTTCAGTTGCAAATTCAACAAATCATCTTGCACTAAGTTCACTCATTTGTACAACTTACCATTGAGCACACACAGTATCTGCCTTTATCAGATGGCACCGGCCATAAGAAATTGTCTTGTTTCAGTCTGCAAGCCTACAGTAGAGAACAACAAGTATTTTGTACCTGTCATATAAAACAAGGTCTACGGCTGCTTTTTCAGACAGTACATCATCGTTCAAAGCCACTTCCAAGTTATCAGTGTTAGTTCAGGAAGGGAAGAAAGAAGATACTATCATCTTTTCTTGCAAAATATACTAGGGACTGGAAGAAACACAGCAAAGTCACGCACAGGACGTCTACCTGACAGAAACAAGTCTTAGCATATTCCTAGTCACAGATACAATGTATTTCCATATACTGTATTTTGCTGCAAGTTTCCAAAAGTATTGATCTAAAAGAGAAAATAAATGCCAGAGAAAACTACAGATGTGACAAGAAAAAGGTTAAACTCAGAGCTAAACTACTCCTTCCGCCAGTACTCTCCCATTTATGAAAATTTTGAAAAATGGAGGTTAAATTCAAATTGTTTCCATAAATCAAAGCCACACTTCCCTCTTTTTTACATTTTCCTTATTAATCTCTACAACATTTATGACAAAAGTCTGATGTAATGAATCCTTTCCTACTATATCCTCATAAGCCACTTAGGAAATTTTTGAGTATAGCCTCAAATAACAAGGCCTAAACCTAGGCATAAAAAAGTACCATCATCCAAAAAATTATATAGGAGGAAAGGGAAGGGATAGGAGCGCGAGAACAGTTGCTGAGACTGGCCAAACATATACTCCAACCCACAAAGGTTTGTGGTGGACTATCTTGGTACTGGTACACAGAAAAATAAATCTTGGATAAAAATTAATTCATTTATTACATATAAAGGGACATACATAAATCACATTTAAAAAGTTTCAAAAAAACAATATACAAATACTCAAAGGTTTCTCCAAAAGATATCTGTTGATGGAGTTTTTCATATATTAACCAGTCCTCTACTAGTTTCACGGTACATAGACCGCTTCATTTATAAAACAAATAATCAAATAAAACAGAAGAACGCATAATCATAATTACAGAAGCATAGTATATACAGATAGAGCTTAGTGGTAACGTTGAGAAATTGCTTACCCAAGAGGTCAATCACCAGGTACAAGGCCCAGCTGTTCAAAAAGCTCCCCCCGCGGCGAACAAGGGGGAATTATATGGAATTTAAACTAAATAGGGGTAGGAGTAGATATATACAGAGCAGCTGGTTAAATATTACCCATAAAGAAATTGTATAATGCACCAGGAAGGGAGAGAAGGGGGGCAAAGGGAGTTGTTGGGGAAGGGGGAGGAGGGAGGAAGGGAGAGGAGGGAGGAAGGGGGAGGAGGGGGAGGATGGGGAAGGTGAAAACGAGAAAAGAGACAGATGAAAAAGGCAGAAAAAAGGGGAGGAGGGGGGAGAGAGTGGGGGAAGGAGGGGAAAGGAGGGAAGGGGGAGAAAGGGGAGAAAAGGGTAGGGGAGACCGGGGGGGGTGTTGGAAGGAAGGGTGGGTAGGTTGTTGGGTGAGCATGTGAGGAAGGGGGGGAAATGAGGGAAGGTTGAGAGAATGGGTAGTGAAGGAAAGAAAAAAAAAACCTAACTGCTTAGATATCTTTAAAGATCTAATCAAAAAATATGTACAAAGGCATGGCAGGCAGAAAGAGGGAATGCAAGCAGCGAGACCACATATAAGGTATCACAGATGGTGGTGGCTGGAAAATGTCATAATCCTAACTCACCAGTAGGTAGTTGCAATCTGAAGGTTCATTAAACATGAAGCAAGCACCTTAAAGGGTTCCCTCTATCTGTGGCCAGGCTAGAGCCTATAGGTGTCAGACGGGTCTGTAAAAGTAAAACGAATAAAGCGTTGATGAAAAAAAAAGGGGGCAGGGAGTAGGGAGTAAATCCGCCCAGGCTTGGCTGCAAGGATCCCAGTCCTACCTTTCTCCTGGCTGCCAGTCACGACCCCCATGGAGAGAAACATCCGCAGTGCTCATCAGTGGGAGCCGAGGCCCGCTAAATGAGCTCCCCAAACCGGAAGCGCACACACGCTGGTGGCATGTGACGTCATCGGGTCTGGCTCCTCGCACTGCACAGGTGCGAATTAACACGTCACTGCGCAAGCGCGCGCCATCTATGTCAAATGGGCTGGAAAGCCCAAAACTTAGGCAGCGCAAGAGAGGGGTGGTTCCTACAGGGAAAACTCTCCTCACCAGGGGAGTCACATGTCTGCCGCTGGGGAGAAAAAACAAACAGCCAGGGAGAGACTGGCTAGGCGTGCAGGGGAAGCAACAACCCAAATTAATTTCATCAAATGTACACAACAGTAGTGTATAGAAAAAACACATTAATTACAAGAAATAATGAGGGGCTAAATAGTCCCAAATCTATAAAAGAACTTTATTTAAAAATAAAATATTTTGGAAATTTGACTATTGCTGGCCTAGTTCAAGGGCAGGTATGGATGGTCAGGTAACCTGAGGTGTAATAGGCCAGTGGAGAATTGCTGCAATTGTTGACAGGGGTACACAAAGGGAACCCATGGGATAAGGGTGGGAAGGAGAGGGAGGGGGGAGGTGAATGGGAAGGGGAAAGGGGGGCAGAATAAGGAGGGGGAGACAGAAGGAAATTGCGAAGAACCTACAAGAACGGTTTATAAGATATCATCTCATTGAGGCCTGGGGGAGGGGTAGCATTGAGATGTTCGATCCACAGAGTTTCTCTCTGTAAAATCGTCCTATCCCAATCACCCCCTCTAGGGCTCTATTGGACTACTTCAAGGACCAAAAATTTGACAGCCGTAATATCAAAGCGGTGGTGCAGTCCAATGTGTCGGCCTACGGTGGTCAGTTTACCATTGCCGGAATATTATAGGTGGTCCCCGATTCTCTGTCGGAGTTCTCGTTTTGTTTTGCCTACATAGAAGGCCTTACACTTACACAGCATAAGGTAAATCTCCCCCATAGTGCCGCAATTGGAAAAGAAGGTGAAAGGGTCTCACCATTGAGTAACTGCAACCTCCTCCCCTTGAGAATCCAGGGACAGCGGGGGCAATCCCCACATTGGAAGGTTCCACTGGGTCCTGCAAAAGATTGCTTGGATGGTTGGTAATGGCTGTTAGTCAAGCGGTCTTTTAACGAGAATGCTCTTCGGAACACCAGTTCTGGAGTAGATCTCACATGTCTGCTCAGGACATGGTAGTCCGTCAGTAAATGCCAATGGTTCGATAGTATCATTCTAAGTTGTTGATGGGCAGAGTACTTAGTGATAAATTTGACTGTATCTGTTGATGGCGGTTTGGGTGGGGTATACAGTAGAGAGCTCCTGGTGCATGCTAGTGTTCGATTAAACGCTTTTCTTAGATTAGTACGTGAATAACCCCTGAGTAACAGACGATCACGTAAAGCATTAGCTTGAATCTTGAAATCTGTCTCTAGAGTACAATTTATTCGCAGGCGCAAATATTGCACTACGGAATGCTCCGCACTAGTGGATGTGGGTGGGCACTAGACGCGTGAAGAAGCATATTACCAGCTGTCAGTTGGCGGAACAAGTCTGTGCCTATTGTACCGTCCTGTTGTTTGACAATAGAAAGATCCAGAAAGGGGATCCGACTATTGTCAAAACTAAATATAAATTTGAGGTAAAAACTATTGTCGTTCAAGGTCTGAATAAACTCCAACAGTTTCTCTCTGGTATCGGTCCATACTATGAACAGGTCATCTATTTACCTGTACCATAACAGGACATGTTCAAGGAAATGTGTGTAACGAATATCAGAAGCTATATGTCTCTCTCATCCACCCAGATACAAATTAGCATATGCCGGGGCACAAGAAGTCCCCATAGCGACTCCTTGAGTCTGTAGATACAGTTGATCATTGAAAGTAAAGTAATTTTTAGTCAAAATGAAATGTAGTACTTGAAAATGAATTGGTTCAGGGGCCAAGAAGGTCTGTTCTTGTTCTCTGAGGAAGGAGCCAGCCACCCGGACACCCTGCTCATGGGGGATACTCGAGTACAAAGTCTTAATATCTATAGCCATGAGCAGGACATCCGGAGGGATCTGGATCCCCTCAATATGTTTCAAGAGGTCGGTAGTGTCACGTATATAGGAGGGGAGACTCCGTACATGAGGCATTAAGAAAGCATCTACAAATTTGCTGGCATCGTCTGTGAGTGATCCTATTCCAGAGATGATTGGGCTACCGGGAGGTGTCTGGATATTCTTGTTGGATTTAGGAAGGGAATAGAAGGTAGGGACACGTGGAAATTGAGGAAACAAGAACTCCAGGATGTTCTTGTCAATGAGGCCCTCATAGAAGGCCCCAGTGCAAAGATCCTAAGGCAAAGGTAGAGATGAGGGCAGGGGTAATGGGTTTGCATCAGTTGTGATTATTCAAGACAGTCAATCACATTGGTTGATACTGGGTATGCGTCATTAAAACAATATTACCACCTTTGTCCGATTGTTTGATAACAAGTTTGAAGCATTTTTGTAAGGACTTAAATGCTTTAATTTGTCTAATATTGAGGTTGGATAGAATCTAATGCCAGTGCCGTTTCTTGAGGTCCCTGATAGCTTCATGCAGGAAAGCCCAGATGGCCGGGCAGGTCATAAGATCGGGAAATTTGCAAGATCTCAATTGAAATTGTTTGATCAAGCGGGTCTCTGATGGAGTGGGAGTGGGAGCCGTGGGTACTGAGGGGGAAGGGGGAGAAGGAGAAGGAGTGGTATCCTCTGTTGCCCCTTCGTCATAGAGAAGTATGAGGTCGCGGAGCGCCCGAAACTCCTCCATAGTGAAGTGTTTCGTTCGCTCTGCAAGCTTGTGTTCAAGGTTGAGCTCTCCTCGATCCTTGTCAAAAATAAACCAGGTCATAAGATCGGGAAATTTGCAAGATCTCAATTGAAATTGTTTGATCAAGCGGGTCTCTGATGGAGTGGGAGTGGGAGCCGTGGGTACTGAGGGGGAAGGGGGAGAAGGAGAAGGAGTGGTATCCTCTGTTGCCCCTTCGTCATAGAGAAGTATGAGGTCGCGGAGCGCCCGAAAGTCCTCCATAGTGAAGTGTTTCGTTCGCTCTGCAAGCTTGTGTTCAAGGTTGAGTTCTCCTCGATCCTTGTCAAAAATAAACCTAAATGTGAGGTTATGGGCAAAAAGGTAGAGATCCCTAATAGTCTCTGTGACAATAAGTGCATCGAGTGGGCAAAAGCCCAGACCCAGCTGCAGAACTGAAGACTTGTCCTCTGTCAACTGCTAGGGGGTCAAATTTATGATGTTGGGATGGGTGTTGGGTGATGCGAGCGGGGGTTTGAGGACATTTATGTCCAGGTTGCCCTGTTGTTTTCTGAGATCTAAAAAAATAAAATCTTCATTAATTTTGGTGCTGGTCTCGCTGCTTGTATTCCCTCTTTCATGCCCTCTTTTTCCCCCCTGGAGCTTTGTACATAATTTTTGATTAGATCTTTAAAGATATCTAAGCAGGTAGGTTTTAATTAATTGACTATCGGGTATATATGCACTTCCTTTCCTTCACTACCCATTCCCCTTCTTTTCCCCCTCCCCCCCTCACCATCCTCACCCAACAACCTACCCACCCTTCCTTCCAACACTTCCCCCCCCCTTCCTCCTTTCCCCCCTTCCACCCCCCGGTCTCTCCTTCCCTTTTTTCCCCCTTTCTCCCCCCTTCCCTCCTTCCCCTCCCTTCCCCCCCACTTTTTTCTGCCTTTTTCACCTGTCTCTTTTCTCATTTTCACCTTCCCCCCCCCCCTTCCTGGTGCACTATACAATAACTTTATGGGTAATATTTGACCAACTGCTCTGTATATATCTATTCCTACCCCTAATTAGATTCAATTCCGCATAATCCCCCTTGTCTGCCGCGGGGGGAGCTCTTTGAACAGCTGAGCCTTGTATCGGGCGATTGACCTGTTGGGTAAGCAACTTCTCAACCTTACCGCTGAGCTCTATCTGTACTATGCTTCTGTAATTATGATTATGTGTTCTTGTGTTTTATTTGATTATTTGTTTTATAGATTATTCCTCCTGACGAAGTGGTCTATGTACCGTGAAACTAGTAGAGAACTGGTTAATCTATGAAAAACTCCATCAACAGATATCTCTTGGGGAACCTTTGAGTATTAGTATATTGTTTTTTTTAAACTTTTTTAATGTGAGTTATGTATGTCTCTTTATATGTAATAAATTAATACATTTTTATCCAAGATTTATCCAAGATTCTGTGTACCAGTACCGAGATAGTCCACCACAAAACTTTGTGGGTTGGAGTATATGTTTGGCCAGTCTCCAACTGTCCTCATGCTCCTATCCCTTACCTTTCCTCTTATAAGTCACTTAAAAGAGGGGCTCTTTACTGACACCTACTCATTCTGAGTTGTTCCATTTTCTCTTATAGTTTGGACTATATATCCAAATAGAGCAGATTCCAGACAACTGTATTCCACCATTCAGTGTGGTAGTAAAATCTTCAAGAATGTAACTGTTAAGGTTTAAAGTGGAATTCCAGACAACATGGTTTTATTTGACTAGAGCAGGGGTTGCCACACTGTCTAAACAAAGAGCAAGTTTATCATTCTCCAGACTTTAGAGGGGCCGGGCTGTGGCTAGTGGGAAAAGAAAATGTCCTGGTGTCGGTAACAATGCCCTATTATTGGTGTGAGAGGAATAGTGCCCCATAGTTAGTGTTAGTGGGAGGAATAGTGCTCCACTGTTGATGTCAGTGGCAGGAATAGTGTGCCAAGGGCCAGATAAAGGCAAGCAAAGGGCCGCATCCGTCTCTCAGGCCTCAGTTTGGAGACCTGGACTAGAGTGAAAAAGGGTTACAGCTTGTCTCTGGTCTGTGGCCATCAGAACAAAACGTTGGGGGAAGTCAAACTTGAAGTACATTGAAACCCAATCATTAAAATCACATGTAAGCATTAACATATTAAAATACTGTAAAAATTGTTTACAGTCCTTTTAAATCTGCAGTTTTCAATAAAACAAAACAAAGCAATTCGGCCATAAAGGTACTTGTTCTGTCACTTCCTGTTATAATTTGCTCTACGACATCAGTCCTACATTGGTCCTATATCCATCCGACTTGAATAAACAGGATACTACTTTGATCCGACTTTGTGATAGTATGACTTGTCCTTTGACCAATCAAAACAATCCCAGTGTGACATAAATTCCTTTTACTGCTGCTGCAATCACAATGTCAGATGCCACAAGTCGGATGGTTAGGACAAGGATCCTACTTTAATCCGACTTCAATGATAGTCAATGGGCTGAAGTAGGACCAAAGTCTTACCAAAGTAGCATTTTCAGGCTGGGTTCACACTGGTACTACACGACTGTTGTACTACTGTCATCCTTCTTTGCCCTGCGACATCGGTCCTACATTGGTCCTACTTTGGTCCTACTTCCATCCGACTTGAATAAAGATAAGATTTTGCTCTGACTTTGAGATAGTCTGACTTGTCCTTTGACCAATCAAAACAATCCCAGTGTGAGAAATTCCTTTTACTGTTAGACCCCTTTCACACTTGTGCGACTTCAAAGTCGATTTTGCCGTGATTTTACAGCGATTTTGCCATGATTTGGGATCAGTACTACTTTGTATGACTTTACAGGGTTGGGGTTTACAAAAGCTGCTTGTGCTTACAGCTTGTGCTTACAAAGTTGTACTGAAATCGTGTCTATATTATTCAGGTACGATTTGCATGCTACTTGAAATAGGATCAAAGTCGGACCAAAGTAGTGCAGGGAGCATTTTCAGGCCAGGTTCACAATAGTGCGACAAACGCTCCGACATTAGGAGCTCATGTCGCATGACGTGTGAAAATCAATGTTTTCCTATGGGAGCCCTCCTAACTGGTCCGACACAAGTCGGTCCAACTTTGAAAATGCTCCCTGTACTACTTTGGTCTGGCTTTGATCCTACTTCAGCCCACTGACTATCATTGAAGTCGGATCAAAGTCGGATCGCCATCTTGCATGATCCGACTTTGGCATGCGACTTGTGCTCTGATGATCTTGAGGGGGAACTCTGCGCCAAATTTTAAATAAAAAACCGGCATGGGTTCCCCCTCCAAGAGCATACCAGGCCCTTCGGTCTGATTTGGATCTTAAGTGGAACTCCCTACGCCAAAAAAACGGCGTGGGGGTCCTCCCCAAGATCCATACCAGACCCTTATCTGAGTACGCAGCCCAACTGGTCAGGAAAGGGGGTGGGGACGAGTGAGCGCCCCCCCTCCTGAACCATACCAGGCCGCATACCCTCAACATGGGGGGGTGGGTGCTTTGGGGCAGGGGGGCGCGTTGTGCAACGACTTATATAGGGATGAGGCATGGTCGTGTGATGTCACCCCGTGACCCTGCCCCTTATGACGTCACAGTCCCATCATGCCCTGGGACTGTGACGTCATAAGGGGAGGGGTCACTGGGTGACATCACCCGGTGACCATGCCCCATCCCTATATAAGTCGTTGCGCAACGCGCACACAGCATTACAGCGGGAGAGAGCATCGTGTCAACATCGGAAGAAGAGAAGAGGAAGGAAGATGGAGGAGAAGACCGGGCCACCGCTAGCAAAAGAGCGGGCAAAAGAGCAGAAGATAGCGGAGGAGCCTGGCAGAAGATACCAGAGAGTGGGAGAAGAGGCCAGAGAGCGCAGAGAAGAGGCCGGAGAGCACGGAGAAGTTGGAAGAGACCCCCGAAGTTGGAAGAAGACCCCCGGAGCTGCCTAATAAATTACTTTAAAAACCTGTCTAGTGTGTTTTTTTATTGACACTTTTTTTCCTAGGTGAATGTGTAGGGGTACGATGAACCCCATACTCATTCACATAGGGTGGGGGGCCGGGGTCTGGGGGCCCCCTTATCAAAGGGGGCTCCCGGATTCCGACAACCAACGGCCAACATGGGGACAAGGTGCTTTGGGGAGGGGGGCCGCAGGGCCCCCCCCGCCCCAAAGAATCCACCCCCCCATGTTGAGGGCATGCGGCCTGTATGGTTCAGGAGGGGGGCATTCGCTCGTCCCCACCCCCTTTCCTGACCAGCCGGGCTGTGTGCTCAGATAAGGGTCTGGTATGGATCTTGGTGGGGACCCCCACGCCGTTTTTTTGGCGTAGGGGGTTCCCCTTAAGATCCAAATTAGACAGAAGGGCCTGGTATGCTCTTGGAGGGGGAACCCATGCCGTTTTTTATTTAAAATTTGGCGCGGAGTTCCCCCTCAAGATCATCAGAGCACAAGTCGCATGCCAAAGTCGGATCTTGCAAGATGCCGATCCGACTTTGATCCAACTTCAGTGATAGTCAATGGGCTGAAGTAGGATCAAAGCCAGACCAAAGTAGTACAGGGAGCATTTTCAAAGTCGGACCGACTTGTGTCAGACCAGTTAGGACGGCTCCCATAGGGAAACATTGATTTTCACACGTCATGCGACATGAGCTCCCAATGTCGGAGCGTTTGTCGCACTAATGTGAACCCGGCCTTACACACGTCATGAGACGTACTCCCAAAATAGGAGTGTATGTCGTGCCAGTGTGAACCTAGCCCTAGTAACTCATGCAGAGGTAATGCTACATGAGTAAAGTAACATCTATATTTAGCTAGATGACCCTTGAATAACCAATTAGTGCTAAATGTAATTTGTATAAAAATTTATTATGAAAAAGAATTTGGAATCTTCAAAGCATTATCCACATGTGACAGATTGTTTGCAGTCATTTAGCGTTTGAGTTCTAGCAGGAATAAGTATTTGTGTCAGAAATCTGTAAGCATTTTTATAGAGCTTGTTCAGGAAGATAGGCCTAGAATCAACAGCTGTGATTTGAACTTGAGGCTTCAAAAATTGTTACAAGTAGCAAGGGTTATCAGATCTTTGCCCATATATGATCAGCTCAGCATTTTCAGATACATGCAGACTGGACATAATCTTCTTGTGACAGAAGATTTTTAAAATAAAGTTGCTAACAAAGTAAACGTTAAATACAATTTGGTTCCTGTCTATTAGAGCCACTCATTGGGTGTGCGCAGCTCAAAGCTCCAACACATATGGGTGTGACATATTTACCGGCCTCTTTCTCACTCTCCATCCTGAAACAACGGGGGAGAAGGGGAGCAAGGGAGCACACAGGGGGACTTGGGCAGCAGAAACAAGAGGAACAGGGACAGGAGGGGTGGCAGGGTAGCATACATTGGTACCGATCCCCTGTATTTTCCTCCTCTGGCAGCTGAATGGCAGTGAGAGGGAGAGGAGGAGAAGCCTACTTTCAGCTGCTGCTGCTGGAGGAAAATACAGATCAGTTCCACTAAACTCCACCCCTGCCGCTCCTCCTGTCCAGGTTCTGGCAAGGAGGGCTCATCACCTGCCTGCGATTGACGAGTAGTTCACCATTGACGGGTTGCCAACCCCAGGATTAGGGTGTGCCAAGGCACACCCCTTGCGCATGCCTATGGAGCCACTAAAATCATTGTAGACAGCTTGGATCAGGAAAAAAATAGGTTTTTATATTATTTACTACAGTATGTACTGTATAAATCTGCAGTGTTTACAGTTGGCCTCATACACACTTCAGAATTCTGTACAAGAATTCCTTATAGGTATATATGGAGGACTTAGACTGACACAAGCAGCTTGTCTGGAAAATGGAGCTTAGCATTATGGTCAGGGTCTAAGATACTGGTAGACCACTGACAGGTGGTAAAAGAAAACAGTTGTTTCCCCAAATGCACCACTAAAACCTACACAGGCAAGGGAACATGTGTTTTACAATGGTTGGAGGTCTCATCACCTGACCTAATTGATGACACATTTTCTGGTCCAAATGTCAGCATATAAAGCCTAGTGATAGTGTGTTTTAGGACAGGTAGATATCTTATTGCCCTGTCGTTAATATTGACACATCTTCTTGGTAATGGCAAGTGACAGTGTGCATTTCAGATACTGTAGGTAGATGTCTTATTGCTTTTCCTTTTTGATGGCAAATCTTCTTGTCCATGGCAAGTGCGTAAAGCCAAGTGATAGTTTGTTTTAGGATGAGTAGATGTCTTATTGCATGCTGTTTCTGATGCCACATCTTCATGTCTATGGCCAACATGTAAAGCCAAGTGACCGTGTGTTTTAAGGTAGTTAGATGTCCTATTGCTTGCCCCTCCTGGTGACACATCTGCTTGTTTATGGCAGTGTGTACAGCCAAGTGACAGTGTTTCAGGATGGTTATACAGTATTATCACCTGCCTTCTGGGTGACATATCTGCTTGTTGTATGGTCAGCGTTGTCTGTTTGAATAGAGTCAACACGGTATATTAGTAACATAACAGCCAGGGTTTTAGATAAATTTCAGTTATCTGTCAGGGAAATACTGCCCATAGTACAAATTAAACTTTGAGGCACATACAGATATGCATGTGTAGGCATTCTCCGCTAATACTGGACTATTTAAGTGAAGCAACTGTACTAGTCAGTTGCTGTCTGATCGACGGTGTTTCCTGTATTTCTATGCCAGTTCTGGTACTTGACTTCTGTGATTGACCCGGCTTGTCTAGATAACGCTTAAATGCCTTCTGCCCTGACCTTGGCTTGACTTTGGACCTTGCTCTGCTCTCCTGCTCATCTGCCTGTTCTAGTGATACTGACCTAGGCCTGTACCTTGACCATTCTCCTGCCAGCTGTCCATGCCTGATCTGGCCGTCTGTTACCAACCCAGCTTGCCTGACCACACATCCAGTCTTATCTGTTTGCTCAGCATCTCCTAACCAGCGTGCTACTTTCCTGGTCCCTGTCTAGCATCTGTCAGCTAGTGCCTGCCAGGCTGTGTGGCACCTATGGATGGTTACCTGCCAGCCTGCCCCCTTACCAAGTTTAGGGTTTGCTGCACCTGCTGTCCTGGCCATCTGATCTGTTCCAGGTGAAGTACCAGCCATTTACCTGCATAGTCTGCTGAACATCTTACAGGCAGGCACTCGTACCTCACCGTGCTCTTGCGGCCACTGTCTCACTACCAGCGGTCCCTAAGCTAGAGCTGTAAGAGAGGCCTCCCTCATCACGTCAGGCTCTACAACCATGTAAGTAAGGGTTTGTGCAACAATCTCATCCTTTTGTGGAGTGGCGACCCACATAAAGTAAAAAAATAACAAAGTTTGTTTGCATTTACGATATTACCTGTATCAAAAAATAATGAAGTGGGGGGGTATAATGATATAGTATAGGATCATTGGCAGAAGGACGCTACAGCATTGGTAACTTTTCAACAACCGCTGAAGAAATAGGCTGTGTTACAGTAAATTGATTTCTGAAATGTGAGTAACGGTGGTCAAAATCTTTCCATTAAAGTATAATAGCTGTTTTGGCTTAGTAAAATAGTAGTCCAATTAAGGTTTGGTGTGCTGCAGACCAGACACATTTCAGTACTAGACTCTTGGAATGGTGTTAGGAAGACTGTGGTGACTTTACAGCAAAGACACCCTTTGAAAAATGTCTCATTCTGAGTATAATACAGGGAATTTTATTAAAAAAAACATATGCTCAATGGGATATATTTAGCCTTTACAAATACATTGAAAGTAATATGTAATATGGTTAGTTGCTTCAGGTATACAGTACCTTAAAGTGTATGTACAGCCAAAACATTGTTTTAGTTTGGGATAGAGAGGGGAGGGTTTTCATTGATCTTCAAGACACCCTCTCTATTTGTCCTGCTGACCATAGTCACCAAGACAGAATAAAATGGGAAATGTTACAGTTGTCACCAGAACAAGCGGTGAAAGGAAATCTTCCGAGAGATGTCCTCTGTGACCACCTGAATTGGTAATCTGTACTTCCAGTATCAAATTCTTTTGCTACCACTGATTCACAACAATCTCAACAGAAAGGTAGATATGGTTTGTTTGATCTCTTCACACCTAGAAAAGCAAAAGAATTGTGAACAGACAAAAACCTCCACATCTATTTAAAACAGCCCACAAAAGGAAAACCTGCTTCATGAAGGTGGCTGCAAAGCTCATTCAACAAAGGGAGCGTCAACTTCCTGGTCCTCACAGGCAAGAATGTCCATGGAATGATCTGTCAGGCAGCTAGTGGGAGTTCATCTAACACATTCACATACATCCCAACTTTTTGGTATGGGAACAAGGGACACCTATTAGCAAAAGTATGTAGGCAAAGGATCCCCCCTGCCATGCCCCCTTAAAGGAGAACTATAAAAAAAATGATTGGTTAAACCCACAAGTGCTTTTTTTTACCACTACTATTACTTTATATTGACTTCTGAAATTTTACAAATGCAGCAATTTAGAAATTGGATGAAAGGTTTAGCACTGGGAAACACTTTTTTGAAAGATAAAAAGTGCATTATATAAACAACTATATAGATCAGACCAAAATGAGGAACAAATGAGGAGGAAAGAGGGAGAGAGGGACCTTGTTCCAAATCAGACATATTCCCTCAAAATCAGGGACAGTTAGTACATACCTAAGTCAAAAATAAATATGAGAAAGCGGTGTATCTCCTAACAGATAGCAGGTATTGATGGTGGGACAATTCCTGCTGAACTTAGGAAATCAATCAAGGAGCTCTTCTCATGGTGTAGCACAAAAGGGCCTGAGTATAACTTTAAAGATAAGGAAGGCGATAAGTGTTACAAAAAATGAAGTCTCATCCTCACAAATAAAAGGACCATTCCCATATTCAAGATATATTTTTATTATTACTTTTATTCATTTATTATCTATCCAAGACCAAGGCTATGGGGGCTATGCCTGGTGTGTCAAGCCAGTCAATCCATCATTTGCTAAACATGGTAGGAGATCCTTGTCTGGTATACAGTATGTAAAATTTTCTCTTGTCAGTATATCATTGACAGCCTTGATCCAGGTAGAGTGGGATTTTATCCATCTCTGCACACCAAGTTTATGGGCTACCATAACAATTATTTTAATGGGTTATATGGTCTCTGACTGAAAGGACATATTGCTGTCACTCATCTACTTTTGGATATGTTTCTACTTTAAATAAGTTTGGGTATTAACATTGTGACAAGTACAAAATAACTGTAGGTCCACAAGTCGAAAAATAACTCAGCGATTAGCCTGTTGATGACAATAGAGACCAGCACATCACATGAGCACTTTCAGCTGCTTTGACTGTAAGTGACTCACAGGTTCCCCATAAATCTACCTCTAGGCCTTATGTATTTTAATACTTTACCAGTAAAAGTGGAACTTGACAAAGTTAATGTTTAATGGCAGTACTAAAACAGTTATGGGTAAACATTCATTTCATCAATAATTAATTTTCATTTCAACATGAAAGGAAGATTCAATGACTGTTAAATAGGCTTAAAGGAAACCAGTACTGGGAGAAATACAAAACTGCCATTGTGGATCTTTTTGAGTCACTAGCTTGGAGCAATCATGCAGGTTAGGAAACCAGGGTAAAGTCAGAACTCCTGCACAGTGCCTTAGAAAGTACTGAAGCCAATGGATCTGCATAACAGCCAAGCACTAGCGTTTTCATAAAAAGACCAGCAATGCAGACTCTTTATTCTCGAAGTATACATTTCCTTTAAGTTAAAGTACTTATAGACATTAGATGTTGGGTAGTTGTTGGAAAATAATTCAACATATGCAGCACATTTATATTTATATACAAGCATGTGTGAACTGTGAATCATAGTGGAATCATTAATGCTGAACTAATCCTGGAAAAAATGGGTTCTAAGCAGAAAAAATCCATCCAAGGGAGCACTGGGCTGTGTGTAGGCCAGGACTAATAAGAATTGCTGTGCTGGTGGCCTTGTGCGAAGATATTTTGATCAGAGTGGAACCCACAGTCAGTGACACATGGTGGGTAATATACAGTATCTCACAAAAGTGAGTACACCCCTCACATTTTTATAAATATTTTATTGTATCTTTTCGTGTGACAATACTGAAGAAATTACACTTTGCTACAATGTAAAGTAGCGACTGTACAGCTTGTATAGCAGTTTAAATTTGCTGCCCCCTCAAAATAACTCAACACACAGCCATTAATGTCTAAACCGCTGGCAACAAAAGTGAGTACACCCGCTAACTGAAAATGTCCAAATTGGGCCCAATTAGCCATTTTCCCTCCCCATTGTCATGCGACTCGTTAGCGTTACAAGGTCTCAGGTGTGAATGGGGAGCAGGTATGTCAAATTTGTTGTTATCGCTCTCACTCTCTCATACTGGTCACTGGAAGTTCAACGTGGCACCTCATGGCAAAGAACTCTCTGAGGATCTGAAAAAAAGAATTGTTGCTCTACCTAAAGATGGCCTAGGCTATAAGAAGATTACCAAGACCCTGGAACTGAGCTGCAGCACAGTGGCCAAGACCGCACATTGGTTTAACAGGACAGGTTCCACTCAAAACAGGTCTCGCCATTGTCGACCAAAGAAGTTGAGTGCATGTGCTCAGCATTATATCCAGAGCTTGTCTTTGGGAAATAGATGTATGAGTGGTGCCAGCATTGCTGCAGCGGTTGAAATGGTGGGGGGGTCAGCTTGACAGTGCTCAGACCATACGCCGCACACTGCATCAAATTGATCTACATGACTGTCATCCCAGAAGGAAGCCTCTTCTAAAGATAATGCACAAGAAAGCCTGCAAGCAGTTTGCTGAAGACAAGCAGACTAAGGACATGGATTACTGGAACCATGTCCTGTGGTCTGATGAGACCAAGATAAACTTTTTTGGTTCAGATGGTGTCAAGCGTGTGTGGCGGCAACCAGGTAAGGAGTACAAAGACCAGTGTGTCTTGCCTACAGTCAAGCATGGGGGGAGAGTGTCATGGCCTGGGGCTGCATGAGGGATGACATGGTTACATAGCCAGGTTGAAAAAAGACACAAGTCCATCTAGTTCAACCAAAAAAAAAAATATATATACAATCCCATATACACAATCCTTCACCCACAGTTGATCCAGAGGAAGGCGAAAAACCCCAAGAAAGCATGATCCAATTTGCTACAGCAGGGGAAAAAAATCCTGATCCCCTGTGAGGCAATTGGATTTTCCCTGGATCAACTTTACCTATAAAGGTTAGTACCTTTTATAAAGCAATCTACTGAGCTTGCCAGAACCACCTCTGGAGGGAGTCTATTTCACATTTTCACAGCTCTTACTTTGAAGAAACCTTTCCGTATTTGGAGATGAAATCTTTTTTCCTCTAGAGGTAAAGAGTGCCCCCTTGTCCTCTGTGATGACCTTAAAGTGAGTAACTCAACACCAAGTCCACAATATGGATCACTTATGTATTTGTACAGATCCCCCCTTAATCTCCTCTTCTCAAGAGGGAATAGATTCTGTTCCTCTAATCTTTCCTCATAGCTGAGCTCCTCCATGCCTCTTATTAGTTTGGTTGCCCTTCTCTGCACTTTCTCCAGTTCCGCGATATCGTTTTTGGGAACTGGTGCCCAGAACTGCATATTCCAGATGCGGTCTTACTAATGATTTGTACATGGGCAAAATGATATCTCTCTCTCTAGAGTCTATGCCTCTCTTAACCCCTTAAGGACCAGAAGAATTACCCCCTTAAAGTGATTGTAAAGCTTCATTTAAAAAAAAAAAAATAACAAACATGTTATACTTAACTCCACTGTGCAGTTCATTTTGCACAGAGTGTCCCCCTGAGGCGCTGGTAGCTCCTCCCTGCATCGTATATCCCCCAGGGAGAAGCGATCTCCTAGGGGTGTTACATTGCGGGCGTGCTCCCGGGTCCAGCATTTGTGTCCATAGACGCAGAATTCCGGACTCTGCCCCGCCCCCCCCGACGGTGCATCATTGGATTTAATTGACAGCAGCGGGTGCCAATGGCTGCGCTGCTATCAATCTATCCAATCAAGAGCCGAGAACCCCAAGCAGAGAAAAAGCACATCTCCGCCATGGGAAATTCCAGGACTCAGGTGAGTAAAACGTGGGGCTGGAGGGCTGGTCACTAGAAGAAGTTTTTTCACCTTAATGCATAGGATGCTTTTGGGTGAAAAAACTCAAGGGTTTACAACCCCTTTAATGAGCAGGCCATTTTTTGGGATACAGCACTGCTTCGCTTTAACTGACAGTTGCGCGGTCATGCAAGGCTGTACCCAAACACATTTGATGTCCTTTTTTTCCCACAAATATAGCTTTCTTTTGGTGATGTTTGATCACCTCTGCGGTTTTTATTTTTTGTGCTATAAACAAAAAAATAGTGACAATTTTGAAAAAAAAGCAATATTTTTTTCTTTTTGCTATAACAAATATCACCCCCCCCAAAAAAGATATATTCTTCTACATATCTTTGGTAAAAAAAATCACAATAAGTGCATATTGATTGGTTTGCGCAAAAGTTATATCGTCTACAAAATAGGGAATAGATTTATGGCATTTTTTTTTTTTACTAGTAATGGCGGCGATCTGTGATTTGTAGCCGGACTGCGACATTGCGGTGGACAGATCGGACACTTTTGACACATTTTTGGACCCATGACATTTATACAGTAATCAGTGCTATGAAAGTGCACCGATTACTGTGTAAATGTCACTGGTAGGGAAGGGGTTAACACTAGGGGGCGATCAAGGGGTTAACTATGTTCCCTGCTAGGTGTTTCTAACTGTATGGAGATGTGACTTACTAGAGGAGAAGCCAGATCGCTGTTCCTACTTAGTAGGAACACATGATCTGTCTCTCCTCTCCTGACAGAATGGGGATGTGTGTGTGTTTACACACACACATCCCCAGTCAGGCTCTCGTGCCCACAATAGGGCGTGGCCAGCGCACATCGCGGCCGCGCGCATCGTGTCCCCCGCCATGCAGCACGCACCTGCTATGGCTCTTAAAGGAGCTGACGTATAGCTACGGCAATTTGCGGGAACCTGACGACCTGCCGCAGTATAATGACGGCGGCTGGTCGGCAAGTGGTAATACAAGAAAGGACTTTGCACGCTATTATTGAGCTTGTGATCTACCAAAACCCCCCGATTCTTCTCCACTATGGGTTCCCCCAGTTATACTCCCCATAGTATGTATGATGCATGCATATTCTTAGCCCCCAAGTGCATAACTTTACATTTATCAACATTAAACCTCATCTGCCACACATTCGCCCAATTCGCCCGATTGATTCAGCCTATGCGATATGACTGGACATAGGGGCTGCTGTGAATGTCTAGCCCGGGAGCTGAGGTCATAGAGATTCTTGAATGAAGCATCGAGCACACCTAGAACTGTCCCCAGAAGAGTGAGAGCAGTCATAGTCTCCTAAGTTGTGGGACTAAATAGCGCATTCTAGTGGGTCTATAAAATTTTAAAAAATTTAAAAATAACATGTCAATCCATGACATCAGTTTTTACCAAGGTCCACATCCTATCACCTACAATATATCAGCCACTCATCAATCCTTTGCTCTCTGGATCAGTGGATCAGGCAGGTTGCCTAGTACCCAGGAGCTGCAATCTGCTTCAGACTCCGCCCCCTATCCCTCTTTGTCTGCCCCTTTGGCGTGGGGGATCAGATGTCCTCATGCTCATAGGCGCCACGCACACAGTCCTGATGGGTATGAGTTCCATCTATCATCTGGTGGTAGTAGCACCAGATGATAGTAGAACCCACTAGACCCACTAGAAGTCGTTATTTGGCCCCACTTCTTAGGACACTATGACTACTCTTACTGTTCTGAGGACAGTGTGTCTACATTTACAATATTTCTTGCACATATGAAATGACTGTTTTTATATGTATATATCCATGCAATGTTTTATCATTGTTTGTGCTAATAAATGCTTTATACTTTCATACTTAGTCATTGCTTGCCTCATTCAAAGTCCCAACCCTCCTTTTTGCATTTCATTAGTAGGAAGAGTGCCCTGCTACACTGAAGGTTAGTGAGAAGAATGCCCCTCATGATCGTGGTCAGTGTAGTGCACCCTAACAATGATAGTCAGTGAGAAGAATGCCTCTTACAATAGTGGTCACTGTAATTCCTCCATACATTGATGATCAGTGGGAATAATTCTCTTTATACTGGTGGTCAGTGTACTGCCCCCTTACACTAATGACCAATAGGAGGAATGCCATTTACATTGGGGGTCTATGGGAAAAAGGAGCTAAAAAGATCATTTGAGCCAGTGGTTACTTCCCTGAGATTAGAGCATCTCTAATGCACCTTTCCAAGTGACACTTGCTGGAATAATTATTTTTAGTAGGAGTTACCAGAAACCTGAACATTTTTTCAAGGGTTCCTGCATGCTAAGAAAAAAAGAAGGAACCTACACATTAGCATTTTATGTACTCATCAAAATTATTTTAATCATCGACTGTAATTGACTGTAATATCTGTGATCAGAGGTATGATCTGAAGGTAGTTCTCTTTTCACAATGGAAAAGCAAACAGTCTTTATAATTCAGAATAGGGCCACACCTCCAGCAGTAGCGCGATTGTGCTTTGTGGCTTTCACATACATGTTTGATAATATTTAATAGTAATTGCAATTGGTATAAAATGATATCAGCAACGTGCCACATTTTCTTTTCATTGACACAAAGAAAACATTCCTAGGGAAAAGCTATTGTACATAACAGTGTTTGACAAGTGCTTAATCAGTGAATCTTGTGCTTTTTCTTCAAAACAGGTAGGGGAATTGCCAGCCAAAGATATTGGGTCACCTTCCTGACTATGCACATGTGCTATATGGGAGGGTGCGTGAATCACATAAGTGACAAACCAAAATTACAGATTTTTTTTATCTATTTGTTTATCTTTGGTTTTTACACTAGATTGTCCTATAACCAAAAACCAAAGCATCAGTCACATAATCCCTATTGAAAGACAGGATCAGCCAATCAACTGCTCTACCTTAATTTTTTTTAGGAAAGATTATTTGACCAGGGCTTTTGGCAAGTGGCCTGTAGTAACAGTTTCTCCATTTAAAGTATTTAATGTCTTTTGTTACCTTTGATGACTTAAAGGGAGCACATAGGCAGCGTAGGCATCAATTTCACTATAGGTTTGCTATAATTACTGTATGTTAAAATCTGTAACCACAGTAGTAAGATATTATACTATATAGATACTTTGTACACAGAATGTTTACTGATATAAAATAGATGTTTGATATTATCCCCATGGTTGGAGTATAATCAAACATGACCACTCCTTACTCTCACTTTGAATCATTATAGATTCCATGAAGTGAATGCACTTGGCTGGACCTTCTAAAATCCTCTCTTCCTCCTCCTCCCTTCTTCTTTCTTTTCTTCTCTCCTTTCCCTTCCTTTTTTCTGCTCTTGCACTTTAACCCTCGCTATTTCTACTACCTAAGCTGGCATACCCCTACTCTCTTTACCACTTTCTAGCTCTTTTTTTCTACCTTCGAACTCCCCTTAGAATTAAACTCGAACGGGCAGAGAGGGAGGGAGGAGTCGGATGTGGGCGGCTTACCTGTCGCGATGCTGAGCCCGGGAGGCTTGGATCCTCTCCCTGAGACGCCGTCCTATGCATAGCTAGGGCCGGCGCGTCCCTTCTCCCGTCCGCTCTGCTGCTCGTCTACCCCCCCCCCTCTGCCCCGCTGCATCTCTCCATGGGGAGCTGATCTTCTGGCCGTCTGCCCGCTTTGTGTGCTTTGTGTGCACCGCTGATGTCCGGCGGTTCACAGCCTCCTCGTAGCCCGCTTCAGCCTTCCCTGCCTCTCCGTCCACTCTCTGCCTATACGGGAACGCCGTCGCTATGAAGCCGCCGCACAGCTGATAAAAGGGTTTGAAAGCGGCAAGGAGCTGAGTGCTGTGTGCTGAGTGCTCCCGTCTTTTGGCCGGGGCTAAGGTAAAAAAAAAAAAGGATTGGTCTCCCAAAAAAAAAAAAAAAAAAACACCTAAACAGGAAAATAAAACTTAAAACCTAAATTAAAGGAAAGAGCCTGGTGAGATATTGGAAATCGCAGGAAGGGGTAAGTGCTGTTAACCCCAGTTTTACCCCAGTAAGGACAATCGAAGGTAACAAAGGAACAAAGGAAAAATCAACAGCCACCAGGACAGAACGGAGAGAGAGGAAGATGGGCAAGTAGTTTTAAACTTTATCTCTGGTTTGTGCACTTAGTATCATTTTGTGGACTGCTGATTTTGGTGAAGATGATGTCCCCCATATTACAGCTATAAATTGTTAAACACTGTATTAACTTGGCCTAATGGTTGTGCTCTAGAGGCGCTGCCCCCAGAGAGAAAGGATAATATTTCAAAAGGAGGGAAAAAAAAAAAAAAAAAATAACAGGAACGCTTTAGTAAATTATATTTTAACCTGCACCTCATGACCGCATATAACACAACATCTTTGGGCCTGGAGGAAAGAGGTTTAGCCCTACCCACATAAAAGGGAAAAAAAAAAAAAAGGATTGTCGCAAATCAAGTGGGGTATAGGGGAAAAACTATCTGACCACACACCAAGGAGCACCTGCGTTACATATCTACACATAGAGTATAATTGTGGATTCGGTTGTATAAATATCCATTCCGAGTTAAAAGGTTGCCTCATGGTATCAACATACTTTTTATCCCTCACTGTTAATATATAGCCTAGGGGAGGAGGCTGACGCCCCTGTGAGAGACCCTGCGAGAGCAGAAGGACTGAACGCTCTGGAGGGGGGGGGGATTCACCACCCAGTCCGGCCGGATCAGTGCTTCAGGGAAAAAAAAAAAAAAAAAGAAAGGGGGGGGGACAGTTACAGAAATTAATTGTCAGAGTGCAGACCTATCTGGATAAGACGGCCCTAACTATACAGAGAGAGCCAGAGAGCTGTCTAGTCGCCAAGCAGTAGCAATTAAGTCGAGTAAACTGTTTGGGTAACCAACCCAGTCGACGGACACGTCTGGCCAGAGATACAGGAGCCCTCCTCTGATAGATATCACAAGCCTGGGCTATTTCTGTTAAAGGGAGTAGGAGCATCCTGGGCCCTGGAAGTGAGCCCTTGGAACAGGGCAGGCGGCTGGAACAAAAAAGCCTGACTAAAGAGCAGTCTTAGGAAAGAAATGAAAGGTAAAACCACGAAAGGATCGTCTGCTAATACAGCTAACCCACCCAGGACAAGTGCAAGCCCGGGAACCATCAGAAAGTACATGGTTCAGGATCCTTGCAAGAATAGCCCAGGCAAACAAAAAGAATCCAAAATCAAAACACCTGAATGCACCCCTAGGATAGGGACAAGAAGACAGACGGTAGAGGCAGATATCCACATAGGGAGCAGCGAAATAACCGAAGAGGCAACAATGGAACCCCAGCAAAAAAAACTACTCCCCACTAAAAGTGAAATGGCGGAAATGTTCGCCAAACTGGAAGTAACCATAAAGGGGGAAATAGGCTCTCTCCGAGAGGAGATGAATCATATGCTGCAAAGAGTGGAAGGAGCAGAAACAAAGATGGACAGACAAAATGAAGAGATAAAGGAACTTAAATCCCAGATGGAAGAGCTACAAAGAGAACAGAGAAATCTACGTTACAGAGCGGAAGACCAGGAAAATAGAAGCAGAAGGAAGAATTTACGGATCAGGGGCTTGCCGGAACCGCAAGGGGGAACCGAAGACCTTCAAGGAGTGATGGACGATATATTCGGGAAAATGGTATACACCCCGGAGAATGTGAAAAAAATAAAATTCGAGAGAATACACAGGATAAGAAAACCGGCAGAAATAAAGGGTGAGGTCCCTAGAGATGTCATCGCAAGATTTCACAAGTATAGCGACAAAGAGAAAGTCAAGGAAAATCTGAAAAAGAATTCTCCAGTGAAGTACGGCGAGACAAAGCTGCAGATATTTCCGGACCTGGCAGCAGAAACATTAGCTAGGAGAAGAATACTAAAACCACTCCTTGAACAGCTAAACGCTCATAATGTCCATTATTCATGGGGGTTCCCAGCCTGCCTCATTGGTCGTAAAGAAGGCAGATCGGCCACTCTAAGATTCCCAGAGGAAACAGCTAAATTTTGTGATCGCTTAGAGGTTCCTCTGGTTGAAATACCGGGGTGGTGGGTTAAAACTGGGGACGTAGAAGTTCATGGGATGCAGCAGGCTTGGAAGCCAATATTCAAAACGAGAAAACCTAAATAGATCAGTCTTAAGACCTAGTTAAACAAGGTTAAACTAAGATTTGGGGGTGGGTGGGGGGGGTGGGGGAGCGGAGGGAGGGGGGAGGGGGGGGACTAACCAGGCCTGGGCACCCCCCAATAGTAGGGGGAGCATGGCGAAAGGGGCGGTCCAGTCCGATCTCAACCTCAGGGGTAGAACCGAAGGGACGGGTGGAGATGGAGGAGCCACGGTTTTTTTATTGGGCCACGAGCGGGCTTAATATCCCCATGGGTGCAGGGGAGGGAAGGGGGAGCGGGGTGGGTTCTGGGAGGGGTGGGAGGGAGGAGGAGGGTAAGGGTTGGGGGATTTGGAAGGAGGGGAGGGTAGGTAGGAAAACACAGCGACGAATTTTGAATTTTGAATCCCCTGGACACCACTCTGCTGCAGGGACTAGGAAAGAACTCCTGCAGGACAGATGAGCAATATTAAAATAATCTCATATAATGTACGAGGTCTGAACGCAAGGGTGAAGTGTATTAATATTCTGCAGGAACTGAGATTCCGAGGGGCGGATGTGGTTTTTCTTCAGGAGACTCATTTTCTCCTGGAGAGGAACCAAAAAATATTCTCCAAGGACTTCCCAGTTTGGTTCTATGGTGACTCTCCCACACCACGCGCAAAAGGAGTAGCCATTGGGTTTGCCAATGGAGTAAGGTTCGTGCTTCTTGAGAGAAGGACGGATCCAGAAGGCCGGTTTTTGTTCCTTAAAGGGAAACTCAATGGCGTTGAATGTTCACTGGCAAATATCTACGGCCCAAACAAAAACCCACATAACTTTATGATCAGGAGGCTGTCAGAATTTACCGAGTTTAAGGAAGGACTAGCTATAATGGCTGGGGACTTTAATCTATGCTTAGAGCCAGAGAAAGATAAATCGTCCCATGTGCAGGGGGCAAGTTCGGTCTGGATCAGTAGAGTGAGAAAGAAAATGCACCAGTGTCAAATGGTGGACGTGTGGAGGACGCTACATGCCGACAGTAGAGATTATACGTTCTATTCCCATGTTCACGGGACTTATTCTAGACTGGACTTTTTTTTGATTGAGCATTCCCGGTTGGAGGAGATCGTTAGCTCAGAGATAGGGGTGGCGACTTTCTCTGACCACGCGCCTGTAGATTTGAAGGTAAACATGAAACAGACCCATAACAAGAGCTTCAGTTGGAAGTTAAACGAAGAACTAATAAATGATAAAGAGATTAGGGATTTGGTGTCGAGGGAACTTGAGTTTTATTTTAAAACTAACGAAACAGCTGAAGTTTCAGAGTCAATAATATGGGAGGCTCACAAAGCCTATATTAGGGGGATCCTGATTAAGGCAGGTGCGGAAAAGAAGAGAAAGAGAAGGGAAGATAAACTTGCAATTATGAGTGAAATAGAGGAACTTGAGCAGACCCATAAAAAAGAGGGGGGGAAGGAGGTGCTCCTTAGACTCCATAACAAAAGAGAGGCCATGAGAACCCTAATAGAACAAGACACGCGAGAAACGTATAACATATTAAAGAAAGAGAGATATATGGGAGGTAATAAACCGGGGAAGTTCTTGGCAAAGATCCTAAAAAAAAGGAAGTCCAACAACTATATTGAGAAAATCAGGACCCTAGAAGGGGAGGTAAAATATAAAACAGGAGAAATTGCCAAAGTTTTCCAAAAATATTATGAGGGACTGTATTCGATCAACAGCATTACCTCAAAAAGAGAGATAGAAAAAAAAAGGGAAAGAACTAAAGTTTTCTTTCAGGAACTCGGCTTAAGGAAAATAGAAGAAGATACATATAATCTACTGGAGGGTCCCATTACGGAAGAGGAAATTAAAAAAACTTTGAGGGAGACGTCAGTAGGGAAAAGTCCCGGGCCTGACGGTTTCTCAGTATTATATTACAAAAGGTTCCAAGATCTCCTAACTCCTAAACTCTGTTCGTATATGAATGGGATAGGCACGAAGTGGGAGATGGGGAAAGAAGCGTCAGAGGCAATTATTGCCATTATTTTGAAGGAGGGTAAGGACAGTACTCTCTGTTCCAGTTATAGGCCAATAGCGCTCCTTAACGCAGACACGAAACTGTTTGCGAAAATACTGGCTGGGAGAGTGAAGCATATTCTAAATAATATGATACACCCAGACCAGGCGGGATTCATCCCGGGTAGGGAGGGACGCGACAATGGGATTAGAACACTCATGGTAATCCAAAAAATGAAAGACAGCGGAGCCCCAGGCCTACTCCTGTCAGTAGACGCTGAGAAAGCATTTGACAGGGTAGACTGGGGCTTCATGTTCAGTGTGCTGGAGGAAATAGGATTTGGACCAATCATGATTAGAAGAATAAAGGCATTGTATACACGTCCCTCAGCAAGGGTTAAGGTCAATGGAGCGCTGTCGGAATCATTCAAAATGTCAAACGGAACAAGACAGGGCTGCCCATTGTCCCCTCTTTTGTTTGTGCTGACGCTTGAGCCCTTGCTCGAACGGATAAGACTCAACCCGGATATCTCGGGGGTTTCGGATGGCGAGGAAGAACACAAACTGGCTGCTTTTGCAGATGACATTTTGTTGTACATTACTAGACCTAGAATAACTCTTCCTAACCTGCTAAAGACTCTGAAAGACTACGGAGAAATATCAAACTTTAAGATTAATCCAATTAAATCTGAAATATTAGAAATCAAGATTGACAAAAAAGATCAGATAGTCCATAAAGAATTCCCCTTCTCATGGGGGAAAAAGGAGATAAACTATCTCGGGGTAAAAATAACAGGAAATAGAGAGTCACTGTTTCAGGCCAATTTTATTCCCCTCCTAAATGAGATCAAGAAGGAGTTGAATAAAATCACAAGAGGACAGTTGTCATGGGGGGGAAGAATTAATATTGTTAAAATGGCAATCTTACCAAAGATTTTATTTAAAATGCAGATGTTACCGGTTCCGCTTCCACAAGTATATCTCAAAAAACTGCATTCTCTTATCATTAAATTTGTTTGGAGGGGGAAAAAGTCACGTATAAGTTATGACACTTTGGCAAGGGATAAAGAGAAAGGGGGGTGGGGAGCACCGGACATTAGATTATATCACGAAGCTATCACATTATCTAGAATTATAGACTGGGCAAAAGGAAACAATGAGAAGAGGTGGGTTAAAATGGAAAATACAATTAGTAAAGTAGAGTTAAGTAAAGTCATTTGGATACCTTCACACTATAGGAAACTAAGTCTTGAGGCACACAGTATCACTAGGCATACTCTGAAAGTATGGGATAATTTGCACAGGCGGGAAAAATGGGAGTATAACTCTCCTTTGATCCCTCTGAGGGACACTGAGTTTTTTGCACCGGGAATGGAGAATGTAAGTGGGAGATGGATACTACAAGGAGGAGCTCAGCTAAAGGATGTTATGCAGCAAGGTAAAATATGTCCATTTCAGGACCTGAAAAGTAGGAGTGACCTTCTGACCCTTAACAGGTGGCGATACAGTCAGTTAAAAAACTTTATCGAAACGCTCCCCCAACCAATTAGAATGACGGATAACCTCAAACCGTTTGAGAAGCTCTGTGTTGGTCAAGACGGGAAGAAGGGGATCTCAAAAACTTATAGGATACTAGTTGACCTGAAGGGAACAGACATTCCAGCATACATCAAAAAATGGGAATTGGAACTAAAATCAAAACTTAAAGAAGATGAGGTTACAACCTTACTGAAACGAGTTCACGGTACCTCGGTAAACTACAAAATGTCTGAGCTAAATTACAAATGCTTGTCAAGATGGTACATTACCCCAGACAGAGTTTCTAAATACCAGAACGAAATCTCACAACTATGCTGGAGGGGATGTATGGAATTGGGTACAACGGCACACGTTTGGTGGTACTGCACAAGGATAAGGGAATTCTGGGATGATATTAGGAAAATCACCGGCGAGATAACCCAAATAGTTGTGCCGGATGACCCATGGGCATGTCTGTTCCACGGCTTCAGAATGTCAACTGAATCTTATTTGAGAACACTTGTCCCTCAAATGTTGAATGCAGCTAAGAGTCTGCTTGTAAACCACTGGCAGGAGAAACAAGGCCCAACATTACAAGAATGGTATGACAAAATAAACGAAATCCAGAATTTAGAGTATTTGGGATGTACTGAGGAAGTAGAATTGGAAGAGTTCGAGGAAAAATGGAAGAAGTGGCAAAAATTTAAAAGCTCAACAAGGGTACTAGAGGTCTTGAGGACTCAATAGAGCTTGCTGGGGATCCCAGCAAGAAGGATTGAGGAATAGACAGCAGAAGTGGTGTCCATTGTGGGAGGGGGATTCAACTAACATGATGGAGTAGGGTGAAAGAAATATAAGTTGCTGTGAGGGGGTAGGGTGTGGTAGGGGGAGGGAGGGGAAGGGTAGGGGGTGTGATTAGGGGGGTTTAACAGGGGGTTATGTTCAGATTTATGATTAAAAATTAGATTGGTCAGTTTGATGCTACCAATAAGAAGATAGCTATAAAAGAGACCGGTAATACCGTAAGGGGAAAAAAAAAAAAAAAAAAAAAAAAAAAGATATTTAATAAAGCCACCATGATGTGAGTAATGAGCCGGGAAAGGATTGAACCGTTAAGGTGAAACTTCCACCCCCGAAAACGAATACTGATGTGGTTTAAGAAAAAAAAAAAAAAAAAAAAAAAAGAATTAAACTTTATATTACCAATGCATAAGGAACTGCCCTCTGTGTTGAACACTCATAGCAAAAGATAATCATCGGGGAACCAACTCAGCTACCTTATAACAGCTTGGTATATTATTCCCCCCCCCCCGCTTCCCTACTTTCCTTTAGAATTGTTCTACTCTTGAGACCAGTCAAGCAATGGCTTATACGATGCTTTTTTAAAATTTGTACAGTCGTTTATATTACCTGTATGTTTCTATGCAACACGTCTGTTATTTTATGCTTTGTGCAATGTAAAAGCATTGTGTGCTCCATTTGAATGTATTTAAAAAAAATAATAATAAAAATTGTAAAAGAAAATAGATGTTTAAATGTAGTTGTCACTGGTCCTCTTTAGCTAATTATCAATTTCTAGAGCGGTTGTTACACAAACATGAAAAGACCATACATTAAAAAAATCTACACTCATGCAGTGAGGTTATCAAAAATACACTCCTACACTAAAAGTTTGTGTAGGAGGAAAAAGGAATATCTTGGTCACAAAGTGGGTATTGCAAAATTGATAGGCAGTAAGTTTGGGTTATTTTCACAGGTATTGTTTTTTAAAGCCGAACTCCAGCCAAAAGGTTTTTTTTTTTATTTTTAGTTTGGGATTGAATGATTCAGGGTCAGAACCTTTGCTACTTTGTATAGATTTGTGGGTCTCTTATGGGGAGTTTTCTTAATTTGTTTTTGTTCTGCTGACATTCTGACACTCAAGGTGCTATTGGGATAACACAGGAGGGGAATTCATACAATAACACACAGCAGTTAAAGCCTAATATGGTTTCAGTTGCACAGTTAAAGTGACTCCCTTTGTCAACTTTTGCTAGCATATAGCAAATCCCCCTTGGTTTATGTAGTTCTACGGCGTTTTCTTAACACACGTTACTTATCATCTTAGACCTGGTACTCGATTCTCCCAGGTGTCCCAACTGGATATTTGATAACTGATTCTTATTCTTTCCTTTATGGTAGTGATTTGCACCACATTGTTACTATCCTACTGTCATCTGGCTGTTGGCATAGATATATTTCTCTATACTATCTTAGTGTCTAGTGTTTTACTTTGTATCTTTTTATATTTTTTATAGGTAAATAAAATGCAAGTGAAAAAATGAAAGCCCAACAAAAGCTGTAACTTTCTCTCTTAAAAAGGGAAAAAAAGCTAAAAACAAAATCAAAGAAAAATTATCCCCTAACCACATTTTTGGCTGGAGTTGGGCAATAGTTTACTACTGATGGAAAACTTGCTTTAGATTGGCTTCATACCTATGCTTTGTGGTAATGCACGATCATTTTCAATGATACCCCAACGCACCTTGCCAGCACACAGATGTAAACCATCTTTGCATTGTGATGCACTGCATTGGGAAAAAAAAAATTTAGGTCCAATTTTTCGTGTGTTGTGGAGCAATAACCACCCATTCAAATTGAATTGACACAACACACAATAAAACAAGAAATAACTCACAATAATGTGTGGTAATGCACTGGATATATGTGATATATATTAAGCAATTGTGATTTTTTTTGCAGACTGTGCTGAAAATATATGAATATATAACATTTTTACACATAAAAAAGTGCAAACTTAGCAAATGTTTGAATGCAATAAAAATAACACTTAGTAAGCTAAAACTGAAACCCAGTGGTTTATTATGAATCATTTGGAGCTGTTTATTGTGTTTCCTGTACATTACTCACTAGCAGTAGCTTGTGATTGTTAAATTATGAGTCTGTCTCTAAAATACTCGTAAAAGGATCATTGGTGAGACCCTAGTGATGAATCAGGTCTGTGTTACATTGCTCATTTACTACCAGGCTCATTAGCTCTGTTTTCTGTGAGCAGAGTCATCTTCAGCAATTAGTCTAGCAGATGACCATTGATGTTCTTTACAACCAGGACAGGTATTGCTTTATCAGTCATGGTACAAGATAGGCCTTTATTTGTTGTGCAGGAAACCTGCAGCCAGTGTAACCTAGTCTTACTATTATTATCCTCCAAAACATGAACTTTAGCAGCAAACAATAGCTTCATTGATATCATCTGCAGTGAAACCTTCAAATTCAAATTTAGAAACCAATAGCTGTTATTTGAGAAGCATGGAAAATCTTCTCCAAATGGTGAACTTTCCTGTTGAGCTGTAGCTGTTTCCCCGCCTTAGGGGACACAGTTCCCTCTGGATTTGGATAATTGCAAGGAAGCTAAAATAAAATCAACGTTCACTCACAGCAGTTAAACACATGTATTCATTTAATTTTAATGTCTGTGTATGCACTCTTACCTACCACTGAAGGCCTTCTGGGTTGTGAACATTTTCCAAGAAACTGCTGCAAAGACACTAAAGTCTGCTTAAGTAATTTTGGATGGGTGCTACTAAAATAAATCTGCTTCTGTTTTTGAAATGTTGGCAGTATAGCAGCACTGATTTCTTCACCCCAAGGCATAGTCATTACAAAGTCAAGCTTTCGAATCTCACTTATCTTGCAGAATTCCTTAAAAGAAGTATCATCATAATGTTTAAATTCTTATAGAATTCATAAAGTATTTGTTCATGTTCTGATCTGTGGCCACATTGTGCAGTAAAAGAACATCTATTTTCTATATTTGTGCTGCCTGTCAGTTTCACCCCTGGCTGAAGCCCAATTTATGGGCGTTCCCACATGGAAGTTATAGCACTGTAGCCACTACCCCCTCTTCATTCTCATTGAGCTGGATATTGTAGGTGTAAATTGACCCTCTAAACCTGCACAGCCGCAGCAAACCCTTTAACATACCATATATTGTATGTGGACCCTCCTAATGCCCCGTACACACGGTCGGATTTTCCGATGGAAAATGTCCAATCGGAGCGTGTTGTCGGAAATTCCGACCGTGTGTGGGCTACATCGGACATTTTCCATCGGATTTTCCGACATACAAAGTTGGAGAGCAGGAGATAAAATTTTCCGACAACAAAATCCGTTGTCGGAAATTCCGATCGTGTGTACACAAATCCGACGGACAAAGTGCCACGCATGCTCAGAATAAATAAAGAGATGAAAGCTATTGGCCACTGCCCCGTTTATAGTCCTGACGTACATGTTTTACGTCACCGCGTTTAGAATGATCGGATTTTCCGACAACTTTGCGTGACCGTGTGTATGCAAGACAAGTTTGAGCCAACATCCGTCGGAAAAAATCCTAGGATTTTGTTGTCGGAATGTCCGAACAAAGTCCGACCGTGTGTACGGGGCATAAGCCCAACAGAAGCAGCCATATCCTGTACATTGTACATTGTACATAATACAAATAATACAAATACATTGTATTTATTCCCTCTCCCCATCAATGACCCTGCACAGCACCAGCAGGAGCCCATACATCCTTTATATCAGGGGTCTCAAACTGGCAGCCCTCCAGCTGTTGCGTCCCATGAGGCTTTGCAAGGCTGACAGTTACAAGCATGACTCCCACAGGCAGAGGCATGATGGGACTTGTAGTTTCGCAACAGCTGGAGGGCCACCAGTTTGAGACCCCTGCTAGTATGTGTATCTCAGAGCACGTCCCCTAAAAAAAAAGTTCAGCACTGACATATTCCAGCTTTCATTGTAAACTGAAGGACAGACTAATCGTCTGCCTGCCTGCAATTATATAGGAGATAGACTAAAGTACTAGCTGGCAGCTTGTGTTCTTGTGAAGAACAGCCCTCTGGGGAAGAGCACCATCATTCAAAACAACGCAAGCCACCAGCTAGTACTCTAGCTTCTTTCTGTAGGGTTTAACAGTTCTGTCCTTTCCCACAGAAATAACAAGGCTTTCTCATGGTTTCACTAACAGCAGCTGCCTTTCCCTTAAGGCAAGTAGGCCTATTAGTACTTGGATGCCCCCAGGACTTAAGCTGCCCATACATTATACAATTTTCTTAATTTTTTTTGGATTTACCTTCAACTGTGTACTGCAAGGGCCTACTTGATTCATACAAATTAAAAGTGTTTAGGTTTGACCTCATATTATATGGTTTTGGTAAATCTAAAGGAAAACTGTACAAGAAAATTGCAAAATTGCATGTATATCCAATCTTAAAGCCTAACTACATAATTAATGTCCCTTTAGATCAGTGTTTCTCAACCTTTTTCCAGTCAGGGCACCCTTAAAAAGTATTTTCAGTCTTGAGGCACCCCAGTCCAAGGCTTAGTTCACGTTACTGTGTGTTGCGGAACATGCGCAAAATCGCACTCGTTCCTGACACACAGACAAATGCTCTGCTCTTTAGGGGTGCCATTAATTCTTAATGGTACCTCACACATTGGAAAATGTGGGGTGCTTTTGGTGCAGTGCAATTTAAAAAAGAAAAAGGTCGGGGATTTCCTTCCCTGAATTTTTGTGGTTAGGGAAGCCCATTGAAATGAATGGGCTGCACTACACGCAGCATGCAGCAACACAGATGTGAACCAAGGGCTTCTTCACATGTTGGGTTGGGGGGGTGGTAAAAGCACATGGTTAAGCTGTTTTTACCACCCCCAAATTCTTCCCCTTTAGCTGCAGAGACAACAGCTGGGGGTGTACACATGTTGTGGCTGCAGCTGGAGGTATACCCAGGGTGAATGGGGCTGAACTGCAACTACCCTGCAACTGTGTACATTGCACGGTTGCGGTGTAGTGATGCTGCATTAAAACAGGTGGTGAGGAGGCAACATAATGCCTCTTTACCGCCTGTCAAATGCCTCTGAAAAGCGATTTGTGCATAGGTTGCTTTTCAGAGGAGAAGCAGTCCTTGCTGCTATCACAAACAAGACCTACAAAAGCAGTTCTGATGGTACAGGAATGGGGGGGGGGTGTCAGGATTAAAAGTAACATACACACACACACACACACATATACAGACACATACACGTGCACACACGCATACAGACACATACATACAGACACTTGTACATACGCACATGCAGACACATTCACGAACATACAGACACACACATACAGACACATGCACACACACACATGTACAAACACACATACAGACACACACACATACATACAGACAAATGCACACACACATACAGACACATGCACACACACACACATACAGACACACATACAGACACATGCACACACACACACGTACAAACACACATACAGACACACATACAGACAGACACTCACATGCACACACACACATACAGACACATGCGCACACACACATGAACAAACACACATACAGACGTACACACACACACACATATAGACAGACACTCACATGCACACACACATACACACACACACATGTACAAACACACATACAGACGTACACACACACATACAGACAGACACTCACATGCTCACGCACATACAGACACATGCACACACATACCAGACACATGCACACATGCACACACACACACACACATAGAGACACATGCACACACACACACACACATGCACACACATACCAGACACATGCACACACACATACAGACACATGCACACATACACACACACACACATACAGACACATGCACACATACACACATACACACACACACATACAGACACATGCACACACACATACACACCTGCACACACACATACAGACACATGCACACACACATACAGACACATGCACACACACACACACAGTCAGACACTTACATGCACACACACACACACACACAGACACATGTATAAAGCCCTTTTAAAACAAATCTAGCTTCTAGCACAGTACCTTTCCAGTTTCCTCATTCAGCCGGGTACTGCACTGTAGAGGGAAGCAGAGAGCAGAGCACACTCCCCTGCACTTTACTTTCACTTTGCTGAGGTTGACGGAGCTTCTCACAGTGCCGATATACAGTTCGGCAGAGGATCGGGAGATCGGCCTCATCTGACAGCCCTTCTCTCCCCTGATCCCGCGGCACACCTGAGAACCTCTGACGGCACACCAGTTTGCCGCGGCACACTGGTTGAGAAAGGCTGCTTTCGATAGTTAATAGTCTTTTTTTTTTTTTTTTTTATAGATTTTAAATGGGTTTTTACATTTGTTTACAAATAAATGTGAAATACATGACAGATGTTGCCTGCTTGGAGGTTTGCCTGACTGAAACCTACAAAAGAGCCTTCTGGTAATGGATGAGTCACTGGGATAAGTCATTTAGTTCTCTGTATACATTTCTGCTTAATGCAAGGTGAAGGTGAAGCAGGAAAAAAAAAACTATGATTCTTTCTGTAGCCATTCAACAGTTTAAAAAACAAAACAATAATAAAAAACACTTTTAAGACCATAATTTATTTACCTGAATCTGCTGTTAAATGACCACCCTTAGGATATCAATAAAATCAAGCTGCTTTCCATGCAACTGACCAGTCGTATTGTTCCCTCCTCACAGTGTAAGACTGGAGGACCCTTTAATGGGTTCATTTGAGAGCAAGTGTTCAGGTCACCAAGAGGAGACAATGGCACTACAGTTCACAGTGTAAGAGTTTCAGCAACAGACAATGCTGTCAATCCAGAAAGTAGTGGGCAAGACTGGGTGTGGGCAGGCGCTGATTGACAATGTAATAACAACCGTGTGAAACGCGTTTACTGGCTGCCCTGGAACTGTGTGTTTTTGTAGTTTTATCTGGATTTGTGCAAGAAGTTTCTTTTTCCCATTTGGAGTGCCACTACCTTCATCTTTCATCTGCTGATTGACAAGCTACAGGCCTGTGAATTAGCATTGAGAATGCCCATAACCATGCTGTCTGTTAACTTTCTTCATCCCACTGTAGTGCAAGCAGGGACAGCCTGCATGAGAGCGGCAACTATGCACTGAATTTAGGAGCAGTACAGCACAACTGCCACACCATCACAGGATGCTGGATTAGGTAGACTTCACTATCAGGCAAAATAGATATTTGTAGGATTTGGCAGAGGGGTGAAGATATATATATGAGCTCAGTTTCAGAAAGATTGAATTTGAGGAAGTGATGTAACATCCATGTAGGGTTTTCAGTTAGTAAGTTAGTGACGACTGAGGAGACAGGAGTGAGCTGAGGAGTGGAGAGATAGATTTGGGCATCAGCAAAGAGATGGTGTGTCAAACCTTTGAAGAGTATCTATTGAGCCAGGGAGGAGGTGTACATAGAGCATTGGTCCTTTGGGGGACTCCTACAGAAAGAGGAAGAGAAAGGAGCAGACTGAGTTGTAGATGACACTGAAGGTGCACTGAAATAGGTAGGGGGAAAACTGAGGAAAGGGCGGATTCTTTTATGCTCAGGAAGTGGAGTTTTTTTGAGGAGGAATGGATAGTCAACTGTATCAAAGGCAGTAGTAAAACCTAAAAGTATGAAGTAGTGGCAATTGGCTTTGGCAGAGTTTTGGGAGTGCAGTCTCATAGGGTTTTGTGGTTGAGAGCCAGATAGAAAGGGGTCAATAAGGTTATTATCAGTGAGGTTGTGGCTCAGGCAGTTGTAAACTATGCATTTTCAAAGTTTGGAAGTAATTGGGAGCAAGGAGATGGGTCTAAAACTCTTTGGACTGGAGGGGTCTCAGCAATGTTTAAGTATGTGGGTGACCAATGGGTGTTTTAGAGTAGTGGGGAAGATGCCAGTAGAAAGAAGGAGATTGAAGATGTGATTAGAGAGCCTAGAATAGAGCAAGCGAGTGAGCAAAGTAGTTATTATTTTTATTATTATACGGGTTTTATATAGTGCCAAGAGTTTGCGCAGCGCTTTACAACATGAGGGCAGACATTACAGTTACATTACAATTTGTAACAAGAGGAATCAGAGGGCCCTGCTCGTTAGAGCTTACAATCAAAAAAGGAAGGGTCAATTGATACAAAAGGTAATAGCTGTGTGGGGGGAATAGCTGAGTAGTTGTAAGGAAACAGGATCCAGGGGGCAGATGATTGTCAGACAGAAGTATGGCATCCTCCTCTCTGGTAACAGGAACAAAGGAGGAAAGAGTTGAATAAGTTGATAGACATAGTGCTGTATATTGGGCTGGGGACAATATCTGGATAGTGGAAGTCTCATCACAAATCACATCAGTCTTGTTTTTTAAATGATTGGCAATCTTCTGGTCAGTGAGTGAGTTCATCAGTGAAGGCAATGGGGTGTAGTATAGAGTTAAAGGTACAAAAGAGCTGGTGAGGACTGGATGAGAGGGTATTGGTGATGAAATGAAATAACAGTGATGAAATAAGTCTGTTTAGCATCACGAAGGCAGGAATTGTTTTTTGAAGGACAGATTTAAATAGGATGAAGTTTTGCAGGGATTTAGTTTGATGCCTTTTGAGATTTCTGGTGTCTTAACTTTGCTATGGTTATTGCCATCAGGGCCTAATTCTGTGTGTGGTGGTGGGGTGAATCTAAGGCCGGCCATAGAGTCTTTGATTCTAACCATTAATGGGCGTGCTGAATGTACCATGTTGATCGATCAACTTGGGTAGATTAAGCATGCCAGATTCCCTTGTGATTATCGCAAGTGGCTGCTATAGCCGCTAGCGATAATCACTGTCTTATCCTGGCGGGGGCAGCTTCCACCCCCCCCCCCCCCCCCAGGAGAAAAAAATTGCTTGGCAGGAGGGACTCCCCTGTCAACACTGTCTGTGTTGATGAGGGAATCATGTGAAATTCTTTGCACAGTCTATGGCCTTTCTAAGGATGATGAGACCAAGCTGTTCTAGAAAGCAAGATGAGGGCAGGATGGGGGTGGGTATTTGTCTTAAATGTAGTCTGTTGGAGAGTAGATTAGAAAAGTGTTAAAGGGATGAAGATTTCTGCAGGTAATGGTTTGTTGGTTGGAGGGAAAGGAGGTTAATGATAGAGAGAGTAAGATACTGATAAGGTCGTGATCAGAAAGAGGAGAAGGGGGGTGTGAAAGGTTGCAAGAGGTGAGAGAATGGAAGGTTAAGGGTGTTGCCATGAGCATGAATAAAACTATGTGCCCTATATGTTAAACAAAAGGTAGAGGTTTCATCGAGTAGTTCAAAGTTAGTTGGGGTGTTAACATTAACAGGGACGTTAAAGTCACCAAGGAATATAGTGGGTATTTCAGAGGAGAGAAAATATGGTAGCCAAGCAGAAAAGTTGTCACGGAAATATGACACCAGCCCCGGAGACAAATAAATAACAGCAATCCTGAGAAATTGGAGAAAAGAGAAGAATACAGTGAGCTTCAAAAAAGGAAAGGGATGCAGAGCAGGATGAACTTGAAAAGTAATTTATGGGGATAGAAGGAATCTTACCCCACCTCCCTTTTGTCTGCTTGGTCTGGATGAGTGATTACCGCTTTGGGGAACATGTATCTGCAAAAAAAAATAAAAAATAAAAAACCCAGATTCAGACAGCAGACAGCAGTTTAACAGGTCAGGTTCCACTCAGAACAGGCCTCGCCATGGTCCACCAAAGGGGTTGAGTGCACGTGCTCAGCGTCATATCCAGAGGTTGTCTTTGGGAAAAAGACATATGAGTGCTGCCAGCATTACTGCAGAGGTTGAAGGGGTGGGGGGTCAGCCTGTCAGTGCTTAGACCATATGCCACACACTGAATCAAATTGGTCTGCATGGTTGTCATCCCAAAAGGAAGCCTCTTCTAAAGATGATGCACAAGAAAACAGTTTGTTGAAGACAAGTCGACTAAGTAAATGGATTACCAGAACCATGTCCTGTGGCCTGATGAGATAAACGTATTTGGTTCAGATGGTGCCAAGTGTGTGTGTGGAGGCAACCAGATGAGGAGTACAAAGACAAGTGTGTCTTGCCTACAGTCAAGCATGGTGGTGGGAGAGTCATGGTCTGGGGCTGCATGAGTGCTGCCGACACTGGGGAGCTACAGTTCATTGAGTGAACCATGAATGCCAACATGTGATGTGAAATACTGTAGCAGAGCATTATCCCCTCCCTTCGGAGACTGGGCCGTAGGGCAGTATTCCAACATAACGACCCCAAACACACCTCCAAGACAACCACTGCCTTGCTAAAGAAGCTGAGGGTAAAGGGGATGGACTGGCCAAGCATGTCTCCAGACCTAAACTCTACTGAGCATCTGTAGGGCATCCTCAAACAGAAGGTGGAGGAGCGCAAGGTCTCTAACATCCACCAGCTCCGTGATCTTGTCATGGAGGAGTGGAAGAGGACTCCAGTGGCAACCTGTGAAGCTCTGGTGAACTCCATGCCCAAGAGGGTTAAGGCAGTGCTGGAAAATAATGGTGGCCATACAAAAAATTGACACTTTGGGCCCAATTTGCACTTTTTCACTTATGGGGTGTACTTACTTTTGTTGCCAGCGGTTTAGACATGAATGGCTGTGTGTTGAGTTATTTTGAGGGGACAGAAAATTTACACTGTTGTACAAGCTGTACACTCACTACTTTATATTGTAGCAGTGTAATTTCTTCAGTACTGTCACGTGAAAAGATATAATAAAAGATTTACAAAAATGTCAGGGGTATACTCACTTTTGTGAGATACTGTATATGAAATGGTTGGGTGAAATCAGTGGTTGGTAAGGACGCAGCAGCTGCAAACAGCCACTGCTTCCTCAGCAACCACTGACAGCTGTTTATCCGTGTCAATGCCTTAAACGTTTGGCATTTGGATGAACATTTGAACAGCCAGTGTTCGAGTTAAACTTACATTCGAACCAAACAATGAGCTCATCCCTATGAGTGAGTTCAGGTTTCAGAACGTTGAAGAAGGAGTTGGAAGTATATAGATCATGGACATATGTAAGTTTTTTACAAGCGCCTGTTGTGCACATGAAAGTTGGATGGTGGGGGGCCAGAATTAGGTGAAATATCACCAGAAGTCAGGAGAAGCAAGAGGGTGAGGGAGGTAAGATTGAAGTGAGATTTATATACAGGCATGTGCCTCTGTGTCCTGGTGATTGTGACAGTGTGTGGGTTGAGAATGAGCAGGATGTGATGGGCGCAGTTACAGGGGGTGGAGAGGCTTGAGGGTGGTATATATAAGCTGTGGTGTGGAAAAAAAGGGTGGAGGAAACATTGTTTGGAGAAAGAGGACACAATTGTGAGAAGAAAATAAAGAGATGGCAGGTTAGAGGTTGGAAAGATAAGAAAACAGACTGGCATAAAGAGGCTGGAGGGAGAGACACAGATTAACTTGCAGTCTGTCTGGAGTGGAGCTCCGTTGTTTGCATGTGCATTCTTAGTTGCTCCTTACTGTGAGAGCCCCAGTCTCTGTGAAAATTATGGTAAAATGGACACAGGACTCTCATAGAGGCAGTTTGAAAAGTTCCAGCAGAAGATTTGTGAACAGAGAAAGCTATGCTTTAAGTTTTCTCTGGATTTTGTATGTCTGGATTGGGACTGGAAACTTGAAGACTTCAAAGAGCATTGGGAGTTGGTGTGGGAGCAGTTGCTGCAGCCAGGAGGGAGGTGTGCTACCGTTTAAGAACCCAGGCAATATTCGAGAGACGGCACTCCATGTGGAAGAGGTTCCCGGTCAGTGGACTGAGAGATTTGGGCCAGCTGAGAGAGTCGGGGAGACCAAGGCTGAGATAACTGGAAGAGAGAGCTTGGGGGACCAGAAGGGACCGTAAATCTTGGAGGAGTGTGAAAGCCTGGAGTGTCAGGAGAGCCCACATCCTAGAGGCCAGGAGTGGGCCTGCGCAGCTTTGTACTGCAACCAAGGCTGAGTGAGCCTTGAGAGCCAGGTTGCTTGGCATTTTTGTTTTTTTGTTTTAATTTTTGAGAGAAGAACCCCTGTGTGGGCGACCAGTGCATGTATGAACTTTCATTTTTGTTACTTTCAATAAAAGTGGGCTACCACGCCCTTAAACTGAAGTTTTTGTTGGCTGTGAACTCACTGAAAACGCATCTACCACTGAGCTAGACATTTCTCAATATCACATTACTTTATGTGCCCTGTACTTATGCAGAGATTAAATCTGTCTATGCCTAAATCCCCTGTCTGAATCTCTTTCTTCCATTCAAACCTTACCATCATGCGCAAGACCAAAGAGCTGTCAAAGGACATCAGGGACAAGATTGTAGACCTGCACAAGGCTGGAATGGTCTACAAGACCATCAGCAGGATGTTTGGTGAGAGGGCAACAATTGTTGGAGCCATTATTCGCAAATAGAAGAAATACAAAATAACCATCAATTGCCCTCGGTCTGGGTAAGGATAATCATGAAAAAAGTAGAGGGATCAGCCCAGAACTACACGGGAGGAGCTTGTGAATTAGCTCAAGGCAGTTGGGACTACAGTCACCAAATAAATCATTGGTAACACAATACGCCGTCATGGATTGAAATCCTGCAGCGCCCGCAAGGTCCCCCTCCTCAAGAAGACACATGTACAGGCCCCATCTGAAGTTTACCAATGAACATCTAAATGATTCAGAGAAGGATTGGGAGAAAGTGCTGTGGTCAGATGAGACCAAAATTGAGCTCTTTGGCATTAACTCGACTCGTTGTGTTTGGAGGAATTAAAATTCTGACTATGACCCTAAGAACACCATCCCTACAGTCAAGCATGGAGGTGGAAACATTATGCTTTGGGATTGTTTCTCTGCTAAAGGTACAGGCTGACTTTGCCGCATTGAGGGGCCAAGAAGACCTAATCCTATAGAAAATTTATGGAGGGAGCTGAAACTTCGAGTTGCCAAGTGACAGCCAAGAAATCTTAAGGATTTTGAGAAGATCTGTAAAGAAGAGTGGACTAAAACCCCTCCTGAGATGTGTACAAACCTGGTAACCAACTACAAGAAGTGTCTTACCTCTGTGCTTGCCAACAAGGGTTTCTCCACCAAGCACTAAGTCATGTTTTGCTTGGAAATCAAATACTTATTTTACCCACTGAACTGCAGCTCAATTTACAACATTTGTATCATGTTTTTTTTCTGGATTTTTGGTTGATATCCATCTTCATCATTTAAAACACACCTATGATAAAAATTATAGACCCTTAATTTTTTTGGAAGTGGGCAAACTTACAAAATCTGCAGGGGATCAAATAATTATTTCTCCCACTGTACATATGAGTGAACAAGCTATAGGGGCGGTCATTCTTATCCTTCTCTAACTACTGTTTTGTTTACTACTAAAATACAGTAACTGAACTGAAGTTACTCACATTTGCATGCAGAAAGTTTGGAGTTTTAGTGATAACCTTTATTGGCTAACTTAAAGCGGAACTTCATCTGTTTTTGACAGGTACTCGCTCCCCCACTTCCGGTTAGATTGCCGCAGCAATCTGAGTAGAAGTCCCCCTCCCTCCTTCCCCTGTAACCTTTTGGAACACATCACAGGGCCCAGAAATCTGCAGGACCAATCAGATGGCACAGTATGGCTCGCACATGCGCAGTGAGCAGCCGGCTGTGAAGCCGCAAAACACTCACAGCCAGCTGCTCACACTTAGTATGCCAGCGCTGGTGGCCAAAGCTGGGTGAAGAAACCAGTCGGGTGAGGACAGCACTGGATCCTGGGACAGGCGAGTATCTATTTATTAAAAGTCAGCAGCTACAGTTTTTTGTAGCTGCTGACTTAAAATTTTTCAAAATATGACTGAAGCACCTCTAAAAGTTAATAAAGACCCATATATGAAAATTCTAGCTTACTGGTTGTCATGTTAACCCTCTGGTTTCAGTTTTTTTTCAGGCACTGACTTGGGTAAAGTATGCATATCAGGAGTTTTGACCTCACTTTCCACCAACTTGGGTCTGGATAATCGACTTAGAAAGCATTAAGGGGTCTCCTGTTATTAGTAGGCTGCTGAATGCCTTAACTGTTTACTTGGTGACAGGTCACCTTTAAGAATGCAACCTAGTTTATTCTGCTACATTTCTGTAAAACTTCTACTTCATTTTGTTAACATTGCATGAAGACTGCAAATATTTGTGTCCAGCATATGGCCATGGTGTGAATGGGAATATTGTGCTGGGAGCCTATTCATGGAACCCACATAAACTCAGGAAGGTGGAAAAAAGACATGAGCAGGGAGCAACTCCCATTACATAAAAAAAAAAAGAAATCAAAACAGCAGACACAGGAATAAAAAGTCAAACAGTGATTTGGGTTAGTCATGAGGACGAAGGAGCTAAGAAAATAAAGAATCAGACGCTCCCTGAAAGCAACTTATAAGGAGACAAAATTACAAATGCTGAACTTTTCCGCTGCATTTTCCATATTTTATGCTTGCTAATCAAATAGCTGGACCTGCAGGTTAAAAACACAGCCTGGTGGCAGGGTGTGCAAGCTAGCTATAGACAGATAAAAGCAGACATATTTTGAATGCATTAAGAAATCTGACCTGTCATGATGTCTTTGGAACGTCAACTTGAGTTGTATCAACAAACCGTAAAAAGAGAAAAACAATTAGACGCATTAGGGAGACTGGGCTCTCCCACCTGCGAAAAAGGTCACAGTTTTCAAAGTCACCCGGGCTTGCTGCAAGCACGTGTCATTTTGTACTGAAAATGTTAACATAGTGATGTTTCATATGAACACCTTGTAAAGAGTATATTCTATTCATGTGGTTTAAAACATACTACATGCCTTTATTTCTAGATAACTCAAGTGAGATACTGTAATATATATAACAGTGAAGGAAAAGAATAACTATATGGCCTAGCTAGACATATAGCTTCAGCTACATAAAGAAAGAAAAAGTGCACAGCCAGTGTAAAGCTCAGCACTAAAACCTAAAGACTTCAGAGTAGTGTATACAGCACATAAATATTGGTGATTAGTTATGAAAAATCAGTCCAAGTGGTAAATAGAAATCAATCCTAATAAGAGTCTTTGAGGGTCAAGTAAGTTAAAAAGTCTCTGGTATTTAACTGCTACTGGTGGCAAGGCTGCTTCGGGCACAGGCTGGGGACCTGGAGACTGTACAAACAAAAGGGCAAGAAAAAGAGAGAGAAGCGCCAAGCCATTTCTAGTGCAGTATCGTTTTAATAACAAATAGCAAAAGGTTTAAAACAAATAAAATGCACTCACATGGTGCTCAATAGGTAAAGGCATGTCAGGTGAAGCAGTGGAAGAAGCCAAGGAAGCCTTGGATGACAGCAGTGAGCACCATGTGTCAGCGGGAGCTGAAGCCTCGAAATTCTAATTGCCAGCACAGTGGAAGGCGGTACCAAGGTTTGATAGCTCTGGAACATTTCCAAGCGGAAAGACTCCACCGGCGTGGACCCGAGTCTCCTCGAGGCTTCAGCTCCCGCTGACACATGGCAGGAGCTGCCTGCTGTCATCCAAGGCTTCCTTGGCTTCTTCCACTGCTTCATCTGACATGCCTTTACCTATTGAGCACCACGTGAGTGCATTTCATTTGTTTTAACCTTTTTGCTATTTATTATTAAAACGATACTGCACTAGAAATGGCTCGGCGCTTCTCTCTTTTTTCCCTGACCTTTTTGTTAAATAGCTATTTAGACATGTAGATTTACTGAAGTCGTCTCTGTTTAAGCAGAACTTAAGATCACAGATTTACTTTAGGGCTACAGGATTGTTGTTTAGTGCTTTTTTATATGCATTGTAAATACTTGCCGAGTGTGATGCTCTTCAAACTAGCATTCACAAGCTTAGATTAAAGAGAACCTTTTCATTTCCTAGCATCTAAATACACTAATTTGTCAAAAGTATTGGCACGCTTACACGCACATGAACTTTATTGGCATCCCAGTCTTAGTTTGTTGGGTTCAATATTGAATTGGCCTACCGCTTGCAGCTATACACAACCTCATCACTTCTGGGAAGACTGCCCACAAGGTTTAGGAGTGTGTCTATGGGAATGTTTGACCATTCTTCCAGAAGAGCATTTGTGAGGGTCAGGCACTGATGTTGAACGAGAAGGTCTGGCTCGCAGTCTCTGCTCTAATTCATCCCAAAGGTGTTTTATCGGGTTTAAGTCAGAACTCTGTGCAGGCCAGTCAAGGTCCTCCACCCTAAATTCACTCAGTCATGTCTTTATGGACCTTGCTTTGTGCACTGGTGTGCAGTAATATTGGAACAGGAAGGGGCTATCCACAAACTGTTCCCACAAAGTTGGGAGCATGAAATTTTCCAAAATGTCTTGGCATGCTGACGCCTTAAGAGTTCCCTTAACTGGAACTAAGTGGCCAAGCCCAACCCCTGAAAAGCAACCCCACAACCCCCCCCCCCCTTCACCAAATGATTTGGACGAGTACACGAAGCAAGGTCCATAAAGACACGGATGAGCGAGTTTAGGGTGGAGGAACTTGACTGGCCTGCACAGAGCACTGACCTCAACCTGATAGAACACCTTTGGGATGAATTACAGTGGGGACTGCAAGCCAGGCCTTCTCGTCCAACATCAGTGTCTGACCTCACAAATGCCCTTCTGGAAGAATGATCACTCATTTCCATAGATGCTCTCCTAAACTTTGTGGACAGCCTTCCCAGAAGAGTTGAAGCTGTTATAGCTGCAGAGAGCAGGCCAACTTAATATTGAACCCTACGGACTAAGACTGGGATGCCATTAAAGTTCATATGCGTGTAAAGGCAGGTGACCCAATACTTTTGACAATATAGTGTATATCAGAACCTTCATAACCTAATCCATCAGACACTGTGTAAAATGTGCAGTTTAAGAAAACTAAGATCGGCCAAAGATGGAGCAATTTTGCTCAATTCCCCCATCAACACGGTCAGTGTTGATGGGGGAATCTCTCGTGGAGCCATTGTATTCTACCGGCAGGGTGGTGCGGTAAGCCATCTTGCTGGGAGAACACAGTGATTATTGCGAATGGCTATAACAGCTGTTGGCAATAATCACATGTAAAATCCACCAGGCTGTTTGTATCCAAGTTGATCAATTGATCTTGGGTACATTTAGCCTGCCCATACATGGTTCAAATCTCGGCTGGTCCCTGCTGAACCGACCAAGATTCAAACCATCTATGGCCAGGTTAAACAGCCATTAATATCAGATATATGTCAAATGTCAGCAACCAAACTCTCCCGTATGTGTATGTTGTGACATATGCAAAGAGGAGCAACACATGGTCATCACAGAAAGTTGGGGTGTCATTGACATCTTGGCTATAGCTTGCTGTACAAGAGGCAAGCTGGAGGCACCCAATGGGGAACAACAAAGTGATGTGAACCATGCAAGTTTGTAAAGAGATCTTTCACTAGAAAATATTTCTAGCCAGACAGGCCATGTGTGCGTGGTTGGACAATGTCTAATGTTTAGTGGATTATATGGGGTAAATTACTTCTTGGCTGTGTCAAAAGTCTTCTGTCAGGACTACTATACACATGTAAGGACAAGGGTTCTACTGTCCCATTTCTCTGTTTGTGACATAAAAAAAGCCCCATCTGTCACCTCCGCTCCTAAAATAAACAAAAAATCTAGAACATCTCTGCAGACTATGAACAGAAAGATTCCATCTGAGAAGCTTGAGACGCTCCCCTGCCCTTCCCAACTATATTATTATCATCTCTTATTTTTAAGGCTTCAGTGTACCACACAGTAATCTCTAATATGAAGTACCTCAGACATTCTTTGTTACAATTGGGACATAACTAATGGCCTTGCCTGTTAGAATCAAAGCAGTTTCCACACAAGATTTTGTCTATAGAATATGTGGCACACCCGAAACTTTCAAAAATGCTGCAATAGATATACTTGTTAACTTACAAAAGACCTGATCACTCCGCAAACCACAAAGCCATCACCCCATCGCTGAATAGATGGGACATCATTGGAGAACAATGCTTATGTTCACAACCATCCTGTTCTTTTAGGTGATGTAGTGAACACATGAACAGTAGAGTTTGCTCATTTAATTTACTGCCCAGTGCCTAATTGTATAATAAAAACATTAAACTAGGTTTGCATGGTTTGGCAACCCAATTCCTAGCGCTATTAGTTTTATGCTACAACAGCCATCCAGTACAAACGCAGACTCGCTGTCAGCATACAAGCTACAATGAATGGGGAGTTTTGAGTTCTGGAACACTTAGGTCAGCCATAGACGGTTCAAATCCTGCTGAATGTGGCTGAGATTCAAATCATGTATGGGCAACTTGGGTACAACCAGCCTGCCAGATTTTACAACCTGTGGTTCCAGGAAAAATGTGCTCCATTCTTGGCTAGCCTTAGTCTTTTTATTTACACTTTTGATTATTAAAGTTCTTACAGGACTTGTCCAAATTTTGTGCTATTTTAATTCTTCCAATATTCTACTTCTTGCACCAGTAAACCTTCTCTTTTAACGGATACATAAATGCAAGAATAAAAAATGTAATATACCTCAGATTCGATTTTCATTTTTCAGGCTAAGAACATTTTTAGCAAGCTATGAAAATAAACTTTTTTTTTTCGAAAAGCCAGTGGCGTTCAAAACACACCCAAAAACTTCCACCCGGTGCCAAAAAAATGTGCACACACATAAAGAGTGAAACACAAAAAAAAAAGAGCAAACGGGTACACAAATGTGCCATTCCCTGAATCCCCTGGGGCATTAGGCTCCAGACGGGGACAAGGGTACATTACAATTGGTCCATCTGGCCGAAACCGGACAGACCCGTCCTCTGGAGGGACTGCCGAAACAGACCCACCCAAGTACTAGGTGAGGCTCCCCCGAAGAGAGAGACCCCCAAAGGAGAGGGCGAACCAAGCCAGAAAGCCTATGTCCACCCCTTCCCAAGACTTTCAGGGCTGGCCCAAGGATCTGCGACCCTAATCATCACACAGCGACAAACGTGTATACACATCAAACAAAAAAATACAAAAAAGTGACAAACACGGGGATGAATAAAAAGAGCGGGGAGATAGGGAGGTGGGAGAGTGAAAGTGACCATTGTGCAATACAATGACTGGCCCTCCGGCCAGGAATAAAAATTTCCCCTGGTCCTAGCCAAAAGGCCCGGCCCAAGAGGCAGGTGTGAAAAATGTGTGTTGTGGTGAAGTGACCATGGTGCCATAAATCAAGGGCCGGAACACAGTGACTGTACTGCACCCCTGAACTGCCACTTCAGGGGCACATTCACCACTGACTTTTCGTGCAACACTGACCCCCAGCTCAGACCACAGCAGCCCCCACCCCAGCCAGGAAGGCCTGGAGATCAGGAAGCTTGGTGAGAGTACTTTACCATCAGGCTCCACCGTCGCTCCCATCACTCCTGCCTAATTACATTCGGGAAATCCTCACTCTCCCCCCCCCCCCCCCGAGGAGGAGTAAGTGTTCTCTCCCAAATAACTGACTGGAGCTAGAGGTACCACAATCCAGGCCAAAAGGCCAGGGACCTGACCCTCCGGATCAGACCCCATGGTTCTCCCTCCCCATCAGAAGGCTTCCCTTTCGGCTATGAACCGTTCCAGGTCACCGTTTCAGGTCACCGTTCCAGGGACGGAAGCAAGCGCCACCTCCTGGAAATTGATAAGAACAGATACTACACTTGATCTTAGCCAAAAGGCAGAGAAGCATGAAAATACACTTGTAATACAGATGAACAAAGGAAGATACTGTATGTTTGATGTCCAATATGGGTGAAAACTAGGGATGAGGCTTATATGCAAATTATTGTCATAAAAAGTGTTTGGGGACCCGGGTCCTGCCCCAGGGGACATGGATCAATGCAAAACATTTTTTTTTTAAAACGGACGTTTTTTCGGGAGCAGTGATTTTAATAATGCTTAAAGTGAAACAATAAAAGTGTAATATTCCTTTAAATTTCGTACCTGGGGGGTGTCTTTAGTATGCCTGTAAAAGGGGCACATGTTTCCCATGTTTAGAACAGTCTGACAGCAAAGTGACATTTCAAAGGAAAAAAAAGTCATTTAAAACTACTCGCGGCTATTAATGAATTGCCGGTCCGACAATACACATAAAAGTTCATTGATAAAAACGGCATGGGAATTCCCCACAGGCGAACCCTGAACCAAATTAAAAAAAAAAAAGACGTGGGGGTCCCCCTAAATTCCATACCAGGCCCTTAAGGTCTGGTATGGATAGTAAGGGGAACCCCGGCCAAAATTTTTTTTATAAAATGGTGTGGGGTCCCCCTCAAAATCTATACCATACCCTACAGGTCTGGTATGGATTTTAAGGGGAACCCCATGCCAAAATGTAAAAAAAAATGGCGTGGGGTCTCCCCAAAAATCCATACCAGACCCTTATCCGAGCACGCAACCTGGCAGGCCGCAGGAAAAGAGGGGGGGATGAGAGAGCAACCCCCTCCTGAACCGTACCAGGCCACGTGCCCTCAACATTGGGAGGGTGCTTTGGGGTAGCCCCCCAAAGCACCTTGTCCCCATGTTGATGGGGACAAGGGCCTCATCCCCACAACTCTTGCCCGGTGGTTGTGGGGGTCTGCGGGTAGGGGGCTTATCGGAATCTGGAAGCCCCCTTTAACAAGGGGACCCCCAGATCCCGGCCCTCCCCCCTGTGTGAAATGGTAAGGGGGTACCCCTACCATTTCACAAAAAAAGTGTCAAAAATGTTAAAAATGACGAGAGACAGTTTTAGACAATTCCTTTATTTTAATGCTTCTTCTATCTTCTATCCTCTATCTTCCTTCGGTTTCTTCCTTCATCTTCTTCTTCTTCAGTGATTTATAGTGGGACTGAGATAACGCGGCAGGTAATTTAACACTAATTGATGCTGGGTGGGAACTGATTGACATCACCAGTGACACTAATACAGTGATAAGTGCTAGTATTATACACTGTATTAATGACACCGGCTGGGAAGAGGTTAACATCTAGGGGCAACCAAGGGGTTAACTATGTGCCTAACAATGTGTAATATGTGCTGTTTTACTAATCGATGTGGCTGATTTTTCTCCCTTTGCAGGGAGGAAAAAAAACAGCCACATTGCTGCTACGTGTAAAGAACCCTGTATTGTTAGTAAACATGGGACTCAGCACTGTTTCACTAAGCTGATCAGCACGTCCCAGCCATAAATCATTGGCCGGGACCTGCTGACCAACTTGTGTCACAGCACAGATGGGGCAGCGCCAGTGCGCTCCCCTACCCAGAAATGCCGGATTGCGTACACACGTGATCCGGCGCAGAGTGGCCGCCCCATTGCCATATATGTGCATGGGGTGGTACACAAGTGGTAATAAGAAAGTATAACCCAAAAAGGTACAGATACCTTCTGCTCTAGTAAAAAACTTGTAGCCACCCTGTACTTTAGTGGGTGACTAAATTTATCTTTCCTGGGTGGTAACTAACCTGGGACAATTGTTAGCTGCTCATTGGGGTTCTCCCCTATGTTTAACCACTAAGCCACCGCCCACCGTCATATGACGGCGGGACGAGGCTTCTGTTGTTCTGGGCGGACGTCATATGACGTCCTCGCCCTCCCGAGCCACAAGGGGGCGCGCACGCGCCCACTGCGTCACTCGGGACCCGGTGCGCGTGCCCGGCGGCCGCGATATCCGCCGGGCACCCGCGATTGCCGGGTAACAGAGCAGGACCGTGGATCTGTGCATGTAAACACAGATCCACGTCCTGTCAGAGAAGAGAGGAGACCGGTGTCCCTATGTACAAGGGACACGCCATCGATCGGTCACCTCCCCCAGTCAGTCCCCTCCCCCCACAGTTAGAATAACCTCCTTAGGTCATACATTAACCCCTCGATCGCCCCCTAGTGTTAACCCCTTCCCTGCCAGTCACATTTACACAGTAATCGATGCAATTTTATAGCATTGATCGCTGTATAAATGTGAATGGTCCCAAAAATGTGTCAAAAGTGTCCGATGTGTCCGCCGCAATATCGCAGTCACAATAAAAATCGCAGATCGCCGCCATTACTAGTAAAAAATAAAGAATAAAAATGCTATAAATCTATCCCCTATTTTGTAGACGCTATAACTTTTGCGCAAACCAATCAATATACGCTTATCGCAATTTTTTTTTATAAAAAATATGTAGAAGAATACATAATGGCCTAAACTGAGGAAAAAATTTGTTAAAAAAAAAAATTGGATATTTATTATAGCAAAAAGTAAAAAATATTGTGTTTTTTCAAAATTGTCCCTCTTCTTTTGTTTATAGCGCAAAAAGTAAAAACCGCAGAGGTGATCAAATACCACCAAAAAAAAAGCTCTATTTGTGGGGAAGTGCCCTGTTATGAGGTGGTTAAGCTATTAAGTCTGGAAGCCTGGTTGCTACTGGAGACCTTACCCTAACCCTCTCTCCCTGCAAACCAGAGCAAAAAAACTTCAAATCCTAAAGTGACTGATGCCCTTCCTTGTCTTGTAACCCTCCCCACTGTGGCCATGGTTTCACCCTGAGGTAAATGCTAGCCTTCTCCATACTGGAGGTGAGCCCACTCTTTCTCCCCCATGAAGGAGGGGTGCAACAAACTCTACTGTGCTAAGATTTAAACCTAGTACACACAATAAAAAATATATCGGACAAATAATCACCTGCTTTTTTTTTTGCATACTAGTCTCATCAAAAAACAATACTAAAGTTATACTAAAGCTACAAAATTTCTTGTGCAACAGAATACAACTTAAGAAGTGATGTAACGTATTTTATAGTATTGTATTTTCTTTTCCGAAAATGCGTGGTCTTGGTCATACAATTGTTTTCGTACAAATACCATACTTATTACACAAAATTCTTTTCTTTCTGTTTTCGTACAAGAAACATGCTTGTCCCTTCGGATAACTGTTGCATGAACTGTCATGATCGGCTCTTGAAAGCTGTGTACTAATGATCAGATTATTGGACGATCACTCCGAAAGTGGGATTTTTCGCCAGATCTTCTCATCGTGTGTACTAGGCATTAGTGTCTACAAAAATCCATACAATTTTTTGTCCAGTTTTAACTAGCTACAAGAATTTATACGGAAAAGAATTTGTCAATTCTAATGCCCTGTACACACGGTCGGACTTTGTTCGGACATTCCGACATCAAAATCCTCAGATTTTTTCCGACGGATGTTTTTCCGATTGACAACCACGCGGTCATGTACACCACGTACGACGAGACTAGAAAAGGCCGGTTCAGAACCAAGCGCGGCACCCTTTGGGCTCCTTTTGCTAATCTCGTGTTAGTAAAAGTTTGGTGAGAGACGATTCGCGCTTTTTCAGACTCGTGGCTTTCAGATCGTTTTCTGACGTTCAGTTTGTGCTTGTGGGTTTGTATCTGCTCTTCAGTGCGTGCAGTCAGTTCGTATTGGAGTTTTCTGTGCGATCTTGTCCGCTCGTTGCTGTTTTTCAGGTCGCTCTTCACAGGCCTTGCTGTTCTTCAGTGCGTTCTGTTACTTCGTTCTGAGCAGCCGACCGTTTTCTAGCCATGTTGCGTATGCGTACTCCTCGTAGAGTTTGTGCTGTGCGGGAGTTTGGTGTTGGGGTCCTGACCTTGACACAAGTCCAGTCCATGAACAGGGTGGGGAGGAGTTCATGGACCAAGAATTGGTTGCTTCAGCGTGACCAGTTCTGTCATATGCCTTTGCTCCGTGAGATCCGTGAGAATAATCCTGATGATTTCAGGAACTTTTCCGGATGACGGACCCCGTGTTTCACCGTCTGTTGGCTTCGCTGACCCCCTATATCAGCAGGCAGGATACCTGCATGAGGCAAGCCATCACTCCGGAGCAGAGGTTGGTCGCTACCTTGCGGTATTTGGCCACAGGGAGAAGCCTGCAGGACCTCAAGTTCTCGACAGGCATCTCCCCCCAGGCTCTGGGGATCATTATCCCAGAGACCTGTTCTGCCATCATCCAGGTCCTGCAGAAGGAGTATATGAAGTTAAGATTTTTATCCTTTTATATCACATTTTATGGTATTAAATGTTTGCTAATATATTGTATTTCTTTCCTCATTCCCTAATTACCATGATTGTAATATGCTGTGAATGTCCCCTTTGTCCTCATGCATGCTGGATTTTTATGTAATTATTATTTGATGTCCTTCATACATATTTGCCCTTCACTAACCTCCCCAGCATGGTGTCTCTTGCCCTATATTCACCTCATGTAGTCACTTAACAATGTATTTTATCAGCTCCATAGTAGTGCTTTACCCCAAACACCCCCTAAAATGTTTGGAAATGTTATTTTTGATTTAAATTCAGGCAGAGGGCCAGAGGCTTTTTTTTGTGGTGTCCCCAAATTTTTAGTAACCCTCCCTCCCCCAACTGCTAAGTCAGCTGATCCCAATTCTCTATCTATCCTCAATCATCTATCTGCTGACTTTGCCAAACCCATACACACTATACCCATCTCTTTAGTGCTCAGATTTATGGATGAATTCCCCAAAGCATGTAGTGCAAGGGCCTGCCTGTATACTTTCCAATGGTACTGTTTAAAGTTCTTGTATCCTATTATGATCTTGATAGGTAATAGCAGAATGTCCAAATGTGCTCAAATGTGTACAGTGTGTATTTATATCTTTGTATTATGACACTTCTTACCTGTCCAGTGGGCTGCCAATAGTGTAACTAAGGAGGGGCTGTTCCAAGTAATACCCATTATTTAGGCATTCATCTCTAAATGAAGTGAAGAGGGTTACCTGTCCAAGAGCTCCCCCCCTATAATGTTAGAAATGGCCCATGAGAGGGGGGGGAGGGGGAATATGATAGGTGTACCTTATACTTTGTTGTTGTTAAATTCCCCTTAATAAATGCTATCTGGAGGTTGCCCCATAATGTTTGTGTCTAATCTGCTTGCCAGGTTTCTGTGAAAAAATAGTAATGTTTATTTTTTTTTTCCTCAACAGTTTCCTTCAACGCCACAGGAATGGCAGACTGTGGCCTCCCACTTTGCCCAGCGGTGGGACTTTCCTAACTGCGGAGGGGCAATTGATGGGAAACACGTCCACATCGTCCCACCACCCAACTCGGGGTCGTACTATTATAATTACAAGGTTTTAATAGTATAGTGATGTTGGCGGTGGTGTCGGCTAATTACGACTTCTTGTATGTGGACGTAGGAAAGAATGGCCGGATGTCCGATGGTGGAGTGATCGCCAAGACGGAGTTCTACAGGCGTCTCCAGAATGGCAGCTTGGACTTGCCACCTCCAGAGGACAATGTTGAAGGTCTCCCATTTGTGTTCGTTGCTGATGAAGCGTTTGCGCTGGGGGACCACCTGATGCGGCCATTCCCGATGAGGACCCTCACCCCGGAACAGAGTGTTTTTAATTACCGGCTGGCCAGAGCCCGAAGAGTGGTGGAGAACACATTTGGAATCCTGGCCAGCCGGTTCTGATTATTTCTGACACCCATCCATATGGCGGAGTATAAACTGAACCATATAATACTGGCGTGCTGTGTTCTCCATAATTTTTTAAGAAAACATTCAGCCAACTATGCTGGCTCAGTTGGGCCTGAGGCCGGAATCCCAAATACATCAACAATGACGGCGCTTGAAAGTGGCCATCCTGGCTTGCCCTCCCTGAATGCCCGTGATGTCCGGTTACGATACCTGGAGTTCTTTGCGGGTAGAGGGGCTATCAATATGCCAGACAATCTGTGACACCTTTTTCAAATAAAAAACAACCAAAAGAAATTCTTGGAGTGCAGAAAATGGCGTGATTGGGTAACCTTATAAAAAATAGTGTTGGCTGGTACTTCCTAAATGCCAAAACACATTTCACTACAAGTGCACTTGCAACTGCACTGAACCTGCACTTGTAGTGCAAAGTGTATTTGCCCTTAGGAAATAACCCCCATTTTTGCATAAAACAGCTATTACATCACCCCAAAAGTGTTGTAGTGTTGAGACAATAATCCACACATTCTTGAGTAAGGCACTTTTTTATATCTGCACACTCACATGTGCATTTACCAAAGGTTTTTTAGAACAAACCAACATGTTTGTTGTATAACAATTTTTGGGGGGGCATTATCAAAAATCGAAATATCCATTTCAGATAAAACAGGCCTGTGTAAAACCAACAAGAAAGCCAAAAAACTTGAACTTACAAAGTTCACATTAGGTAAAACCTGAAGGCTATATCAGACATCAGTATTTAGGAACTGTGTTTGATATAGCGTTCAGATGGGGGGAAATCACCCCTGGAAAAGCCAAATTTGGAAGATGCACACCAATTTACGAATGTCAATATGTGCTATCTGCCATCAGGGGGGATCAAGGGACGTGTTTTGGGGGAGCAAGCCCTTCCTCAATGCGACTTTATAATTGAGGAAGGGGTTGCACCCCCAAAACGCGTCCATTGATCTCCCGTGATGGCAGATAGCACATGTTGGCACACTGTGTGCATCCTCCAAATTTGGCTTTCCTAAACATTGTAAAAATTTTAGTAAGATGAAACAGGTGATTTTGTGGGGTTTAAATTCGCCCCAAAACATCAATGATGTTATTATTTTTTTTAATAACATCACTGATTTGTTGCTGGATGTTTTGCAATTGGAGATTACACCCCATGATCTCCCGGATCAGTATCTGGGCACTTTCAGATGTAAAGCGTTCTGGATCACGATCACCTAAAAAGAGATAAAGAACAAAAAAAACAGGTCTCAAAAATCTGCCAACATCCATCTCTTTTACCTGAGCCTGTGTTTGCAGACACTCACCTGTTGTGGTGCCAATCTCCACCACATCTTCTTCTTCCTCCTGCTCAGCTTCTTGGGTTGGTATTTCCCCTTCTTCCAGAGGGGGGGGGGTCTCTGGTCTCCTGGGATGAGGGGTGTCCTCCGAGTCTTTTCTCCCCTATGTAAAACAAAAATGGTATAATTAACACACAGATATTTAATGGCAGAACTAGAAATAGGAAACATTGCTTGGAAGTGGGGTACAATTGTCTATTTTAGCCGAGTTCCAAGATGTATATTTTTTATTGTCCTTTGTCAAGCTGCAATACTTTACCTGTTTAGTACAAGCTTCACAGATGGAAACACCCCTATAATATACACTGGAGCACCTGTGTGCCCCCCCTAATAAAAATGGTGTTCTTGTGTCCCACACTAGTGCTCCAGTGTCCAGATGTGAAAACAGCTGCTCAGTGTCCTCTCCTTACACACAATCTAGTTGGCATTTCATTCTAGTAACAAACCCATCTACACAAACAAATATTTGGCATCCAAGTAGGCCCCCAAAAATGTGTGAAAATGCATATAGCCTAAACAATGGTGTTCTAGAGGCCGAAAGAAAAATTTTTGATACGAACGAATTACTAAAAGCATATGGAGCAGAACGAACGGAATAAAGACAGAAAGAATAGGAACACAGCACAACTACTTACTTTTTTGCAGCACTCTCCGGATCTTTCGGTACTGCTCTGGCTCTCTCAACTTCAGGTCCGACCACCGCTTCCTAAGCTGATCTTTAGATCTTCGTACCCCGAAATTCCTCTCGACTACTTTACCAATGATTTTGGCCTTTCTGATGTTGGGGTGGGGGTAAGGCCCATATTTTCCGTCATAGTCTGACTTCTTCATGATGTCTACCATCTCCAACATCTCCCCAAACGACATATTTGTGGCCTTAAAACGTCTCCTTCTGGATCGGGACGTGCCTGGATCCGGGCTTTCCTCCTCCTCGTTGTTAGAATTATCACTCACCTGTTGTAACTCCGCCATCATGCTCTTCCCCCACTGCGCCGAACGAAAAGGGGCGGGGAATACACTAGAAAGAACGTCAGGGGCGGGCGGAGTTACATGCATGCGCAGTGTGTATAAAGCGTAACACGCGTGCGTATTACGTACGATCTGTGAGCGGAGGAAGGAGCATTGGACGCGCCAATCTTAAGAACGAAGGTAAGAGACAAACTTGGGCCTATACTGCTTCTAGATTGAGGCCTATATTGTAACAAGATTAGGAGAGTTTTGTCTGACATTAGGCTTTGTCTTGTGTTGTGTCTTGCAGTGAACATGGATATCTTAATGAGAGATACTGACTTCATGTCACTATTCATTGATATGCTAAGTGAGCTGCCCTGTCTGTGGGAGATTACCCACCCCCATTTCAAGAACCAAGCAAAGAGGAAGGCAGCACTGGAGCAATTGTGTGAAATTGTGAAGCAGGTGATCCCCACGGCAGACATCACTTATTTAAAGATATTAATTGGTTGCCTGAGGAGCACATCTCTGAGGGAGCGCAAGAAAGTCCTGGATTCACAGAGATCCGGAGCAGCAGTTGACATCTATGTCCCCAGGATGTTGTACTACGACAGGCTGCACTTTCTGGCAGGCCAGACTGAACCCAGGCCATCCCTCTCAAGTCTTCCTTCCACGCTTCCTTCCCCCCCGGCTGAGGCTTCTGACGCCCAACCTGGGCCTTCCAGGCCATATGTGGAGGAGCCCAGATTGAGCCAGGTATAGCATTCCTCTAAATATTTCTGCTTTTCCAATCAATGATGTTACCTAGATGTTAGTTGGGAGTACTAATTTAGGATTGTGATTGATGATGCAAAACATTACAACTATGTCCCTTTTTCATACACAGGGAAGTTTCAGCCAGGAGGTGGCCGGGCCGAGCCGGCTGGCTGATATCAAGGTCCCTCCACCACACCTGAAAACAGAAAGTGGCAGTAGGACGAGTGCCCTAGAGGAGGCGGCTATCAGATTCTTTTGGAGGGCTACAGATGTCCTGGGAGCACCACACACCATGCAGGAGAACATTGCTGCATTCATTGCATATAAAATGCAGAGGATGGAGGAGGGCCAAAAAGCCATGTGTCAGGCCCTCATATCAGAGGCTCTGGAGAAAGGTGTGAGGGGCCAAATTACACCTCACACACAGCTTTGGGATGGTCCTCCTCCTCCTCCTCCCTCTCCTCCAGGTCCTCCCAGTCCTCCTCCAGGTCCTCCCAGTCCTCCTCCAGGTCCTCCCAGTCCTCCTCCAGGTCCTACTCCTCCTCCTGCCACATCTCCAACTGCACAGCCACAGCCCGGAAGGAAGCGTGAAAGGAAGACTAGACAGTGATTGCCCTGGATCCAGTCTGGTCGGCCAAAAGATGCAGCCTCTTGTGGTACCACAGCCTGGGGACACAGATGTCATCTGCTGCTATCCAAGTCTCTGTGAATCCCGGACCAGACTGCCCTCCCTTACATATGGACTCCTCAGGCCACCAATTTTGATGTTCAAGAATTGATGTCTGCCGTGGGGGTCCCAGGCTTCGCTAATTTCTCCTGTTGATCCAGTGTTGCCTTCCTCTTTGTTTGGTTCTGATACCTTAATAAAGGATTTTTGTTTTGAATTATACTCTCCTATGTGTTTTACTTCAAAAATGACAGTTTGTTTGTGAGGATTCAGGTACATTTCTAATATACAATGTGAAATGAACAAGGGACACCAACAACAAACAATCTCCTGGAGATTAAATAATAAAAGATATCAATGGTGTTGGGGTAACTTGACACACAAAACACACACAAAAATAGTCTGGAGTAAAAATAAAAATAACATTGAACAAAGATCAGCCTTGGAAAAAATCCAAACATTAAAGAAAAAAAAAGGCTTAAAATACAAAAAAAAAAACATAAAAAATATAAAACTGTCAGATGTGACAACTAATAACAATATATTGAGGGAATCCCACTAAAAAAAACACAAAGAAAAGTTTGTGAGAAGTGTGTGTGAATATGAGCATCAAAACTACTTAATTCTTGTCACATTATAAAGAAGAAGAGAGTGCGCTGTATTAAACCATTTTGAACATTGCAGCGTGACGAAAGTGCTGTATCCATTGCGAACGCTAAGTTTACCAGAACGAGCTGTCCCGTGTCGGAATTTCTTCTGAGCATGCGTGGCACTTTGTGCGTCGGAACAGGCCACATACGGTCGGAATTGATGCGATCGGATTTTGTTGTCGGAAAATTTTATCTCCTGCTGTCCAACTTTGTGTGTCGGAAAATCCGATGGAAAATGTCCAATGGCGCCCACACACGGTCGGAATTTCCGACAACACGCTCCGATCGGACATTGTCCATCGGAAAATCCGACCGTGTGTACGGGGCATTATGCTCTCCTGGGGGTAATTAAGGCAGGATGTCCCTTAAGAACCATAAAAAGTTTGGTCTCACCAGAAGACATGTTAATCTGATCTATACTATCACTTTCTATCAAGCTTCCTCTAGTAAAAATCCAAGCACATTTATAGGACATTCAGATGATCATTAAATTCACACCATGATAATACTTGGTGCAAAAGTTTTCCTACAGCAAGAGCTGCAGAAAAGAAACTAAATACAGCCATTGTAGAATGCAGGCTCCAGTTGTTATTATTGAGGGCACCCTGGAGTACTGCCAAACAAAATGCTGAAGTTTGATCTCTACAGAATGGGAACTAAATGTAATGACAAATCAGTATATTTTCTTGTAATAACATTGTTGCATTATGCAATGTTAAACTAGAAAATTAATAAACTGGTCTTTAAGGCTCTGTTGCATGCCTTCGACTCTTTAAAAGCTGGTGGGAAGAAGCCATTGTCTTGTTACAGACTGAAGTAACCTTGTAGCTGTTGTAGCGCAGATTAGCAAACCCTTAAATAGTAGGGTGTTGGTTGACCTAGCTATCCGTGACAAGTTCATGTCAGGTGGAATTCACTTACAATATAGTATACTTTGCAAATATTTTGTCATTAAAGTGTTACTAAACTCAGGACCCTGCATTCACTATATCTGGTCTCCCACGGTACACAGAACATGGAAATGCAATAATTTTAGTAAATATAAACTGATAAATACCTTTTCTCATCAGCAGTTATAGCAGTCTTGTGACTTCTATCAGCATCTGGTTAAAGCTTGTAGGAAGAGTTTTCATACTGCACTGGCTGTCCTATCAGGATGAAGGACCCCTGACTCTCTGTCTGGATAGTGCCGATTGGCCCTGTGCTGATCACATACATTCTCCCAAGAAAAAAAAAAACTCTCTAGCAATAAACACCAAACTGAGCATGTTCTGACTGACTCCGCTAACTCTGTTTTATCTGGACATGTTTTGGAGACGAGAAGAGGAGGATTAAACAGTCTTTTTACACAATGCGGATGATTAACCCCTTAGGTTCCACAGTGAGTATAACAAGCATGCTTTATTGCATATACACACTGATTTTACTGTTGTGGGTTTAGTAACACTTTAAATGGCACATGGGATAAAAATATGGGAGCTGTCATTGTTTTACGTCTTTACCCTTCTTCATTATTTCGGTTATTCACTACTCCAGAAATGGCAACTTCCAGATCAGGATTTCTACAGGATCCCTTTAAAGTAATATACAAAAAAGACATAAATGATATAAAGAACCTTAGTGACAAATATACATTACAAAAACACTTGAATAATTACTATAAAAACTATGTGCAAAAGTCATGAATCCCATCACACAAACTCATATTGTTAGCATTAAAATAAGACAATGTTGTCTATAGCACAAATAAAAGGATAAGTCCATGCCAACACTAAAACCCCTGCATCTACAGGCAACCACGATCTAACACTAACCTACCTAGCCCTGTAAAGAAGAAATGAGTATACATACCTTTTCTGAAGTAGATCCGACCCGACACGATCTCCATGGCCGACAACGGCTGTGAAATGAATGGGAAGTGATGTCAGACCCTTATCCGAGCACGCAGCCCGGCAGGTCAGGAAAGGGGGGGCGAGCGAGCGCTCCCCCCGCTCCTGGACCATACCAAGCCACATGCCCTCAACATGGGGGTTGGTGCTTTAGGGCAGGAGGGACCCTGCGCCCCCCACCCCAAAGCACTTTGTCCCCATGTTAATGAGGATAAGGGCCTCTTCCCGACAACCCTGGCCGTTGGTTGTCGGGGGTCTGCGGGCGGGGGGATTATCGGAATCTGGGCACCCCCTTTAATAAGGGGGCCCCCAGATCCTGGCCCCCCACCCTATGTGAATGAGTATGGGGTGCATCGTACCCCTACCCATTCACCTGGGGAAAAAAGTGTCAATAAAAAAAACACACTACACAGGTTTTTAAAGTAATTTATTAGGCAGCTCCGGGGGTCTCTTCCGACTTCGGGAGTCTCTTCCGACTTCTCCGCTCTCTCCGGCTTCTTCTCCGCGCTCTCCGGCCTCTCCTCCCGCTGTCCGGTGTCTTCTGCTGGGCTCCTCCGCTATCTTCTGTTCTTTTGCCCGCTCTTTTGCTAGCTCTTGCCTGGTCTTTTCCGTTGTCTTCTTCCCTGTTCTCTTCTTCCCAGGGTATGATGGGACTGTGACGTCATAAGGGGCGGGGTCACCAGATGACATCACCTGGTGACCCCGCCCCATGCCTATATAAGTTGTTGCGCACTGCGCACATGGCATTACAGAGGGAGAGAGCGTTGAGTCAACATTGGAAGAAGAGAAGAGGGAAGAAGACAACGGAAAAGACCAGGCAAGAGCTAGCAAGAGTGGGCAAAAGAACAGAAGATAGAGGAAGAGCCTGGCAGAAGACACCGGACAGCGGAGAAGAGGCCGGTGAGAGCGGAGTAGTTGAAAGAGACCCCAGGAGCTGCCTAATAAATTACTTTAAAAACCTGTGTAGTGTGTTATTTTTATTGACACTTTTTTCCCCAGGTGAATGGGTAGGGGTACGATGTACCTCATACTCATAGGGTGGGGGGCCGGGATCTGGGGGACCCCTTAATAAAGGGGGCGCCCAGATTCCAATAAGCCCCCCGCCGCAGACCCTGACAACCAACGCCCAGGGTTGTCGGGAAGAGACCCTTGTCCTCATCAACATGGGGACAAGGTGCTTTGGGGTGGGGGGGCGCAGGGCCCCTCCTGCCCCAAAGCACCAAACCCCCATGTTGAGGTCATGTGGCTTGGTATGGTCCAGGAGGGGCGCTTGCTCATCCCCCCATTTCCCGACCTGCCGGGCTGCGTGCTCGGATAAGGGTCTTGTATGGATCATGGGGGACCCCCACGCCATTTTTTTTGGTGTGGGGGGTTCCTCTTAAGATCCATACCAGACCGAAGGGTCTGGTATCGTCTTGGTGGGGGAACCTCATGCAAATTAAAAAAAAAATTTTCCCCGGGTTCCCTCCTCAAGATTCTCAACACACAAGTCACACCGCAAGTCGGATCCTCCTGATCCGACTTCTGGTGCGACCTCTATTCAAATCAATGGGCTCCCATAGGGAACCATTGATTTTGAATAGAGACAGAAACGCCGGACGAGGCTTAACACAGACTGAAGTATTGTTTCTTCCTCGTACATCACAGGACACAGAGCCTCAGTAATAACTGATGGGTTATATAGGTATCACTAGGTGATTGGACACTGGCACACCCTAACCAAGAAGTTCAACCCCCTATATAATCCCTCCCCCTACAGGGATACCTCAGTTTTTTTAGACAGTGTCTTAGGTGTTGGACGTGTAAAGATGTCCTGTGCTGAGCTCCAAAGGGAATATCCTATATCCTTTACTGGGGCAAGCCAGGCGAACCGGATCCATTTCAAAGTGTCCTTTCTAGGCCGAATTGGATGGTACCCGGGCCTCGTGTCTGAAGAAACGAGGTTTCACCTGTAACGCTTCTTCTTTTTAGAGAGCTGGACCCCGCATTTCAGAAAATGTTTTTTCTAGCCTTATTTCTGTCCGGGTGCTTTACAGGCCCAGAACTGCGGATCCCCCTATCCGTAGGGGGCCCCAGTCTCTGAAGGTTTTCCAAACGGAGCCCACCGTGAGAGGTGAAGATTGGGTCTGTATAAACAGAACCCTGCAGCTGGATAAGTTAAGGGAGATTCCACAGAATTTTTTAATTCTAGTAGGTTTCTCCTTTAAGGTAACTGCATGCTATGCCTATTGTCGCCACCGGGGGCTGCCAAGAGCACATACCTTCTCATGCTGACTGTCTGTCTCGATGTTCATGCTGCACAAGCTTCTCCAGCCGAGCTCCAGGTAGGATGGGTCGGGGGGTTCTCCTCTGGATATTCCCCCCAGAATAGGGGGAGGCCGCAGGTGGTCAGTGAGGTGGTAGTATACCTCACTATCACCGTCGCCATTGCCACGTGCAGGCCCCATCGCTGCCGACCTCTCTCCTTCCTCCTCCACCCCCAGCCTTCCCTCTGCGCTTGTCTCGAAGAATCGCCTCGCGCGGGAAGCGCACGTTTGTTTGAAAAACGAGGGGGGGGGGCGGAGCGTCAGCGCGGCGTCCAGCGTGCTCAGATGCCCACATTGCCGGTTATAGGGCTATAAGAGGCACACTTTACGGTGCACACAGCGTTTGGAGTCACACAGAGCTGACGGTCGCATGTAAGGTGGGACACAGGCATTCTCCTAGGCAGCATTTACTAAGGAAACACTAGACTGGGCATTGGTAGCAGGGCTGTTGCCGGACTACATCGCTCAGCAGTCACTGTTCATTTTGTGATACCTCCACCTTGTTGCTTTGCACTATGGGTAGAAGAGGTTCAAATACCTCAAGAACCAGAGGCTCTAGGGGATCTCCTTCAGGTTCTGAGGACCCCCTTTCTGCCGCATCCTCCCCCCCTGAAGGGCCAGGGATGGCTAGCCAGGGAGAGCTGTTGGGGTCAGGGACTACACCTGCTTCTGGCACTTCAGCCCCTGTATACATTACACAGGAGGTTTTTTCCTCAACCATTAATGGTTTAGAGGAAAGAATAATGGCCGTGATTACATCTTCACTCAGTGGAAGAAAACGCACTAGGTCTTCCTCTGTTACCCAGCACCCTCAGGTAGAGGAGCTCTGGGATAAGGGAGAAGAATCCCTTTTAGAGGATCGGGATGGGACTGACGATTCCTCCTCTGAGGAATCAAGTGGAGAAGGATGAGAAGGTCTTAGTGCAGATCCTTGCTGGATTGGTCCGCTCCACATTTAAGTTGCCCGTATCTGAATCAGTTAAAGAACCCTCTTCTTCTTTGGGGTCACTGAAACCTCCTCAAACAGCACATGCTTTTCCTGTTCATAATTTACTTGAAAAGCTCCTTTATTCTGAGTGGGATCACCCAGATAAACGTTTTTTCCGCCGAAAAAGTTTTCAACACTATATCCTATGAAAGAAAAGTTTATTAAAATGTGGGGAATACCGGCCGTTGATGCGGCCATTTCCTCCGTAAATAAAAATCTGACTTGTCCTGTAGACAATGCTCAGATGCTCAGGGATCCTGTGGATAAAAAGATGGAGTCCCTGTTGAAGGATGTTTTCTCCTTAGCAGGGTCAGTGGCTCAACTCCAGTAGCAGTGATTGGAGTCTGTCAATACTTAAGAGACCATGTTAAGCAGGTCATCAGAGTTCTACCTAAACAGCAGGCCCAGGGGTTGGCTAACCTTCCAGCGGCCTTATGTTTTGTTGTTGATGCCATCAGAGATTCTATCGTGCAAGCCTCTCGTCTTTCACTTGGGTTGGTGCATATGCATAGAATCTTATGGTTGAAAAATTGGTCAGCTGAAGCACCATGTAAAAAGCTTCTAGCTGGGTTTTTATTTCATGGTGCAAGGTTGTTTGGAGAAGACTAGGGCAGCTATTGGCTACTGGCTATGAACTTTCTTGTTTTAGTCCGGTCGTACGTCATCACGTACGAATTCGACAGACTTTGGTGGATTGTGTGTAGGCAAGTCCGTTCATTCAGAAAGTCCGTCGTAAAGTATGTCGAAAAGTCTGCCGGGCAAAGTCTGCCATAAAAGTCTGCTCGTGTGTACGCGGCATAAGCATCCCTCTTTCAAACAGACTCTTTCCCCAGCGCCAGGGGCATCAGCCTCCAGGCAGTCGCGATGGCCTCCTCCATCTGGGTCAAGAAACAAGAGTCAACCCCAGGGACAAAAGAAGTCCTGGGGGAAGAAGTCTACTAGACAAGACACTAAGGCCTCTTTGTGAAGGGGTGCCCCTGCTCGCTTGAGTTGGGGGGAAGACTGCTACAGTTCTCAAAGCTCTGGCAGGAGGACTTCCAGGACAGATGGGTAATCTCCACGGTAACCTTAGGTTACAAACTGGAGTTCCAAGAATTTCCCTCTCCTCGTTTCCTCAGATCAAGTGTCCCCAGAGATCCAGAGAAAAAGCAGTCGCTCCTTCTAGCGTTAGAGCGACTTTTGTCGCAGGAGGTCATTATGGTGGTTCCCACGAAGGATCAAGGATTGGGCTTCTATTCCAACCTTTTTACAGTCCAAAAGCCAAATGGGGATGTCAGACCCATTCTGGATCTAAGGGATCTGAATCGATTCCTAAGGATTCAGTCCTTCCGCATAGAATCAATTCGGACAGTAGTCTCCATCCTGCAGGGAGGAGAATTTCTGGCATTGATAAACATCAGAGATGCATATCTGCATGTGTCCATTTTTCCTGCTCATCAGAAGTTTCTGCGCTTCGAGATAGGAGGGCGCCATTTCCAGTTTGTGGCTCTGCCTTTCGGGATAGCCACTGCCCCTCGAGTGTTTATAAAGATCTTGGCTCCTCCTCTGGTCAGATTAAGGGCCAGAGGAGGAGCCAAGTCATAGCATACCTAGATGACCTGCTCTTGATAGACCGGTTGGTAGCCTCTTTGAACTGGAACTTGAGGACCACAGTCAAGTATCTGGAACACCTAGGTTGGATCCTCAACCTAGAAAAATCTTTCCTAAAACCAGTAAGAAGACTGGAGTATTTGGGTCTGATCATAGATACAAGCCAGGAGAAAGTATTTCTACCTCAGGCAAAGATCACTGCTTTAAGGGAGCTGATTGTGATGATAGTCAGGACCAAAACGGGTCCTTCTGTCCACCTTTGTATGAGGCTTCTAGGAAAGATGGTGTCTTCATTCGAAGCAGTTCCCTATGCTCAGTTTCATTCAAGACTGCTGCAACACAGTATCCTGTCGACTTGGAACAGGAAGGTTCAGGCATTAGACTTTCCGATGCACCTGTCTCATGCTGTGCATCAGAGCTTCAATTGGTGGTTAATACCCGAAAACCTGCAGAAGGGGAAATCCTTTCTACCGGTTAGCTGGACGGTGGTAACAATGGATGCCAGTCTGTCGGGTTGGGGAGCAGTTCTAGAACAGTCTGCGGTCCAAGGGGTATGGTCCAAAACCGAGAGAACCTTACCCATCAACATTTTGGAGATCTGTGAGGTATATCTAGCCCTAAAGGCCTGGACTCTCAGGCTACAGGGTTGCCCAGTCAGGATCCAATCCGACAATGCCACAGCAGTGGCTTATATCAATCATCAGGGAGGCACCAGGAGCCGAGCTGCTCAAAGAGAGGTGAACCAGATCTTAGTCTGGGCAGAGAAGCAGGTGCCATGCATATCGGCAGTTTTCATTCCAGGGATAGAGAACTGGTAGGCGGACTATTTAAGTCGCCAGCAGTTACTCCCAGGGGAATGGTCTCTGCATCCCGACGTCTTTTGGGCCATATGCCAAAGATGGGGGGTTCCAGATGTAGATCTCTTTGCATCCCGATTCAACAAAAAGATAAGACAGATTTGTGGCAAGGACAAAGGATCCTCTTGGATGTGGGACAGATGCGTTGGTGATTCCGTGGCATCGGTTCTCACTGATTTATGCATTTCCGCCTATTCTGCTACTACCGCGACTCCTTCGTCGGATCAGGCAGGAAAGGAAGTCGGTACTCCTGGTAGCCCCCGCTTGGCCCAGGAGGACTTGGTATGCAGAAATAGTAAGGATGACGGTGGGTTCCCCGTGGACCCTACCATTATGCCCAGACCTGTTATCTCAAGGTCCAGTGTTCCATCCTGCCTTACAAACGCTAAATTTGACGGTTTGGCTATTGAAACCCACATTCTGAAGAATCGTGGGATTTCAGGTCCTGTGATATCTACCTTGATCAATGCAAGGAAGCCAGCTTCCAGAGTAATTTATCAGAGAGTCTGGAAAGCTTATGTATCCTGGTGTGAATCCAGGGGTTGGCATCCCAGAAAATATGTGATAGGTAGAATTCTTGATTTTCTACAATTGGGATTAGAGATGAAGCTGGCCTTGAGTACCATCAAGGGCCAGGTCTCGGCCTTATCAGTATTATTTCAACGGCCACTTGCCTCGCATTCTTTAGTCCGAAACTTTATGCAGGGGTGATGCGTCTTAATCCTCCGGTTAGGGCGCCCCTAAACCCCTGGGACTTGAACTTGGTTCTGTCTGTTTTACAGAAACAGCCTTTTGAACCAATACGTCAGATTCCTTTGGTCTTGTTGACAAGAAAGTAAATTTTTCTGGTAGCCATTTTTTCTGCTAGAAGAGTATCAGAATTAGCAGCTCTTTCCTGTAAAGAGCCTTATTTGATTGTACACAAGGATAGAGTGGTATTGCGCCCTCATCCTAGTTTTTTACCGAAGGTGGTTTCAGATTTTCATCTAAACCAAGACATTGTTCTGCCTTGATTTTTTCCAGATCCCTGTTCTTCGGAAGAAAGGTCACTACATTCTTTGGATGTAGTAAGAGCAGTCAAGGCCTATCTGGAAGCAACTGCTCAAATGCGCAAAACGGATGTTTTGTTCGTGCTGCCAGAGGGTCCCAATAGAGGACAGGCAGCATCAAAAGCTACCATTTCTAAATGGATTCGACAATTGATTATTCAAGCTTACGGTTTGAAACAGAAGATTCCTCCGTTTCACATCAAGGCACATTCCACAAGGGCTATTGGTGCTTCTTGGGCAGTGCATCACCGGGCCTCTATGGCTCAAATCTGCAAGGCCGCAACCTGGTCTTTAGTCCATACATTCACCAGATTTTATCAGGTGGAGGTGAGAAGGCATGAGGATATTGCCTTTTGGCGTAGTGTGCTGCAGGCAGTGGTACAGGGTCCTCAGGTCTGATTGCACCCTACTTGGTTGTGGTTCCCCTCCCCTCAGATAGCATTGCTCTGGGACATCCCATCAGTTATTACTGAGGCTCTGTGTCCCGTGATGTACGAGAAAGAAAATAGGTTTTTTTATAAAAGCTTACCTGTAAAATCCTTTTCTTTTGATGTACATCATGGGACACAGAGGTTCCGCCCCTCTTCTAATACACTTATATTGCTTTGCTACAAAACTGAGGTATCCCTGTAGGGGGAGGGATTATATAGGGGGTTGAACTTCCTGGTTAGGGTGTGCCAGTGTCCAATCACCTAGTGATACCTATATAACCCATCAGTTATTACTGAGGCTCTGTGTCCTGTGATGTACATCAAAAGAAAAGGATTTTACAGGTAAGCTGTTATAAAAAATCCTATTTTTGTGACACTTCAATAAAGTTAAAAAAAAAAGAAAAAGTAAACTGCGCAATGGGTTATAACCATTGCGTCGCCTATACATAACATGAGCTGTTGTAAACAGGCTGTAAATGTGCTATAGACGACACTGTTGTCTATAGCAATTAATTGTTAATTGGTAATTAATAAAGCCTTTGTAATGAATATTTATCCCTGAGAGATTTCTTTTTTGTATTTTTTTCGTTTTGTTTAAGGAACTAACACCAATTTAGAGACAGGAAAATATACAAATGCTCCCTTTTATTGGTTTTAAGTATTTTTTTTCCAGCAAAATCATTTTGCAGCAAAATCATTGTAAAAATGCATATGCATTTTTACCGCAATTTTTCTGTGTTTTAGATGCGTGTCCCCTGCGTTTTTTATGCCGCATGCACCTGGGAAAAATGGGCAAGTGTCTCAAAATTGCACTAAAAATGCAAATCGCGGGTGCGTTTTTACTGCAATTTCGATTCATGTGAATGGGAAGCTGCGTTTTTGGTGCAGTTTTCAAAACCGCACCAAAGATGCAGTAAGCACGACTTTTCAAAACGCATTGCACCCACAGGTCAGTGGAGTGAAAAGTCCCATAGGATTTAAAGTGAAACATTTTTCCTGTATTTTTCTTGCAAGGTAGAAAACGCAGGAAAAACGTATCAGTGTAATAGGGCCCTTATAGTGAACCTGTAGCCATGTACAATTGGGTATTTCCATATTTCCATATTCTTAGGCAGTAAATAACCCATAGTTAAAACAAATTCTGTAGCTAGAGACACTGTGGAGAAATTCAACCTCAAAATCTACAGCAGAAACACTGAAGTCCCTCTCCCAACACCACAGCGCACCTTCCTTTCCTCCCATGGCAGTGCCTCAGCAGCATTCCAGTCTCTAATTCAAACACGACGCAGGTGACCTGGGAAAGGGGGGTGGGTTGTCTGAGAGAACTCAAGCCACTTCAGTGCTTCTGACGTTAAACTCAATGATGATTTCCCCCAGAGTGCCTAAGGCTGGGTTCACATGATTGCGAATTGGATGCAGATTCTCCACATTCAATTCACAACAGGAGATTTTGATAGGCTCTCTATGGAGCCGGCTCACATATCTCCGCTGGGGCTAGGGTTGCCACCTCATCCCTTTAAACCCAAACACATATTAATTACACAGGTAGGTTTAAGGTGGTAAATAAACTCACTTGTTACCTTATCTGCATTAAACTAGCCTCAGAACCTGTGTAATTCATATGGGTTTAAAGGGATGAGGTGGCAACTCTAGCTGGGGTTCCGGAGCGAATTTGCACAGGAGCCCTGTGCGTCTTTTGGTCCGTTTCTTGTCCGAATTCAGCCACAAATTCGCGCTGAAACGGTGAACGGGGACGCACCGGACCCCTGCTGTGAGCCGCATCCGAAGATAGTGTGAACCCAGCCTAAAGCTGTAGAGGTCAGTAAAGGTTTGGATTAGCGTTCATTTTTTTTTTTTTTTTAGAAATATGCAAATATTCAAAGCCTTGGCACAGGGTTTTACTTTAACAAGCACCTTCAGAGCAAAGCCGCCACAATGTATTTGAAAATGCCAGTGGAAACCCATATAAAAGACCCTATGAAAGCTGCACAACTATGAGTATGATTCAGACAGCACATCATCAAAAAGTAATCACCACTCTGGAATAAAATTCAATAGGTTTTATTAGGCAAATAACTGAACATTGTCTGCAATTCTACATTAATCCTTCCACTAGCTCTGCAAAATAAAATGTACATCTAAGGCATCCATTTACAGGTTTGCAGCAGCTAGAGAACATGGTGTACCATTGTAGTGCTTGTGGAGCAGTGGCACACTTATGTACAAAGAAATGAATATAGCACACAGCCAAGAGAGTTTACATTATTCAATAAAACAGACAGGGCCAAACCTAATACAATTCATTAAATAGAGGTATTAAATTACTTTTTAATAGAAGAAAAGTGAACTGATAATAGTTGCATGCCTCACACACCAGATTTAAGACCATAACTACTTGTAAAAAGGGCATCTTTAGATTTTTCACAGACTTCTAAAACTGGACATATAAGTCTGCATGAATAAACCACTGACCTATTGCAATATGCTGAAACATTTTCAATGTGAAAACCGTACTTTGTATTGTTATAAAGTTGTTTTGGAGCTCCGGTCTACTGAACGAGCCCTGGATCTGACTCCCAGATACTGCCTGGGAGAGGCCATCCTGATCTACTTCAGTCTCTGGATTTCTCCGTTAGGTCCTGTTTTGCTTTCTCTTTACCAATACAAAATGCCACCAAAAAAAGTCTACATCTTGGTAGCAGCACACATATAATGCTTCTCAAATTATCACCGAAGGCCCTCTAAACAAAATGGAAAGACCTTATTAGCCCACCTGAGGATGGTATTTTGCTTATGAATGGAATCTGGAGGACCAAATCATTCTTTGGCTTCAGCACAGGCTCTATCTGAAGTCATGGCTTTACTGCCCCCTCTGGATTGATAATCTCCCCCAGAGTGAGGCGTACTTACTCTTCTTGTTGTATTCCCAATATTACAAGACAAACTAAATGCATGGAGATGGAGAGAGAGAACCTTCCCTAATGCACACAGCATGAATATAGGCCTGTGAACTTGCTTAGGAATCCTTGGGTGATTTAGCTCTGCAGCATCTACTGAAAACTGAAATATCAATTTTCACTGACCCAATGCTTTGAACATGAAAACACACCTTTATGATGTGCAGTTTAGGCCCCTTTCACACTGAGGAGATTCTAAACTGCCAGTAAAACATTTGAGCGCTTTTGAAGAGCTTTTCAGGCGCTTTTTTAGAGCTTTTCATTAATTTCAATTGAGAGGGGCGTTTTTTCACTGCCCTGCCAGCCCACTGCCCCAGTATAAAAGCATTCATTGATTTTAATGAAAATAGGTTTTCGTGAGCTTTTCAGGTGCTTTTTTTAGCGTGAAAGCACCTGAAAAGTACCTCAGTGTGAAGGGGTCTTATGAACAAAATCCAGAAGGATTAGTTTTATCTATGGTAATAAATGGAATTTAGTGTGGACAAGTGTGGCGCTAAACTAACAATACTCTACATGTACGTCATTGGGCAAAACCAAACAGAATATCAATCTGAAAGGCAATATGCGCAAGGAAACAAATTGATGAAACACAAAAATGTTAGTGTAAGGACTGTTAGCTGACCCTAACAGAAATAATTAAAGACATTAAGGAATTGTGTCATACACTGACTGACTGAAAACAAAAAAGTGGGGAGAGGTTACATGTATGAAAACTCTCATGAACTAGTACTCATATCAAAGTAATAACCCACTGTTAAAAGTGTGAAGCAAAAGTGCAGGATAATAACAGAATGGGTAAGTGAATACAATAATAATAACAATGATGTGGATATAAGTGACTGGAATGTGAAAAATGTCAACACTCAAGCTCTTAATAGAACAATACGTCTGGCATGAATTGTGTACTGCTGATAAAGCCACAAGTCCAACATGAATGTAAGACCACAGGTGGGTCTATAGCTGGAACAACCGGCAACGACCAGGATAAATGGTGTGGGGTCCTTGAACCCAGGGATGGGATCCAACAGATGTGTAAATGGAATAGGCAAATGTACCCTTACCGACAGTGGTGGACTCACCAGCCAGCGGCTTGGGAGTCAAACAGGCTTGCGATAAGGCTGAGGAGATGACCGCTATCACCGGCAACAAAAGATGGAGGAGAGCTGCGGCACTCACCAAACGAACCTCTCTGGTCTCACCAGTAACCGATGTCCATGGCATATAAGAGGAACTACTCGCAGGGGTCCAGCTTCATATATTGGAGATAGATCCTCAAATATGGTAGGGATCAAGAAGAAAAAAACTCCCCATAGTGTGAATCAGCTAAGTAAGAGCTTTTATTTAAAAAACAAGACAATAAAAACAAGCTCTGATTCCAGGAAAGGGAGCCAGGTATAAAAAGCGCTTAGAACAATAGTGGCAAGACAGGCAAAACGACCCAACGCGTTTCGTCCGACAGTTTTGCCTGTCTTGCCACTATTGATCTAAGCGCTTTTTATACCTGGCTCCCTTTCCTGGAATCAGAGCTTGTTTTTATTGTCTTGTTTTTTAAATAAAAGCTCTTACTTAGCTGATTCACACTATGGGGAGTTTTTTTCTTCTTGATCCCTACCATATTTGAGGATCTATCTCCAACATATGAAGCTGGACCCCTGCGAGTAGTTCCTCTTATATGCCATGGACATCGGTTACTGGTGAGACCAGAGAGGTTCGTTTGGTGAGTGCCGCAGCTCTCCTCCATCTTTTGTTGCCGGTGATAGCGGGTCATCTCCTCAGCCTTATCGCAAGCCTGTTTGACTCCCAAGCCGCTGGCTGGTGAGTCCACCACTGTCGGTAAGGGTACATTTGCCTATTCCATTTACACATCTGTTGGATCCCTGGGTTCAAGGACCCCACACCATTTATCCTGGTCGTTGCCGGTTGTTCCAGCTATAGACCCACCTGTGGTCTTACATTCATGTTGGACTTGTGGCTCTATCAGCAGTACACAATTCATGCCAGACGTATTGTTCTATTAAGAGTTTGAGTGTTGACATTTTTCACATTCCAGTCACTTATATCCACATCATTAAGTGTTCTTGCATAGCAAGACCACTTACTGTTATTAGTGGGAATGCTTTAGCAGTCCCACTATTGTTATTCTATTTTATTTATTTTTAATTTTAATTTTATTCCGTACGTTTTTCGGTAATGCGTAACTTCTGCATACTTTCAGCTATTAAAACCATTCAACTATCAAAATGTTCGTCTCTTTTAGCTGAGGTGTGCTCTTTTTCAACTTTTTTTCTACCATTTATACTTTTTAAAATATTAAGCTTTTTATCACTTTTTTTTAACATTGAAGTCAATGGGAGCATGCTTGAAATCCTTAAATTTTTCTTCCGCTCCCAAAAGTTTCAGCTCCTTCATACTTTCACCTAGAGACACCAAACAAACTTTAAAATGTTCACAAAATATTCAGCTATCTGGCTATATCTTTTCAGTTTGATATCTTTTACAGTTTTTGAGAAAAAGCTTTTTGTTTAGAGGTCATTTCAGGAAATTTTAGCCATTAATCAGAGTGTACTGTGTGTGTTTTGTTGCCATGGTTACCAAAGCTTCTGTTATACACAGGGGGGGAGGTGGCTGGAGCATCTCAGCTCTGATTACAGAGCCCGGGGAGGGGACAAAAGCTGAAAAATCAGAACATGATTTCTAAACTGCCGCCACTCCCTCATTTTCAAGCCCACCTACACAAATCTTATATCAAAACGTTCAGCTATCCCTGCTGCCACTAAACATGTCCACGGCTAAGCCATAGTCCTGATAGTTTTCACAATATGACCATTTGTTTGCAACTCACGCCGTCCATTGACATTCATTGAAACTACACTCTAGCCCCTTCAAATTTGAAGGGCAATTTCTAAACTGCGACCGTGCCTTCAATTTTAATATTTCAGAGACATACTATGTATCAAAATCTAGGTCTGGGTCTTGTGATTCTCACAATATAAAGATCTTCGCTGTAGGATGTATAGTTTTTAAAATACGGCCATTTGTTTAGAGGTCATTTCAGGAAATTTTAGCCATTAATCAGAGTGTACTGTTAGTGTTTGTTTTGTTGCCATGGTTACCAAAGCTTCTGTTATACACAGGGGGGAAGGTGGCTGGAGCATCTCAGCTGATTACAGAGCCCGGGGGAGGGGACAGACACACCATGCACTGATTTATAATAGAGGAATATGATGGGGCAGTTTTGATGGGGTAATTCTGATGGGGCAGTTTTGATGAAGCAGTATTTGGGAAGCATAAACAGGGCATGAGCGTTGCTAGGAAACAGTGGTTGTAAACACAAGATGCTGAGACACTCCAAATGCATGTGACTTCATCTGCTAGACTTGATAATGCTTGTAGACTCCTCCCACAGTTTTCACACTACAGAGACAAATAATATACCGAAACGAGCGGATTGTTCCCGATTGGTGTGTTATTACTTTGTGGAATGTTTTGCCGAATGGTCCACGAAATGATGTTTTTGCGGCGAAATTGGTCCCATAGGAATGAATGGCGAAATGTTCAAAACTAGAGTGGGAAGTGACAAAAGCTGACAACCCCATGATCAGCCAAAACATTATGACCACCCCATGATCAGCCAAAACATTATGACCGCCCCATGTAAAAAAAAAAATATTTTTGAAAAAAAATAATAATTTTTGAAAAAAGTAAAAAAATAATTTTTGAAAAAAAAAAAAAATCATTTTTGAAAAAAAAAAAATATTTTTGAAAAAAAAAATTTTTGAAAAAAAAAAAATTATTTTTGAAAAAAAAAAATATTTTTGAAAAAAAAATTATTTAAAAAAAAATTATTTTTGAAAAAAAAAATATATTTGAAAAAAAAAATATTTTTGAAAAAAAAAATTATTTTTGAAAAAAAAATTACTTTAAAAAAAATAATAATTTCGAAAAAAAAATTATTTTTGAAATAAAAAAATTACCTTTGAAAAAAAAAATTACTTTTGAAAAAAAAAATCATTTTTGAAGAAAAAAAAATCATCTTTGATTAAAAAAAATTCATTTTTGAAAAAAAAAATTACTTTTGAAAAAAATGTTCAGCTCTTTCAGCGAATGATGGAACTTTTTTACTACTATTTATACTTTTTAAAATATTAAGCTTTTTAACACTTTTCACAGTTACTCAAGCCACTCCACCCCACCCAGTTACTCCGCCCACTCCAGTTGTAGAGGCAAGAACACTTTCACAATTTCCCCAGAAATTGTACCTTTTCTAGTTGTTATTATTATTGTATTCACTTACCCATTCTGTTATTATCCTGCACTTTTGCTTCACACTTTTAACAGTGGGTTATTACTTTGATATGAGTACTAGTTCATGAGAGTTTTCATACATGTAACCTCTCCCCACTTTTTTGTTTTCAGTCAGTCAGTGTATGACACAATTCCTTAATGTCTTTAATTATTTCTGTTAGGGTCAGCTAACAGTCCTTACACTACCATTTTTGTGTTTCATCAATTTGTTTCATTGCGCATATTGCCTTTCAGATTGATATTCTGTTTGGTTTTGCCCAATGACGTACATGTAGAGTATTGTTAGTTTAGCGCCACACTTGTCCACACTATATTATTTTGCAATTTGTCTGATTGTTGTGTTGGCTGCTCTTTTTATTTTTTGTTTTGGTGGGCGCATTATTACTTTTGGATTTTTTAATAAATGGAATTATTGTGCAAAAATGTATCCCACATTCCTGCATAATAATCCCTAAATAAATACAGCCCCATTTTATGTTCCTCTCAAATAAGCATATTCATAGTTACCCAAAAAGATAATACAAAAGTATGCACCCTATTTTACCCATGTAGAAAACCATCTATTTAGGAGTTTATGATTAATTAATTGCAACAGGCAAACTCAATCTAGTGTAAAGAGCAATCATTATCTAGTGTAAGTCCCAGCACCCAGATTTCAGGTTACATATTACTGTACTTTGCATATTGCTTTTTTTCCTTATTAATGCAGGTACACACTATAAGCTCAGCCCCAGCGGGCTGAACGAGAAAAAAATTGACAGGTCACTGTACTAACACAAGCCATGTTTGTACAGTAATCTCCCCGGTAAGCTATAGTGTTCTGACAGGACTGCCCCCTCCCGCCAGGACACGAGCGCTGATTGGCTGCTGGTTTTCCAGCATGCCCATTCGACAGAAGCTGGACGTTAGGCTGAAATCTGTCAGACAGGCTGCTGTACACACTGGCTAAATGTCGGCTGGTTTCCGTTGAACTGGCCGATACCATTGGATATTCGGCCCGTGTGTACCAGCCTTTAGATTGATAGACTATTTTCTATAAATTGAACAGCAAATCTTTAGTGAATTTCTTAGAATATTCTGTTACAATACTACTACTTCTTGGTGGTGTGCCAGTTAAAATAGAACTGTAAAACTAACAAGTCAAGCAACAGTGGTAATAACACATAAAAAGGACATAGCAACGTGTGATGTAACTGTATATTACATATGCTACTAGCAATGGTAAAGACAAAGCTTGGTTTGAAAAAGTGGCATTTTAAACTTTCATTTGGAGTGTCACATACTTCATATTCTCCTCGTTGGCCATGCATGCTTTTAATCAAGATGTCAACATATTTGAGAACTGCTTGGAATAATATGGTTGTGCACGGTTTAGTGATAATAGAGTCAATATATGTTTGGAAACACTAATTGGTAACATTTGTCATACTGAAAAATGTATAGGGCATGTTACTTTTTTTTAAAAACAGCACTTTGATGAAATACATTGAAATTGTACAATTTGATTTGTGGCTGCTGCAGCTGATCAATCATTGTGATGAGGAAGAGGTAATTCAGAGATGTTAAAATTACCAGGTTGATGAACTGTCCGGTCATTGTGAACTTTTATCTGGTCATCCATGCAAGGTTCTTATCTATATGATCATAAGCGATCGCTCATTCATCAAAAATGTACATATACTATTCAAAGTATTCCATGCAGTGACAATCCCTGAACAGTAGAAGTTCAAGTTGTATAGCAGCATAGTGTTGCACCAAAATTGGCTCCCCTGAATTAACTGAGACTAGTACCCATAAAATCTCCATAGGTCATGCACTGTTAAAGAAGTACAGCCAAAGCTCGTTTGACTGTACTTCCCCTGTGGATCACAGGAGTGCAGTTCGCTCTGCACTCCTGTGACCCATTTTCAGCAGACAGCTGAGGTCGCAGAGCCGGTCCAGGCTTGGGCAAGATCGGGACAATAAAGTCAGGATCCGCCCACAACCCTGGACCGGCACCCAGCCAGCTGCTCCCGCCCCCTCCACAGCCTAGTGCTCCAGTATGCGCGGGGGGCAGTGCAGAGAGCGGTAACTGACAGTCACCAGCTCTCTCCTCACGGAGCTCTGAGAACCAAGCGATCAGCTGTCTTTGATCGTTAAGTTCTTAGTCTTAGAGCCAGTGGGGAACTGATGCTGCATTCACCTAGGTAAGTGTGATTTTGAAAAAACAAAACAAACCCAAACCCGTCTCTTTTAATCATATCCCGGAGATGGTGAGATAGTTGTATAATTACACTGGAACAGTCTCATCTTGTGTATAGCTACCTTTATAATGCCTTGATAAGCATACACACGATAAGAATATCGAACAAATGACCATCCGTTTTTTTTTTTTTTGCATGCTAGTCCCATATTGAAAACCAATTACTAAAGTGAAGAAAATTCTCGTATGACAGAATACAACTTCGGAAGTGATGTAATGTATTTTATATTGTAATGTATTCTTTTATTTCCAAGCATGTGCGGTCTTGGTCACACAATTTTTTTCATACAAATACCACACTAATTACACAAAAAAACGTTGGTTCTGTAATCATATGGGAACATTTTTTATGTTAGTCGCTTCAGGTATTTTCACATGAACTGTGGTGACCGGCTCTTGAAAGCTGTGTACTAATGAACAGATGATCGGAGGATCGCTCTGAAAGTGGTATTTTTCCTCCGATTTTCTTATCGTGTGTACTAGGCATAACAAAGCACCATAATCTCACAAATCTAACACTATCATATGTCTCAGGAGTTTGTACTACAATATAAAACAAGGAAGGGGATGGTGGGAGAGGGGAGGATGCATATTGTCAGTACACACACAATATCTGTGTCTAATCTTAAAGTTTCATGGCTGCAGAGACAAAATATGATTATGCACGTTAAGTATCTAGCTTTCATCTAACTTCATCAATGAACTAAGAGCTATTTAAGTTTAAACTGGCCGGCCAAGATTCTTTCTGAACAATCCACCCAATGTATTGGTCTAAGCAAAGCTCCATTATTTGTACAGCATAAAACTGTTAACACTTAATGAAACTTGCTGGCATCGAGCGGAATCAGGTGTCAAGGCTGTCACATTGTTTTCATGTAACAGCTGGATGTAGAACGGAAAGCAATACCACTTTAACATAAGTTGCTAGAACCTGCTATGTTTGCAATGTGTTTCAGTGGTTAGACACAGCAGGAACAGAAGTGTCTCCCTAAATAGACTGGACGCAAAGCTATGTACTTGCATACAAGCCTTGGGCAAAACCAAACCGAAAAATCAGGAGGAACAATCCTGCATGACCGCATACTCCCTCGCAGTGTTTTTACCGTGCTTGAGGGAAAGACTGATCTAGATATGTTCTGTCTAGACAGAGACAAAGTCATACTGTTTAGTCAGTTCCAATCGGCATTCTTTGGCTCAAATCCTACTCCAGTGACACTTAAAATGATCAATTAGAAGGGATGTGACAGCATAATAGGGTGGCTGTCAGAGTGTTTACAGCAGATTTGCTAGCAATACAGCTAAACCGGCCACTGTGGAGTCCACAGGTCACGGTGCTTGGTTTAAAGCCGCTTCTTGATGAGTTTTTCCAGCTTTCGGATGCGTGACGACTCTTGCTCAGGCGTCGGAGTCTGCAGACCGACAGAACTGTTTTCAGAACCAGAAGGAGGTGTTGGAAGTCGCTGTCGAAACAGCTCAAGCATTGCACTCTGTTCACTTCTTTTCAGGCCCTAAACAAGAAATGAAAAAAAAAAATGTCATCAAACAAATGTAAAAAACAGAACAGCATGTAACATGTATTAAACTGTTCTACATGCTTTAGTATGTCAGAAATTGTAACCCGCAAAATATTAATTTTGAAACCATCTGTGATTTCTAAGTATAATTCAATAGTTTTCAGGATTATTATACAGGATTTATATAGCGCCAACAGTTTGCGCAGTGCTTTACAACATGAGGGCAGACAGTACAGTTACAATACAACACAGGAGGAATCAGAGGGCCCTGCTCATTAGAGCTTACGATCTAGAAGGGAGGGTCAAGTGGAAACAAAAGGTAATAACTGTGGGGGATGAGCTGATGGAGAAAATGAAAGTACAGTTGTTAGGGGTGAGTAGGGTAGGCTTCTCTGAAGAGGAGGGTTTTCAGAGATCGTCTAAAAGCTAATAGAGTAGGAGATAATCGGACAGATTGGGGTAAGGAGTTCCATAGGATTGGAGAGGCTCTGTAAAAGTCCTGGAGGCGAGCGTGGGAGGAGGTGACGAGGGAGCTAGAGAGCAGGAGGTCTTAAGAGGAACGAAGAGAACGATTAGATTGGTATTTTACGACTAGGCTAGTGATGTAGCTGGGGGCTAAATTGTGGATGGCTTTGTAAGTTGTTAGTATTTTGAATTTAATTCTTTGGCTGAGCGGAAGTCAGTGGAGGGATTGACAGAGAGGAGTGGCAGACACAGAGCGATTGGTAAGGTGGATGAGTCTGGCAGCAGCGTTGATGATGATAAGGATTGAAGATGGGATAGACTATGTAGAGGATGTTAAATAATATATCTGCACATAGACTTTACCTAAGCAAAATGTGTCACTAATAAAGCAATCTCCCATTGTTACAGAATTGACCTAAGAGGCTTGAGGTGTTAAAGTGTATGTAAACCTTATGTGCTCCTTTTTGGTCTGGTAAATTAAAACATTGAGGTCCCATTCACACTTCAATGTTCCGTTAGAGTACGTTAATGCAAATGTGTCAACACGCATTCTGGCATGCATTAACATGTGTTGCGTTAAGGCAGTCCATTCGTTATAAAAGGGGCTGCCAATGCACCACAACCAATAAAAAGTGTGTGTTGTATACTTTCTGGTGCACTGTGGGCGTCAAGCTCTACTGTACAGTATGTTGGGGTGCCATTCACAATAAGCTGTGGTAACGTGTTTTAAAGCATGGGTTACCACAACTTTTAATTCTGAATGGGATGCAGCTGCTGATCAGTGTATTCTGACAGCTGCAGGTGCCACTGTCAGAATACAATGTCCCAGTGGTGGGAGGGGATTCATTCATACACCTCCTTTGTGTGGAAGGAAGAATCTGTTAAGATGGCCATAGATGGTTCAAAATTGGACCGGTTCAGCAGGCGCCAGTGAAATCCCAATTCACGTGTGCGCTAGGGTTGCCACCTCATCCCTTTAAACCTGAACACATATGAATTACACAGGTCCTGAGGCTAATTTAATGCAGATAAGGCACCAAGTGAGTTTATTTACCGCCTTAATCAGCCACAGAACCTGTGTAATTAATATGCGTTCTGTTTTAAGGCTGGGTTCACACTGGTGCGACACGACAGCCGTCCTACTTTGGATCCGACTTTGCCCTGCGACATGAAGCCGGCATGTGTCCGACTTTCAATGAACGGGGATCCGACTTGGATCCCCGCCAATGCCGGCACTGTGTTTGGTATGAATCTTTAGGGGGGAACTCCGCGCCAAATTTTAAACAAAAAACCGGCATGGGTTCCCCCTCCAAGAGCATACCAGGCCCTTGGGTCTGGTATGGACCTTAAGGGGAACCCCCTACGCCGAAAAAACGGCGTGGGGGGTCGCCCCCAATCCATACCAGACCCTTATCCGAGCACGCAGCCCGGCCGGACAGGAATGGGGTGGGGACGAGCGAGCGCCCCCCCCCTCCTGAACCGTACCAGGCCGCATGCCCTCAACATGGGGGGCTGGTGCCTTGGGGGAGGGGGCGCGCTGCGGCCCCCCACCCCAAAGCACCTTGTCCCCATGTTGATGAGGACAAGGGCCTCTTCCCGACAACCCTGGCCGTTGGTTGTCGGGGTCTGCGGGCGGGGACTTATCGGAATCCGGGAGCCCCCTTTAATAAGGGGGCCCCCAGATCCCGGCCCCCCACCCTATGTGAATGAGTATGGGGTACAGCGTACCCCTACCCATTCACCTAGGAAAAAAGTGTCATTTAAAAAAAACCACTACACAGATTTTTAAAGCATTTTATTAGACAGCTCCGGGGGTCTTCTTCCGACTTCGGGGGTCTCTCCGGTTCTTCTCCGCGCTCTCCGGGTCTTCTGCCGGGCTCCTCCTCTCTCTTCTGCCGCTCTTTTGCTAAAGAGGAGGAGCCCGGTCTGCTGCCTTCTTCTCTTCGGGGGTCTCTCCGGTTCTTCTCCACGCTCTCCGGATCTTCTGCCGGGCTCCTCCGCTCTCTTCTGCTCTTTTGCCGCTCTTTTGCTAAAGCGGAGGAGCCTGGTCTTCAATCTTCTGCCTTCTGCCTTCTGCCCTCTTCTCCTGATGTTGACACGACGCTCTCTGGGGCTAGAATGCTCTCTGTGCGCTCTGCTCTGACTTATATAGGCGGTGACCCCGCCCCCTTAAGCCGTCACAGTCCCTGGGCATGCTGGGACTATGACGGCATAAGGGGGCGTGGTCATCGGGTGATGACCACGCCCCCTAAAACGTCACAGTCCCAGCATGCCCAGGGACTGTGACGGCTTAAGGGGGCGGGGTCACCGCCTATATAAGTCAGAGCAGAGCGCACAGAGAGCATTCTAGCCCCAGAGAGCGTCGTGTCAACATCAGGAGAAGAGGGCAGAAGGCAGAAGGCAGAAGGCAGAAGATTGAAGATTGAAGACCAGGCTCCTCCGCTTTAGCAAAAGAGCGGCAAAAGAGCAGAAGAGAGCGGAGGAGCCCGGCAGAAGATCCGGAGAGCGTGGAGAAGAACCGGAGAGACCCCCGAAGAGAAGAAGGCAGCAGACCGGGCTCCTCCTCTTTAGCAAAAGAGCGGCAGAAGAGAGAGGAGGAGCCCGGCAGAAGACCCGGAGAGCGCGGAGAAGAACCGGAGAGACCCCCGAAGTCGGAAGAAGACCCCCGGAGCTGTCTAATAAAATGCTTTAAAAATCTGTGTAGTGGTTTTTTTTAAATGACACTTTTTTCCTAGGTGAATGGGTAGGGGTACGCTGTACCCCATACTCATTCACATAGGGTGGGGGGCCGGGATCTGGGGGCCCCCTTATTAAAGGGGGCTCCCGGATTCCGATAAGTCCCCGCCCGCAGACCCCGACAACCAACGGCCAGGGTTGTCGGGAAGAGGCCCTTGTCCTCATCAACATGGGGACAAGGTGCTTTGGGGTGGGGGGCCGCAGCGCGCCCCCTCCCCCAAGGCACCAGCCCCCCATGTTGAGGGCATGCGGCCTGGTACGGTTCAGGAGGGGGGGGGCGCTCGCTCGTCCCCACCCCATTCCTGTCCGGCCGGGCTGCGTGCTCGGATAAGGGTCTGGTATGGATTGGGGGCGACCCCCCACGCCGTTTTTTCGGCGTAGGGGGTTCCCCTTAAGGTCCATACCAGACCTAAGGGCCTGGTATGCTCTTGGAGGGGGAACCCATGCCGGATTTTTATTTAAAATTTGGCGCGGAGTTCCCCCTCAAGATCATCTGAGCACAAGTCGCGTGCCGAAGTCGGATCATGCAAGACGGCAATCCGACTTTGATCCGACTTCAATGATAGTCAATAGGCTGAAGTAGGATCAAAGTCGGACCAAAGTAGTACAGGGAGCATTTCTAAAGTCGGAACGACTTGTGTCGGACCAGTTAGGACGGCTCCCATAGGGAAACATTACATTTCACACGTCATGCGACATGAGCTCCCAATGTCGGAGCGTTTGTCGGACCAGTGTGAACCCAGCCTAAAGGGATGAGGTGGCAACCATAGTGTGCCCATGTCTTTTTGATAGATGTCAATTGAACAGGTTTGTTGGAGAATTTTTCTCAATCAGCCAGCTGCAGGCAATGATCAGTGTATTCTGACAGCGGAGAGTCCCACTATAAGGGTCCAATGTCCTGGCCAAGACGATTCCTCTCCTCAGCCCAATGACTGATTGAAGAAAAAAAAAAGTCATCCATGACCAGCTTTAGGATTTTTTCAAAGGTTCCACCAAAACCATTTTTGTTACTGGCGAGTAGGAGTACCAATACTTTGTCAAGTACTTGCCGATACCGAGTACCGATACCTTTGCGTGCGATTTGAGCCCATACAAAATGAATGGGCTGAAATCACACTGCTAAGAAACGCATGTGATTTGAATAGGAATGCGGTGTGATTCTTATCCGAATTGCATGTGGTTTTCCCTACCGCTCCTGTGTGATCCCAGGCTGAATCACTGTGACAAAACGAGTGGTTCAGGAAACTACATGCGATTCGGACAGGAATTGCATTCCTATTCAAATCACATGCTTTTTTTTTGCAGTGTGATTTGAGCTCATTAATTTTGTATGGGCTCAACTGCACCGCAAAAGGTATCGGTTTTGGGTATCAGAGCTCGTGAAAATACTCAGCATCGGCGCAACCCTATTTTTTCATTCAGTATGGCCTCTTTTAGTTTTGCTATTTCAGTTCATAAAAAAAGCATGTGGTGTCATAATATTGCACTACATCATTAGTCTGGACATTGACACACACTGAAGAAACAAGTCTAATGCCGCGTACACACGATAGGATTTTCCGACAACAAAATCCTGGATTTATTTCAGACGGATGTTGGCTCAAACTTGTCTTGCATACACACGGTCACACAAATGTTGTCAGAAATTCCGAACGTCAAGAGTGCGGTGACATACAACACGTACGACGAGCCGAGAAAAATGAAGTTCAATAGCCAGTGTGGCTCTTCTGCATGATTCCCGAGCATGCGTGGAATTTTGTGCGTCAGAATTGTGTACACACGATCGGAATTTACGTCTGCGGATTTTGTTGTCGGAAAATTTGAGATCCAGATCTCAAATTTTATTTGTCGGAAATTCCGACCGAAAATTCTAGATGGAGCCTACATACGGTCGGAATTTCCGACAACAAGCTCCCATCAAACGTTTGTTGTCAGAAAATCCTATTGTGTGCATGGGGCATAAGGCTGGGTTCACACTGCCGATGGATGCGGCTCACAGCAGGGGTCCGGTGAGTCCCTGTTCTCTGTTTCAGGGACGAATTTCTGCCTGATATTGGCCCTGAAACAGAGCCAAGCCACTCCGCAACTGCCACGAAGATATGTGGATCAGCTCCATAGAGCGTCGGTCATAACCTCCTGTCATGCGAATTGGATGCGAATGAAACCCATATCCAATTTACACAAGTGTGAACCCAGCCTAACTGGTACATTTTTGCATGTCCCAATACTAACGAAAACCATTCTATGTATACAGTAAATGTTGTTCAGCTGACCATGAATATACACGAGTGAACAGAGATGTAAAAAAAATAGACTAGATAAATTAAGCAGACAGATATACTTTTATATTACTTTGTAGTTCACTTAATTAAAGCAAACGTTTTTCTATTTTACGGTGTATGTATAAAATAGAAAATGTTGCAATCAAAGGATTGCTTCCTTTTTAAGCTTACATAATTTCCCAAAGCTCTTCATTGTAAAGGCTTCTGATTAAATGTAAAATCTACTCAGGATGCTTTATTAAAGCAAGCTGTACTTCATGCACACATGTAAAAAGCGATCAATGTATGCACTCTTTATGGCCTCGTAACATGTTTAAAGTAATTCTACATTTGACTTTGAAGCCCAGTGCTGACCAGCAGAAAATGTACACTATATAAAGCAATCTAGAAATTAAGAGAAACAAGCAGATGTTCTAAAAAGCAGGTTTCCTACAACAGTGCTGAGAGCCCATCAGGGAAACATCTGAAAGCAGACTTCCACTAATTACTTGTAGTCTATGGAGGACATTATTTCCTGTGTTCATTTCCATCATGGCACTGATCATGAACATGAACGCTATTAGCATATTTGCTTTAATAGCAGCAGTAGCATTAAATGGTGATCAGAAGTTCTCTCCTGTATGACCAAATTCTGGACATACCACTCACTGTGAGGTAGCCTATTATTTTATAATCTCATTTTGAAAAATAGTGTATAGTACCCATTAGACATAATCGTGTATCTGCCAAAAAGGCTGCTAATGTACAGATGCATGATAACAGCTAGCAGTGCGGAATGTAGAGACATGGGCATCCAGCAAAGTGCACCATTTACTTTAAGCTCTGGGGTGCTGTATTATAATATGGTAACCGTGTAATCCTGACTTTTCTGTCCTCCTCACCTCCCCATTGGCCAATAAGGATGCCCATCACACTCGCTCATACCCATCACACTCGCTCATACCCATCACACTCGCTCATACCCATCACACTCGCTCATACCCATCACACTCGCTCATACCCATCACACTCGCTCATACCCATCACACTCGCTCATACCCATCACACTCGCTCATACCCATCACACTCGCTCATACCCATCACACTCGCTCATACCCATCACACTCACTCATACCCATCACACTCACTCATACCCATCACACTCACTCATACTCTCTGTGGGAGACTTCACAAGGTGGCTATACTATCATCAACCCCACATTTATCTAAAGCCAGAATGGTCACAGATGTACTTTATAGAAAACCTGTACGGATTACCACTAACTATATTCGGAGAATTCTAGTTGCCTGACTGCCATGCAAATTAAAATGCTTCAATTCTTTCTAGAAATGGCAGCCTGCATACTTTACAGGTGAAATCCCAAACAAGGATGCTGATTTTTCAGGGTATATATGCTATGGATAGAAAAACAGTACAGTAAATGGAAGAAAAGGGAATCATGATTAAAATTAAATCCTCTGTCCTTGTTTTAACTTTGGATAGTAAAACATTTTTTTTTCTGCCAGTAAATTCCTTATACAGCCCACTTCTTGTTTCTTGTCTGGTAAAAAGCCTAGGCTTATGACATCATGCACAGCTCTCTCTCACTCTTGTGAGAGTTTGCCAGGAAGGGAGGGAGGCTGAGTCATAAGAGGGCCAATGAGAGCTGCAAAGTTGGAGGTGTGCCTCTGTGTAAATCCAGGAAGTAAACAGGCAGCAGCTTCAGCTGACCGCAGTGAAAATTGATGCAGCCAGACTCAGTGGAGGGAGATTTCTGCAGCATATATTTATATATATTTTTTTTAATCCAAACTTTTTTATTGGCAAGGAGAAAAAAATGTCTGTACATTGTAGAGGTAAAAAGTATGCATGCCAACCAATAACATGAGGATTGTACATAAGGTAGATAACAAGGTACAGAGCATCACATTGTATGCAAAACATACACAAGGCTTTACAAAGGAAAAAGGAGATTTTTTTAAAATTATTATTCTGCAGCATATTTGGCAAGTACAGAATCACAGTATATATAAAATAATATGCAAAGTGGTTGGAGGGAAGCTTCAGAATGGCAAAGATGTTACAAATTATGTGAGCAGACTACAGTTCCTCTTTAAGCAAGGGCCAGACTTGTGTTCAGCCTAGACTTAACCACTTCAATACTGGGCACTTTCCCCCCTTCCTGCCCAGGCCAATTTTCAGCACTGTCACAGTTTGAATGACAATTGCGCGTTCATGCAACACTGTACTCAAACTAAATATTTATAATTTTCTTCCCACAAATAGAGTTATCTTTTGGTGGTATTTGATAACCACTAGGGGTTTTATTTTTTGCTTAACAAACCATAAAACCGACATTGTTGAAAAAAAAAAAAAAAAAAGTTTTTCTTTGTTTCTGTTACAAAAGTTTGTCCTTCCCTGACGGGCACTGATGAGGAGGCACTAATATCTAGAATTGATGGGCACCTATAGGCGGCACTGATATGCAGCACTTGTGGGCACTAATACGTGGCACTGATGGGTACTAATAGATGGCACTGATGGGCAGCACCGATGATGAGGTACCGAAAGGCATTACTGATGGGCACCGATTGGCACTATGTTGGTCACTGACTAGCAGCTGATGGGCAGTGATTGGCAGATGTGGTGGGCACCTCTGATGGGGTCTGAGCTGATAATCAATGCACTGATTATCAGCGCAGACTCCCCCTCTGACAGGAGAGCTGCTGATCGGCTCTCCTGTCAGCGTGAACAAAGGAAAGCCATTTACCGCAACTTCCTGGTTACACGCTGTGATCAGCTGTGATTGGTAAAAATAATAATTATTGGTATTTTTTACAGTTTTTTCATTATTTTTTTACAATTTTTTTTAGCAGACCTGTTGGGGGGCTTTGGTTAAATATTAGGGGTCCAAACAGACCCATGGTGTCTTACCTTTGAGACAGAGAAAGAAGATTGAGGACACATTTCTCAATCTCTATTGCCTTAACTGTACAGAATGAATGAACAGGAATAGCTCTCTACAGAGCTTCCTGTTCATTCACAAACTGAAGAATAGTAAACACAGTTTACTATCCACAAGACTTAAGAGTGTGTGTGTTTGACCATTCTTCCAGAAGCGCATTTGTGAGGTCAGACACTGATGTGGATGAGAAGGCCTGGCTCGCAGTCTCTGCTCTAAATCATTCCAAAGGTGTTCTATCGGGTTGAGATCAGGACATTGTGCAGGCCAGTCAAGTACCTCTACCCCAAACTCGCTTACCCATGTCTTTATGGACCTTGCTTTGTATACTGGTCCAAATCTTTTGGAGGGGGATTATGGTGTGGGGTTGTTTTTCAGGGGTTTGGCTTGGCCCCTTAGTTTTAGTGAAGGGAACTCTTAAGGCGTCAGAATACCAAAGCATTTTGGACAATTTAATGCTCCCAACTTTGTGGGAACAGTTTGGGGATGGCCCCTTCCTGTTCCAATATGACTGAGCAGCAGTGCACAAAGCAAGAATCCTGAGCTCAACCCGATAGAGCACCTTTTGAATGAATTAGAGTGGAGACAGCGAGCCAGGCCTTCTCGTCCAACATCAGTGCCTGACCTAACAAATGCGCTTCTTGAAGAATGGTCAAACATTCCCATAGACACACTCCTAAACCTTGTGAACAGCCTTCCCAGAAGAGTTGAAGCTGTTATAGCTGCAAAGGGTGGGCCAACTCAATATTGAACCCCACAGACTAAGACTGGGATGCTATTAAAGCTTATGTGCGTGTAAAGGCAGGCGTCCCAATACTTACGACAATATAGTGTATGTGGGGCTGTGGAACTCACAAGCTAACAGAGCACTATTAAAATCGAAGAGTGTTAAAAAGTGTGGACAAACCTAGAGGTTTTAAACAAAGAGAATAGTAATATCCACTCTCCATTATAAATAAGGAAAAAAGAAAGAAAAAATGTGCTGCTGGAAAAGGAGCATTAAAGTAATCATATTGCTTTTCCCTGCATGGACAAAGCAAGGGTTTTCTTTAACCACATCCATACTGCCATATCTATCTATCTATCTAGATAGATAGATAGATAGATAGATAGATAGATAGATAGATAGATAGATAGATAGATAGATAGATAGATAGATAGATAGATAGATAGATAGATAGATAGATAGATAGATAGATAGATAGATAGTATATTAGGTGGTTATACTGGGATCATGGTTGAGGCTACAAACATAATCCCAGTATAATTTTTTTTACAGTGACCGTTTCCCTACACCATAAAGTAATCCTAGTGGCTATACAGAGTCCCAGATCTCTCCATAAAGAGGACCTGTCACTACCTATGCTATCACAACATCCCTTGTGAAAGATCTAAAGGTGAACAAAAAAAAAATTAAAGGTACAGTGTAAAAATAATAAAGGAAATAATCCAAAACACATTTTAAAAGTGCCCTGCCCCTCCCACGCATATGTAAACAGTGATCGCACCTCATATGCGAGGTATCGCCGTGAATGTCCAAGTAAGAGCTATGATCTAACACCAGATCTCCTGTGTAACTCTAAACTGGTCACCTGTAAAGGCTTTAAAAACTTTGCCTATGGATAATTTAAAGTACTGTAGTTTGACGCCGTTTCACGTGCATGCACAATTTTAAAGCATGAAATGTTTGGTATCTATTTCCTAGTGTAACATCATCTTTTATATTGGACCAAAATATTGGGTATTATATTGTTTGTATTCAATAAAATTAATTAAAATGTATTTTTTCCAAAAAGTTTGCACTTGAGAAACAGTAGCGCAACTACCGTGTGACAAATAAAATTGCAACACCCACCATTTTATGCTCTAGGGCCTCTGCTTAAAAAATTATATAATGTTTGGGGGTTCTAAGTAATTTTCTAGCAAAAAAAATACAGATTTTTATATGTATAACAGAATAGTCAGAATTGGCTTAGGAAGCTAGTGGTTAAACATCACAGTAGGAATGTTTTCTTTATCTACAGTGAATTTAATCATTTACCCAGGAAATTATTGTCTTTAAGCCTACACAAGTATAGTAACAAGATCGCACTTTCATAACATGCCAACATTGGTGCGGATCACTGCTGCTAACTGGAGATCATTTTGCCAACAGTGACAGAAAAATATTTTAAGAAGACAAGCAGAACAGTAAATCTAAAATAAACCTATTTTCCAGTCATGTCTAACAGGATGATTTCTCCAAAGAATACTCAAATTCTTTAGAAATATTTTACTGGAAATCCGAGAAAAGTGTAGATGCTTTTTCACTTGCTAGCCATACATACAAAATAAAGTGTATTAATAGGCCAAAGGGGATTAGAACCCCTGTCAGATTTTTTTTTTTTTTTTTTTTTAAAGCTGTGTCCCCACTGGGGAGATTGACATTCTTCATTTGTCCTGGTGACTAATGTCCCCAAGACAGAAAGTGATGGGAAATCAAACTTTTACAGTTGTCAACAGAAGAGAAGGTAAATCCTCCAAATGGGATACCTGTACTAGAGACAACTGTCAGAGTGAATTCTCTTAATGTCCTTAAAATTCCCATTGTGCCTTTGGGACAGGAATGAAGGGACATCTCCCTGGTTGGACAGATCATGAAAAATAAACCGATGGCACAAACCACAACAGTCCCCTACATTACCATAATTATCACATGCCAATTATTAAAAAATGTAAGTCACATGCATTCTGGGTTTAAAATAAAAGTGTTATTTTTAGTTTAGAATCAAGGAAAATATTGACATTTAATGTAGATATTAGAGACATCTATAAAACTATTCTTATAGTGATTCACTAGTCTCAAAGTGGAAAATAAGGCTAACAATAACTATAAAAAAAAAAAAAAAAAAAACGCCCCCTACCCCCTTCTACCTAGCCTGCATAACCTGTACATAGAAGCTCTGTGTACTTACCTATTTTTTAAAATGTAACCCCTGTGTCAGTGAGGGGCGGCTGCTGCAGGAGAAAGAAGGGAGTGCAGACATCGGAGGGGCAATGGCAGCCTACGGGTGATCTAATGGCTCCAGGAACTCAAAGCCGTTGTCAAGAGCCGATAGGTACACTATAGGAGAACATAGTAGCCTCTCCTTATGATATCTATCTAATACAGTATGGGGTATGAGGATGGTTTTGGAACAATTTTAGACAAGCAGGATTGGGATCTTATAGCTCCAATTTCTCTGTAAAACTTTCCTTGAGGTGGTGCTATGCACAATGGTATCCAGTATATGATTATTGATACATGGCTTTGATAGCATATTAGAATATTGAAATGACAGATAACTCATCTTCTGTGGTCCTACTATTTTATTCCTTCTTTGGTTCCCCCTAAATATGTTGTCCTTGGATGCTATACACTGCTCTGCTGCAAAAAAAGAAGCTTCTTTTTCTATAGGCCTACTTTGTAACACAAATATTACCATCATCTATAGTCTCCTGATAAAGTGAATGCATCTTAGGAAGTGTGCAGAGAAAATACAGTATAGTCCCAGTTCTGTACATGATGTAATAAGCCTACATGGTTTAAGCACAAAAGGAGGAGGGACTTTGGGTTGAAGGTGCTTTTTAACTTCTATGTACAGTAAACGTTGCAATAGAAGGCCTACAGTATATGATTTAATCCATGCGTGTTTACTATATACGTTTAACCTCTGTTCTATATATATAATCTCTGTTTTCTAGCTGAATTAATATTATAGAGCCTCAATTTGTTGCCAAGATAGTAATTTTTTTTGTGTATTTGAATAAATATCAATTTGCTTGGTATCCATGGCTGTGCTCTCCGTTGGTTCGAATCTTACCTATCTCACCGCACCTTCAGTGACACTTACAACTCTACTTCCTCCTCTCCAACACCTCTTACCGTTGGGGACCCTCAAGGTTCTGTCCTTGGACCTCTACTATTCTCGATCTACACATCCTCCCTGGGTTAGCTGATAGCCTCCCATGGCTTCCACTACCATTTATATGCCGATGTCACCCAAATCTAACTCTCTGCCCCTCAGCTCACCCCAACAGATATATCAGCCTGGATGTCACACCACTTCCTCAAACTGAATCTATCTAAAACCGAGCTCATAATATTTTCTGCCCCACATGCCCCTTCCCCTGACTTCTCTGTCAAGATCAATGGCACAACTATCAGTCCGTCCCCACATGCCAGGGTGCTAGGGGTAACCCTAGACTCTGGACTGTCCTTTCAGGTCCACATCCAATCCCTGTCCAAATCATGCCACCTTAGCCTCCGCAACATTTCTAGAATACGCAACTTTTTAACTAATGACACCACCAAGCTTCTAATTCACTCCCTGGTTATCTCTCGCCTCGACTACTGCAACTCCCTCCTCATTTGATTACCTTAACATACACTATCCCCCCTTCAGTCCATAATGAATGCCGCTGCAAGACTCATCCACCTTACCAACCGTTCAGTGTCCTCCACCCCTCTCTGCCCATCCCTGCACTGGCTTCCACTCACCCAACAAATAAAATTCAAAGTACTAACAATAATATACAAAGCCATCCATAACTCTGCCCCCAGCTACATCACTAACCTAGTCTCAAAATACCAACCAAGCCGCTCTCTTGTCACCTCCTCCCATGCTCGCCTACAGGATTTCTCCAGAGCTTCTCCCATCCTTTGGAACTCCCTACCCCAATCTGTCCGACTGTCCCCTAATCTATCCATCTTTAGACGATCCCTGAAAACCCTTCTCTTTAAAGAAGCTTGTCCTGCTTCTAACTAATACACTTTTAGGGGCGGACTGACCATTCGGGCGCCGACCGAGGGCCCGCGGCCAGTAGTGGGCCCGTGAGAAGCTCCTAAGAGATGCTCGTCGGATCTAGGGGTATGCTGCTGGCAGTGCTGCGGTGGCGCCATTCTGCTGCTGTGGGGGGGGGGGGCCCAAGACACAGCATCTTCCCCCTGCAACTCTGGCTTTCAGTTTGGGATGCAGTGGGGGGAGTGGGAGGTGGCGATCGGCAGCTCTATGGCGCTCGCAGCATCTCCCTGGGGCTTGTAATTCTCCTTCAGAGTGTATACAGTGGAGAGGGGAGGGGCCTCTGACCCGGGCAGCTACAAGTTTCACTCTTCAGTGTACAAGTGACTTGCTCTGCTTGTACACTGTTGCCGACTGCTGCCCGGGTCAGAGGCCCCTCCCCTCTCCACTGTACAGAATCAGGAAGAGAACTACAAGCCCCAGCAAGATCTCGCGGTCCACAGGCACCATAGAGCTACCGATCGCCATCTCCCCCTGTGCTGGGGGTTGGAGGTGCACAGCCAAGTACAGGGGAACCTCTGGGGGGGGTTTAAGTCTGGGGACCCTGATGTATGGGGGGGCTCTCTGGAGACCTAGATCTATGGAGGGGCTCTCTGGGGACCCAGATCTATGGGGGGCTCTCTGGGGACCCTGATGTAGGGGGGGCTCTCTGGGGACCCTGATGTAGGGGGGGCTCTCTGGGGACCCTGATGTAGGGGGGGCTCTCTGGGGACCCTGATGTAGGGGGGGCTCTCTGGGGACCCTGATGTAGGGGGGGCTCTCTGGGGACCCTGATGTAGGGGGGGCTCTCTGGGGACCCTGATGTAGGGGGGGCTCTCTGGGGACCCTGATGTAAGGGGGGGCTCTCTGGAGACCCTGATGTAAGGGGGGGCTCTCTGGAGACCCTGATGTAAGGGGGGGGGGCTCTCCGGAGACCCTGATGTAAGGGGGGGCTCTCCGGAGACCCTGATGTAAGGGGGGGCTCTCCGGAGACCCTGATGCAAGGGGGGGCTCTCTGGGGACCCTGATGTAAGGGGGGGGGGTCGGGGGCTCTCTGGGGGACCCCCTATGTAAGGAGGAGGTTCTCTGGGGGACCCTGATGTAAGAGGAGGTTCTCTGGGGACCCTGATGTAAGAGGAGGTTCTCTGGGGACCCTGATGTAAGAGGAGGTTCTCTGGGGACCCTGATGTAAGGGGGGGCTCTCTGGGGACCCTGATGTAAGGGGGGGCTCTCTGGGAACCCTGATGTAAGGGGGGGGGCTCTCTGGGGACCCTGATGTAAGGGGGGGGCTCTCTGGGGACCCTGATGTAAGGGGGGGCTCTCTGGGGACCCTGATGTAAGGGGGGGCTCTCTGGGGACCTGATGTAAGGGGGGGCTCTCTGGGGACCCTGATGTAAGGGGGGGCTCTCTGGGGACCCTGATGTAAGGGGGGGCTCTCTGGGGACCCTGATGTAAGGGGGGGCTCTCTGGGGACCCTGATGTAAGGGGGGGCTCCCTGGGGACCCTGATGTAAGGGGGGGCTCCCTGGGGACCCTGATGTAAGGGGGGGCTCCCTGGGGACCCTGATGTAAGGGGGGGCTCCCTGGGGACCCTGATGTAAGGGGGGGCTCTCTGGGGACCCTGATGTAAGGGGGGGCTCTCTGGGGACCCTGATGTAAGGGGGGGCTCTCTGGGGACCCTGATGTAAGGGGGGGCTCTCTTAGGACCCTGATGTAAGGGGGGCTTTCTGGGGACCCTGATGTAAGGGGGGGCTCTCTGGGGACCCTGATGTAAGGAGGGGCTCTCTGGGGACCCTGATGTAAGGGGGGGGGTCGGGGGCTCTCTGGGGGACCCTGAAGGAGGGGGCTCTCTGGGGACCCTGATGTATGATGAGGTTCTCTGGGGACCCTGATGTTAAAAGGAGGTTCTCTGGGGACCCTGATGTAAGAGGAGGTTCTCTGGGGACCCTGATGTAAGAGGAGGTTCTCTGGGGACCCTGATGTAAGAGGAGGTTCTCTGGGGACCCTGATGTAAGAGGAGGTTCTCTGGGGACCCTGATGTAAGAGGAGGTTCTCTGGGGACCCTGATGTAAGAGGAGGTTCTCTGGGGACCCTGATGTAAGAGGAGGTTCTCTGGGGACCCTGAAGTAAGAGGAGGTTCTCTGGGGACCCTGATGTAAGAGGAGGTTCTCTGGGGACCCTGATGTAAAAGGAGGTTCTCTGGGGACCCTGATGTGAGAGGAGGTTCTCTGGGGACCCTGATGTGAGAGGAGGTTCTCTGGGGACCCTGATGTAAGAGGAGGTTCTCTGGGGACCCTGATGTAAGAGGAGGTTCTCTGGGGACCCTGATGTAAGAGGAGGTTCTCTGGGGACCCTTATGTAAGAGGAGGCTCTCTGGGGACCCTTATGTAAGAGGAGGTTCTCTGGGGACCTTGATGTAAGAGGAGGTTCTCTGGGGACCCTGATGTAAGAGGAGGTTCTCTGGGGACCCTCATGTAAGAGGAGGTTCTCTGGGGACCCTCATGTAAGAGGAGGTTCTCTGGGGACCCTCATGTAAGAGGAGGTTCTCTGGGGACCCTCATGTAAGAGGAGGTTCTCTGGGGACCCTCATGTAAGAGGAGGTTCTCTGGGGACCCTCATGTAAGAGGAGGTTCTCTGGGGACCCTCATGTAAGAGGAGGTTCTCTGGGGACCCTCATGTAAGAGGAGGTTCTCTGGGGACCCTCATGTAAGAGGAGGTTCTCTGGGGACCCTCATGTAAGAGGAGGTTCTCTGGGGACCCTCATGTAAGAGGAGGTTCTCTGGGGACCCTCATGTAAGAGGAGGTTCTCTGGGGACCCTGATGTAAGAGGAGGTTCTCTGGGGACCCTGATGTAAGAGGAGGTTCTCTGGGGACCCTGATGTAAGAGGAGGTTCTCTGGGGACCCTGATGTAAGAGGAGGCTCTCTGGGGACCCTGATGTAAGGGGAGGCTCTCTGGGGACCCTGATGTAAGAGGAGGTTCTCCGGGGACCCTGATGTAAGTGGGGGGGCTCTTTGGGGACTTGTTTACATCGGCAGACCATCGTTCTGCCTCTGTTGGAAACGATCGTCGGGGCTCGGCGGACATCGGACCCGCAGATTTGCTCTTGGTGTGTCCAATCACAGCGGCAGCGGGTCAAACAGCACGCAGACTCGCAAGTGCAGAGTCAAGTACCTGTACGTGAAAAGAAGGAGAGAAATTTGGGACTTTATATGAAACAAGACACTTCAGTGTCTTGTTTCATATAAAGTCCCAAATTTCTCCCCTTCTTTTCAATATGATTCAGGGATGGAGACCGGTGTACTGGATGGTCACGGCTCATACAAAGTCCCACCCAATTTTAATAAAATTCTCTTAAGTACCTGTACGTGATTCTGCTCCCAGGAGACGCAGCCCCTCAGTTAATGTACGTGGTTAATGTGACTTTATTTTTCTTTATTTTCTCAACTCTTTAAACATTTATTTTGAACATGCAGTAGAGAAATTCTGTGACCAATGCATGTAATGTAGCAGTGCAATATATACGTGGGGCTTTGTGAGGGTGTGGCTCGTGTGTGGGTGGGGACAAAGGGGGCCCCATGATCCCCTATTGCCCGGGGGCCCCATGAGTTGTCAATCCGCCCCTGTACACTGTTTTACATTCTCCATCAGCTCATCCCCCAAAGCTATTCCCTTTTGTATCAATTGAACCTCCCTCCTAGAATGTAAGCTCTAGCGAGCAGGGCACTCTGATTCCTCTTGTACCAAATTGTAATCAAATTGTAATGTAACTGTAATGTCTGCCTTCATTTGTTAAGCACTGCGCAAACTGTTGGGGCTTTATAAATCCTGTATAATAATAATAATATCCGTTAGATTTTTTTGTTCAGCGGGAAATCTTTTAGTGTATGGCCAGCTTAAAAAAAATCTGCAAGGTTTTTTATCTGCAATAAAGCACCCTATTATACAGAATACCCAGCAAGACACAGGTAACTAAAAAAATATTAAAGTAAAAATATAGACAAAACTTTTTTTTCCCATTTTGGATAGAGTAAGGGAGGGTTATAACCCCCTGCCAGATTTTCCCACCATCTGGGTTCCATTGCAAAGATTTCCCTTCACTTCCTGTCCCATAACCAAACAGGAATTGAGAGGAAATCCCTTCAAAGTTAAGGAATTCCTTGGGGAACCCCAGGTCACCAAAACTAGTGTCCCCATTGGAAAATTTCTCCTCTATTACTTTTCAGAAGACAACCCAAAATTTGGGATTTTCTTTTACTTTCAACGATAATGATAAACAGGACAAATAGAGAGGGTGAAGAAGGCATTCTAATCCCTCTACACTCTATCCAAAACTAAAAAAAAAAGTTTTGCATTTAGTTATACTTTAAGGCCCAACTCCAACCAAATGGGTTAAAAAAACCTCATAACTTTTTAATCACTGTTGGTGTGCCACTGGGCAGATCTAGCAAAACTTTCTTTTCCGGTGACCATAACAAAAGCAGGTCTTTATTACAGAGGGGAGAGGTACAGCATCTGTCAGGTTTTTATTGCCCTCTGTCGGACATGACAACTACAACAACATCTAATTTCTTGTTCTAATGTGACGAGGCCAGGAAGCGAGGGAAAACTACTCCACTAAGGGCACATGCAAAAACAAAACCTGGACAAATGTTCGGACGATGTGTTTAGGAAAATGACAAAACATTTATTCTGTAGTAGCTATCTTTTAGCAGGTAATACCCTTCAAAGAAAAGTATTTTGGATACATTTTGTTCATATGTGTGGATTCTTATAACTATAGGATTTGCGGCGGCAATACTACCTCTGAATCAATGTATTTATCTTGTATGTATAGACCCTTCAATAAGGAGGAATACATTTATATAAGAGGATGCAAGGATGTTTTCAGTAACAAGTACAAGTCAAGTCAGTGCCAGGGATCCAGTCTTGTTATTCTCAGATGAAAATGATGTGTTATGAAATGGTATACTGTTCTCTGACACATAACAAGAGGAAGCTCTGCTACCAAACAGTGTAATTCTACCTTGTGCTCTCCTTACCTTCATTTCCAATATCTTCTGGAATGTTTCCGTGCTGCAGTCAGCAAGCAGTTTGATATAATTATCCACAAATACAACAGAGGGTTCATGTGGCGCCATCACAACCTAAAGAACCAGTAAAGAAACAGGGGTATGGTTACATGTGTTCACGTACATGTGTTTGCATTCCAACTATCAAATACAAGACAGGATGAGATTAACCAAGGCATTAACACTGATTATCACATTTCTGAAACACTCTAATGTGACTCTTCGTTTGAATGCTGTTCTCAGGACTCCGTGTCATCAAGCCTGCGTTTAAGGTCAGCGTGGTACAACGGTAAAGCACACTGACCTTTCAGAAGATTACGTCACATTTCATTGTACAACTACAGGTGGGGAAACTCTCACTCCTGTAAAATCTATATTAACCCAACTAGGGGGAAATGTTCCCAACTAGTCAAGCTGCCTACAAATGCAGCTGCTCATTTACCCACTGTTCTGTACATGTTTCTAACCATAGTACCCCAATCACTTTAGAATCACTTTCTTTGATGTTACTAGAATCACTCGACCCAATCCCTTACCACAGCCCTAAAACAGTTAAATGTGAAAAGTGAGAATGGATCACTTTACAGCAGTCAACCTTTTTGAGACTAGGGCCGAGTAAATTCTTCAAAAACCTTTCATGCCCCAACAGTAAAAAATAAAGTCTATATTCACTCAAGAAAAATATGGGTATACAAGCCTGGTATTGAAATGATGGAAGGCTTTGGATGGGACTGGATGTCACTGTGGGGGGATAGGGGTTGTGGAGTGGGTGAGGGGACTCTACAACAAACTTGGTGGCCTAGTAGGGATAAGCTTGCTGGGTGCATTGTGGGATGCTGTTAGAGCCTGGGGGCACTATGAAGGGCTGGAAGCTCTGCAGGCTGGGGGGGGGGGGTGTTGGTGGACTTTAAAGGATCCACTGCTTGCTAGAGGCCCTAGAAACGGGAGGCCACAGCCCAGTGGTTGAGAATCATTCCTCTACAGGGTTCCCAGTACTGGGATACTCTTCTACTTCCATGACTGGCCTCCTATTCTCTGAACACAGGCTGCATGGAAAGCATGTCCACTCTGGCTGCTGATTTTTTTTCCACCAACAACTGAGAATTAAAATCAGCTTCATATTGGTTGGGTGCCATTGTGCTGAAGCACTGCCTGCAAAAAATTGATTTTTAGGGGTGCATTCTGCAACCACGAGTTAAAAGAAACCTTTATATCTAAGCTTAGAGCCACTGGAACCTGAAGCAAACCTAAGATAAGGTATGCATTACATAGTTAGAAACTATCCACAAGTAGTCCTTTGCTTCAGAGAAAAGGAAAAGGAAGGTACTTTAACCATGCGTATGCAGATTCCAGGCACGGGTCAAGTCAGAGACAAGGGCTGTAGTATGTTCTTGCAATATGAGATCCAGAAAGATGGATAAATCTCCAAGTGTCATTATCCATCCTGTCAATTCTAAAGCCAAACAAATCTGTCCCTTTATAACCACACAATGGGAACCTTAAGATCCTCCTGTCAATTTCTGTCAATTTTGGTTTCTTTCACCCATAGTTCTTTTATACACAGGCACACTGATCAGTACACCTGTGCAGGCGGCTGTTTTTACCTACCAGTGGACACAGGTGGTCCGTACAGAATTTTCACATGCATCCCTTAGCGTACATTCATGTGGGACCAATGCAGGGCTCAGAATGCAGCCCTTTTGTTAAAGGAAGCAGAAAAATAACAGCTCTACTGACAGGAGCAACAGCTAATATAACTAAGTTATGCAGGGACTCAAAAAAAAAAAGACTGCTGTGTTAATGATATTGACAGACTGCATTATCTATGTAATTTCTGATTTTGCCCATAGTTCCACTCTAAAGCTGACTTCTGGTATAAGAAACTATTGTCTAAATTCAAGGGACTCTATATTCTTTCTTGAATCTGGGCGCACTTTGTGTATTTCTTCCAGTTTTGTTCAGTAATCCAGTGTGAAACTTTGCCTCTATGTGGAAGCTTTCTGTAATTAGTATTATACAGGATTTATATAGCGCCAACAGTTTGCACAGCGATTTACAATATAAAAGGAGACAACTCCCCAACAATACGATTCAATACAAGAGGGTTAGGAGGGTCCTGCTCCTGGGAACTTACAATCTTATTGGGAGGGGCTGGTAGAACAAAAGGTAATAATTGTGAGGCATGAACTAATGGGAGAAATTAAAGATTCTGTTATTAGCTGAAGAAAGGATAGGTTTCCCTGGAAGAAAGCCTAAAAGCGAACAGGAGTAGGAAATAGCCAGACAGACTGTGGTAGGGAATTGTCCTGGTGACTGGAGAAGTCCTGGAGACAAGCATGGGAGGAAGAGACAAGGGAACTTGACAGCAGGAGGTCTTGAGAGTATCGGAGAGGATGGTTTGGGTGATGTTTGGAGACAAGATTGGTGGTGTAGCTCGAGGGCAGAGTTGTGAATGGCTTTGTATGTTGTTAATGTTTTGAATTTTATTAGTTGAGTAATGGGAAGCCCGTGAAGGGATTGGCAGAGAGGAGTGACGCACACTGAGCGGTTGGTAAGGTGGATGAGTCTGGCAGCAGCATTCATTAAAGACTGAAGAGGGTATCGCCTGCAAAGAGGTAGGCAAATGAGGAGGGGAGTTACAATAGTCAAGACAAGAGATAACTAGGGAGTGAATAGGTTGCTTAGTGGTTTCAAAAGTTAAAAAGGGGCGTATTTTGGAGATGTTACGGAGGTGAAGTCTACAAGATTTGGACAGTGATTGGATTTGGGGCTGAAAGGACAGGTCAGTCTCCAGGATTACACATAATACCTTGCCATGAGGGGGAGGTACTGATAGTAGAATGTATTATTGATCTTGATGGCGAAGTTAGAAAGGTTTAGAAAGATTGAGTTTGAGGAAATGGTGTGACATCCATGCTGATATGTCAGTTAGTAATGCAAGAGGAGCCTGAAGGAGTGAAATGGGGAGTAGCGAGATAGATTTGGGTGCTATCAGCAAAGAGATGGTATTGGAAGCCATGTTTTTTTTTTTAAGTGACCAAGGGAGGAGGTGTAGATGGAGAAGAGGAGGGGTGCCAGGATAGAACCTAAGGGGGCCCATACAGAAAGAGGAAGTCGAGAGGAGTAATAAAGACCAGTGTCTGCTACTCTCTCCCCTTGTGAAAGTTACTGGTTTTTAAGCCACCCACTACCACTCTGTTTTCTGTGGGCAATCTTTAGTGGATAGACCTGCTGGGTCCCTCTCACAGTTCTGCTCTCTGCATACTGAGGATGTCACTGATATTTTACATAGTAAAAGCTAGGTTTGGAAAAGGTGTTTGGTGTTGAAAAAATGTACTTGTATCCTTTGAGCCCATTGATGAATATATTTCTATACATATTTTGTACCCCGGGTTCAGCTTTAGGAATGCTGTAATAGAGCATAATATTTTAGTAATCTGTGTAGGGGGTGACTTTATCTACCATAAGCAGTGTGCCACTTTAAATGTGGTTGTCTGGATGATCAGAATGCTTATAACCAACTTCACGTCTGGGCTTAGGGCCCAACCTAAACTTGGAATGCACAGTGGAGCGGCTGCCAGCAGACTGAAAACTTCCAAAACCCAAAGCGCATTCCACTTCCCCAGGGATATCTTGTGGTCTCTGGAAGGACACAAAAACACTACACAGCATTTTCTGTGCCCTCACAATATGCTTAATATGAACTGCAGTAACATAGCAAACACTTCATAAGTAAAGACAGAATTCTACTGATTGGAAACAAATACTGACCAACACAGTATAACCACAGCAAGAGCTATTGTAAGCATTTTATCAGGCATGTTACATGGATGGAATGGTAACATCTCTGATTGTTGTGATGCAATTAGTCCTTTTGGTCTAAGACATGGCTCTATATTTTATTTTTTCACTAGGAGTAACATATGTATGTATACTCTAAGGCAGAGGTAGGAAACCTTTTGAGCACAGTGTGCCGAAAAATGTTTTAGAAGAAATTGAAAGTGCCAGTAATATTAAAGTAAATTTCACACTCTCAATCGCGAAAAATTATTTTTACGCACTGTAAATTATTTGAATAATAGTAAGAAATGAACACTATGTTTGTGTATTTAAATCTGCAAGTACTTCTATCACTCCCCTCCCCCCAGACTGAAAATGCTGCTCTCAAAAGGTGCCCCTGTGCTCCTTCATCCAGAGTGCAGGCAATCTAATACAGGAGGTGTGTTACTGGCCAGATCACCAGGCTAAAACAGAGGGAAAAAAAGCCTAAAAAAGAAAGTTGATGCAGCCACCACATCTAATGATTGGTAAGCTGCAATACATTACATTTTTGGTTCTGGGCTTAATACCACTTTAATCCTGCCAGTCAGAAAATGAATCATACAAAAAAAGAAGAAAAATATCAATTCATTGAAATGCAGCATCATTTTCCTGTGCCTGGAACACAACATGAGAAGTCTGGCTCTCATGTGTCAAAGTACACTTAAAACAGACCGAGTCCAAGTATGCTTGATTTACATTTATTCATTCGCTATATTGGTACTCCCACAGATTTGCACAAGGACCAATCTAGAGCACCTTTGTACATTGTGTAGATATATATCTATCCATATATCCATCTATTATATATATATCCCCACATACACACAGTGTGTGTGTGTGTGTGTGTGTGAGTGTATATATATCATCTATAAATCATCTCCACACTATATATATATATATATATATATATATATATATATATATATATGTATTTTTTTTTTCAACATTCTGCCATAAGACCTGCATTTTATTTAAACTTTAGAAGCAGATTTAAATTTAGCCCGTTTTTGGTCTAGCATGGTAGGAAACTGGGAACTTATGCTCTTTAACTGCTTCGCCTGCATGCCCTAGGTACTAAGAAGCTACATATTTTTGTATTTTTTCAAGAAGAAACAATCTAGTAGTATAATGTATTTCCAAAGTGTGAAAGAGCAGGCCATCCCCAAGAAAAGCAACAAACACATGGACCAGCTCCTCATAAAGTTACTGCATAGACTGAAACAAGCGCCCAAACCATGGCAAGTAAGACATCAAAAATGATTAAAGGAAAGATATTATGATCAATCCATGGGGGCTGGCATTACTGATCTTCTGGTTTCAGTGTTTCTAAGGTAGTCCATAGATAATGATTTCTTTGCACAGGTTGCAGGAAAGAAAATCACTTGATTCTCTCCCGCAGAGCTATTGTGTTCTCCCGGTTGGGGTGCTCGAGGAGCCGTTCCTACTGGGAGAACACAGTGATTACTGCTAGCTGCTATAGCCATTGGCAATCACATGCTATAAATCTACCCATGTCAATCGATGGATCAAACTTGGGTACAACAAGCTGCCCAAAGATTGATCAAATCTCAGCCAGGCCCTGCTGAACTGGCAGAGATTCCAACCATCTATGGCCAGCTTAAGTCACTGATTTACATATTAGTTCAATTGCTACATACTTGTGCAGGGTCGCGGACTCAAAATACTAAAGCTAGAGGTGATGAAAAGAACACTTTCAGACAGAAGTTAGTTGCCCATGCATTTTCGATGTAAAGGATCAGCGTCTGAGCCAGGGTACTAGTAGAAATGGCAGCGTACACATTTCACCAAGTTCAGGTTTTCTGAAGTACACTGTACTTCCTGTCTAGGCATAAAGGCATTATGCTTATTCTGATGGCCTTTTCTTCAACACAAAATAATAGACAGCAAACATCAAATTCTCACCAAACAAGCAAGGATGCTACCTGCACGTCTACCTTTGATTGGCTGAGAACATTTATACATAATACCATAACTACTGATCAATTTAAAATGGCAAGCTTGAAAAATGGTGAAAACTATGTCAAAGGTTTTCTAGCAATTATTGCAACAGCACTAAATAACAAAAATACACAAAAGCTTCCATTTAAAGACACATTTATAATGCACTAAGTCTGCAAAAAGGTTTCTAAATGCCCTTTCCTGATTAAGCTAGGTAAGCATTTTGTTATTGTCCCTTTACTAACAGCAGGATGCATTCTGTCTGTCTGTGTCACCAGTCACAGTTGGAAGAATTGGGGAATGTCACAGAAGAGGTATGACCAATTCTGAAACAGAATCATTTTGGATACCTTATAAGTGTTGAGTCAGAAAGAGGTAATGATTCATTATGCTACTATGTCTCTCCAGCAGAAGAACCACCCCCACCACCTCCAACCATATATAGACCCAGCGATGATTTACACAGCAAACAACATACTTACACCTTCAAAACATATTTCATATAACTGCTACTTTCCAATGGTGTACTACTAACGATAAGGTTAAGACAAAAGACAAGAGAGTTATACACAAAAAAATAAAAGTAAATTGGGCTCAGGTCCTGTAAAGTTTGGAAATTAACTCCTTCAAGCAGGTGGTTTATGGATCAGGGACATGACAGTAAGATTTATTTACGTGCCTACACTCCATACATGGCCAGTTTAATATTTTTTTTTGAAGTGGTTTATTATTGTTCTACAAGCCCCAGGGACACTGTAAGTGGAAATGCCAAGGATCCATGGGGAATAGCAATAAGTCACAAGAAGGGGAGTGGTGTTCAAATTAGGCAAAGGCTTCCTGCGGTGGGAAAGCTGCACGCTCTACAATCTGAGTAATTTAACTGCTCCTATGGACCTTTTCAACAGTTCATTAAGCAATCTGGCCCAAGTAAAGTGCAGATCAGAGTGAACCTGCTTGGTACATACACAGGATATGCTCCGTGTTTTGCAGTGCTAAACAACCTTACTACACCTTCACACTATGCATGCCTATGAGCCTGCCAACTCACTGTCAACAATGCACCCTCTCTGGGAGGTTCATATCCTCGAACATATAATTTGCAAGAGCAACCACACTAAGCCAATGAGAATTCCCTCTATTGGTCATCTCTCACCTCGACTACTGCAACTCCCTCCTCATTTGATTACATTTACATAGGCCATTCCCCTTCAGTCCATCATGAATGCTGCTGCCAGGCTTATCCACCTTACCAACCACTCAGTGTCTGCTACTGCTCCCTGTCCATCTCTCCACTGGCTTCCAATCACCCAACAAATAAATTCAAAACACTAACAACTTACAAAGCCAACCACCACAACTCAGCCCCCAGCTTCATCACTAACCTAGTCTCAAAATGCCAACCTAATCAATCTCTTCGTTCTTCCCAAGACCTCCTGCTCTCTAACTCCCTCGTCACCTCCTCCCATGCTCGCCTCCATCACTTTTTCTGAGTCTCTACCATCCTACGGAACTCCCTTCCCCAATCAGTCTGACTATAGCCTACTTTGTTTGCATTTAGATGATCCCTGAAAACCCTATTCTGCCCCCACTTAACAACTGTACTTTTATGTTTTCCATCAGCTCATCCCCCACGTCAATTAAAGCGTTTGTAAACCGCTGAAGGTTTTTTTCTTCTTACCTGCAAGGTAATGTCACAATGTGCTAGTATGCATCGCATACTAGCACATCATGTGAAACTTACATGAAAACAAAGCGTTCCAGCGACGCGATGCCATTGCTGAAGGCTGCTTCCATCTTCACCTGCCTTGCTTCCGGGTTTGCAGACTCCAGCTCTGTGACTGACCGGAGCCACGATGACGTCAGTCCCGCACATGCGCGCGGAAGCCGCTGTTCACGGCACAGGACCCTGAAGGAATGGCACGGGTGGATGTTCCTTCAGAGCGCATGCACAGTGATGAGACTGACTGCATGTACAGTAAATATCTCCTAAATGGTGCACGTTTAGGAGATATTTAAACTACCTATAGGTAAGCCTTACTATAGGCTTACTTATAGGTAAAAATTTAGTGATGGAAGTTTACTTCCACTTTAACTCTTGTATCACTTGACCCTCCCTCTTAGATTGTAAGCTGTAATGAACAGGGCCCTGCTGTATGATTGATCCTGTATTAAATTGTATTGTAATTGTACTGTCTGCCCTCATGTTGTAAAGTGCTGTGGAAACTGTTGGCACTATATAAATCCTGTAAAATAATAATCTATAAACCTCTACATTTATATTTAAAAAAACTATAATACAAAATGATGATTTCTCTTATAATGTATTTATGATCAATAAGTAAATAGGATGACAAAATAATACAGAAGCTGGGAAGTGAATCATTCTCCAGCACGTATTATATAGAGCAGCTTGCTACGTATTACAAAATGTATTTGAAAAAACAGTTCTTTCTATAAATGTCCAAATACTTGTGTTGGTAAATGGGGAAAGAATGATGACTCAATCCCATATGTCCCCTTCTTCCTAATTAGTTAAGTAGTTAAAGCTGAAAAGTCTGTTTCTTCTTCCACTGCAATATAGTTGTCAATGTGTTGTCCCATGGACAGTATATTTAAGCTGGTTTGAACCATCAGACAGTCATAAAACTGTCTTGGATTGTGTTTATTTTTCTAAACTTGGCAATGGTAGGATAAGCTACTAATTTTCTATGGTAATTTCAACATAGAAACCATGAAACAAAAAGATTTAAGAAGATTTTAACTGCAGAGTCAGCACCAAAAAGTATTCTTTTTCCACCTCCCCAAACCATATCTCAAAAGCTTTCCCCCCCAAACTATACCTCAAAAGCTTTCCCACCAAACCATATCTCAAAAGCTTTCCCCCCAAACCATATCTCAAAAGCTTTCCCCCCAAACCATATTTCAAAAGCTCCCCCCCCCCAAACTATACCTCAAATGCTTTCCCCCCCCAAACCATATCTCAAAAGCTTTCCCCCAAACCAATGCACTCCTTTATTTAAGCAGGGGTGGACTAAATGTTCCACTGCAAGGTTTTCAGGAAAGAATCACTGCTTTTTAAAAGCCAGGAAGATCTTTTAGGTTTGGTTTACATACGTTTCAGTCTGTACATGCAAGAACATAGAAATATAATTGCTGGTGGTTGCTTTAGAGTATATATAAACCCAATCACTTACATCTCATAAGTTTTAAAGGATAGGTTCACCTTTAGGCCCCTTTTACACATGCGGACTGCTCATTTCATCAGTTCAGTCATGTCAAAACAAAGTATTCATCAGTTTCTCATTAGCTGCTCATCAGTTTCGCATCAGTTTTTTTTACATCCACTACCAATGCAAAAACGGATGAAAAATGGATTGTTTATCAGTTTACATCTGTTTTTTCGTCCGCTCCATTTTTTTTAAAAACGGAAGAAAAATATAGCTTTGATCTGTTTCAAAAAACAGATGTTGACGTATGTGAATGTAAACTGATGTAAATGGATGATTATACATTCACATCCATTTTTCCTTCGGGATGCATGGTTTGTCCGTTTTTCATCCATCAACGGATGGATGAAAAACGGACAAAAGGTTTGCATGTGTGAAAGGAGCCTTAGTAACATGTTACACCCATATTTAGGGTGCAACATGTTACTGAGCAGCAACCCCAAACCCCAGCCCCAAATCCCTGTACCCACTCTCACAGTTATGTGAATAGGAGAACTACAACTACTGTCAGCCATTGTGGCTGACGTCTTGTAGTTTTCAATGAACTACCAGTTCATTTATGTTTCCCGTCATTCAGTAACTACCTTTCCCTATGAGGTACCGGAAGACAACTACATTGAAAGTCTGCAGAAGCCTGAGTTTGCACTTGTGATCAGGCTCTCAAGTAATGCAGATGCCCACTAAGTATAAAGTGCACCAGCCAGAGAAAAAGTGTCAAAGCTTGCCCCTACTTTCTGCCCCCCACAGGTTCCTAATGACCCATCACTGTGATGGGCTACCTCATTGACCAGCAGTAATTAGCAGGAGGCAGGAAGGGGCAGCAATCTTCATTGTTATTAGGAAATGCTGACGCTTTGCCAGTGAAACAAGCCTGGTATTGCAGGATTAAGGGAAGGATTTCTGCGCTCACGGACCTGAAGGCCTGCAGCCTCCCCTTGCACTTACCCCCGAAGGAGTGAGTTAAATAATAAAGAGAGATTAATTAGGGATAGATGGCGCTACCTTATCCGGCTACGGTAGCGCCATCTATCCCTAATTAATCTCTCTTTGATATTGCAGGATGGAGGCACCTTGGCCAGGTACCTGGCCCCAATTACATTTCCTCCAACAGTTATTCACAATTTCAGCAAAGTGAAACTTCTCACAAGCACAAAAGACCTTTAAAATGTTTAACCAAATGTTTAGTCCACCTTTTTTTTTTTTTACACAACACATAGATTGAGTAAATTGTCCATCTTACAGAGAAATAATGCTGACCGATAGCTCACCTTTAGGATCATCTCAGCCCGGGTCATGCCTTTCACTACAATCTTTGTGTAACTGGCTGGAGCTTTCCTTATTACTTGAGAACCAATGGATGGCAGATCCAGAAGAACAGTTTTCAATGAATGAGTATCAAGTAGAAGCTGTAAACGAGACAGATAAACATTAGCTTATACCTGTAAATGGATCATTTCTATACTGGTTGGCAATACTGCACGCAGTTACCGTTGGACCAATAGTAATGGTAAAACACTGCCAACATTAAAACACATAGTTACAATATAATCTGACAAAATGCACCAGTTATTTTTTTCTGTTAAATATTTTTCACATACAAAACAATTACAATGTACTCATATTATTGTTACAAAAAATCAGTATAGTCTTATAGAAATGATCTATAAAAAAACAAGAACAAAAACAAACAAGATAAAACGTATTATCCCAATTCCGTATCATGAGAAGGTCCAGTGGGGGGCCTACAGGAGGAAAATGGAAGTTGGTGCTTAAAGAGGAACTTCAGTCTGCTCACATAATTTGTAATAAAAACATCTTTGCCATTCTGAAGCTTCCCTTCAACCACTTTGCATATTATTTTTTATATACTGTGATTCTGTACTTGCCAAATATGCTGCAGAAATCTCCCTCTACTGAGTCTGGCTGCATCCATTTTAACTGTGGGCAGCTGAAGCTGCTGTTCATTTCCTGGCTTTACACAGATACACAAAGGCAAACCTTCAGCTCTGCAGCTCTCATTGGCCCTCCTATGACTCATCTCCCTCCTTTCTTGGCAAACTCTCAGGAGAGTGAGAGAGAGTTTTGCATGATGTCATAAGCCTAGGCTTTTACCAGACAAGAAGTCCGCTGTATAAGGTATTTACTTGCAGAAAAAAAATGTTTTACTATCCAAAGTTAAAACAACAAGAGCAGAAGATTTAATAGATGGAAAGTTGAAAAAATGACTGAAGGTCCGCTTTAACTGCTCGCCGACCAGCCGCTGTCATTATACTGCGGCAGGTTACCACGGCTGTGCGAATCGCCGTAGGTGTACGTCGGACGATTAAGAGATCTAGGGGGCGTGCGCGACGCCGGAGCCGATGTGCATGGCGGCCAGCCGCTTTGACTGCCGGTGACCCACGATCGCTCCTCAGAGAGCCAGAATGGGGATCTGTCAATGTAAGCAGACAGATCCCCATTCTGACATGGGAGTAGAGAGAGATCTGCTGTTCCTAGTGATCAGGAACAGCGATCTCTCTCCTCCTCCAGGCACTACACTCCCCCCACAGATAAAAACACCTTCCCAGGGAACACTTAACCCCTTGATTGCCCCTTAGTGTTATCCCCTTCCCTGCCAGTGACATTTATACAGTAACCAGTGGCTATTTTTGCTCTGATTGCTGTATAAATGCCAATGGTCCGAAAAAATTGTCAAAAGTGTCCGATCTTGGATATTTATTATAGCAAAAAAATTGTGTTTTTTTTCAAAATTGTCGTTCTTTTTTTGTTTATAGCGCAAAAAATAAACCACCACAGAGGTGATCAAATACCACCAAAAGAAAACTCTATTTGTGGGGGAAAAAAAGAACAAATTTTGTTTGTGTACAATGTTGCATGACCACACAATTATCAGTTAAAGCGATGGAGTGCCGTATCGCAAAAAATGGTCTGGTCATTAAGGGGGCAAATCATTCCTGTCCTTAAGTGGTTAAAGGGATTGTAAAGTTTAAAAAATGTTTTAATTGAAATAATACACACGTTATGTGCACCCTACTTACTCTATTGCACAGTGCGGCCTTTAGGATCCTCCTCTTGGGACCCCACCGGCATGCTGCTTGACCCTCCCCTCCCTCCTTACAGGATGTGATTGAGATGAGCAGGACCCACAGAGTCCTGTGAGGAGAGGAATAAAGTGGTGCTGCTACACTCGGGCACATTGCTGGATCAAGGTAGGACTCGGGTAAGTAATAGGGGAGGTGAGGGTATGATATAACCAATGAGACATTTTTACCCTAATGCAGGGAATGCATTAAGAACAGGTTTTCCCCTTTTTTTCCCTTTCCTTCCACTTTAAAAAATGGGAAGATAATGGCACAGCTGTAAATCTGCTAAGAGCACGCAATCCACCAAAAGTGAGTGAGCGTGCAAGGAGATGAGTAAGGTAGGTCACCAAGAGACCTATAACCACTCTTGTAGGAGTTACAAGCTTCAGCCGCTGGGACTGGAGAGACTATGCATACAACTATCACCAAAAGTGCAATAACCAGTGGTAGCCTTATGGAAGTGTGTCAAAAATAAAACTGTTAACTAAAATTCACATGTCACTTACAGTTTGTCAGAAGCCATATGGGGGACTCTAAATTCAGCTGGAAGAAAGTGTATGTCCTGAGGAGACTTAAAGGTAGCTACCAAACTAAACTCATATACTTGGCATATACCAAATGGTTGTTATGCTTCTACGCTGTAACTCCTGGAGAAACAGGAAAATCTCAGGAAAAAAAAAAAATATATAACACGAGTCAAGAGGATTTTAAAGCTGGTTTAGCCCAGGTTCACACTTCAGCTGAACTCGCACAATTTCATTCCCGCATGCTAGTCCGGACTTCGGGGGCGATTTCAGAGACATCTGTGCAGGTTTCTGCACAGATGTCTATTGAAATGCCACCCCAAGTCACCATAAGTAGTACAGAAACTACTTTTGAGAATTGGTGCGGCGCCACACATGCAGCGTCGCACCCATTCAGATGGTGCCATTGCCGTCAATAGCCGCCAATTTGGCATGCGATTTGACATGTCAAATCGCATGCCAAGTAGCTGCAAAGTGAACCAGGGCTCAAAGCTGGTTTAGCAAACGCGCACAGTACCATGCACTGTTGCTGATATAATGTAAGGTATTATAACACAGAGTAAATTCAGCAATCCTATTTTTCAATTTCAATAGAGACCAAACCTAGTAAAGAATCAACCAAATGCAAATATTCTGAGCTTGCCAGGCATTAATTGATCTGCCTCTAGTGGCAATATAGAATGATATCTAACAAAGTAAAATAGAAATAAATTACAAAACATTGATTTGAAAAGAATACAAATCTCCAGCTCCACTCTGATTTCTACTACTCAGCCACCATAGGGACCAAGATTTCCACAGTGAAATAACCAGAAGGCTCATCTCCATCCAGATGTACAGAACTTAGGTGGGAACTTTACTGGTCAATTCACTAACCAACAGAAGTGAACTCTACTCAAACAAAGCACCCATAAATCAAATACATTGCTTTTTCCCATTCATTTATAGAAACCACCGGTAAAGTTATGAGCTGCAGTGGACCACAACTTAAATACTAAAGCAGTGGTTCTCAAACTGCAGCTCATGAGCAGGATGTGGACCATGACTTGCCTGTTACTGCCCCCTTGCCCTGTAGGCAGAATGCAAGTGGGTGCCAGCTGCTGGAACACACAGTGATTTAGCCGGCACTGTAGAATGAAATGACTTCCTGCAAAGTTCTTGCCATGAAGAAATATAGTGGGGCACAAAACATATACAGAAGTAGGTGACCAAAGAAGAGCAATGCTGTTGAGGAGTTCCTAATCTCACTGACACAAAGTAAAGGGAACTATTTCTCCTACTAACACCAAGGATTAGACACAATTCTCCTCCACGGAAACCAAGGGTGAAGCACAATTCCTCCCACTGACACTGAGAATGAGGCACTATTTCTCCCACTGACATCGATGGCGCACTATTCCTTCCACCGACACCAAGGATGGCACGCTATTTCTTCCAGTGACATAGAGGATAGGGAACTATTTCCGACACCTTCCACTGACCCTGGGGCATTTTGACTTTTGGTAACCGTTAGCTACAGTCTGGGCTCCAAACAGTCTGAAAGTTTGTAGATCCCTGTACTAGACAAAGCAAAAACCTCCTGTAACTAAAAGCTTGCTAAGTAAACCTCACCGCACACTACATTAAGGGTCACTTTTCTTCTGCTGGACTACCTAGCATTCCTATAACTAGATTTATTTTTTTTTTTTTTAAAGTAAACTATATTTCTACTCTTATACCAGGGTCCCTTTGGATTTAGACACTGCAGACGCTGCTCAGTCTTGGTCACTCTTGGTCAAATTGTTCGTTTTGGTATCATATGAGAAAATGTTTCATCCCTTTGGATAATTTCACATGAACTGTGGTGATCGGCTCTCAAAAACTGTATACCAACGATCAGAGTATAGTATGATCGCTTTGAAAGTGCATTTTTCATCCGATGTTCTCATCGTGTGTACTAGGCATTAGGACACAAGACATAACATAATAGAAGGTTCTCTGTGAATAAAAATGACCTGAAAAATATTTTTGCGCAGAAAACAAAGGTAAAGGTACTGTCAACACAATACCTATTTAATAGATTTAGGAAATCTTTAGTAAAAAAAAAAATTCAGTAATTCAAAATTACTGGATTTATTGGCGTATAACACGCACTTTTATACCATTAAAATCAGGGGGAAATCGTGGGTGCATGTTATACACTGATCCCTGATGTCTCTGAGGGAAGAGGAGCGAGCGCCTCTGAATTACATCTCCCGTGTACCCGGCGCTCCGTCACTCATAGCCAAGCCTCCTGGCCCCCGCATTGGACCATTGTTCTGTCTATCATATGAGCAGGACCAGGAGGCGTGGCTGTGAGTGACGGAGTGCCGGATACACAGGAGATCACAGCTATGTGTAATTTAGTGGCGCTCGGTCCTCCTCTTCCCTTGGAGACAGCAGAGATAATCCAACACTGGCGAGGCTGCAATGATGGAAAAAGTGAGGCTGCAGATGGGCACTGAACAGGCTGCATTGTTGGTCAATTTATAGGATGCAGATGGGCACTGAACAGGCTGCATTGTTGGTCAATTTATAGGCTGCAGATGGGCACTGGACAGGCTGCATAGTTGGGCAATTTAATGGCTGAAGATGGGCACTGAGCAGGGTGCATTGTTGGGCAATTTAATGGCTGCAGATGGGCACTGAGCAGGGCGCATTGATAGGCAATTTAGAGGCTGCAGATGGGCACTGAGCAGGGTGCATTGATGAGCTGTGACACTAATTTTGCTTCAAAGTTCTTTATTTAAAATGTACGTTTTTTCCCTTAAACTTCCCTCCTAAAATTGGGGTGCGTGTTATATGTTGATAAATACGGTACTTATTAAGTAGCGCTCAGTTCCAGTAAACCATAAAATAAAAAGAAGACTTCAGAGAAAATACACATCAAATGGATTTACAGCTTTCACCAACTCAGACATCCTTTATCAACATAATATACGTCTTGTAAGGCAACTTTGTACAGCGAAGGTCATAGTTTTCTGACTAGGTGCCTGCTCCCATTATTTTACTTCAGTTTCTGATAAATGTTATAAAGCGTTTGTGTTTGCTTGGCTCAGTCACCAAGTACAAAAATGAAGTATAAATAGAACTGCCGGTCAGGAAGCATGGATTAAAATACATGGCGTGTTCCAAACCTCCTGAATGACATGTATTTGGCTGCTTCTACAAGAAAGCAACAGACAAACAGACGGAGTTTAGGAAGGCAGAATGATTGATGGCAAATAGAGATGGTAATGTGGTTTTGCTTATATAGCCTGATTTGCAATATACTAAATACTTCCTAATGCACTCTAAAGTAAACACTCAAGACAATAAAGTTCATTATTGAATTGTTTTCCTTTATTCACTTGAACATCTGCTTTTCTCTAATGTATATATATATATATATATATATATATATATATACACACACACATACATACACACACACATGCATACACACCTTCTCACAAAAAAGTGAGTACACCCCTCACATTTTTGTAAATATTTTATTATATCTTTTCATGTGACAGTATTGAAGAAATGGTTGAAGACACTTTGCTACAATGTAAAGTAGCGAGTGTACAGCTTGTATAACCATGTAAATTTGCTGTCCCCTCAAAATAACCATGTCCTGTGGTCTGATGAGACCAAGATAAACTTGTTTGGTTCAGAGGGTGTCAAGCGTGTGTGGCGGCAACCAGGTGAGGAGTACAAAGACAAGTGTGTCTTGCCTACAGTCAAGCATGGTGGTGGGAGTGTCATGGTCTGGGGCTGCATGAGTGCTGCCGGCACTGGGGAGCTACAGTTCATTGAGGGAACCATGAATGAAAAACATGTACTGTGACATACTGAAGCAGGGCATGATCCCCTCCCTTCAGAGACAGGGCCACAGGGCAGTATTACAATGTGATAACGACCCCAAACACACCTCCAAGATGGACACTGCCTTGCTAAAGAAGCTGTGGGTAAAGGTGATTGACTGGCCAAACATGTCTCCAGACCTAAACCCTATTGAGCATCTGTGGGGCATCCTCAAATGGAAGGTGGAGGAGCGCAAGGTCTCCAACATCCACCAGCTCCATGCCCAAGAGGGTTGAGGCAGTGCTGGGAAATAATGGTGCCCACACAAAATATTGACACTTTGGGCCCAATTTGGACATTTTCACTTAGGGTGTACTCACTTTTGTTGCCAGCAGTTTATACTTTAATGGCTGTATTTTGAGTTATTTTGAGGGGACAGCAAATTGCCACTGTTCTACAAGCTGTACACTCACTACTTTACATTGTAGCAAAGTGTAATTTCTTCAATGTTGTTACATGAAAAGGTATAATAAACTAAAATAAAATAATGCACCTAGGTTAGTGATGGCGAACCTAGGCACCCCAGATGTTTTGGAACTACAATTCCCATGATGCTCAACTGCAGTGCAGAGTGCATGGTTCGCCATCACTGACCTAGGGAAAAATAATCCACTGAGAGAGTACAACATTGTGGGTACAGTGTTATCCAGAACTACAGAAGAAAAAAGATAGGTTGGTACGTATTTCAGATAATTGCACAATGAGCAAACAATGTGATTAGGCAGTGGGGAAAGAATAAAATTCTAGGATGCATTACTAGAGGGATCACCAGCAACAGGAAGGAGGTCCTGATTCCCCTATATAGATGTTTAGTGATACCTCATTTTGAATATTGTGTCCAGTTCTGGAGACCTCACTTACAGAAAGATATTGATAAAATACGAGCCTAGAGATGGGTAACAAAAATGGTGAAAGGTTTGGTGGATAAAACATATTGAGAGCGACTTCAGAAATGTAATATGTACAGACTGGAGGAAAGAAGAGAAAGGGGAGACAGGACTGAAACCTTTAAACAAATCAAGGGGGTGAAGGAGGGCAGTTTTTTTCAATATGAAACCAAAATCAAGAACACATGCACATGACCTCAAACTGGAGGAAAGTTCAAAACCAATCTTAGAAAGTATTATTTTACCGAAAGGGTAGTTGATGCTTGGAATAAACTACCAGCAGAGGTAATGCAACAGTTAAAAGTGAATGGCTTCAAACATGCTTGAGACAAACGCAGATAGCTAGTCAGACAATAAAGTTAACAACCCCCCCCCCCAAAAAAAAAAAAAAAATTGGCAGACTCGATGGACTACTCTGTCTTTTTCTGCTGTCACTTTTTATATATATATATATATATATATATATATATATATACATACATATACACACACACATACATACATATACACACACAGTTGTGCTCATAAGTTTATATACCCTGGCAGAATTTATGATTTCTTGGCCATTTTCAGAGAATATGAATGATATAACAAAAACTTTTCTTCATTCATGGTTAGTGTTTGGCTGAAGCCATTTATTATCATTCAACTGTGTTTACTCTTTTTAAATCATAATGGCAACAGAAACTATCCAAATGACCCTGATCAAAAGTTCAAAAAGAACCTACAAGGACATTATGTCCAATAATTGCTCATGATATCATTAATACTCTTGGCTAAACGTAGGAAAGAGATAACCACAAAACTCGACAGGATTAGAGTATATCATAGCCAAGAGGTAAATTATGTAGGTAAGGTGGGACCATGGAACCAGCCCAAATCATTTTCCAAGTTTGTATAAAAGAAAAGGGATAACAGAGCCATAGAAACACGACTCTAGGAAGAATGAAAAAGATGTTGGAGTAGAAGAGAAAGGCAGGAAACAAGCAGGAGAAGAAAAAACTAGTGACAGGAAGGCAAAAGAAGAAGAAAACAGGGGGAGGGGTGCATGGAGAGAGATGAAATGTGAGCTTGCGGTCCACGCATACATTGTTCGGATTGCGAATTTGGTATCCCTGCAGTACCAAAGATATTCAGAATCATAATAGGGTAAGTTTAGTCAACAGAGTTGCTGTTGAAAAGGATATATATATATATATATATATATATATATATAGATATATATATATATATCTATATATATATATATATATATATATATATATTGATGCAGGTTTATGTTAGAGACAGAGTTAGAGGTCAGTGGCCCCACCCACCTAGCAAGGTCAGTGTGTGAAGGGAGCTGTGAGGCGCACATTGCACTGTGCTGTCCAGGTCAGGACAGACAAGGGCCCGAGCCTGTAAGGATGTAACAGCTGGGAGCTGCAGCAGAAAAACATCAAGCTGAAAGAGGCACAGCGGTTTGTGCACAAGCACTGGGACTGTGTGTTTGAGGGTCTGGAGGACCAAGGCATGAGACCTGAGCAGTGAAGTTGCATAAAGAGAGAAATGAGGCTGAATTTCATATTTTGTTGCATTGATGGTGAGAACTCCCTGCGTGGGAAACGATTCAAGGGTGAACTTTTTTGCTTTGTTTTAAATACAAGTAAGTGGGCAGAAAAAGTCCTGAAACTAACTCCTTCTGGCGTGGAGTTAACTCACTGTTTGGCGCTACCAATAAGCTACACACTCGCCTCACTTGTCACAATATATATATATATATAAAATCTTTACAACTTGAATTAAATTGCAGATGCTGAAATAGCAGCAAAAGAAGCATTAGAAATTGTTTATTAACCAGAGACAGCTTTGACATAAGCCATATTTTATGATAAGCCTTCAGAAGTTCACTTATATCTATTGCAGGTTATAAACCTGAAACATGAGACATGAAACCATATATATATATAAAAAAAAAAAGACTCTTCCTGTCTAAAGGCACTTACATTTTATGCTACATTAAACGGCTGAATCAGTAATAAAAAAAAAACAAAAAAATAATGGTGGCTGTGACTCAAAGAACACACATTCACATAAATATACTGATCAGCCAGAACATTAAGATCACTGACAGGTAAAGTGAATAACATTGAATATCTCATTACAGTGGCATCTGATAGTTGGTGGGATATATTAGGCAGCAAGTAAACATGTTAGAAACATAGAAAACAGATGGCAGAAAAAAAGACAACAAAAATGTATCAGTAGCTTTACCCTTCCATACTCTATCCCAGTGATGGCCAACCTTGGCACCCCAGATGTTTTGGAACATGATGCTTAACTAAAAAATGCAGAGTGCATAAGCATTATGGGAATTGTAGTTCCAAAACATCTGGGGTGCCAAGGTTCAGCATCACTGCTCTATCCAAAACAAAACAAAAAAAAAGTTTTGGCTTTACCCACAAATTTCGTATTTAAGGGGTAACAATTGAAAAGGAATGCCGTCTGAGTCAAAGATCTATAATATTTAGGTAGATCTAAGTAACCTTTGACTAAAAACTTTCCAGTGAATTTCCAGTACAATTATAAGAACCCTGTAGTTCCTTGATCCAGGTAGTATTTGAGGGTCTTAGAGGATCAAGAACAAATGTCCCTTTGGGAGCAAAATTGGAAGAGTTATGAATACAGGTTTTTAATTCACAATCGTCTTTTGGTTGAATTTGAGCTGAACATGCCCTGACCTGTAAGAGAACCCGCTTTAAATTCACAAATTCAAAATTTACACACAATTCATAAAATCAGATATGATAAAGCTAGTAACGACTTTACAACGTATATCTGAACATGGAAGAAAATGCTGAATGGTTTAGGGTTAAACACAGCTAGGGTATCACATACAGGAGGCAGAGTGGATGAACTTCACCACCTGTGTGACTTGGCTATTTGTGGTATACAATATTTAGACTCTATGGAACATCCATTGCAATAATGTGCATTACCAGATCATGACATATGTTACACAAAATATTAATGCATTGAAACTTTATCTGAAGGAATGGCAGCTACATGATCATAAACATTTTGGCATTCTCTTGGCCTCTCTTCAGACCTCCTAATCGGTTTAGGTCATTTCTGTCATCACCTTCTTCAAGCACCAGAAAAGGTGGCTGCATTAGCAATCTGGAACTCTGCTTTACCATCAAGTGAATAACATCAGCCATTCTTTTTTATGAGCCAGAGCCAACACTCTGGTAACCTCACTCCCTTATATTTTGTATTCCAATCCCAAAGCATAGGCTAAAGAAGTAATATATTTCAGCAAATTATTAGGCCTGCTTACCTGTTCAGCTCCCAGCATACTGATAGGTTTACATTTAAAAAGGTGGTTGATGAATTTTGGTATGAAAGAGCTGAAAGAAAAAGAGAATCATATTTAAAATAATAAAGAGTGAAACAAGACAATAATGCACCAAATGTGTAGACAGCTAAAACAAAAATGTAATAAAATTAACATCTAAAAGAAGAAGAAAGCCCATGTCAAACTTTGCAAATAAATACCACATTAACATCTGCAGAATATTTACAGAAGTTACAGATTAGAACCATACAAGTGAGGCTTTGAAAGTCTTGATGGGTGTCTATGACATCTAAGCTGAATAAACACTGTAACAGTAGTGTATCTGTAAATTGTAGTCCATTAGCTGATATAGCTACATATAAAAGAAAACAATCATTTTATTCTTTTAGAAGAGAATCTTGCATTTGTCTTATGTATATAAACATATTTTAAGAAAAATCTTTGCTGCTGAACAGGCAGATTTAAAAACACCAGTTTGTAATCTAGTTATTCCTACAGTTAATATCTGACTCTGAAGGCAAGTTTTTCTTCTCAGGATGAATTTCACTTTTCATAATAAACAGAAGCTTTTTCTAATGTCTTTATTAAAGTAGATTTGTTTGATATGTGTTTTTTTACTTATAGGAAGGGGTAAACAAAGATACCTCAATTTACCATTGAACTCCTCCTCTTAGTGGCTCTGTGTGTACTGCAGTCAACAACTAAAGGAAGTACAAAAAGGAAGCCTATGGGTTCTAATCAACTGATCAAAATAACCCTATTCTATGCTCCTAAATTCAATCTATTACTTCCATTCTTCCTGGGTTTAAACATACTGACTGCAATAATGCCATGACATGCCATTTGCCATTTGGTGGTTACAGCACTTTTCATTTTGAACACTTATTTTATTTTGTACACCCCCAAGCCCTTTCTTAAATTGAAACATGTAGGGTATTTTGCTTTTTTCTTAGTGAATTTGGGTGCACAATCACGTTTAGATATGGTATTTGGGTTGGTGGGGAGGGGATTTTTTTCCAAGTTGCTATCATATCGCTTAGTTATCAGTGGCCAGGAGTCAGTATTTTATTGCAGTCAGGACGCTTTCTAAGTACAGGAAGAATGGAAGTAATAGACTGAATTAAGGAGCATAGAGTAGGGTATTTTCTATCAGTTGATTAGAACACCTATGCTTCCTTTTTGTACTTCCTTTAGTTATTTACTGCAGTATAGACAGAGGCAGTAAGAGGAGATAGAATTCAATGGTAAATTGAAGTAAAGAGGTATCTCTCAGAACACACATCAAACAAATCTACTTTAATAGAGTACTATTCATTTAAAGGCATCGTGGTGTGTGGGCAGGCGCACCCTGAGAATGAATTGATTAATAACATTAGGAGGGACTTTTTGCTATGTCATAAGAGGCCATTGTTATTTAAAACTTTTCTAATGTCTGTTCTGCCTATTCCCATTCCTATTCCCATTGTGCATATCTCTCACTGACCTAGTCCATGGCAGCCTTCAATCTTCAACATTTTAAAAGATGCATTCTGAGTCCTGACTTCCTGTAGCATCATGTGACCAGCCAGGAAACTTTATATCCCATCATGCAGACTTTACTGCATCACAGAATAGGGTGTGTTTTACCTCTCTGGACCCCACCTCCCTCACCATTGGTTTTAGAAAGCACTGTAGCGCTGAACTAAGGTAGTGAAGAAGTGGGTGGAAGCAATCTCCTGGAGGAGGGGGGCAAGAGCAGGGTGTATTTTAATGAGGTCAGCAGCTGAAGAACTACCTCATGCCACTAACGGCTCTGCTGTCCTTTAGGACAGATACCAGGAAGTAATGGAGAAGTTTTCTATAGAAGAAAGCAGAGGCTGAGGTGAGGCCTGCTCCAGAACCCTGGGACAGCTTTTTCCTTTCTGCAACAGAGGTACATTAATGGTATATTGGTGCATTGGAAAGCTGTACTTTATAAAAGAAAAAAAGTGAACTTAGCCTTTAATACCCTGTAGAACAAGAACTGTGAACTGATCTGACTCTACTGTACTGCACTGTCACACGCGGAACTTGTTGACAGAAGAGGGAGTTTGGCAATTGTCTCATTATTGTGGGAAATCGTCATCACTGTCCAAACAGCAGGCTGGAGTCAGTTCAGTGACCAAGCTGTATTGCTTGGTTACTGACCCAGCTGTGCTTTCTGACTGTTGTGCCTGGATTATAAAAGTGGCTAGTAATGATTACAAATTCTTTGCAAGGTAAAACCATTCACATATATGCACATGTAGCCATTTGCTTGGGGGTTCAGATTTGAGGTCTGGTTTATGCCAAAAGCACAATAAAATGTCAAAACCAGTGCAGTGGTAAAACAATGTCCTGCAGTTTTGTTGCACTGCCCATGAGAAATAATAAAAAGAAAGCAGTTATTAGGACAGTTTAAAATCATTCAAAGGCTTAATCTAAGGGTACAGGTCTCTTAGGGATGTAATCATAAGTGTACACAGCTAACGTGTTTTGGGGGCACACCCCCTTCCTCAGAGCTAGGATAGTCTCATACATCATGGACAATCGCAATGGTCGAATTGATGAAAATTGTGTGTCAAAAAGAGCCACGCCCTCAAAGGGGCGGGACAGCAAAAAAAAATCTAAAATAAATTGTTGATAAGAAATTAAGAAATTGAAATATTATATATATCTCTATCTATAGATCTATATCTCTCTATAGATCTATATCTCTCTATAGATCTATATCTCTCTATCTATATATCTCTCTATCTCTCTATCTATATATCTCTCTATCTCTCTATCTATATATCTATATCTCTCTATCTATATATCTATATCTCTCTATCTATATATCTATATCTCTCTATCTATATCTCTCTATCTATATATCTATATCTCTCTATCTATATCTCTCTATCTATATATCTATATCTCTCTATCTATATATCTATATCTCTCTATCCATATCTATATCTATATATCTATATCCATCTCTATCTATCTATCTATCTATCTATCTATCTATATCTATATATATCTCTATCTATCTATCTATCTATATCTAGATATCTATCTCTATATCTATCTATCTCTATATCTATCTATCTCTATATCTATCTATCTCTATATCTATCTATCTATCTCTATATCTATCTTTCTATCTATCTATCTCTATATCTATCTTTCTATCTATCTATCTCTATATCTATCTATCTATCTATCTATCTATCTATCTATCTATCTATCTATCTATCTATCTATCTATCTCTATATCTATCTATCTATATCTCTCTATCTCTATATCTATCTATCTATCTATCTATCTATCTATCTATCTATCTATCTATCTATCTATCTATCTATCTATCTCTATATCTATCTATCTATATCTCTCTATCTCTATATCTATATCCATCTCTATCTATATATCTATATCCATCTCTATCTATATATCTATATCCATCTCTATCTATCTATCTATCTATCTATCTATCTATCTATCTATCTATCTATCTATCTATCTATCTATCTATCTATCTATCTATCTATCTATCTATCTCTATATCTATCTATCTATCTCTATATCTCTCTATCTATCTATCTATCTATCTATCTATCTATCTATCTATCTATCTATCTATCTATCTATCTATCTATCTATCTATCTATCTATCTTCGCACTAATGTAGAAACCACAAAATTCATGTCAAAAACCTATATCAAAAACAAAAAACTCCATCATAAGTACACAAATGAATAATGATGATTGATTCCATATCCATGATCAACTGCACATTCATTTATATTTAGATGAATACAGGTGTAGAAATACATACAGGGGGAAAACCCCAACAGACACCAGTGGGATCATCTCCGCTGCAGTGCGCCGATCAGTGAACACCAGATGTCACACAGGCATCTTACCTGACCCCAGGGAATCAGCGCAGTGCCAGGGGCAAGCCACCTTCAGGAAACACAGGAAAACACCCGATGGCAACAAGTGACATCATTTCTGGGGCGGGAGCAGTGCAATGGTGTCCCCATGGACATAAATGAGCAAGGATAGATTGAAAGAAAAAAAATTTCCAAGAAATTTTTTCAAAAATTATATTAAAAAATTCAAAAGATAACAAAAAATTATCTGACAAAACTGGACCACAAAAAAATAATAAATTGAAAAAAAAAGTTATATATATTTCGGAAATAAAAATATTGAAACTTTTTTTTATTGCGATTAATTTTGCACAACGATGATAATGATTCCCCAATGTGTAGCAATAATGAAAAGCTCTTAGCACCGAAGTACGTGAAAGCCAACCCTCGCATAAAATCTATAAGCTATAAAAGTTTGTTGCTATAGTAATTGGTAATTAATAGAAATGAGTCATTATGAACAATGGTAGATTCAAGTAAAAATTTTAATAAAAATAATAATAAATAATATAAGTGTGAATATGAAAATAAAATTGAAAATAAAGATAAAAAGGTACACAAATACTTGGATGAATACGAAGAAAAAAGAAACCAAAGAGACAGGACATGTTGGTATAATGAGCTCCTGAAAGGACACCCACATGAAGCAAAAAACACAAAACAGAATAAAAACAGAAGGGGGAAGAGGACCAGGGAGTCACATAAGAGTCTGAACATCCAACCCCACATTAAGGCCCCTAGGCGATGAGGCTCCTAAACTATGTTTTCAAAAGGTTTCTCTTCTACAAAGTCTCTGAAAGCACCAGACGGATCACCAGATGGATTATGATCATGTTGATGCAAAAAATGTAATGGTAGTGAATGGTTGTCAACACTTTTGAGTATATTCCTTTTATGTTCCCCAAACCGTGTGCGTAAAGCCTGGATGGTGCGGCCCACATAAAGAAGGCCACAGGGGCATATTAGGCAATATACTACTAATTGTGAACCACAATTGATGAATTGCCGAATGCCATGGGTTTGGCCATCACTACCTGTAACCTCCTCCTTCCTATGCCACATGTATTGGGATGCTCCACAGTTGGGGACACCACTCTTAAAGCTACTCTTTTGGTCAAATAAACCGCTCTAACATTGGTTGGCCACAGTTTTGGGTTTACAGACTCTGCTTGGAGCAATATGTCCCCTTAAGTTCTTGGGTCTACGGAAAATGGCATTCGGGCATTTGGTCAAACAAGGATCTCGGTGGAGAACACACCAATATTTTGTTATGATCCGCTTAATAGGGAAGGCCTTGTTTGTGTACCGAGTGTTAAAAGTCACATCAGAATGGCTGCAAGTACCAAAATTTTCCTTGACTGAGCCATTCCCATCATGTTTGGTACGCCCCACCTAATGCTGGGAATTCACCTTCTCAGGGTATTTCAGCCTATATTTTGTGTGTGCATCTTCAATGGTGGTGGATCATATCCCTTTTCTAAAATTTTTTCTCAGTACACTGCTCTGTTCATCATAATCTTTTAGATGAGAGCAGGTCCTTTGGAGCTGATAAAACTGACCAAGAGGTACATTTTGATCCATCGGGGATGGTGATTGCTGCGGGCATGAAGGTATGAATTACCTGCTGATGGTTTGAAAAGGGTACGAGAAAAAATACATGATTCATCATCCACCATCAGTTCAAGGTCTAAAACTACCAACTTCTAGCTATCAAGCACATGGGTGAACTCAATCCCAAAGGGATTATTCTGACAATGGGCCAAGAATGCTTCCAACTGGCTATCATCACCACCCCAGATGATCAGGATAGCATCAATACAGTGAGCATAAAGGGCCAGGTTCGCCCCGAAGGGATTATTGGACGAGGTGTGGAACTGCTCCCATTATCCCATAAAGAGGTTGGCAATACTTGGGGCGAAACTAGCCCCCATTAGCTGTGCCCTTGGTTGTCTGTAATTCATATTCTGAAAACACAAAGTAATTGTGTGTTAGGGTATATTCAATGGAACGCACAATGAAGGAAGCTTGCCTGGGATGTAGATTTTCACGAGCCAAAAAATATTGTACAGCCTGCAGTCCAAATTGGTGTTGTATAGACGTGTACAAGGAGGTCACGTCCAGTGACAGCCAACGATAACCTGTTTGCCAGGGATAGCGGGCCAAAACATCCAACATATGCTCTGAATCGCAAACATACAATGGAAGCTGGACCACTAAATCTTGGAGAAAATTATCAATATAGCTTCCCATAGGGCTATTGAGGCAGTCTATGCACGAAATGATGAGCAGACCAGGGGGGTTGGTATCATCCTTATGGATTTTTGGGATGTGATACAGAAATGGTGTAAGTGGGTATGGACGAAATAAGAAATGCCATTCAGACTTCAAAAGTGGGGGGTAAGGAACTTATTTGCAGTGCTTGAGCTGGTGGAGAATCTGGCAGCCGCGTTTGCCAAAGCTCTATCTATATTTCTTGCCTGCAACTCAGTCACTCCCGCCCGCAGAGTAATATGCCCTTCACCTCTCTGAGCAGAGGTTGCCTTCTGTAACAAGTGCAAGTGGGAAGCTTCATGGGACTGGTATTCTGCTTCCTAGGTCCGTACTCTTCATTGTTGGGTGGACTGGCTAGTTTAACTGACTTTAGTATATAATTGCTGTTGTAGTTACAATTAGTGTCCAGTGGAGGAGCCAAGACGGAGTGTTTCTGCTGAAGTTGATGAGTATTATTGCACTGTGAATCAGTGATACATCTTTGTACTGACTGTATCTCTGTGCTGTGCCACAATCATTAGAGCATTCTGCAACCACTGGTGTGCTCTGTGCACCTTTTTAACCCCACCTCCTCATCCACCCCTGTCCTGCTGAGTAACAAAGTAAAAAAAAATTAAATCAGGTGTTCTAAAATAAGTATCTATGATTAGAAGCTCCTTAGGGAATATGCAAGTAGAACCTGTCTTATTTAAACCTCAGACATCTAGGGTTTGGTGTTCTCTTTGCTACTGACATATGTGGAATCATCATGCCAAGATCACAAAAAACATTTGCTGTGCAAGACTATAGTTTTCTATTGAGCATATAAAGACAAGGACTTCTGGAACAATGTGCTATGGACTAATGAATCAAAGACATAGTTATTTGGCCAGAGTAAATGAAGACATCTTGGGAAAACCAGCATTTCAGCATTTCAGGAGAAGAACCTCATACCAACTGCAAAGCATGGTGCTTGAAATATTATAGTTTCAGGCTTCTTTCTGGTCCTGGGCAGTTTGCAGTCAACTATGAATTCTGCATCATATCCAAATGTGCTTGATGATAAAGAGAGGTTATCTTCCAAAAAATAAGGCTGAACGAGAAACAATGATAAATCAGATGCATATTAGCAAGTCCATGAAGGAATGGCTCAAAAGAGAAAAAGAAAAAGTGGTGGATTATGACTGGCCTAGTCAAATCTTATTTTAAACCCACAGAAATGTTGTGGGTAGATTTAAAACGGCCATTTTCTCCAAGGAAACCAACACACATCTTGCAGCTGAAGGAATTTTGCATGGAAGAGTTGTCCATAACAGACTGGTAGGCAGCTATGGAAAACTGACAAGAAATTTCTGCTAAAGAGGCAACACCAGCTTCTGAGGCCAAGGGTGTATATAAATTAATCTACAATACACTACATGTATTGATTTTTTTGTTGAATAAATCATGTAAAATATGAATTTTCCTTGTGTTTTTTTTAAGTATATCACCTTTACATCTTACTGCTGTTTGAATGAAGATCTAACGTCTGCCTGTTCATTTATGTTTTTAAAAAGTCATCAATTTCCAAACTTATTTTTTCACAGTAATGTATAAGTTGACGTGGACCTGTGCCCATACTATGCATATTTATGTATTCTAAGCAATTATTTAAAGCATTTTCACCTATTTAGCTATAGGAATTGTAGATAAATTTATCTTTCAAAATTGCAGCAAAGGCACTGAAACCATCACCTCCTTTCCCCTTACTTTATAGAAGATGTTTCAATGCAATTGGAAATAGTCTCTGTTATGATCTCTGAGGATGAATTACTTCACGAATCCTGCAGCTAGAGTGGTCATTTAGGGCGTGCTTTCTGCTTATTGGGAATATGTAAAATGTTAATATCCACAGACTAGGTGCAGCGCAAATAAAAAAAAAAACACCTTTTATCTCGGGTCTTGAAAAAGTTCTAAAAGAGCTTAAAAGCAGCCTGCCACTGTATGTTAGAACATTCTGTAATCCATGATAGTTTAGACCCACCATGGCACAATAAAAAATAAGGGGTTAAAAAGGCTCTTAAGTGACTTTTAATAGTTCTGTTTTTGAAGTAACTTTTCCTGGAGAGTAATGTAAACCACTTCAAACTGCATCAAAAGTAGACTGCCAGGAAACTAAAGTTGTAACAACATATATAAACATAATAACGGAGAGAAACAAAATTCTCTCATTTCTATTATAACAGCTTCCAAAAGAGTAACTATCTACATATATTTAAAATACCAAAGGTTTTTTTTGGCATTACACTTGAACCACTTATGTTATTCATTGATGCTGTGTACAAAAGCAATTCATGGGAACACTTAAGTCTACATGCCAGCACTCTATGTTTACTAAAGATTTTTTTCTACTGTAAAAAAATGCTACAGACCACAGAGAAATCACTTTAAGTGAATTTGCTAGAGGGCAAAAATAAAATTACTTGGTTGTTTATTCCATGAAACCCACAAAATTGTAAGTATCGGACACAACAAAGTTTGGAGCAAGCACAATTCTTCCTTTGAGCGCACTGTTAATATAATTTTTTTCACCTATTTTTAAGAGTATTTGAGTGATTTTCCATTATATGTTTGCAGAGTCTACCCATATCAGTGTCAAGTGGCAAGTGGCAAATGCTCTGCAAATTTTGAGTCAACTGTACATAAACACATCTCTACCAACGATATCTCAATATGACTATAAGCCATTTGACCACACACTTGCACACAAGAGCACTTTCCCTTTACTTTATGTGCATAAAAAGTTGTGAAGCATTTTTATCACTTTGCCTTTACTTTGAAGAGACAGATGTACCTGGAAGGACAGTGGTTGTTCGTATTGTCGATAGGACGAAAGGGTCCGAAGAAAGGGTCCGCTCACACTAAAATAGCGTAAAAGACCAAAATTGCTGTACCATGCGCACGTTAGTGTATTGTGGTGTTATTCGTTTTGAATGGCACCCTACGCACCTCTAGGATGCAGCTGCATTGCAGCACACAGCTGAGCACCACAACTTGAGGTGTGCTATAGCCCATTCATTTAGAACAAGCTGTTTAAGGCAAATCACTTCAAAGTACAAAACCATGTGTGCTGAACTTCTGGTGTAATTGGGCTCTTATGCAACTCTGAATTCATTAATAAAGGATAAAGTTTATTTTATAAAATGCAAGCAGTGTAAGTACCTGCCATGGGCCTGCTATCAGCTTTTTGAAGATAGGTAGATTCAGCACAAGAAGCCAAACTTTTGTGCTGCAGTACACGTTAAAACAAAACATAATGATAGAAGAAGAGATCAGAGTGACAGAGAGGGAACCTTATTGGTGTCGTGATTCTACTTTTACTATCCAGTCATATGCGGAGGGAGACTCAAGACCTGTGTTTTATAACTGAAGCAAAGAAAAATCCTGCTAGAGAGCTGCTGTGCAACAGAGCTGTGTAAATCTCAGGAATGGACAGAAATACAAACCCATAAACAGAATAAATGGCTCCCATATACACTCTATATTGTCAAAAGTATTGTGACGCCTGCCTTCACACATGCATGAACTTTAATGGCATCCCAGTCTTAGTTTGTAGGGTTCAATATTCAGTTGGCCCCCCCATTGCAGCTATGGCAGCTTCAACTCTTCTGGGAAGGCTGTTCACAAGGTTTAGGAGTGTCTATGGGAATGTTCGACCATTCTTCCAGACCATTCATCCATGTTTTTATGGCCCTTGCTTTGTGCACTGGTCCAAATCATTTGGTGGAGGGGGGATAATGGTGTGGGGTTGGGCTTGGCCCCTTAGTTTCAGAAAAGGGAACTCTTAAGGCGTCAACATACCAAGACATTTTGGAAAATTGTATGCTCCCAACTTTGTGGCAACAATTTGGGGATGGCCCTTTCCTGTTCCAACATAACTGCACACCAATGCACAAACAAGGTCCATAAAGACATGAATGAGTGAGTTTGGGGTGGTGGAACTTGACTGGCTTGCACAGTGGCTTGACTTTAACCCGATAACACCGTTGGGATGAATGAAAGCAGAGATTGAGAGCCAGGCCTTCGCGTCCACATCGGTACCTGACCTAACAGCACAACTTAAGTGTATAACATACAATTAAATGTTATAACGAAAATTATGACGCACTAAGTATAGTACAAATAAAGTTGCACAAATTAATAGTAATATAAACTAAATAAATAGTGTATAAGCAGTGTGTGATATAAAAATAGTGTCAACAAAAATAAAAATAAAAAACAACAAAGACCATAAAAATTCAGGATGGGATTAACACCACAGAAAATTCATATAACAACGGTCCCACCAAACTAATGGTCTTAAGGGGCTTCCCAAGGACAAATGCCCAGGTAAGACCTATGTCTATCGAGTCCAAAAGAGCTGAGGGATCAGCTATATAAGTAAAGTAGGTAAAAATTGGGAAACAACAAAAGTAAACAGGAAAGCTGATGGTAGTTCAGAAGCCGTCACCGAAGACATCAAGAGGCTTACCAGATGTTGTTGACTTGGGAAGACTTACGCCGTCCAAATCAAAAAGGCTTAAAGACCAACTGGTCAGAATGGTGTGTCCTCTCAGATAGTCGCAATAACTTTCGAACTAGGATGGCAATTCAACTTTCACAGTTCTCCACACAGCATAGAAATTAATGTTTCAAATAGAAGGCCACAAACGAATTTCCGTATACCATGCGAGAAATAGATGAAAGAGCCATCACCCAGCTCTTTAGCAGAAACGCGTTGGCTGGACCCTTCACCATTACCGCGATTCAAATCCATTTTAGATGTTCTTCTAATATGCAAGTCTATTTTTGACATTTTACAATAAACCAGTGTTTACGTTATTACGCTATGTGAGTTCTTTCATCTATTTCCCGCATGGTATACGGAATTTCGTTTGTGGCCTTCTATTTGAAACATTCATTTCTATGCTGTGTGGAGAACTGTGGAAGTTGAATTGCCATCCTGGTTCAGAAGTTATTGCGACTATCTGAGAGGACGCACCATTCTGACCAGTTGGTCTTTAAGCCTTTTTGACTTGGATGACGTAAGTCTTCCCAAGTCAACAACATCTGGTAAGCCTCTTGATGTCTGCGGTGACTGTTCCTGTCTTCGGTTACGGCTTCTGAACTACCATCAGCTTTCCTGTTTACTTTTGTTGTTTCCCAATTTTTACCTACCTTACTTATATAGCTGATCCCTCAGCTCTTTTGGACTCAATAGACATATGTTTTACCTGGGCATTTGTCCTTGAAAAGCCCCTTAAGACCATTAGTTTGGTGGGCCCTTGTTTTATGAGTTTGTACTATACTTAGTGCATCATAATTTTCATTATAACATTTAATTGTATGTTATACACCTAAGTTGTGTTGTTAACACTATTCACTTAATTTTCTAAGTTTATCAGCGCTACACTTTTTTGTATAATTCTACTACTTGGGTCTATAGGTGTGTTGTCTGCTATTTGCAGGGCTGTATTATTTATTTTTTTTACATTATTTGAGTACCTGACCTAACAAATGTGCTTCTGGAAGAATGGTCAAACATTCCCATAGACACACTCCTAAACCTTGTGGATAGCTTTCCCAGAAGGGTTGAAGCTGTTATAGCTGCAAAGGGTGGGCCAACTCAATATTGAACCCTACAGACTAAGACTTGGATGCCATTAACGTTCATGTGCGTGTAAAGGCAGACATTCCAATACTTTTTGACAATATAGTGTATGTATTTCATCTGTGTATCTAGCAGCTGGCTTGGAGCTCAGCTTTAGCTATACTAGATCTCATGTCAGACACTGACTAAAGAGCTGTACACATTTTCTCCTAGCAGCCAGTTAGTTTTTCTGTTTCCTATTGGTAGGACTGGTAAATGTGAGAAAGTGAAACGTAATGGAGAAGACAGGCTGTGTAGGTGGTGGAGTTCTTTAATCAGATACTTCATACATGAGGCCTAATTACAGGTGGTCCCCAGGTTACAAACAAGATAGGTTTGTTCTTAAGTTGAATCTGTTTGTAAGTCGGAACAGGTACATTTTTTAAGTGTAGCTGCAGCCAAAAAAAACTACTTTTAAGGTGTTTGGATAGCATAGGGAAGAGTTAACACCCCTGTAATATTTGTTTTGCTGTCTGTGCCCCTGTTCAGAAGATTTCACCTCATTTTCTGTCCCAATGAGAATTGGATTTTGAAAATGTTGGGTTTTTGTGGAAATAAGCCATGGTGATAAAGCATCAGTGGAGGTACCTTTTTCCCATAATAACTCTTACAGGAGTAAATTTCCCTTCCTAGGGGGAGATTTCCTCTCACTTCCTGTTTGTAAGTAGGAGTCTTTTGTAAGTTGGAGGTTTGGAAGTAGGGGACCGCCTGTATATGAATGAATGACTCCTGTCTGTCTTTAAAACATGAGGCATTATGGCATCTCATGCAGTGGTCTCCTATATCATGTCACCATAGCCATGGGCTATAATAAACTATTAAAAAACGTGGATCCTTGTAAATTACCAAAAATATGCTAATTAAGGGGCATGAAGAGGGAAAGGATGTAAAATAGGGTTAAAATAATGGAATTTCCTTTAAGTGAAATTGTGGATACTTACTTAGCAAACTTGATACAGAACTGTGTGAAGTACTTTCTGGTAGATGCCAGGTTATCTCGAATAATAGGAACATTCTGCTTGATGTGTAGAATGATCGATGTAACATATGGGCTTTGATCCCCAACATGTTCCACGTTCTGCCACTGCATCTATAAATGGATCCCAACAACAGATTATTACCAGTAAATTGAATGCAAGAGCCAACAATTAAAGGATGTAGTTAAACATGAAAACCGGACAAAGCATTAAAGAACAGAATCAGTAGTGGGAAAAACGTTAAATGACTTGCCACAAAAGAGGTTCAGTAAAGCATATTATTCTTGTCAACACATTTCTGAAATGGTTTTCATCATAAACAAAAACAAATCAACAGAGTAGGGAAAGTAGGGATAAGAAGTGATGATAAGTAAGGCGAAAAGGCAATGAAAATGCTAGGAGGCTAAAGGGATCCTATAACTAAATTAAATGCTGCTAAAAGCACAGAAAAACCTGGGATTGTAACCACGGACTTGCAGCATTTTTTCTTACCATAAACATTTTTTTATTGATGTACAATATGCCTCTGAACTTGCTTAGGAATGGACACTTCAGAAAGTAGACTTTCTCCAGCACAGCCCCTCTTCTCCTTGCATGTCACAGTCCTCTCCTCTTCTAGGAGTTTCTACTTATGCCGCGTACACACGAGCGGACTTTAGGGCAGACTTGGTCCAGCGTACTGCATTTCGTTGGACAATTCGATCGTGTGTGGGCTCCAGCAGACTTTGTTTGCTTAAAAGTTGGACGGACTTAGATTTGAAACATGTTTTAAATCAAACCGTTGAAATCGAGTCCGGTCGAAAAGTCTGCTCGTCTGTATGCTAGTTCGACGGACAAAAAGCTACGCTAGGGCAGCTATTGGCTACTGGCTATGAACTTCCTTGTTTTAGTCCGGTCGTACGTCATCACGTACGAATTCGTCGGACTTTGGTGGATTGTGTGTAGGCAAGTCCGTTCATTCAGAAAGTCCGTCGTAAAGTACTTCGAAAAGTCCGCCGGGCAAAGTCTGCCGTAAAGTCCGCTCGTGTGTACGTGGCATTACTGTCTGTGCTGAGTGTTAAAAAATGATCTGCCCTGGATATCAAATACTCTAGGGATGCCACAATCCTAATTCTGTCATATAAAACTATCTAGAACTTACTAATGATGCCAATATACCATGAGCTGTAAGTATAATCATTTTCAGCGTGGGGTTTTCCAAGACCTGAAGATTATTTCTAGGGTTCCTCCAGGGAAAAATTGTTGACAAAAACTGCTATACAGTGTCACTTGAGTTTGCCAGGAATGCCGATATCACATTAAAGATGGTGGCACCCAGCAGCAGTCTGGGTTTTCAGATCTGTACTAGAGGTTGACCGATATATCGGCCGATATTTGGGTTTTCTTACTTAATCGGCATTGTGCTGATAAAAAAAGCCAATTATAACCTCAGCGGGACTTGCAAATCACTTCTGTAATAGAAGTCAATGCGAGTTTTCTGACATTATCTGTGGAAAGACTTCTCCTCCTCTGGGCAGCCTGCCAAGTCTGATAAGAAGAAACATTGTATCTCTTCAGGTTATTTTATCAATAGACTGAACTCCCTGTGTAGAAGCTCTCAGTTTAACCATTTAAAGACTAAATCTTTTCTGCCATTTGTTGCTTACAAGTAAAAATCCTGTATTTTCTGCTAGAAAATCACTTTGAACCCCCAAACATTATATATATATATATATATATATATATATATATATATATATATATATATATATATATATATATATATATATATATATATATATATTTTTTTTTTTTTTTTTGCAGAGACCCTAGGGAATAAAATAGCGGTTGTTGCAATATTTTATGTCACACAGTATTTGCGCAACGGTCTTTCAAACGCAATTTTTAAAAAAAAAAATACACTAATGAAATAAAAAAAAATAAATAAATAAGTTAGCCCATTTTTTTTTCGTCCAAAAGTTTTGATTACCTGTTTTTGTGTATTTAATATTTAAGATATAGTTAATTTTTTTAAATCTAAATTATACATACAAGTGAACTGATTGGAGGTTTGTTTTGTTTAATAAATGTTTAAAGTGTAAAAAATGTTCTGTGTCACTTATTACTTAAGGCTGCTTTCACACTGGAGCGGGCATGCGTTGACGGTAAAACGCTGCTAGTTTTAGCGGCGCTTTACCGTCATTTTAGCGGCGCTATTTGGCTGCTAGCGGGGCACTTAAAACCCAGCTAGCGGCCGAGGAACGGGTTAAATGTGCCCCTGAAGCGCTGCTGCAGAAACGCTTCGGCAGCGGTGCGCATTCATTTCAATGGGCAGGAGTGGTGGAGGAGTGGTATACACCGCTCCAAAGATGCTGCTTGCAGGACTTTTTGTTAACATCCTGCCAGCGCATCGCCTCAGTGTGAAAGCACTCGAGCTTTCACACAGACTGCAGGGGAGCCGTTTTACAGACACTTTACAGGCGCTATTTTTAGCCCAAAAGCGCCTGAAAAACGCCCAGTGTGAAAGGGGTCTAACTGTTAGATTTTATGAGATGAAGGGAAAAAAAAAAAATCGGCCTAATATATCGGCCCAAAAAAAAAATCGGCATCATATATCGGCCATCGGCCACCGCGATTTCTAAATATCGGCCAGAGAAAAACCCATATCGGTCGACCTCTAATCTGTACACAAGGTTTTTGTTTTGTTACAGATAAATAGCATGCCTAAAATATGTTAAATGCATATATAATCTTATGAGAAAATTGCTTTTGCAACGAATGGTCTGGTTACAGGGTTTCGTTAAAGTGTATGTCCATCCGAAACTTTTCTTCTGTGTTTTAGAGAGAGCAGGGAAGGATTAAATTCCCAGTCAGGTTTTCACTGACATCTGGGGCTCCATTGGAAAGGGTTGTATATTTTAGGCCTGACACTTAACCCCCCCCCCCCCCCAAAAAAAAAAAACATTATATATTTTCTGAAAGCAGAGACTCTGGAGAATAAAATGGTGGCAGATGCAATTTTTTTTTTTTTTTTTATTGTCATACGATTATTGCACTACTGTTTATCAAATCCATCATTTTCAGCAAAAAAAAAACCCTCAAATGAATGTTAGAGCAACAAACTACAAAAAATACCCATTTTTTTGTTAAAAAGATGACGTTGCATTTAAATAGATATCAAATATGTCAAGCCTCATAATTTCATGTGATCATAACAAAGTGAAAAATGATGGTGCCCAAAATTATTCATAAGCAACATTTTAAAGCTCAACAATTTAGAGTTAAAGGAGAAGTCCAGCCTGAGCTTGTTTGGCTGGGCTTCTCCTATGGGTCACAGGAGTGCAATCCGTTTAGCACTCCTGTGACCCGTTTTGTAGTCTGAAGTCCGCTCTCTGCTGACATCACACAGATCAGTCCAGGCACCGCGTCATCATGACAATGAAGTCTGGATCCGCCAGGTGCTTGGACTTGATGGTAGTCTCAGCCTCTCAGCGACCAACTGAGAGGCTTAGACGGCCGCTCCCCTCCCCTCCCCTCCACAGCTCAGCGCTCCAGTGAGTGTGGAGGAGCAGAGAGGAAAGCTGCTGATTGACGGTCAGCAGCTCTCTGCTCGGGGATCTGTGAGAACCAAGCCACCGGCGGTGTTCGGTCGCTCGGTTCTCAGTGCGGAGACACCGGGAGACAGATGCAGCATCGGACCCATGCTGCATCCACCTAGGTAAGTATAAAAGGGGGAGAAAAAACCCCCCAAAAAACCCATACTTCTCTTTTGAAGCGTATCTGTGGTCAAAATATAAAATCATATATTCTTTTCAGCATTGTATTTCAATTATTTCTAGCCTGCTCTGATTACTTAAGAATTTGGCAGAGGAAAGAGGTGTGTCTTGCCTCTGAAATGTGTTCTGACTGGCTGTTTTCTTCAGAGGATTTGACAGCTTGCTCCCCAACATCCTCCGACATTCTTCCCTTACTGGAGCCGCCGCAGCGGACTTATAGCACGGCCACAGGCAGGATGATTGCATAGAGCTCTCTTCGGTTGTTACCTCGCACATCTGACACCTTTGTGAGTGTAACTTTTTATGTGATTTATTTGCTTACAATAAAACTGTGCTACACCAAGTGGTTGCTTGGCGCCTCTCCCCCCCTTCCCTCTTATTACTCTGAACAATCTTGAAGTTTGTAAACTTCTCCACCCCCCCCCCCCCCATTTACTTCCTTAAATTCTGTGACATGTATTCACTGTGCTCTGTGGGTAGGCACTGCTGTGTCACACATTTCACAGAGCTTGCCTTCTGAACTACAGAGGTACGGAGAAGAGGAGTTTCAGGAGGCGGAGTCAGTAGTGGAAACACTGCTTGCAGGCAGCAAGGTACCATGGGATATGTAGTTCTTAGAAATTGAAAGTAAACAGCAGAGAAAAAGCTGCAAAGCATGCAGGAATCCAGAAAGTTGTGGAAAGAGGTGGCCAGTAGATAGGCAGAACTCACAATATACAAACAGATTTTTAAAGTAAGCTTATATTAGATAACTATTGTTTTAATTTTTAGTACAATGTTGATGTTATAAAATGAAAATGTATGCAGTGACCATAAAACCCCCTTAACAGTTAACGCCTGTAGATTTAACCTAGTGTAGTGTATGCAGCGATACCGAATTCGTATGTGCGTTCAAATGGTGGCACATAGGGATTGTTAAAAATTCTTTTGGATATTTGTAATTTATTTATCACGTCACTACTGCCATACATTCATGAAGTGTGGTGTAGTGGAAGTTTATTATTACACTGCTGTACTGTATATAAACAACACTTAGGCGCACCTGTTAATGGCTGTGATCTGAACCATCATTAGATGGCTCAGATTACAGACGCAGTGTACAGAGACTGTCTGAGTGGTTCTATACGTTGTGATTGCAGTGATGACCAATTACTGAAATCATAAATGTAAACTGTACTACTTTTTATACTACCGGCACTTTTCTTCATTTGCAAAAAATTGTGGCAAAGAATGAGATCACCTTGGGGTGATCTACTTTCCAAAAAGGGTAATTTGGGATATTTTCATACATTTCTGGCATTTGAATTTTATATTATTTGTATTAGAAAGTAAGAGAGAAGGTTTTTATTTATCTTTTTTCCTTTTACATTAAAAAGATATATTTTTTTAAATACCACCAATAAAAAGCTCTATGTATAACAAGATTTGTGAGTGGAGAAAGTCTTATACATACAGAATACTTTAAGTCCCAGTATTCTCTCTGCCATTCAGAAAATACAGGCAGTGAAGTCAATTCAAAAATCTTTCTCACTGGATGAAAGGGAAGAAGGGGGCCGGTCCCCATCAAGAACTATATCTAATCGAATTCAGCCCGGGGACCTGAAGCTATTAATCCCCTTGTGCGCTGAAAAGAAGCAAAAGGACACAGCATCCTTGTAGTGAATTTCTACAGGATCAAGCAGTCTGCATAACAGGGAACATAATTCATTACAGGTAAGTCACTAAAGCTGTAGGGGCTAAAAAGCTAAATTTCAACTTTCAAGTAGATTCCACCAGGCAACTATTAGTTTTAAAAGAAGACCAGCAACAACAGCCCTGTCCTTCCCTCATGTAAGAGTGCCTTTAAATGGACACGTAAAATGACCCCAGAAATAGTGACATTTGCTACAAGATAAAATATTAGTGCTGGCATTTCAGTAGTTTTTTAAATTATTATATAGCATATCATCATTAGCCATGTTGCTTTACTAATACAGGAGTGTTTTTTTTTATTTTGTAGTACTTTATATTACCAATAGAGGTACTTGACCCACTATGGGTGGTAAGCAGGTTCGGGATGTGTACAGCCGTGGCCAAAAGTTTTGAGAATGACACAAATATAAATTTTTTCCACAAAGTCTGCTGCCTCAGTTTTTATGACAATTTGCATGTACTGTACTCCAGAATGTTACCAAGAGTGATCAGATGAATTGCACTTAATTGTAATTGTGCACTTAAGTCCCATTAAAAAAAACATTTCCACTGCCTTTGTGAAGAAGGCTCCAGGGCGTCCAAGAAAGTCCAGCAAGTGCCAGGACCATCTTTTACAGTTGATTCAGCTGCGGGATCAGGGCACCACCAGTGCAGAGCTTGCTCAGGAATGGCAGCAGGCAGGAGTGAGTGCATCTGCACGCACAGTGAGGCAAAGACATTTGGAGGGTGGTCTGGTGTCAAGAAGGGCATGAAAGAAGCCATTTCTCTCCAGGAAAAACACCAGGGACAGACTGATATTCTGCAAAAGGTATAGGAATTGGACTGCTGAGGACTGGGGTAAAGTAATTTTTCTGATGAATCCTCTTTCCGATTGTTTGGGGCATCTGGAAAAAAAACCTTGTCCGGAGCAGAAAAAGTGAGTGATACCATCAGTCCTGTGTCATGCCAACAGTAAAGCATCCCGAGATCATTCATGTGTGGGGTTGCTTCTCAGCCAAGGGAGTGGGCTCACTCACAAATTTGCCTAAAAACACAGCCATGGATAAAGAATGATACAAAAACATCCTCCAAGAGTCACTTCTCCCAACCATCCAAGAACAGTTTGGTGATGAACAATGCCTTTTCCAGCATGATGGAGCACTTTGTCATAAGGCAAAAGTAATAACTAAGTGGCTTGGAGGAAAAAAAACATCGTCATTTTGGGTCCATGGCCTGGAAACTCCCCAGACCTTTATCCCATTAAGAACTTTTGGTCAATCCTCATGAGGCGGGTAAACAAAAAAACCCCACAAATTCTGACAAACTCCAACCACTGATTTTGCAAGAATGGGCTGCCATCAGTCAGGATATGGCCCAGAAGTTTATTGACAGCATGCCAGGCGAATTGCAGAGGTTGTGAAAAAGAAGGGTCAACACTGCAAATATTGACTCTTTGCATACATAAACTTATTGTAGTTGTCAATAAAAGCCTTTGACACTTATGAAATTCCTGTAATAATACTTCAGTATACCATAGTAATATCTGACAAAAAGATCTAAAAACACTGAAGCAGAAGACTTTGTGAAAAATAATATTTGTGTCATTCTGAAAACTTTTGGCCAGAGCTGTATACAGAACTACTTCTGGAAAATATGTTTACTCTAGTGATAGCTTCTAGGTACCGAAGGGAACATGTTATTTTTTCACACAGACCACAGGGGCTCATCTCTCTTAAAGGGACGTTGACTATGTGGACAAATGGCAGTAGGGTACTGTTAAATTGGTACTAAGCCCATAGATTTAGCATTCTAAAAAACAGTTACATTCTCGGCATGTTGGGATACCGTCACATTTGCTTGGGCTCTTAACTAAATTGTCAAACCATCAAATGGCTGGAGTCATAACTGATCACTTGCGCAACACCATGACATTTGCAGATTAAAGAGACGCCAAGATGTTGCTTTTGGTTGAAAGGATATGAGGGTTTAGTTCTGCTTTAAATCAGAACTAAACCTATTAGTTTAAGGGCACTTCCACACTGGGGCAGGGGCGCGTTGGCGGTAAAGCGGAGCTAGTTTTAGCAGTGCTTTTTCGTCGTTTTAGCTGCACTTTTCAACTCCCGCTAGTGGCCGAAAAAGGGTTAAAAGAGCCTGCAAAGCGCTGCTGCCAAAGAGCTTTGCAGGTGCTTCAGCGGCGCTGGTCATTGATTTCATTGGCAGGGGCATTTTAGGAGCGTGTATTCACACCGCTCCCGCAACGCCCCAAAGATGCTGCTTGCAGGACTTTTTTTCTTCTCCTGCAAGCGCACCGCTCCAGTGCTCTCACACTGGGGCTGCAGGGGGGGCGTTACAGGCCATATTTTAAGCCCAAAAGCGCTTGAAAAATGGCCCAGTGTGAAAGTTGCCTAGTAGTTAAAAAAAAAAAAAAAAAAGTTACATTCCTGGCATGCTAGGAATTATGGCTGTCACATTTAATCTTGTCCAAACTGTCAAACCATGAAATGACTGGTGTCATAACTGATCACATGTGCAGCACAATGGCAGTTGCAGATCAAAGAGAGGCTAAAATGGCAGTTTCCTCAGCTGAAGGGATAAAGGGATAGGAGGGTTTAGTTCTGCTATCTGTGAGTCTGGTAATTGACCAAGATTTAAATAAACACTGCATTACGAGAAAACAGAGTGCTTCCTGTCCAACCAAAGAGGCAAAGAGGCAATTGTCCCCATTATATGTGTAAAAATAACAAATCTAAATTTAAATGTTCATCAAACAGTCACTTACTTACAAGAAGCGATGAAGCAAAATAACATTAACAGTAAATAATTTCAGGCCTCTGCAGCACAGAGGGATTATTTACAGTGTCAGTAATTACAATACCACAATTTATGTCACTTTCCTTTCCAGTTTTCTTAATACCAAAATGCTTTCTTTTTTTTTTTTTACTGAACAAAGCGGTTGGAAAATAGCGGTGTAGCTAAGATCCAGTTTATCATCATTTTCTACTGCTTACAGAAGGAGCAGCATGAAAATCCATTAAGGGAAAGCAGAACTTTTCTGTGGCTGTTTTGTCCGTGTCAGAATACATTCTCTCATCAGACCTCAAACGATCTCCCCCTTGTGTTTTGCTTGGATGCATTCCAGATAGTTTTCAAATGGATAGAACTAACATGTATAACAAGAAGTCAGAAACTGCAATTGCTACCTGCTGATTGCAATTTGTCTCTACAAATGTAGCTTCCTGCCATAGGAGAGACTATCAGATAGGGTGACTTTATCCAAGGAGTCGAAAGGGCAGTGGTTCCAAGTTCCACAAGTACCAGAAGGCCAACTAGGACACTTCTGTGATGTTGCTATCCTTTCCAAATGTACCATTAATAAAGTAAAGTGATAGGCAGATAAATGAAAGGAGTGATCAGGTTATGAGTAGAGTATGAGACGCAAGATCCTGTTTGCACACTCTTTAGCTTGTTCCTTGCTTTCATGAACTTTAAAACTGGCAGGCAGAAGTCAGATTCAACTTGGTGTATTTTCAGATTATCTGTACCACCCCTGTTATACTAAGGTAATGCCAATCTGTCGATCAGTATAAGATCATTTGCTCACAGATGGAAAGAGGAAAAGAAAGTAGGTGCTAAAAACGACTGTAGAACTGAGAAAGCAGTAGCCATGTAATGTTTGACTGGCAGAAAGAATATTAGAAGGTGACCTCTAGTGTCTGTTGTAGTACCGTTGAAAGGTAAATTGCTAGTTTCATTAGAAAGTTTGGTTCTACAGTTCGGCATAAGACCTCATCAATGTTGCTGTAAAGTACATCTGTCATGGGAGAAATATGGTGCGTGCCAGTGCTGACCTCCTACTGAAAATGCTAGTTACTCGGCTGACGTGCTGGCTTCAATAATTCAAGGGAGTTACCCCCCATGAAAAAGTAGGCAGCTCAGCAAACTCTTGGAAAAGTCAGAAGTTTGTATCTGTATGTTCATTTTGGGTCAGCAATGCAAAGTAATAAAACGGGTCATCTTGACAGTCAATGAACTAAAATTTAAGAGAGTTCAGCAATGACATCCACAGTGTTATTAGCATAAAATGTTACCTATAAGGGTTAGACCAGAGGCCAAGAAGCAGATGGAAATAAAATCCATTACTTTCTGGTCCAATCTGCTCCACAAGTTGAAAAGCTCTTAAGCAAAATCTTTAGCGCTAGAGCTACCCAAAGCTTGCATTTTTTAAAATGGTATTTAAAAAAAAAAAGGCATTATATATGGCAGGGGTGTAAGAGGTGGTGCACGTATTGCATATACTGTAAGTTTCCATCTTTAATTTAGTTCGTGTAATCAGCAACACAGCTTGCAAATAACATAACTGGCTCCTGGATATTTATATACTGTATGTTAGAGGTGCACCGAAACTTATCGGCTGAAAATGGTGTTTTTTGCATTCGGCCGAAAGAAAAAAAAAAGGTGCAGATAATGGCACTGAAAAGGGGGCAGTCCGCCCCAGGTGCCGCACAATGCGGGGGTGTCATCCTGGCGTGCCCCAGTGTGTCCCTCCCTCCTTGTCACACAGAACGGCGATCTTTCTCTGTGTCACGGAGCTGAATTGTTCGGCAGCCGCTGTAACAAAGTCCCGCCTCCTGTGATAGACGGCACACTGATTCAATGTCGGGAAATTGAATCAGTGTGACGTCTATGTTAGGACTTCGTTACAGCGGCCGCCCGGCCAATTCAGATCCAGCTCTGTGACAGTGGGAGATCGCCACTCTGTGTGATCCAGGCACTGGCGAGGCTGCATCTGATGGGCACCGGCGAGGCTGCATCTGATGGGCACTGGCGAGGCTGCATCTGATGGGCACTGGCGAGGCTGCATCTGATGGGCACTGGCGATCTCACTTACTCACTCACTCTTACGCCAAAACACAACCCCTGAAAAACAACCCCACACCATAATCCCCCCTCCACCAAATGATTTGAACCAGTGCACAAAGCAAGGTTCATAAAGACATGGATGAGCGCTGAGTGCTGACCTCAAACTGATCGAACACCTTTGGGATGTTGCAAGCCAGGCCTTCTCGTCCAACATCAGTGCCTAACCTCACAAATGTGCTTCTGGAAGAATAGACAAATACTCCAATAGACACACTCCTAAACCTTGTGGACAGCCTTCCCAGAAGAGTTGAAGCTGTTTTAGCTGCAAAGGCCAACTCAATATTGAAATATTGTTCATGTGCGTGTAAAGGCAGGCATCCCAATACTTTTGGTCGATGCCCCTGGAAGCTGGAAGTCACCGAGGTAGACACTGCTACCCCAGTGACCTCCACTTGCTTCCGTGCCCTGTGCCGAGTGGCCTGATGCATTGTGAACGGTTTATGGTCCCCCTCAAACTTTTCTCAAGTACAGCTTCTGCTCGAGAAAGAATTAAAAGGGACCAAAAACATTCTATGGAAACAGGGTGCACATTGTTTAGGATTGTGATTGCATGGCTGACAGGTTATCTGTTCAGGGCTAAGACTTCAGAAACAGAGTTTATATACTTGATCTGATATGGAACTAAAGTGCTGAATTTTGCACATCTATACGAGACTTTGCTAGGTAATGTCAAACACAACATGATCTTAATGCAGGGTCAATGCACAGTAGCAATTTATTTTTCCCCTAACATTTTCTAGCTCTTCATATCCTGTCAACAGGCACAAATGTAACAACAAAAAAAGAAGTGGTGGTATATATCTTAATATGGGCTGCCACTGTATTTATGCACTCCCTAATATCATTTGAATTATGCACATCCGTTTTGCAGAAAGACTGCTTTACAATAGTGTAATTCTCAGGAAAGGGAAGTAGCACTATGCAGAATGACAAAGCCATGCAGTCCCAGTGAATCACAATCTCAAATGCCTGCCTGCAAGGGATCATGAGCAAAATCTATCAAAATAAAATTAAAGGTAGTTACAATGTGTTCTCGATAATATAAACAGGTTGCAATGAATTACTTGTTGCGTGATTCTCTCTTCCTGCATTCACAGGCGTTACTGAGAACAGGAGCTGTAGGAAAATTTTCTGAGTCTATAGATGCACACAGCCCGTCTTTGAAATGCAACCACACGATTTCCCCCTTTAGCAGTCGGCTTGTTGAGGGGGCACTCTGAAAAGAGGAGGAGCCAAGACTGCCAGTGGGGAGCTCCAGAAAAGGATGTAAAGGGACCATCGCACAGATGCAAAAATGTCAACAATTCTGTATTTTTCTGTCAATATGGGGTGCTGTGTGTACATTAATGAGGGAAAAAATGAACTTAAATGATTTTAGCAAATGGCTGCAATATAACAAAGAGTGAAAAATTTAAGGGGGTCTGAATACTTTCCGTCCCCACTGTATGTGTATATATATATACACACCAGTATCTCACAAAAGTGAGTACACCTCACATTTTTGTAACTATTTTATTATATCTTTTCATGTGACAACACTGAAGAAATGACACTTTGCTACAATGTAAAGTAGTGAGTGTACAGCTTGTATAACAGTGTAAATTTGCTGTCCTCTCAAAATAACTCAACACACAGCCATTAACGTCTAAACTGCTGGCAACCAAAGTGAGTACACCCCTAAGTAAAAATGTCCAGATTGGGCCCAATTAGCCATTTTCTCTCCCCGGTGTCATATGAAACATTAGTGTTACAAGGTCTCAGTTGTGAATAGGGAGCAGGTGTGCTAAATTTGGTGTTATCGCTCTCACTCTCTCATACTGGGCACTGGAAGTTCAACATGGCACCTCATGGCAAAGAACTCTCTGAGGATCTGAAAAAAAGAATTGTTGCTCTACATAAAGATGACCTAGGCTATAAGATTGCCAAGACCCTGAACCTGAGCTGCAGCACGGTGGTCAAGACCATACAGCGGTTTACCAGGACAGGTTCCACTCAGAACAGGCCTCGCCATGGTTGACCAAAGAAGTTGAGTGCACGTGCTCAGCGTCATATCCAGAGGTTGTCTTTGGGAAATAGACATATGAGTGCTGCCAGCATTGCTGCAGAGGTTGAAGGGGTGGGGGATCAGCCTGTCAGTACTCAGACCATATGCCGCACACTGCATCAAATTGGTTTGCATGGCTGTTGTTCCAGAAGGAAGCTTCTTTTAAAGTTGATGCACAAGGAAGCCCACAAACAGTTTGCTGAAGATAAGCAGACTAAGGATATAGATTACTGGAACCATGTCATGTAGTCTGATTAGACCAAGATAAATTTATTTGGTTCAGATGGTGTCAAGGGTGTGTGGCGGCAACCAGGTGAGGGGTACAAAGACAAGTGTGTCTTGCCTACAGTGTTAATTTAGTCGACTAAAACATTTTAGTCGACTAAAATGACTAAAACATTTTAGTCGACTAAATGAATACTATTTTAGTCGACTAAAACAATTGAGATGACTAAAATACGACTAAAACTAAAAGCCATTTTAGTCAAAAGACTATGGCTAAAACTAAATTGCAATTACTGAAATGTACTGGAGATTTTAATCGACTAAAACATAGGACATTTTAGTCGACTAAAATGTACTGGAGATTTAGTCGACTAAATAGGACTAAAACTAAAACAATTGCAGAAGAATAAAATGGGACTAAAACTAAAATGCCATTTTAGTCCTAAGACTAAAATTAACACTGCTTGCCTACAGTCAAGCATGGTGGTGGGAGTGTCATGGTCTGGGGCTGCACGAGTGCTGCCGGCAATGGGGAGTTACAGTTCATTGAGGGAACCATGAATGCCAACATGTACTGTGACATACTGAAGCAGAGCATGATCCCCTCCCCTTCAAAGACTGGCCCGCAGGGCAGTATTCCAACAAAATGACCCCAAACACACCTCCAAGATGACCACTGCCTAGCTAAAGAAGCTGAGGGTAAAGTGATGGACTGGCCAAGCATGTCTCCAGACCTAAACCCTATTGAGCATCTGTGTGGCATCCTCAAATGAAAGGTGGCGGAGCGCAAGGTCTCTAACATCCACCAGCTCTGTGATGTTGTCATGGAGAAGTGGAAGACCTGTGAAGCTCTGGTGAATTCCATGCCCAAGAAGGTTAAGGCAGTGCTGTAAAATAATGGTGGCCACACAAAATATTGACACTTTGGGCCCAATTTGGACATTTTCACTTAGGGGTGTACTCACTTTTGTTGCCAGCAGTTTAGACATTAATGACTGTGTGTTGTGTTACTTTGAGAGGACAGCAAATTGACACTGTTATACAAACTGTACACTCACTACTTTACATTGTAGCAAAGTGCCATTTCTTCAGTGTTGTCACATGAAAAGATATAATAAAATAGTTACAAAAATGTGAGGAGTGTACTCACTTTTGTCAGATACTGTATAATAGGATTTTTTTGTCATACTTAGCTGTAAAATCCTTTTCTTTGAGTACATCATAGGACACAGAGTAAGGCTTCATGTACACGAGACGTTGTTCAACCTCTCCTGAATGTATTAACTTGACAGCTAGAAACCGGCGTCTAAAATCGGCCGTTTAGCCGTGTTTACATGCTGTGTTTAGCCGCGTTTGTGTCTAGAAGCGTTTGGGAAAAAAAGATGTATTTTATTTTTTTTTCAAAATAGCCAAAAATTAAAAACACCTGTAAACTAAACGCGGCTAAACGTGAGTTACTGCGTTTAGCCGCGTTTGAAATGTCTCTAAACACAGCTTCTGAACGCATTTTTTTGGGTTCTAAAAAAAGCCTCTAAACACAACTGCCTAGAAACGACTATAAACAAACCTGTGTACATGTACTGATAAGATAACAGAGTTCAAGGCCAGTTGGAAAAAAATGCCCAACTGCTCCTAAACGTCCGTTTACCAGCAGCAGTGTACATGAGTCCTTAGGCCAATATTCATTACCTGCTGGGTTATACTTCATCTCAAGGTGAATGGACACTGGTAGACCAAAGGTCTTTAGACAGGAAGTGATCCCCTGTATAACCCCTCCCATACAGGAAGAACTTCAGTTTTGTAGCAAGCACTGAATCCTCAAAAAAAGAGGGGAGGGATCTCTGTGTCCCATGATGTACTCAAAGAAAAGGATTTTACAGGTAAGTATGACAAAAAAATCCTATTTTCTTTTTCATACATCATGGGACACAGAGTTAGGCTAATATTCATTACCTACTGGGATGTCCCAGAGCAACAGCCTTGAGAGGAGGGAGACACCCTGCCAAACAATAGCCATCAGGCCTTATACGGCTGCCCGCAGCACACTGCGGCCGAAAGCCGAATCCTCGGCTGCTTGAACATTATGTGAACGTATGCACTGAAGACCAGGTGGAAGCCTTACAAATCTGAGCCATAGATACCTGATGGCGAAAAGCCCAAGAGGTTCCTACACCGCTGGTAAAATGAGCTCTCACCCTAAAGGGAGGAGCTTTACGTTTCAGACCATAGGCCTGAATGACCAATTGGCAATTTAAGCCTTGGAAGCTGCCTGCCCCTTCTTGGGTCCTTTTGGTAAAAAAAAAAAAGTTGTCTGATCCTTGGATCTCTGCAGATCTAGACAAATAAACCCTGACTGCCCGGACAACGTCCAAGGAATGCAGTCTTCTCTCTTCCGCCAAATGAGGCTGAGAGAAAAAAGAAGGCAAAATAATGTCCTGATTTAAATGAAAGGCTGACACCACTTTTGGCAAAAAGGATGGAACAGGTCGTCACACGACCCTGTCTTGCTGAAGGATCAAGTATTGTTCCTTGCATGAAAGGGCCGCCAACTCTGACACCCTTCTAGCCGAGGTGATGGCAATTAGGAAGGCTAGCTTGCATGAAAGCAAGTCTAATGAAATTTCATCATTAGGTTCAAATGGTTGTTTCTGTAACACAGACAGCACAAAGTTCAAGTCCCAAGGACACATAGGTGACCTAATGGGGGGAAGCAAGCAAGTTGCCCCCTGCATAAAAGGTTCGGACCAGCGAATAGGAGGCTAAAGGCCTTTGGAAGAATACAGACAGGGCCAAAATCTGACCTCTGATTCTACTTAAAGCCAATCCGATTTCCACAGCTGACTGTAGAAAAGGAGAGAATTCTCCTAATCACGTATTTCGGAGGGTGCCATTTTTTGGCTTCACACCAAGCAATATAAGTCTGCCAGACCTTATGATAGATCTTCCTAGTGACCGCTTTTCTAGCATTCACTAGGGTAGACACCACTGGTCCCGAGATGTCACGGTCCTTTAACACCCTGGCTTCAATAGCCATGCGATCAAATTTAGAGACTGTAAATTGGGGTGGAATATAGGACCTTGAGACAGTAGATCGGGGCGACGTGAATGTCCATGGCCCATCTATTGTCAGTCTCACATTCTCCAGGAATCAGGGCCTTCTGGGCCAGGCTGGTGCCACCAGAATGATTGGAACCCCCTCTCTCCGAATCCTGCGCAGCAAATGTGGAAGGAGAGGGATCAGAGGGAAAGCATAAACCAGGGAGTACTGGCTCCAAGGAACTACCAGAGCATCTGCTCCGATTGCCAGAGGATCTCTTGTTTGGGACACAAACTGCTGTAGCTAGTTGTTAAACCTGGATGCCAGTAAGTCGACCCCTGGCCATCCCCAACGCTGGCAAATTTCCTAGAACACCCCTGGGTGTAGGGACCATTCCCCCAGGCAGATCTGCTGGCAGCTGAGATAATCTGCCTTCCAGTGCTCTACTCCCGGGATATGGAATGCCAATAGAATCGGCACATGTTTCTCTGCCCAGGCTAGTATGTGGTTCACCTCCTTCAGAGCTTTATGACTCCTGGTACCGCCTTGGTGGTTTATATAGGCCACTGCAGTGGTATTGTCAGACTGAACCCTGATGGGGAAGTCCTGAAGCTCCACCATCCAGGACCGTAGGGCCAGACGTACTGCCCATAACTCCAGGGCATTGATGGGCAGGATCTGTTCTGTCCTTGACCATTTCCCCTAAGCTGTGAGCCCCTGTAGGGTCGCTCCCCAGCCTGAGAGACTAGCATCTGTAGTCAGGACTCTCCAAGTTACCGGGAGGAAGGATTTTCCCTTTTGCAGGTTCTGATCCTACAACCACCAGTTTAGGCTTAAGCGTGCCCGAGGAGATAAGAACATTGGATAATCCAGGGCTCATCCTCTCCTATTCCAAGCCAACAAGATGTCTTGTTGTAAAGGCCTGGAATGGACAAGGGACGCCTGGTGCTTTTTTTCACAGGAAGTAGAGAACTCTTCCCTCCGGAAATCTTTTGGATATATTTGTCCAAATGTTCACGAAATAAACGTTCCCCATGAAAGGGGAAACCTGCCAATCACTTTTTACAAGGAAGCTCGGCTGACCAGTTCTTAAGCCATAAAGTCTGTGCATATGTACAGACAAGAGAGCCAAACAAGAAACCTGCTGTGTTTAATTCCTTTAGGGCGTCAACAGCAAAACACAGAGTTCGAGGAATATCGGTCTTATTTTCAGCCAGATCATCCTTTCCGTTAGGCCTGTCAGGCCGTCTGACCTGATCCTTAATGGACTGGCAGATACCAACTGCTGCAACAACTGGCTGAATAGCTGAACTGGCCAAAGAAAAGAAAGCCTTTAATAATGACTCCAATTTCTTGTTAACAGGGTTTTTCCAGCCCTGTGCGTTATCTATCAGACAAGTTAAGTTCTTATTTAAAGTGGATGTAAACCCAATGTCATCCTTTCTAAACTACTGCCATAGGGGTTATCTATAAGGATATACATGCCTCCTCCATGTATCTTTACCTGTCAAATGTCTCCCCTCTGTCTGTTATGAGAGCTGAAAAACTGCAGATTCTGTGGGTGGGTCTGTTGTCTGGAGCTCGGTGGGTGGAGTCGTGATGTCAGTAGACTCCTCGCATACCTCGATACTCCCCTTGTCAATATGTATTTTCTCCTGTGTATTTCTAACTGAACTTCTGCTATGATCTCTAACATCCAGTGAAAAGACAGGAAAGTAACCACATGACTTCAGCATGCCAAATCATGCCGAGGTTTGGAACAGCCAATCCTTGCAGAGCTGCTGAAGAAAGGAGAGGGGGAGGGAATTAAAAAAACATTCCTGTGTCTTAGGCTAGTGCACGAGATATGTAAATCACCTGTCACTCACAGCAAGGGGGAGTATTTGACAAAGTTTTTGTCAGTTTGTCAAGATTTCTCTCACTGAACAATAAAAGAGGATTGCTCAGAGATGGATTAACTCTGTGTGGCAAGACTGGGCTCAAATGATAGGAAATCTTATACTCTACAGTATGATATATATATATATATATATATATATATATATATATATATATATATATATATATATATATATATATATATATATATATATATATATATATATATATATATAAAAAAAAAATTCGGGTTTACATCCACTTTAAGGAAAAGACTGCTGTATCTAGGGCTGGCATGCTCCACTTCTTAACAAACTTTTCATCCATGGGATATAAAAGGGAAAACCTCTTAGGATGAACAAAATCCTGTCAGGATGTTCCCAATCAGCCTACACCGCCTGTTCCAACAGGGGGTGTAAGGGCAAAGCCTGTGCGGCCTGAAGAGGCCCCAAAGAGGACCAGGGGGGCTCAGTAACCTCTGCAAGAGGCAACTTAAAGGCAGAATGAACCATCTCAGTAAGAGTTTGGATCAAAAGCCTCTGCGAATGAGAGGCAGACATCAACTGGATATCTTCTTGTCCAGATTGCTCAGAAGCAGACTCATCCGCCAGGCCCTCCACAGAATCCTGAGCTTTCAGCTCTTCCCCATCCTCAACCCATTCCTGCTCCAATGTCTAACAGATCACTTTATTTCTTCAAATGCACATGATTACCGATTCTCTCGACCTCCTCAAGGCCTGGAGCACATATTTGTTGGCGAGTAAAAGTTGCACAAGCCTGGATGTGGCTTATGCTACATTCTTCTGCAGATTGGCTGTCTACATCTAAATGCTGCGGTCCATTGACGGTTTTGCTGCTCACCATATTAACACTCTTTTCCGGACAGACGAAGAAGAATCCCCCCTTTAGGGTGACTTTGTTTTCATGTTGTTTGGGGGGAAAAAGCCTATAGTGTGTTTGGGACTATGGGCAGGGTGGGGAGGGGAAACATTTGGGGAAAGTTTTACTGTTCTGTGACTTCAAACTGAGATTCTCTTTTCTCTTGCTTTGGTTCTGTTTTCAAATTTTCTTTTTTTTTTTTTTTAACATGCAAAAATTATGTGTTTTATTCATTGCAGAATGTATGTGCTAATAGTCACCCTTTTTCAAAATGTCTGAGAAAGAAGCTGATTTATGTTGCCTCTGCGGACCCCTCGTCGTCGCACCTTAACAGTCAGTGTATGTTGTTCTATAATCATCAAGGCAAGTCGAATTCAAAATCTTAATCTACTCTCCTGGAATATGCGGGGCCTTAATTCCAAGAGCACTGGTATTTAATATATACAAAAACTTAAGCCCCAAGTCATTTTTCTACAAGAAACCCACTTGGTGGGATCCAAAATTCTTGCTCTTAAACAAGCTTTTATAGGTCACGCCTTTCACTCCCTGTACTCTAATTATGCTAAGGGGGGTCTCAATACTGGTGTCCAAATCTTTAACATTAATAAGACCATTGTTACAGACCCATTCAGGAGGTTTGTGGTGGTGGTACTCCTTATTATTGATTTGCCATAGACCTTTGTGACAGTATACATTCATCCACCGTTTACGTTGGGAGGCTGTGTTGACGAGGGTGCTGCAGGTGGCAGAAGGCCCAATTGATCTGGCCGGTGATCTGAACACTGTGCTCTCTCCTGAGAAAGATAGACTGAATGCCAAATCCAGCTGCAGCTCTCCACTAACGGCTTGTATGTCACAATATGGCATGGTGGAGGCCTGGAGATGGAAAAATCCAGATACTCTGGCTTATTCTTGCTACTACTCTACCTACAATATGCTTTTGAGGCTAGATATGTGTTTTCTAACTAAGGATATTTTACCCAGGGTGGTGGCGGTACAGTATCTCCCGTTGGCAATTTGGGACAATTTCTCATTATTATTAATGTTGACTGTAGGTCATTTGTCAGGGTACAATTTATGGAGACCGAGCCCCCTGTGGCTGAAGGAGGAATATTTTGAAAGATCATCCGCCACCGCCATCGGTGATTTTTGGAAGCATAACATAGACTATGTTGCCTTGGGTGTCACCTGGGATGCATTTAAAGCTACCCTTAGGGGCTCCACTTCCGGGGTCGTTAAGAAAATTAAAATGGATAGGGAATGGAAACGTAAGGAATGTGAATAAGGGGCCATGGATGTTGAGGTTGAATATGTTAGAAATCCGTCCTCCTCTAACTTCAGGGTGTGGCGGGATTTTGCGCAACAATTAGAGCTGGTATTGGTGGAAAGAACTCAGAAAAAACTGCTTTATTCATCTCAATGAATTTTCGAATTTGGAGACTAGTAAACTTGCACCTGTTTCTATCCCTCAAATTTATGATGAACATCAACTTTCCTCTGCGAGTTATGATACGGCAGAGGTGCAGAGTTTTTTTAGATCAGATTCCGCTTACTGCTCTCATCTTCAGAGGCAGCGGCGGAGCTGGATCTCCCCATCTCTGTCCCAGGGATAGGGGAAGTGATGCACTCTCTCCATCCTAACAAAACACCGGGTTTGGACGGATATCCGGTTGAGTGGTACTGTAAGTACTAGGAATTCTTTGCACAAAAATGATTGGAGGTGTACAATGATGCCTTTGAGAAAGGTATACTTCCAGGCTCACTCAGAGAGGCTTTAATGTTCACGGTCCTGCAGTCGGCGGGACCTGATCCTGACACACGCATTGTGGTGTCTTTAGACACCCATAAGGCCTTTGATTCTATTGAATGGCCTTATCTAATGGCAGCCCTCCAGCAGATGGGTTTTGGACCTAAATTTATTGCTTGGGTGAGATTGCTGTATGCCAGTCCCCTGGCTCGTCTAAGAGTGAACAATATCATAAGTGACACTTTCGAAATTGGCAGAGGCACACGGCAGGGGTGCTCTTTGTCGCCCTTGTTATTTGCCATAGCGATAAAGCCGCTGGCGGCCATGATTAGAGCAGATAGCATGGTTAAGGGTTGTCGGCTGAACGACCTGGAAGAAAAAATTGTCTTTGTACACAGATGACAAACTGCTGTACCTGGCAGATGCTCAGGGTTCGCTCCCTCAAGCGCTGCATATAATATCTAGTTTTGGTACATATTCTGGGTTTAAGGTCAATTGGAGTAAATCCATTGACTTCCCGGTGGACCCCCTCTTTATCCCCACGATACCCCCGGATGCTCCTTTACAGGTGGTGACTAAGTTTCTTTACCTGGGAGTGGAAGTAAAAACTTATATCCCAATAATCTTACCCCCCTTGTACATCGCCTGAAAACTAATTTGCAGACTTGGTCAAAATTGCCTCTCAATTTATTAGGCAGAATAAATATGTTTAAAATGATATATCTACCCAGATTTCTTTATATATTATGGCATGCCCCAATCTATATCCCCAAAAAATTGTTTATTGAAATCAATGGGACAATCACCTTGTTCTTGTGGGGCTTGAGACAGTCCCGGGTATCTCTGGAAACCTTACACTTACCTATTGGGGAAAGGGGCTTAGCCTTGCCAAAGCTCCAATGCCATTACTTAGTGGCTCAACTGACACACATCCACTGGTGTTTTTTCCGGACCTTGACATTGCCTCGGTAGCCGCTCAAGCTGCTTTGGTTCACTCCTATGAGGTGTTGAGAAATGTAATATATAGAAATGGCCCATATCCCGCTGCTAGAGCAGGCATCCCTAAACTTCCACACAAAATCTTTCACCTATGTAGCAAGATGGGGGACTCATCTTTGAATATATTGCCCAACGCCCCTCTCTGGCTTAATCCCCAATTAACCGAAGTATACAAAATACCTGATGGAATACGATGGACTAATTATGGCATTAAATATGTACATCAACTGTTCTCTGAGGGGGTCTTTAAAACATTTCAGGACCTAAAGTCCGCTAGCATCTTGAATGGGAGCTGTGGCATTGAACGCCCCCTGTCCCTCTTTCTGCCTTGTCAGGTCTCAAAAAAACAAAACACAAAGGGCAAATGGACAAAAATTGTTTTCCTCTCCCTTCTTTCCTCCTCCTCTCCTTTCCACTTTCCTCTTTTCTTTTTCCTTCCTTCCTCCCCTCTTCCTTTTCAAAATTTTCTTTTTTTAGAGTTTTTTAAAGTTTTATGGTTTTATTTCCACTTCGTTCTTTTGTTTCCTTTGTCCTTCCCTTTTCCTTCCCCTTTTGTAATTACCTATTTAAAATAATATTCATTTAATGCTACACAGTTCTGCTTCGTTACAGTTTTGTTCTCCTCAGCTTTTAAATTGCTGATTATTGCTGACTATAGTCACTAGTCGTTCCAGCCGAGACTCCACGAGCACCACTGGCCACAACTCCCGACAGCTCCCGGCACCCCCGAGTCACAGAGAGAGCGCCAGCGTCACACCTCGAGCCTCACCGATGTCTCCCGAGGTTCACCTGAATGTTCCCGATTCCAGCCAGCATCAGCCCAGCTCCAGCCGAGGATTGTTGACACTCCTAGCTTCCACAGTCCCGGGCACAATCAGCAGAGAGAGACGGGGACAGATAGAATCCAGCCACAGTACAGCACCAGGAAACAAAGAGGATATCCGAGGATGTCTGCCAAAGCCTCGCCGTGCTACCACTCGGAGATAACAGTAAGCGGCAAAGGATAGAGGGAGGCAGGGGAAGGCAGGGGGGAAAGAGATGATATGCAGATGGTATGCATCCGCATACAACGGGCGTAGTTCTTGGAAGTCAATCAGATCAATTGTGATAATCAGCAAAGTGGAAGAGCCAGAGCTCACCCAACACACGTCCACTCACATCACCGACTCACTAAGATTTTAGTTTATTATTTTAATGTAAAAAAAATGAAGCTTTATAACCACTTTGAAGAATTGTTTTCAATGCATTGCAAAAACATAAAATAAACAAAATAAAATAATGTATGGTTTATTTTCGATTTATACCAATGTATTGCAAACAATTAAAATACAGGGCAAATGTTATGATTCGCTTAAATAAAAATTAGAATATTGATCACCATGGGCATCTACAACCTTTATCAAAAGCCTATGAATGCTTGAAATGTGCCAACTGTCTTACGATATAAATCAGCGATCTCCAAGCTGCAGACCGAGGGCCAGATGTGGCCCTTTGCTTGCCTTTGTCCGGCCCTTGAGGCACTATTCCTTCTATTGACACCAACGATGAGGCACCATTCCTTTTCACTGACACCAACAGTGGGGCATTATCTCTTCGACACCAATAATGGGGCACTGTTTCTTCTACAGACACTAGGGCATAATTCCTCCCACTGACACCATCGTTGGGGAATCATTGCTCTCACTGACACCAATGATGAGGCATTATTCCTCCTCCTACTGACCACATTTTTTAAATCCCACTGACCACCAAGCCTGACTCCCATTGATGCTGGGGCATTTTCTACTTTGACTGGCCACAGTCTGGCCCCTCTAAAATCTGAAAAACAGTAAAGTGCCCCATTTGTTTAGGCAGTTTGGAGACCCATGATATTAATAAAAGAATCTATAGATTGACCCCCTTCATAAATAATGACAAGCATTGCTGGGGTGGCTACCACATAATTAAACAGACAAAGAAAAGGAATCTGCATCATTGGCTTAAGCAAAGGTAAGAAGAATGTGCTCCAGATAGGGAAAACAAGTTAAGGTCAGTGCAAAGTCCTGGGTATGACCAAGACTGAAAAAAAGGGGAGAATCTCTCGGTGGGGACAGACACCTTGATGGGCTAGGAAATCCACCCACTTTCTAACCAGAATGAAATAAAAAAAAATTCTTCAGACATACCTTTGTCATTTCAAGATATAACTAAGCTTATTGAACCTAGGCAGCAAGGCTAAACGAGCCATACTTGTACATACCTTGCTCATTGCAGTAAGTGCAGGATCACAAGCAGAATCTAAATCTTGCACAAGCAGCTGAATACTATTTGAAATTACACTGGAAAAGAAAGACAGTACATTTTATTATTTCACCAAGAAATGTTACATAATACTGAAAACGCAAATAAAAAATAGCTTGTTACCTGCCACATTATGTTTACATTTTTAACTCATGTAGACCTATTTAAATGAGGTCTGTCAGGATCCATCATTTACATATCTTTCATGATCAACTTATGGCACGTAAACCACAAAGGCTAAAAAAATAATGATCCCATCCTGTTGGATGCCATATGATCCATCAGTACCTTCACTATTCATTAAACATGACATTAGTTATTCTGAGAAAATGAGTCGTGCAAAACTAGGGTTGATTATAATGCACCTCAAAAATGGTGTAAAATAGAAAGCTGGTGTTTGGCTATGTTAGGGGATTTTCATTTTAACAATCCCGACGAACAAACACATTTTCAGCAATATAATAGAATTGGAAATATAAAGAATGGACACTTACATTGTACCCTAAATGACACATTCAGCAATGCTTTTGTATGCATGGCAATGATCTGTTGATCAATTGTGTCTGTCCATTCAAGAAATAAACAGTGATTTAGGGCCATAGTGGTTTTCCTACTAATATAATGATATATGAAGAAGGGTTTTTATATATTTGTACACTTCTAAGTAAAATATGCAGATACACATACATTTTGGTACCTATTGTTGCAAGCTCACCTCTTGCAATGTAGGAACTACATCTAGAACCCATAATGGATGAGTTACAGGCAGCAACATACCAGATGAACGAAAATGTACCAACAGCTGCTAGATTTGTAAGAATGCTATATAAGGTCTATCAATTATTAATACCTGACCTATGCAATCATGATGGAAAGATGATACCATCTTTGATGGAACTCCCCATGATCTATCCAGGTATAGTTCAGATCTTTAAGGTTTTATTCTTAAAGTGGTAATAAAGTTGCTATTTAAGTCTCTTCTGTCATAGATTGTTCTCCTTGTGCATCAGCACTTCTGTTTTGTAAGTGTACACCAACCCCTTCATGCGCTGCTCAGTGTACAGTCAGGATATAACTCTGTCCAATGGTAAATTAACTCCTGTGCGCATGTTTGGGAGTTGCATTATCCAGACCTGGCTAATTTAGCAGCTCAAAAAATCAGAACCTGGGAAGAAAACGACCAAAAGAAAATGGAAGTGCTGGTGACAGAGGGGATCCGTTTCTGCAGTGCTTTTTGCTGTGTGCGATTTTTGATCTTTTCTGCAGCTTCTCCATTAAAGTCTATTAAACCAAACAAGCAAAAAAAAGCACCATTTTGCGTTGAAAAAAGTCCCAGACCTTTTCCAAATACGCAGCGTCTGAAAAAAAGCATAGATGTGAACATGTCCCATAGGAAAACATGTTAAATGAACTGCAGTGCGTTTCTGCAAAAAGTACCAAAAACGGGGTTGCGCGGTGGACAGCGTGCAGGGTTCAGGGTTGCACTATGTACACAGTGCAGGGTTCAGGGTTGCGCTATGTACACAGTGCAGGGTTCAGGGTTGCGCTATGTACACAGTGCAGGGTTCAGGGTTGCGCTGTGGGCAGGGTTGCGCTGTGGGCAGGGTGGTTGCGCCGTGGACAGGGTTGCGCTGTGGACAGGGTTCAGGGTTTAGGGGTCCGCTACACGCAGGTGCAGAGTTCAGGAGTTGCGCTGTGGACAGAGTGCAGGATCCATGGTGAGCTACATGCAGGGTTCAGGGGGGGTTCAGCTCACCCCACCAACGCCCCTCCACTACCAGATTCCCCCCCCCCCTACTGCTCTGCCACTCAGCACTGACAGGCCCCCCCCCCACTGGCAAATCCCCACCCCCCAACTAACGCCCATCCCGCCCCACTAGCAGACCACCACCCACCCAACTACTGCCCCCCCACTACCAGACCACCACCCCCTGTGAAATACCCGGTGATAAGCACTCAACTTTTGGCATTCAAGTGGATCATCCAGCCTATGTGTCCTCCATTCCAGCCTGTGCTTGTGTGTCCGGTCGACCACTCGGCATGTAAGAAGTTAATTTTGTAAGCTGCCTGTTCGGCTGCAGCATCTCCGCGCTCGGCTTGTATAGCCTGAAACCGGCGCATGCGCAGTAACAGGAGCCGGGACTCGCCAAGACCGTAGCTGTCACTGTAAACACAGAAGTTCCTGTGTTTACAAGTGACGGGAGGAAGAGCGGGTGAGAGCCGGAGGTGGCGGCCGAAGGCCGCTGTGGGCCACATGACGAGGCTCGGCGGGCCGGATTCGGCCCACGGGCCTTGTGTTTGACACCTGTGATCTAAGGTACCTAACTCACATTCTTCCAAATACTAGAGCCAATTAACCTACCAGCATGTCCTTTGAGTGTTGGTGGAAACTGTAGTACCTGGAGAAAAACCATGCAGGCACAGTGATTTCCAATATTTTGGCAGCCTCAGTAAAATATAACTAACACTCCAGGTAGGTAGTGCCGTGGTTAAGTTTCAAATTGATGACCCTAGTGCTGTTGGGTGGAGGTACTAACCACTTAGCCACTGTGCTGCCCACACACTGCTCATCACAAAGTGATTTCCAATATTTTGGAAGCCTCAGTAAAATATCTCTAACAAAGAGAGAATCTGTGCAAACTTACGTGCTGAAAGTATCCATCTCTGCTGTCAGGTTTATCCTTTCTGTCAGTGTCACATCTACTTTTTCTTTTAGCTTCTCTTCCAGCTATCAAAAAAGGAAAGTATAATGGTTTTAAACCAAATAACATGTAAATAAACAAACTGATATTTTATATCACATTTTATAATCTTCTATAGAGCGTTATATGAAATCGCCATTATACATATAAACAATAAAAAGTGGTACATCCACAACACCTAGTTTACAAACCTTGCTGGGCTTTCTAGTAAAGAAAGCCCAGTATTGCCAGTAACCTTGGAGGAACTGTGAGCGATGAGATTAGTAAATTAGTAAGGATGGGTAAAGCAGACAAAAAGCTTCAATAAATACAAAATTGAATGTATCATTATTAGAGGTCGACCGATATGGTTTTTTCTCTGGTCGATGCCGATGCCGATATTTAGAAATCTCGGTGGCCGATGGCCGATATGTGATGCCGATTTTTTTGGGCCGATATATTTGGCCGATTTTTTTTTTTTTCCCTTCATCTCATAAAATCTAACAGTTAGACCCCTTTCACACTGGGGCGTTTTTCAGGCGCTTTTGGGCTAAAAATAGCGCCTGTAAAACGGCTCCCCTGCAGTCTCAGTGTGATATCCCGGGTGCTTTCACACTGAGGCGATGCGCTGGCAGGATGTAAAAAAAAGTCCTGCAAACGGCATCTTTGGAGCGGTGTATACCGCTCCTCCACCACTCCTGCCCATTGAAATGAATGCGCACCGCTGCCGAAGCGCCTGCAAAGCGTTTCGGCAGCGGCGCTTCAGGGGCGCATTTAACCCCTTCTTCGGCCGCTAGCTGGGTTATAAGCGCCCCGCTAGCAGCCGAATAGCGCCTCTAAAATGACGGTAAAGCGCCGCTAAAACTAGCAGCGTTTTACCATCAACGCATGCCCGCTCCAGTGTGAAAGCAGCCTTAAGTAATACAGAAATTTTTTTTCATTTAAACATTAAACAAAACAAACCTCCAATCAGTTCACTTGTATGTATAATTTAGAAAACAAAAAAAAAAAAACACTATCTTAAATATTAAATACACAAAAACAGGTAATCAAAACTTTTGGACGAAAAAAAATGGGCTAACTTTACTGCTTAGGTTTTTTTTTAATTCATCACTGTATTTTTTTTTTTTTAAATTGCGTTTGAAAGACCGCTGCGCAAATACCGTGTGACATAAAATATTGCAACAATCACCATTTTATTCCCTAGGGTCTCTGCTAAAAAATATATATATAATGTTTGGGGGTTTTAAGTGATTTTCTAGCAGAAAATACAGGATTTTTACTTGTAAGCAACAAGTGTCAGAAAAGATTTAGTCTTTAAATGGTTAAACTGAGAACTTCTACACACAGAGTTCAGTCTATTGATAAAAAGAACCTGAAAGTTACAAATGTATCTTCTTATCAGACTTGGCAGGCTGCCCAGAGGAGGAGAGAATCCTCTCCACAGATAACTTAGGGAAACTTGCATTAACTTCTATTACAGAAGTCATTAGCAAGTCACAGCTGAAGTTACAATCGGCCTTTTTTATCAGCACAATCGGCCGATTCTGATTAAGTAAAAAACGCCAAATATCGGCCGATATATCGGTCGACCTCTAATCATTATCATTTATCTTTACACTTTTACCTACACAAAAATGTGTAATTTTGTGATTTTAAAGCTGACCATACACAAGTAGAACATTTGTTCGATTTTCTAATAGTTAGCGGGGTCAGCGACAATCGTTCTAACCGCTGTGACAAGAAATGTATAAGAACAGGATGAAAAATTATATTTAATTCATTCAAAAATCAAATGATAAAAGTAAACTCAATCAAAGTACTTTCAAATGACATTCGTCAAGTATCTACCAAACACTGGAATATCAAATTTGTGTGAAATTATCCTTTACCAGAAGCCTGGAGAAGTCTGCTGTTCTAGTTTAGATTTTTCCACCTGCTGCAAGTGGTAAATACAAAGTATATGTATAATTTTTAATTTAATGGATTAAAATGATATACTTTCTTACAAATAAACAGTATATGTAGGAAGAAACATTTTAAAAAGCAATCCCTCCCTTTGAGAGCAATACAAAATGAAAGAAATGATCTCAAGAAGGTGAAAGGCTAAGACCAGCTTGATAAGAAGTCAATTAAAGTCTGCCACTCACTTGCTGTGTTGTAGCCAGGCAGTACTCTGCTGTACTTAGTATACTGCATATCAGGCACAGCTCTTCGGTGGTGAATTTGGCAACTTCTGAGCCTTCTTTTTCCTTCAGAAGACTGGTGATAGTAAGGCCTGTGCTGCTGCTACTTGTTCTGAACAAATGCACAAAAATAGAATAATATAACATACCGTATATAAATCATAAACAGTACTTAAAAACTGAAAACCCCCCCCCCAAAAAAAACAGTGTTATACAAGAAAAATATAGGCAAAAGGTGAAACGAAACAGTGTACTAGTAATGTATTCCAGCACACTGCAGAATGTTCACTTAATGTATCCTAATCAGAGTTTTTGGTAATCCACTGAAGTCAAGGCACACACAGACCTCCTTACAGGGTCAGGAGGGCACTTCCTCCAACCTCCATGTGCTCTGTAACATCCACCACCACCAATCACATGCAGACTTTGAAGGTAGAACTGAATCTGACTGGTGGCATCACAAGTAGGCACCTGATTACTCATTTAAAGGTCTGAGATGGATTGATGCTTTATAGCAATATCTGGATGGAAAGATGCAAGGTACAAGCTCTCCCATTGCAATGAATAATGCCCTGTACACACGGTTGGACATTGATCGGACATTCCGACAACAAAATCCTAGGATTTTCCCGACGGATGTTGGCTCAAACTTGTCTTGCATACACACTGTCACACAAAGTTGACGGAAAATCCGATCATTCTGAACGCGGTGATGTAAAACACGTACATCGGGACTATAAACGGGGCAGTAGCCAATAGCTTTTATCTCTTTATTTATTCTGAGCATGCATGGCACTTTGTGCGTCGGATCTGTGTACACACGATCGGAAATTCTGACAACGGATTTTGTTGTCGGAAAATTTTATAGCCTGCTTTCAAACTTTGTGCGTCGGGAAATCCGATGGAAAATGTGTGATGGAACCTACACACGGTCGGAATTTCCGACAAGGTCCTATCACACATTTTCCATTGGAAAATCGGACTGTATGTACAGGGCATAAGAGTGAATGTATCCACCGACCCGGCTCAGAAGATCCCAATTGGCTCTAAAGCATGGTTGTTTCTATCTCACTGGATCAGGGGCAGGTGAGGTGGCAGGGTGTAGTAGAAGCACAACAAGCTACAAAACAAGTGTGATTTCATAAAATGTGTACTCATATTTTAAAGCATGACTTCAATCTCAATTTTCTACATACCTTCGACATCAGACAATTTCATATTAGGATAAAGATAACTTAAAGAAGAATTCCAGCCTGAGCTTGTTTGGCTGGGCTTCTCCTACTGATCACAGGAGTGCAATCCGTTTTGCACTCCTGTGACCTGTTATCAGCAGAGAACAGACTTAAGTATGCTCTCTGCTGACATCACCAATTTCAGTCCAGGCACCGCATCATCCCGACCACGGAGTCAGGATTGGCCAGGTGCCTGGACTGACACACTTCTCAGGCTGAGAGCCTGAGATGGCCGCTCTCCGCCCCTCCACAGCTCAGCGTTTCAGTGAGCAAGGAGGAAGCAGCTCTCTGCTTGGGGAGCTGTGAGAACCAAGCCATTGGTGATGTTGATCACTTGGTTCTCAGTGTAGGAGCTGGGGGAAAGATGCAGCATCGGACCAATGCTGCATCCACCTAGGTAAGTATGATGGAGGAAAAAAACCACAAACCCATACTTCCCTTTTAATACCTGGAACCCTATCATCGCTGTATGGTAATCTAATGTACAAATTTTTTTGTGCCATTTTATAGCTATATTTTATAAGGTAAGATCAAGAAGCAAAGTTCAATATAGCAGATCAACCAGTAGGATATAAACTTTCAGCAATCTTAATACATGCCACTGCTCTTTGAAATAAATGGGTATGTGATATTTGCTCATCATTAAATATAAATTACAGTAAAACACTGACAATCTGATAAACAAAAGTACATAAACAAAAGGAGAAAAGTTAAGATGCGCATACTTGCACCAGGTCAGTGAGAAATAAAGTATTAAAGCCCGAGAGTCAGCATTACTTGCAAGTATGATGAGCATAAACCTAAGAGGACAATCACCAAGCTGGAGCATGGTCATGTGAAGGGTTCCCGGATGTCATCCCCTGTCTAAGTTCCTACACCAGCAGACAACAACCAACACTGGAGCCATAGTGGGCAGACATCAGGGGAGTGAGGCCTAATTAGCTCTCCCCCTTTGAGTACTTTTGCACGTACTCCATGCAATACATGGCTTGTTTTTGCTTGGATTAGGGTATTGACACACCCCTCTGGAACTCTGGTATACTTTTCTGAGCCACCTTTGGATTCACATTGGATAGATTTGTGGGTGGCTTCAATTTTTGATCCTGACTAACGCCGGCCACAGATGGGCAGGCTGATTGTACCCAAGTCGAACCATTGATTTGGGTACAACCAGCATGTCAATTTTTTACATGAGCGTATTGCCAGTGGCTGTAGCAATAATCACTGTGTTCTCTTGGCAGGGACTGCTCTCTGTGATCCCCCCCCCCCCCCATGGTTGCAGGAAAGAAAATTTAATTGTCTGTTGCCAGCTTTAGAATGGGCTTTAGCAGTCTCTATGTATATTTGTCCCAAATGATGCAAAGAATAATAAGAATATATTGCCCTACGAAACTCCAAGACTACATAGATAAAAAAAAAAAATGTTGACCTGTAGGTTAAGATAGACAAATGTAAAAAAATGCCTTGCATTTGTATATCAACCTACAGGTCTCCGGAGTGCACACAGCAGCTTTGTCCAGCTCTGAGATCTCCCTGACAGTCTCACACATGCATAGGGAAATTCCCAACTCACAAGGAGCTTTCAGAGCAAGAAGCTGCAGGAGAAAAATAGTAAAAATGCGAATTCAAATCTGTTAATCTATGAAATGGAGTGACTTTGTAGGATTGTCAGAATTATAAACATAGTGTATAAAGCACAAGCCGAAGATGGGAGAAATTAAACAGTAAAAAAAAAAAAAAAAAAAAAAAAAAAAAACTTTTAGCAAGTAAAATTAGGTCAGTGGATGTCATTTTATGCCAGGACACCATGAAACCTGTTTGGAAGATAGTTTACATTTTAGGAAAGCGATCCCATCTATTCATTTCCTCAAACTTGTAAACAAGTGAACCTTATTTTTAGAGAAGAAAGAGTATCTTTCCTTCTTTGTGTCCAGCACATATTTGTTTTGGAAGCAGCTGCCGTTATTAAAAGACTAAAGAAAGCATAGCCCAGGTATGCCTTTCTCAGTGTGCAAGAAGGAAAATTAGTTTCAGGACTTTCTCAGCAGAATGGAATCCAATGGTGTCTCGTTGCAGGCAGAAAAGAAATATACACCTTTCCAAGCTGCATAATAATCCTTACATTCCCTCCTCCTCCCTGACAGGAATAAAGATTTATTGGGCTGCAGGGCTACTACTACTACATTTAGCAACAGACACCATGTGTGCACATGAAAACAGCAATTCATCTGTAGGAAACCCAGCTGAAAAGATGACTTCCTTACTGGGCTGTACACATGTGGGAAATTTACAAGCCAGCTGAGCAATGAGACATTAATAAAGTGGCACGCAGCTAAGCCTTTGCTAGTCAAGAAATTCTCACACCGCTGCTAATCTACTGCGTAGTTTCCACTCTCAGACCCTTCCATGTAGAAGTTCCAAGTCTGAAATCAACCGACTGTTGCAGTGATTGTTTAAGCAGGCACCAACCTGGATAGGCAAGATGACAGGTTTTAATGTAAATAAGGTAGTTCTTCCCATCTTTCACCAAAAGTGAACCCTTGCTTCCATCTCCCACTGTACCCTTTTGCTGTTGATCAACATGTTGCCAGCAATGTTGTGTGGTTTAATTTGCCATATCTACAATTGCTATTGTTTTGTGCTGTATTCAAAAAGGAGTACAGCAGTGTAGGACCACAAAGGAACAGAAAAGTTCAGTAATCTAGTGTTTGAAAATATTCCAGGTGGCTTCTTGAGACCTCTATAGTAAACCAAAGGACCTTTTCTCTTACAGGTCTAGGATTTCCTAAAGATGAATGAATAAACACTAGCAGAATTGTGTTTCACATTTTTCGTTGGAAGAAAGCTCGGTCATTTTTCTAATCACTAGTGGGGTCCAATCAATGTTTATTTTTGACCAAAGTAACAAGAAAATTATGGAGGAGCAGGAAATTTCTAACAATGTGGTGTTCGTTCAGGAAAGTCCTTTTATTTAAAAAAAAAATGTTAAATGCAAAATATATTTTAAACTACTTTTGAATAACATTCAAATGTACTGAGAATTATCTAAGAATGTGTGTACAAATTTTCTTTGATCCTAATAAAGCAGCAGACCTTGACCTTAACTGTCATTTTGTGCTGCCCTACCTCCTATTTCTCATAGAAATAGACATGTTTCTTTTTTTACTAAGCACTTTATTTGTGCTGCAAAGCAGCACTTCCATGCCTCTCCCTACCTCCTGCACACACAAGCAGGGTTTTCCATGCACGCACAAGGACTGTACCAGGGAACGCCAGTACCTTCTCTGTCTTTGCACATGCAGGGAAATTCTCTTGCATGTGCCAAGATATATTGACAGGCTCTTCCACCCGAAAATGGTGGTGCCCAAGGGGGGCAGAGCATCCTAGGAGGCAGACTAAAGTTCTGCTTTAAGGCTTGTGTTCTGAAATGATCTTTACATTGAGTACAAAAATACTCTCTTGTTGCTTGTCCCTTGAGGGACACAGGAAGTCTTTACCTTCAAGATGTCCAAAAGCAGTTCAACTGAGGAGTAGGCAACACAGCCAACAATCACTATCATGTCCCCCCCCACCCAAAAAAAAAAGAAACCAACAGAAAAACTAGGGACTGTTTGCAGGTCAAAGTGAAGGACTCGTGTGGAACCCTAGTGCCTGAAGGTCACTTCCAGGCCAGCTGTGCAATGTTCAGTCCAGTCCAATCAGAGCTGAGAACGACCATGCTGGATAGCTCCAGTCAAAAAATTATAGCTAGAGCAGAACTGAAAATAAAACAAAATGCTATCTTTAATAAATAAATCATTTTAAAAATAGTAAGTCACACACGAAGACAGAAAACTTCTTGGAGCCTCAGACGTAGTAGTACAAAAGCAAATATATTTTATATATAATATAGATATATATATATCTATCTATATATAGATATATATATATATATATATATATATATATATATATATATATATATATATATTTACATACACACATACAGTGTCCCACAAAAGTGAGTACACCCCTCACATTTTTGTAAATATTTTATTATATTATTATTTATTATATCTTTTCATGTGACAACACTGAAGAAATGACACTTTGCTACAATGTAAAGTAGTGAGTGTACAGCTTGTATAACAGTGTAAATTTGCTATCCCCTCAAAATAACAGCCAACAATGTCTAAACCCCTGGCAACAAAAGTGAGTACACCCCTAAATGAAAATGTCCAAATTGGGCCCAAAAAAAAAAGTGTCAATATTTTGTGTGGCCGCCATTATTTTCCAGCACTGCCTTAACCCTCTTGGGCATGGAGTTCAGCAGAGCTTCACAGGTTGCCACTGGAGTCCTCCTCCACCCCTCCATGACAACATCATGGAGCTGGTGGATGTTAGAGACCTTGCACTCCTCCACCTTTCATTTGAGGATGCCCCAGAGATGCTCAATAGGGTTTAGGTCTGGACACATTTGGCCAGTCCATCACCTTTACCCTCGGCTATTTTAGCAAGGCAGTGGTCCTCTTGGAGGTGTGTTTGGGGTCGTTATGTTGGAATACTGCCCTGCGGCCCAGTCTTCAAAGGGAGGGGATAATGCTCTGCTTCAGTATGTCACAGTACATGTTGGCATTCATGGTTCCCTCAGTGAACTGGAACTCCCCAGTGGCGGCAGCACTCATGCAGCCCCAGGTCATGACACTCCCACCACCATGCTTGATTGTAGGCAAGTCACACTTGTCTTTGTACTCCAGACCTGGTTGCTGCCACACACGCTTGACACTATCTGAACCAAATAAGTTTATTTTGGTCTCATCAGACCACAGGACATAGTTCCAATAATACATGTAGTATTAGTAGTATTAGTCTGCTTGTCTTCAGAAAACTGTTTGCAGGCTTTCTTGTGCATCTTTAGAAGAGGCTTCATTCTGGGACAGCCATGCAGACCAATTTGATGTAATGTTTATTCCATTACTTTTTAACCCTTGTGTTCCCTTATATACACTTTTTAAGAAACCATTATCAAGTAGGTACATAGAAGAATACATTGCATCACTGTTGTACTATTCCATAATCCTTAACACTGAATAAAATACGTCCATCTTCCTAGGACACTAGCAAAAAACAGAGGGACACTGATAGTAGGAAAGGATTATGTTGGGTTGGCCCACATATTTTTATTTTTTTTGCCAGTAACCATTACTCCTGTACAGGGTGGTATAACCCAAAAGTAAGGCTCCCTGTGTCATTTCAAAAAGTGAGGAAGGAAATATATTTCCCTCGGGAAATAAATGCATTTTTGTAGACAAGCTTCAGTCTAGCAAGCTATTCCGAAAAAAGCAGGGCATGTCTTTGTTCAGCTCTCCGAAGAGATTTACATTCTTACAAGTCTTACTTGTTCAAATTTTAAATGACTATCAGTCAACCATTGCAGCAGCAGCTCCTATGGTTACAAACATGGATTCCTGGTAAGACCATTTACATTTATTAGGAGTCCAACCTTTAGTGTCCTCTAAGGAAAAAATGTGTAGGCTATTTCAGACTTTTTATTAAAGTATTTACTGTAATGATTCAAGTCCAATGAATGGTCCATTTCTTTACCTATAACCGAGCATGGTCATCTCATCACAAGCACTGGAGGATCAAAATGGTTCAGATGAACAAACTAGAAGGTTTATTAAAACCAGCCATCTGAAATTAAATTGAATGCAACCTATGAAATACTATATGCCAAAAGCTATATGAAAGATGACCCCAGGCAAATAATAAAATATGCTTTACTTTGCCGATTTATTTCCATCAATGTAAAGAAATATTTTTTCCACTGACAGTGAAATTACCTGTAATATATCTTTACACTGACTGATAGGCAGAAAAAAAGGGAGGGCATTGTTTTTTAGTACTTACATTTTTTTTTTGGAGCTAGTGCAAGAACAAACAATATTGCCTAACTGTACTCGACCAATACAGACTGGTGTTACAAGAAAATGGTCATATTTGTAGGTAAAACTGCCAGTTGCTTATTAAACCTCAAATCTTTGCAGGTTTTTGTTCTTCGAACCAAACAGAAAATACTACACTGAATTAAGAATAGTAAAATTAGACACTTACTTGGGGAGATTACCAGAAAGAATTTTCAGGGCATATTCTCGCAGGTACTTCTGGAATATAGTGGAAAGGGCAATCATTGGCTCCCCTGTGCTAAGCTGGGAACACTGCACCATACACTTTTTATAGTACACAAACAAATCTGCACAGCTTGGTAACACAGCTCCAGCATCCTCTGATGTAGATTTTGGTGGACCTTGGGCCTTGAAATCCCCAGCAAACCGGTCAATTAACTCACCGAGATTCCTAGAGTAAAAAACAAGTGACACAATTTAGCTGGTGGGAAACAATACAACCAATATAAAATGCAAACTCGGTTATCATGTTAATGTATCTTTTATCTCAGTGTCCCCACGGTAAGAGATTGGCTCCTAAAGCCTAGTACTCACAGGGCAAATGTTGGGGCGGCATCGGCAGGCTTCTGTTGAAAGAGCTGATCGAAAAAGGACTGCTGGTCAGCATCAGATCAGCGCTCTCAGCCAATGGCCGTCCCCCTGTGAGAACACAAAAGCTCAGCGGGGGTGGTTGCTGTACTAACATTGCATAGTTAATACATCAGCTCCTCCCGAGTGCCTCAGTTTTTTTTTTTTTTGTTCAGCCTGCTGGGTTGAATGAAAAAAGAAAACACAAAATAGTGTGTACCAGCCTTTAGGGTACAGGAAATCCAATCAGCAGAGGAAAGGAGGCATCAATGTGAAGATAAATTCTCTCAGTTTTACTTGATTTGCACATTGTGGATTGATTTTATCACCTCTGACAAATACAAGCAGCTGATGGTGTAAGTTTCTTGAATATGAATACGGATATGCACACTATTTTCTTTTTTTTTGTTTACAAAAGTTTTATTTGGAAGTTTCACAAAAGTACAAAACAAAATATAGGGTTGTTAACAGAGTGTGTCACAATGTTACAGCATTATCATTAAATTGGGAGATTGAAATACATTATTAGACCATAATCTCTAGGCAGAAACATGTAAATATGAAATCAATATAATCACTAATTTGCAGGTGCAATGGTTGTATATAAATAGAAATGGGGAGAAACAATTAGGTATTAATCCGTAATCCAGTAAGACCATTTATTTTTATATATATGTATAGTATCGTTAAGGGTATGGAATATCCACTCTACAATTTTCATTGATTCCATTCTGGAAATAACTTGTTGCCATGGGAGGTTGTTGGATTTCCAGTTGTAAGCAATCATCCAAAGTATGGAGCTGCATAAAGAATGAATTAATCTGGTGCATGGAAGTGGAACATTCGGTATATTAGCAAATAATAAACATATTTGTGGTGAAGGTTTGATTTTTTGTTTAGATGAAGATTCAATAATTTCAAAGGCCTTACGCCATATTAGGTCCAGGTGGGGGCATGACCAGAATATGTGTATAAATGTACCATGAACAGAGCAACCTCTAAAACAGTTTGGAGATACTGAAGGGTAGTATGAATGTAATTTCACTGGGGTTAAGTACCATCTTGAAAAAACTTTAATTGGGGTTTCTCTGAATGATATAGATTTGTTACTCTTTCGTAGATTATCTGACATGGATATCCAGTCTTCAGTGCTGAATGTGATGCCCAAATCTGACTCCCATTTAATCATCTGTGAGGATTTTTCCGGAACTCCAACACTGTTTAGAAAATGATAGAGCCTTGATATCAAACCTCTATCTCTAGTAAAGGAGATACAGATCTGTTCGAATACTGTGTTGGAAGGGTTTGTAGAGAGTGCGTAACATTCAGCATAGAATTCTTTAATTAGTTGATAATGGTGAAATTCTGAAGAAGGGAGGCCATGTATAGATTGTAGAGAAGGGAATGGAGTAAAGTTCCATTTTAGTTGTAGGGATCTAAGTGTAGTAAGATTTTTGTTAATCCAGTTTAAAAAGGGTCTTTCGTTATTGTAAGCATGAGGAAATCTGGGATCACCTAAAAAGGATGCTAAGGGTGGAGTGTTAGAGGAAAGTTTGAAGGTGTCTTTGTGTTTATTCCAAAGTTGGAGAAAGTGGGCCACTATAATATTTACTTTGGAGAGTTTATTGTATGACGTGATATTAGACCATAATATTCCTTGTAAGTACAGTGGTTTAATGGAGGTAATTTCAAATTTTTTCCATGGGGTGTCGTGTATAGGGGTGAACCATTGAGAAAGCTGGGTTAGTCTAGCAGCTAGGTAATATAGCCATATGTTGGGAAGACCCAATCCTCCTGCAGATTGGGGTCTATGCATTAGTGCATAGCTGCATCTGGGCTTTTTTCCTGCCCATATGAATTTGTTGATATTTCTCTGAATAGAGAATAATTTGGATTTTGGAATATTAATTGGTAGGGTACGAAAAAAATATAATAGTTTGGGAAGGATTGTCATTTTGATGGCACATATTCTTCCTAGGAACGAGATATGAAATGAAGACCAAGAGTTAAGGATAGTGTTAATATTGGAAAAAAGGGGGATGTAATTAGACTTATATAACTGGTTATGTGTTGGGGTTATAGAGACTCCAAGGTATTTAAATGAATTAGGGCACCATATGAAAGGGAAATTACTAGATAATAAATTTTGTGTGTTTTGAGAAAGGTTGATTGGCATGGCAGAACATTTGTTCATATTTATTTTGAGGCCAGATATATTGTGAAAAAGTTTCAGTTCTTTAAGGAGGGATGGGATAGAGGTAATAGGGTCTGTAAGGAATACAAGAGCATCATCAGCGTATAAGCTGAGTTTAAATTCGTTTTCTCCTTTAGTATATCCTTTTATATCATTGTTATTTCTTATTTTATGGGCTAATGGTTCAATAGCAAGGGCGAATAAGAGTGGGGAAAGGGGGCAACCCTGTCTAGTCCCTCTGCTAAGGGAGAAAAATTCTGAATTGTGGCCTGGGATTTTAATTCTAGTTTGGGGATTGTGATAAAGGGCGTTAAATCCCTGCAAGAATTTATCTGATATTCCAAATTTGGGTAGTAAAAAGTTAAGGTAGGACCAGCTGACGCTGTCAAATGCCTTGTGAATATCAAGACTTAAGAGGCAAAGCTTCCGCGAGAAAAGATTTGCGTCTTGGATAATATTAGTGACCAATCTGACATTATCAACAATTTGTCTTCCAGGGATAAAACCGGTTTGGTCGATATGAATTAGATTCGTGATAACTTTTGCCAGTCTGTCTGCAAGCAATCTTCCAAAAATTTTGAGGTCATTATTTAAAACTGATATAGGGCGAAAATTTTGAGGGAGAGAGTGATCCTTAAGCGGTTTAGGGATTAGGGAAAGGTTAGCTAGAAGCATCTCATTGGGGAATTGTCCACCATTAAGAATGTGATTAAAAAGGTTAGTCAGGTGAGGGGTTAGGAGGGGGGCAAATTTTTTATAATATGAAGAGGAAAAACCATCAGGGCCTGGGGCTGTGGAGGTTTTGAGGGATTTTATAATATGGGTCAATTCCAGTTCTGTACAGGGGGCGTTCAAGGATTCCATTTGCTGTGGGGTAAGAGAGGGTAGTCTGATGTCTTCCATCCACGATCTGGATGATTGGTCTATAGGAGGCTGAGGGCTTGAGAGGAGGTCCTTATAAAATGTGGAGAATATTTTAAGTACTTCTTGAGGGTGTGTGATCATATTTCCTTTGTGGTCTCTAAGTTTGTATGTATGTGGGGGTTTGTGTTCATGATTAAGTTTTTTGGCAAACATAGATGATGGAGAGTTGCTATGTAATAAAAATTTTGCCTTGGAAAACCTTAATGATTTCTCTGTGTTTGCAGAAAGGATAACATCCAACGCTTTACGCTTGTCTTGAATATGTTTGGTAATTTCTGATGAAGGAGTTATTTGCAATTTATGGTATAGGTCGTTAAGTTCTTTAGTAAGGCATTTGATATCTTTGAGTCTTAGTTTATTTCTGTTTGCAGCGAGACTGATTAAATGGCCTCTTAGGACAGCTTTATGAGCTGCCCAAATCATAGTAGGAGAAGTGTCATCATTGATATTGTCAGTAAAATAATTCTCAATATGTGTTGTGATGGTCTGTGTCAGTGAAGCATCTGTTAGGATAGTATCATTTAGTCTCCAGTTATATGGTGATGGTTTGAGACCTACGTGTGAAGTTTCGAAAAATGTAATATCATGATCTGACCATGGGCATGGGTGTATTGTAGCTTTAGAGGAGTTAGCTAATAGAATAGGTGTGCAGTAAATGTAATCTAGTCTAGCGTAGACATCATGGGGATGTGAGTAATGTGTGTAAACTTTTGCACCTATGTTATGTGATCTCCAAGAGTCAATTAATTGAAATTTATTAAGGGATCTGTTTAAAGATTTAGGGAAAGCTTTGGTGGAAGGGGAAATTTTGCTTCTGTCTAATGCTGGATGTGCTGTTAGATTAAAGTCTCCACCGACTATCAGATGGGGAGAGCTAAGCTTTTCTAGTGATTCAAAAAAGCCCTGGAAAAAAGAAGAATGTGAGTCATTTGGTGCGTAAATTGATGCAATAGTAATTTCTTTGTTATTTATCTGACCTTTTATAATGATATAGCGGCTATCTGGGTCTTTAAAAATATGTTGTGAGTCAAAAATGATAGTGTTACGTATAAAGATAGCAACTCCTCGGGTTTTATTGTGGTATGTAGTATAAAAAAATTGGCTATATGTTTTGTCAAAATAGTTTGGATGTCTAGAGGAAGAGAAATGGGTTTCCTGTAGTAGGATAATGTCTGCACCAATTCTTTTGTAGTGTTGGAAGGCCTTTTTCCTTTTGTGGGGTGTATTGAAGCCATGAACATTATGAGATATTACCTTAAGTACCATTGGTGATTTGTAGAGAGGTATGCTTATAAGGTAATACCTTCCCAGTTACACTTATTGAAATATAACTGAAAAGCATATAAATGTATGGAGAGAGGTTATAGTTTAGCACTTGGAAAGGCAATGTCATCTTATACCATAACAGTAGAGAAACCATGGTCAAATGTGTATCAAATTTAGAGCATAAGTATTTGAGACAAAAAAAATTATAACATTGGATCATTAGATGAGAATGAATAGTAGTACTGTAACTTCCATTTTTAAATCTATATAAAGTATCGACCATAAAGGTGAAATAGATGAATATTGTAATAAAAAATAACAAAAACAAAAGGGACAAGAAATATCTTGTCACAACATTTTACATTTGAATCAGGAGGACAATCACGTCCTGATCCTGCGAATGCCATCAAGTGCACCATCCTCCAAAATAGGGATGTGGCAATTAACCGCATGAGCAGGTGGGGAGACAATCCAGCGACGACGGACTTGGCGGGCTATTTGAAAACACTGAAACAAAAACAATTAAATACCAACCAGAGGGGTAAATGTAACAGCAGAGGAAAACATCCTCTTTCCTTGGGGGTTGACAAATAAGGAGATTGTATCTCATTTTTATCAGACCCCAAGTACCCCCAGCTCAAATTTACCATCCTAAGCACTGCTAAAAACTCACTTTAGCCACATATATACCTTGTAGCTATAAAAAAAAAAAAAAAAAAAAAAAAAAAAAAAAAAGGGGGGGGGGAATAGGGAAAATGGAGGGAAGGGAGGGATGGAGGAGAGGTATGGAGGGAAGGAAAGGAATAGGGAAAGGAAAGGGTTTGAGTTAGAATTGTGGTAAGTTTGTTCCTCCTCCTTCTTTTTTCCTTCCTTTCCTTTTAAAGGATCTTGATAAAGTCCAGGTAACGGATGAGGGGGAAGTTCAAATGTTAACAAACTGATGAGAAGGGCTGTGCTCAGAAAGATCCATCTAAACAGGAATTAGAAAACGAACCAGAAAACAGTCCTGAGAGGACAACTCCACCAGTGGGGCCTTGTGTGAATAGAAAAAATACTTAGTCCAAGTGGTCAGGTGGTTTGGTTCTGGAAAGGTTGCCGCCATCTTCTCTGTTCAGCAGTGTTACGTCTGGAAGACGGAGTCGACTATATTGGGGAGGGTCTTGGAGTAGTTGGAAATCTGTTAGGTGGTTCTGGATCAAGTAGACCCAGTTTCACTAGCAGTTCTTTGCCTTCAATTACATTATACACGGTGTATGTAGAGCCATTATGTGGGATTGTAAGCTTGAATGGAAATCCCCATCTATATCTTATGCGAGCTGTTTGTAAGATGTTTGTGACTTCCTTCATTCTGCGTCTTCTATCCAGAGTGGCAGGGGAGATGTCAGGATAGATTTGTAGCCTGTTGCCCTCAAAAGCAATGTTTGCAGTGGTTCTGGAAGCACGCATGATTTCCTCTTTGGTAAGAAAATCCTTCATGCACATGATGATGTCTCTAGGTGGTTTGTCAGGTGTGGGTTTGGGGCGCAGGGCTCTGTGTATACGATCGCATGTGAATGCTGACAATGGTTTGTCAGGAAGAAGATTGTGGAAAATCTTGGAGACCGTTTGCATCAGATCAGTAACTGTTTCAGGGACACCTCGCAGTCTGATATTATGGCGTCTGTTTCTGTTATCCAAATCTTCCACCTGTGCTTGCATAAAGGCGAAGCTATCTGCTAAAGATTCATAGTCCTTTCTTAAATCGTTATGAGCAAGTGAAAGTTCATCATGTTTAGTTTCTAAGATGTCTGTGCGATTTCCTATATTGGCTATTTCTTGAGATAGGGCAGTAGTAGCTTTATGTACCTCACTCTCTATCTTGTTAACCAGCTTATCAAAGATTGTGGTAAGACTGGCATCCAGATCAGCTTTAGATAATGGGGATGAGTACTCACAGTTCCCATTGTTGAGAGAGTGGATGGATGGATTGGAGAGCTGTTTCATTGCAGCCGCGTGTGTGCTAACTCCGGCGCCATCTTGGGACATCTTCGCGGCCTGCTTGCCTGCAGCGTTCAGAAGATAGTGGGTTAAATGGTGTTGTGAACGGCAAGAATGCCCGATTCTTCTTACCGGCATGCACGGAGGGTTCCCCGAGGGGTATGGAGTGTTTTCGGCGGCGTATTGTATGTCTGGCTCTGGTTATTCAGCCCGCTCTAGCCGGGCCAGACGGAGCTGTGGTTACTCACGTCCTACCCGCATCGCGCCGCGCATGCGCCCCACCATGCACACTATTTTCTAACGTAGATTCTCATGATACTTCACTAGTATTGAATTTGAAATGTTTTCAATGTATTATTTGCTGTGCTGAAGTACCTAGGAGGTAGGAGGGACTTTGTTTTTTCCTCCTTTGTTCCCTGCTTTTTTTTTTACATTTCTCCCTTGCTCTTTTACCTGGCCCTGCTCTGGGTTTCTTTCCTTTTCTTTGACTTCAGTAGGCTCTGGTAATAGGCCCTTATTTGAGACTTCATTGTCATCTCTTTGCTATACCTCTATACGAATATGTAGCGATTGTTGTTGTAGTATGCTCCTGAGTTATACGGGACATCTCACTTTGCCAGGGCAAAATGATTTTGTGACTAGTCATTTACTATGTTACCAGAACTCTGATGGAGTCTTGTTCTTATTGACTCATTGCTATATTTTCTATATGCCTATAAATAAAGATTTAAAAAAAATAAAATATATATCTAGATATATCTATCTATCTATCTATCTATCTATCTATCTATCTATCTATCTATCTATCTATCTATCTATCTATCTATCAGGATTCCTGACCTGTGCCAACAACTCAAGTAAATCCTAAGCGCCTGAACTACCCCTAGAGTATGTAGCGCTCTCTCCTACCAACTGTGGATTAGGAGAAAAATAAAAGGCAAAACACGGTCCTGATTCAAGTGAAAACTAGAAACCACTTCAGTCAATAAAAATGGATGAGGACGCAACATCACCTTATGATGCGAGACCAAGAATGGCTCCTTGTATGAAAGAGTTGCCAACTCTTGACACTCCAATTAGTGAAGTGATAGCAACCAAAGAAGCCACCTTCCAAGATAAAAGGACTAACAGAATCTTCCAATTGGTTCAAAAAGTGGCCTCTGCAAGGACAGTTTAGATCAAATTCAAGTCCCAAGGACACAAGAGTGGCCCAACAGGCGGGACTGTCCAAGTTACACGCTGTATGAATCAAGGAGTGAGAAACAACAGCCTTTGGAAAAAAACAGATAAGTACCGTTAGGGTCAGCGTTCGTACCTAAGACCAATCTTTCCTCTACCGATTGGAGAAAGAAAAAAGAAAATCTCCCACTCACATATTTCTGCCGGTGCCACTTCCTGGCTTCACCCCATGCAAACTAATATTTACAAGTCCTGTAATTTAAGTTCCCAAAGCTGGCTTCCAGGGGCTCAACAGTGCTGAGATACAGGACTCAAGACCATTAGGTCCTGCTGGACTGGGAGTGTCTAAGGAGCAACCCCCGCAAGACTCGCTATGTCAGTGTACCAAGACCTCCTGGGTTAATTCAGTCAACGCTAATATCAGTGTTACCACCTCCCGGATTCTTCACAAAAGATGTGGCAGAAGCCGAAACAGAGCAAAAGCGTCAAATAAGGGAGAACGGCTCCCTATGGTGTTACCAGTACATCTACCCCTATTGGCAGTGGGACTCTCGTCCCGGACACACCTGTCCCAACTTGTTGTAGAACTTGGAATCTATTAGATTCACCTGCAGAGTTCCCCCTGCCACTATTCTATACCTGCAATATGTATTGGCGATAGACACAGCACTTGTACTGTCCCAGACAGAATGTGGTTCACCTTCCTGAGTTGCATGGCCTCTGGTTCCGCCCCGGTGGTTGATATATATGACTGCAGAGGCATTTCCGGATTGAACCCACAACTGGATTGTGCCATAATCCAGAGCAAGGCTTACTGACCAAAAGTTCCAAGATATTTATGGACAATATTCTCTCCAGTGGAGACCAAGTCCACTGAACTGTAGCCACCCTCAAATCAACTGGAGAGACTGGCATCAATGGTTATTATCTTCCGAATTCCTGAAAAGGAAGAATATCAACCAATTGTTTGCACTGAAACACCTTGGGAACAGAGCCCTCCGGCAAACCAATGCTTAGATCTTCACATTCCAGACAGAGAGAATGATCCTCTACCAAGACATGGAGTAGGACTGTATGTAGGGAACGTGCTTTGACCTAAACACAGCTTCCTCCTGCAGAAATATAACAAAGGAACCTCTGGAATTGACTGCTTCCTGGGCAAAGATTATTGTGGTAATGAGTATTGAGGTGCCTTCAGCAAGCCCAGCACTGTGAACCCTCCGGAGCTGTGGCCAACCCAAAGGGAAGATTCACAAAAAAAGCGACTTTCCACTGCAATCACAGAAATCTTAGATGAGCCTGAAAACAAACCACCACATGAAGACGTGCGTTTACAAATGATTATGGACCCTGAAATCTACCTCTTGCAGAGGTCATCACTGAACAGATCTAGCGTATCTGAAACAGAAGGATGCTCAGCGGATTGAGATCTTAAGATGGACCTCATGTGCCTATTTGGTTTTGTAACTGCTACCATTTAATTGTCTCACAATAATGAGCCCAAAACTTCTGCTCCAAGAGCCAATGCAATGCAAAAGACTGACGACTCTGTTGCAGACCCAGACAGTCCAAAGAGGTGAACTTAACCAACCAGGTTTCTGCGGGCTAAGGAGCAAACCACCTCAGAGACTGCCCTAAAAACCTATGTTCTGAGATTTTCTCAAAAACACTGCAGCCTCAGATGCCTCTTTCACTTAGGAAGAAAAAAATAGGATTTTTTAACAGCTTACCTGTAAAATCCTTTTCTTTGAAGTACATCACGGGACACAGAGCCATAGTAGTTACAATGTGGGTTATAGGCCACCTTCAGGTGATGGACACTGGCACGCCCCAAGACAAAAAGTGCACTCCCTATATAACCCCTCCCACTACTGGGAGCACCTCAGTTTTGTAGAAAAGCAATACATGTGTATACCAAAGAAGGGAGGGATCTCTGTGTCCCGTGGTTTGCTTCAAAGAAAAGGATTTTACAGGTAAATTGTTAAAAAAAAAATAGGATTTTTTAAAACAGCTTACCTGTAAAATCCTTTTCTTTCTAAGGACATCACGGGACACAGAGCCACAGTAATTACTGATGGGTTATATAGGGTATCACTGGTGATTGGGCACTGGCACACCCTATCAGAAAGTTCAACCCCCTATATAATCCCTCCCCTTGCAGGGATACCTCAGTTTTGTAGCCAAGCAATATAGTGTATTAGAAGAGGGGCGGGACTTCTGTGTCCCGTGATGTCCTTCGAAAGAAAAGGATTTTACAGGTAAGCTGTTTTAAAAAATCCTATTTTCTTTCTCGAACATCACAGGACACAGAGCCACAGTAATTACTGATGGGATGTCCCAGAGCAATGCTACCTGAGGGGGGGGAACCACGACCAAGTAGGGTGCAATAAGATCTGAGGACCCTGTAACGCTGCCTGCAGCACACTACGCCCAAAGGCGATATCCTCATGCCTTCTCACATCCACCTGATAGAATCTGGTGAATGTATGGACCGACGACCAGGTTGCGGCCTTGCAGATATGAGCCATAGAGGCCCGGTGATGCACTGCAAAAGAAGCACCAATAGCCCTTGTGGAATGTGCCCTGATCTGAAATGGAGGAATCTTCTGTTTCAAACCTTAAGCCTGGATAATCAACTGTCGAATCCATTTAGAAATGGTAGCTTTTGACGCTGCCTGTCCTCTATTGGAACCCTGGCAGCACAAACAAAACATCCGTTTTGCGAACCTGAGCAGTTGCCCCGAGATAGGCCTTGACTGCTCTTACTACATCCAACGAATGTAGAGATCTCTCTTCCGGAGAATAGGGATCTGGAAAAAAGGAAGGCAGAACAATGTCTTGGTTTAAATGAAAATCAGAAACCACCTTCGGTAAAAAACTAGGATGAAGGGGCAGCACCATTCTATCCTTGTGTATAATCAAATAAGGCTTCTTACAGGAAAGGGCTGCTAGTTCTGAAACTCTTCTAGCAGAAGAGATGGCCACCAGAAAAATTAACTTCCTTGTCAACAAGACCAAAGGAATCTGACTTATTGGTTCAAAAGGCTGTTTCTGTAACACAGCCAGGACCAAGTTCAAGTCCCAGGGGTTTATGGGCGCTTTAACCGGAGGATTAAGACGCATCACCCCCTGCATAAAGTTTCGGACCAAAGAATGCGAAGCAAGTGGCCGCTGAAATAATACTGATAAAGCAGAGACCTGGCCCTTGATGATACTCAAGGCCAGCTTCATCTCTAATCCTAATTGTAGAAAATCAAGAATTCTACCTATGACATATTTTCTGGGATGCCAACCCCTGTATTCACACCAGGAAACATAAGCTTTCCAGACTCTATGATAAATCATTCTGGAAGCTGGCTTCCTTGCATTGATCAAGGTAGATATGACAGGACCTGAAAGCCCACGACTCCTCAGAACGTGGGTCTCAATAGCCAAACCGTCAAATTTAGCGTTTGTAAGGCAGGATGGAACACTGGACCTTGAGATAACAGGTCTGGGAGTACCGGTGGTGTCCACGGGGAACCCACCGTCATCCTTACTATTTCTGCATACCAAGTCCTTCTGGGCCAACAGAAGTACCGACTTCTTTTCCTGCCTGATCCTGCGAAGGAGTCGTGGCAGTAGCAGAATAGGCGGGAATGCATAAATCAGTGAGAACCGATGCCACGGAATCACCAACGCATCCGTCCCGCATGCAAGAGGATCCCTCGTCCTTGCCACAAATCTGTCTATCTTTTTGTTGAATCGGGATGCAAAGAGATCTACATCTGGGACCCCCCATCTTTGGCATATATTCCAAAAGACATCGGGATGTAGAGACCATTCCCCTGGGAGTAGCTGCTGGCGACTTAGATAGTCCGCCTGCCAGTTCTCTATCCCTGGAATGAAAACTGCCGATATGCATGGCACATGCATCTCTGCCCAGACTAAGATCTGGTTCACCTCCTTTTGAGCAGCTCGGCTCCGGGTGCTTCCCTGATGGTTGACATAAGCCACTGCTGTGGCATTGTCGGACTGGATCCTGACCGGGCAACCCTGTAGCCTGATAGTCCAGGCTTTTAGGGCCAGGTATACTGCCCGGATCTCCAGAATGTTGATGGGTAAGGTCCTCTCGGTCTTGGACCATAGCCCCTGAATCGCAGACTGTTCCAGAACTGCTCCCCAACCTGACAAACTGGCATCTGTTGTTACCACTGTCCAGGTAATTGGCAGAAAGGATTTCCCCTTCTGCAGGTTTTTGGGAATGAGCCACCAATTGAGGCTCTGAGGCACCGCATAAGACAGGTGCATCGGGAAGTCTAATGCCTGAACCTTCTTGTTCCAGGTCGACAGAATACGGTGTTGCAGCATTCTTGAATGAAATTGAGCATAGGGAACTGCTTCGAATAAAGACACCATCTTCCCTAGAAGCCTCATGCAAAGGCGGACAGAGGGACCCTTCTTGGTCATGACTGCCAGAATCAGCTCTCTTAAAGCAGCGATCTTTGCCTGGGGTAGAAATATTTTCTCCTGGCTTGTATCTATGATCAGACCTAAATACTCCAGTCTTCTTACTGGTTTTAGGAAAGATTTTTCTAAGTTGAGGATCCAACCCAGGTGTTCCAGATACCTGACTGTGGTCCTCAAGTTTCCGTTCAAAGAGGCTACCGACCGGTCTATCAAGAGCAGGTTGTCTAGGTATGCTATGATAGCTATACCCCGAGCCCTTAATCTGGCCAGAGGAGGAGCCAAGATCTTTGTGAACACTTGAGGTGCAGTGGCTATCCCAAAGGGCAGAGCCACAAACTGGATATGGCGCCCCCCTATCTCGAAGCGCAGAAACTTCTGATGAGCAGGAAAAATGGGCACATGCAGATATGCATCTCTGATGTCTATCGATGCCAGAAATTCTCCTCCCTGCAGGGTGGAGACTACTGTCCGAATTGATTCCATGCGGAAGGATTGAATCCTTAAGAATCGGTTCAGATCCCTTAAATCCAGAATGGGTCTGACAGCCCCACTTGGTTTTTGGACCGTAAAAAGGTTGGAATAGAAGCCCAATCCCTGGTCCTTTGCGGAAACCATCATAACAACGTCCTGCCACAAAAGTCGCTTTAACGCTAGAAGGAGCGACTGCTTCTTTTCTGGGTCTCTGGGAACACCTGATCTGAGGAACCGAGGAGAGGGAAATTCCTGAAACTCCAGCTTGTACCCTAAGGTTACCGTGGAGATTACCCATCTGTCCTGGAAATCCTCCTGCCAGAGCCCTGAGAACTGTTGCAGTCTTCCCCCCACTCGAGTGAGCATGGGCGCCCCCTCATGCAGAGGTCTTAGTGTTTTGCCTAGTAGGCTTCTTCCCCCAGGACTTCTTCTGTCCCTGGGGTTGACTCTTGTCTCTGGACCCAGATGGAGGAGGCCGTCGAGACTGCCTGGAGGCTGAAGCCCCCGGCGCTGGGGAAACAGTCCGTTTGAAAGAGGGGCGCTTACTCTTCTTCTTAAGAGGTAAGAGAGTGCTTTTCCCAGGTCCTCTCCAAACAACCTTTCACCACGAAATGGAAACCCCGCCAGGAGCTTCTTACATGGTGCTTCGGCTGACCAATTTTTCAAATATAGGATTCTACGTATGTGCACCAACCCCAGAGAAAGACGAGAGGTTTGCACGATAGAATCTCTGATGGGGTCAACAACGTAACATAAGGCCGCAGGAAGGTTAGCAAACCCCTGGGCCTGCTGTTCAGGTAATACTTTGATGACCTGTTTAACATGGTCTCTTAAGTATTGACAGACTCCAATTGCTGCAACTGCGGGTTGAGCCACTGAACCTGCCAAGGAGAAAACATCCTTCAATAGGGATTCCATCTTCTTGTCTACAGGATCCCTGAGCATCTGAGCATTGTCTACAGGACAAGTCAGACTATTATTTATGGAGGAAATGGCCGCATCAATGGCCGGTATTCCCCACATTTTAATAAACTGTTCTTCCATCGGATAAAGTGTTGAAAACTTTCTCGGCGGAAAAAAACGTTTGTCTGGGTGATCCCACTCAGAATAAATGAGCTTTTCAAGTGAATTATGAACAGGAAAAGCCTGTGCTGCTTGAGAAGGTTTCAGTGACCCCAAAGCAGAAGAGGATTCTTTAACTGATTCAGGTACGGGCAACTTAAATGTGGAGCGGACCAATCCAGTAAGGATCTGCACTAAGACCTTCTCCTCTTGGGAAGTTGCAGAGAGTCCCTCTCCACCTGATTCTTCCGAAGAGGAATCATCTGTCCCATCCCGAACCTCTGAAAGGGCTTCGTCTCCTTTATCCCAGAGCTACTCGTCCTGATGGTCTTGGGGAACAGAGGAAGGCCTAGTACGTTTTCTTCCACTGAGTGAAGCTGTAATCACGGGCCAATAATCTTTCCTCTAAACCATTAATGGTTGAGGAAAAAAACCTCTTGTGTAATATATACAGGGGCTGAAGTGCCAGAAGCAGGTATAGCCCCTGACCCCAATGGCTCTCCCTGGCTAGCCGTCCCTGGCCCCTTAGGGGGGGGGGATGCTGCAGACAGGGGGCCCTCAGAACTCGAACGAGATCCCCTAGTGTCTCTGGTTCTGGGGGTGTTTAAACCTCTTCTACCCATAGTGCAAAGCAACAAGGTGTGAGGTATCCAAAATGAACACTGCCTGCTGAGCGATGTAGTCCGGCTAAAAGCCCTGCTACCCAATGCTCAGTCTGGTGTTACCTTAGTAAATGCAGCCTAGGAGAATGTCTGTGTCCCACCTTACATGCGACCATCAGCTTTGTGTCCCTCCAAAGGCTGTGTGCACCTGTACAGAGTGCCTTAATAGCCTGCAGCTGGCCTGAGTGGGAGTCTAAGCACCTGTGCTGATGTCCCGCCCCCCCTCTACCGCCCCCCCCCCCTCGAATTTCGAAAAAACCCAGCGCTTCCTGCGCTGGCCGACCCTCCGGAAATAACATGGGGGAAGGCTGGGGGAGGGGGAGGAGGGAGAGAGGCCAGTAGTAAAGGGCCTGCCTGAAAATGGCAATGGCGGCGGTGCCCGAGCAGTATAACCGCTGTCTAGACCCCTGTGCCCCCCCCCCCTAGCCTGGGGGGAACATTCAATCATGAGAAATCCCCCCATCCATCCTACCTTGAGCCGGAGACGCTGTGAAGCATGAACACTTGAGACAGACATCAGCATGTGAAGGTATGTGCTCTTGGCAGCCCTCGGTGGTCACAATAGGCATAGCATGCATTTACCTTAAAGGAGAAAACCTACTAGAATTAGAAAATCTGTGGAATCTCCTCTTACCTTATCCAGCCGCAGGGTTCAGTTTACACAGACCCAATCTTCACCTCTCACGTTGGGCTCCCTTTTGAAAAAAACGTCAGAGACTGGGGCCCCCTACGAATAGGGGGATCCTGCAGTTCTGGACCTCTAAAGCACTCGGCCAGAAATTAGGCCAGAAAACCATTTTCTAATATGCGGGGTCCAGCTCTCTAAAAAGAGAAGCGTTACAGGTAAAACCTCGTTTCTTCGGACACGGGGCCCGGGTACCATCCAATTCGGCCATGAAAGGACACTTTGAATGGATCCGGTCTGCCTGGCTTGCCCCAGTATAGGATATAGGAAATTCCCTTTGGAGCTCAGCACAGGACATCTTTACACGTCCATCACCTAAGACACTGGCGTAAAAACTGAGGTATCCCTGCAAAGGGAGGGATTATATAGGGGGTTGAACTGATAGGGATTGCCAGTGTCCAATCACCAGTGATACCCTATATAACCCATCAGTAATTACTGTGGCTCTGTGTCCCGTGATGTTCGAGAAAGAAATCCTATTTTCTTACCGTACATCTCGGGACACAGAGCCATAGTAGTTACTATGTGGGATGTCGCATAGCAATGCCAACTGAAGGGAGGGAGACGCAACAAAAATAGGGCACCAAGAGACTAGAGGACTTATACTGCAGCACACTGCGCCCAAAAGCGATATCCTCATAACCTTTTACAACTACTTGATAGAATCTGGTAAATGTATGGACTGAAGACCAAGTTGCGGACTTGCACATCTGAGCCATGGAGGCTTGGTGATGCACTGCCCAAGAAGCACTAACAGCCCTGGTGGAGTGCACTTTAATATGAAAAGGAGGAATTTTCTTCTTTAAACCATAAGCTTGAACAATCACTTGACTAAGCCATTTAGAAATAGCAGATTTCAACGCTGCCTGTCCTCTTTTAGGACCGTCCGGCAACACTAACAAAACATCTGTTTTACGAATCTGAGCAGTCACTTTCAAAAAGACATTGATCACTCTCACCACATCAAGAGAATGTAGTGACCTCTCTTCCACAGAACGAGGTTCTGGAAAAAATGAAGGCAGAACAATATCCTGGTTTAAATGAAAACCTGACACTACCTTCGAGCGGCATTTAGGATGAGGCCGCAATACAACCTTATCCTTATGAATAATCAAATATGGCTCTTTACAAGAAAGTGCAGCCAATTCTGATACTCTTCTTGCAGAAGATATGGCAACCAAGAAAATTATTTTCCTCGTCAAGAGGACTAAGGGAATATCTCATATTGGCTCAAAAGGCTGTTTTTGTAATGCCAACAGGACTAAATTTAAGTCCCAAGGGTTCAGGGGTGACCTCACTGGAGGATTAATCCGTGTTACCCCCTGAATAAAGTTACGAACCAGAGAGTGTGAAGCAAGTGGTTGTTGAAAAAAACACTGGTAAGGCCGACACCTGGCCTTTGATTGTACTCAAGGCCAGCTTCATTTCTAATCCCATCTGTAGGAATTCAAGGATCCAACTCTGACATATTTCCAGGGGTGCCAACCCCTGGATTCACACCAGGAGACATATGCCTTCCAGACTCTATAGTATATGACTCTGGAGGCCGGCTTCCTAGCATTAACCAAAGTAGAAACTACTGAAACGGACATCCCACGGTCTTTCAGAATGTGGGTCTCAATATCTAAACCATTAAATTTAGAGTTTTGTAAGGCAGGATGGATTACTGGACCTTGCGAGAGAAGGTCTGGCCACAGTGGTAGGGTCCAAGGGTCCCCTACTGAAATCTTTATGATCTCGGCAAACCAAGATCTCCTGGGCCACGCTGGGGCCACAACAATCACCTTCTTCCCTTCTTGCTTGATCCTGCGAAGAAGGCGCGGAAGTAGCAGAACAGGAGGGAGCGCATAGATCAGTGAAAACTGATCCCATGGAAAAACCAAGGCATCTGTTCTGTATGCCAACGAATCCCTTGTCCTTGACACAAAATTGTAGATCTTGTTGAACCTGGATGCAAACAGATCCACGTCCAGAACTCCCCATCTGTGACATATTGACAAAAAGATGTCGGGGTGAAGGGACCATTCTCCCGGGAATGCCAATTCTCTATTCCTGGAATGAAAATTGCTGATAGGCAAGGAATATTGTTTTCTGCCCGAGATAGAATATGATTCACCTCTCTGGGCCGCATGACTTCTCGTGCCCCCTTGATGATTGATATAGGCTACTGCTGTGGCATTGTCGGACTGGATCCTGACAGGACAATTCCGTAGTCTGAGCGTCCAGGCCTCTAGGGCCAGGCGTACTGCCTGAATCTCCAGAATATTGATGGGCAAGGTCCTCTCTGATTTGGACCATTTCCCTTGGACAGATGCTTCTTCCAGGACTGCTCCCCAGCCCAGAAGGCTGGCATCTGTTGGTACCACCTTCCAGGTGACTGGTAGAAAGGATTTTCCTTTTTGAAGATTTCTGGATATCAACCACCAATTGAGGCTCTGACGCACTTCGGGGGATAAACGCATTGGGAAGTCCTGTCCTTTCGCAGCTTGCAACAGCAACAATGGTGCCTTTTAAAACACCCCTTGCCGCGCTGGACGTTGGAGGACGCCTACGACGCCTACGATGCACCAAGCCCTGCCCCCCCGTTGTCTACGGCCCTTACTCTTTCCTTCAAAAAAGAGCTTTGCCCGCGAGCGCGGGCTCTGATCCTATGGGATCACAGAGAGAGAGGAAGACTTGGCGAAGGGGGGGCTTGGAAGCCACTGAGCGGCATGCCATTCGCGCCTTTTTTTTTTTAAGTGCTCCTTCCTTGAGAAGAGGGGAAGAAAGAACAGCACAGGGGGGCGTCTGCTGGGGAGGAACCCCCCCCCCAGACTTACCGGAGGTCTGCTGCCAGCCAGAGGAAGAAAACGGCTGTTTCCTGGACATATTGTGAGCTCTCTGAGAAGCATGAGACGGTAAGTGCTCTATACAGCCCCCAGTGGTGACAGATAGGCATGACAACATTTACAAAATTAAAGGTAACATTCATAAGAAAATTTTGAAAATTTCTTAGAAAACTCCACTTACCTTTCCCGCCGCAGAGTTCTCTGTGGTAAACCAACAGACCAAATCTTCACCCTTCACAATGGGTTCCATTAAACCTTCAGGAGCTGGGGATCCTCTGGGAAACCCACAATCCTGGACCTGTATTAGCACCACCGCCAGTAAAACCTTATGGCCTTAATACCAAAAAGTACTGGATCCTGGCGTCCAGCTCTCTAAAAAGAGAAGAGTTACAGGCAAGATCTTGTTTTTTCAGATAAGAGGCCCGTTTACCATTCAATTCGGCCAAAAAGACACGTTGAATGGCTCCGGCTGCATGGCTAGCCCCAGCAAGATTTGCTTCAGTGGAGTTCAGCACAGCACATCTTCACTCGTGACCAACACCTTAGACACTGGTGAAAAAACTGAGGTACTCCCAGTAGTGGGAGGGGTTATATAGGGAGTGCACTTTTTGTCTTAGGGCGTGCCAGTGTCCATCACCTGAAGGTGGCCTATAAACCACATAGTAACTACTATGGCTCTGTGTCCTGTGATGTACAATAAGAGAAAACTTACAGCCCCTGGTATTCCTGGGCAGTTGCCCATCCAAATACTAACCAGGCTTGATCCAAGATTAGGCGCCACAGTGGTTCAGATACCCCTGATGCCATTGGTCCAACAGGAGACGTGAACACCGCCAGATCACTGGACCTGAGGGCGGTGTACCTGCCTCCCCTTCTGGAGTCATTTAGCTAGCCTACCAGGTACATAATAAGTGACTATATTAGACAAAAACGTATACGTAGTTCCGCAAGGATGCAGGCCTAGACAACGTCGGTCTAGCGCTATACAACACCGTAGGCATGTAAGTATGCAGGTACCCAGGAATGCTGTTATGTAGGCACCTAGTAGTGCAAACATGCAAGTATATAAGTATTCTTGCTGTTCATGCGTTTATGTATGCAGTAAAATGCAAAAAAAAAACAAAAAACATTTTTTACAGTTTAATGTAAACACATATTTATACATACGTTTGTGAAATATGCATTTATGCACACATGTGCTCATGCAAAGGTGTTTATGCTATTAAGCATGCGTTTATTCAACATTCATGCAAACGTGCTTATGCAAGCATGTGTTTATGCAAAACATGCGTTCATGTGCAATCATGTGTTTATCCATCATGTGTCCATATATATATATATGCAAAATGTGTCTCATGTAGATATGTGTCTATGCGCCTTACGCAAACACGAGTCTATACGACATGTGCCATTGGCAGACATGAGTCTATGCGACATGTATAACACGTCTTACGTAGACACGAGCCTATGCGACATGTGTCACATATCTTATGCAGACATGAGCCCATGTGACACATGCCTTACACAGACCCGAGCCTATGCGACATGTGTCATGTGCCTTATGCAGACATGAGTCTATGCAACATGTGCCCACGCAGACATGAGTCATGTGCCTACGCAGACATGAGTCTATGCGACATGTGTCATTTGCTTTATGCACACATGAGTCTATGCGACATGTGTCATGTGCCTGCACAAACATGAGTCTATGCGAATCTTAAACACTGCAACAAGTCTAATTGCCCGACTACCTTTTTTATCCTGTACTATCGCCATCTTAACCTCCCCCTCCTTTTTCCAGTACCTACCTGAATGATTATTTGCTGAATAAAGTTGTAAATTACATCATTGAAGTTTTCCATGTTTACAAATTGTTGATGTAATAACTTGGTCCTGCCCTTAATTGGGATTCAATAAAAATTACATTAAAAAAAAAAAAAAAAAGTACTAACTCTTGATTTACAGAGGGAGAAACTAACGCAGACAGAGTTTGCCAAAGCGTATTTACATGCATTAAATTCAAGTTTTAAACAGGTACATGAATTTGGCGCATGCTGTACCATTGTTAGAATGCACGAGAGACACTTTCAAAAAATCTGTTTGCCGTTTATGAATTCCAGGGACTATTGCCAGGAAACCTGTGCTTATCATACAAACAAAATTAAAAAAAATGTGCTAATAAAATTGGTTGCAACCGTTAAAGAGACCCTGTCACGATTTTTAAACTCTCCAAAATAAATTTCCTGCAAAAGAAGAGTATAATTACTAATTTTTCCTTCTGTCTGCAAAGTCACCCAAAGTCCACTGGAAAAACAGTCACATCCTACGGTGTTGATTTCTTGGGTGACCAACAGCTATCACTGCTTCCTTGTGCTGACCTCCAAATCATTACGGTCTCCTGTGGTAGTTAGCAGAAGGAGCTAGTGGGAGCTGCAGGGGACCTGTTGGGGGGGGGGGTCAGACCAATCAGGTGCAGTGTTGGGATGACAAGAAACATGCTAACAGGTTCAGGGTGGACAGAAATGATCTTATTGTCTGCTGCTGCTCCTTCACAGTCTATTCACTCCGTCTGGGAGTGTTGCTCTTACTGTTATTTAAAGCTGAACTTGAGGCAAACAGTTAAATATGCTGAACACCAGGGAAACCACTAAATACACGGATGAAATACATAAAAGGGAGTGGTTTTACCTGCCAACAAACTTGCATTTCTGTCCATCTGGTTATGAGATTTACACAGCTCTGGCATATCACACTGCCCTGTCTTGGAGGGCAGGACTTCATTTTTTTGTGCTGCAGTTCTGTAATGCTTACAAGTATTCCTATACTGGATGGTAAAAGGAGAAGCAGCACACCAGTGAGATCTGTCACCCTGCTCTATCCTCCTATTAACATGCTTCTAGCACAGCTGATTGGCTATGTATGCTGCATCCTTTCTACATAGTCTAAGCTCTGCTGTATAAGGATCACAATAGACTAATAACAAACCAAACTGAGGCCCTTGCACTGCCAGTAATTAAAAAAAAAACCCATACATTTAAGGATGTAATAGTGGATACAGATCAGCATTAATGTATGTTATATTTGCCTGGAGTTCAGCTTTAACTTCAGAGAAAAAAACTCAGGTAACCGAATTGGGTCTCTGGCAGGGTTGGGTAAATCTCAGGAATGGATAGACAAGAATATTAAACCTTTGGCAGAGGAAATAGTTTCTATCCAATTCCATATAACAATTAGCCATTTGCCTGCAGCTGAACTTTAGGGCTATATTAATTATTATCATATTGCTATTGATATATATTCACAGCAAAACTTGCAAACACTCAAAGTACTTGAGTGATCTGAAACCACTGTGAACAATAATCCTTATTATAGGCATAGCTGTAGCAAATAGGCTGATCATAATGTATTTAAGATTGTTTTTACCAGGTGTAAACACTGAAGACTGTTAAAATTATCGATAATTTCTTATACATTTTTAACCCTTTTTCAATAAAGGTGGTACAAGTAATCTGTCCCAATAGAAATACAAGTGTTGTAAATGAAACGTATAAATGATCACTTTGATTTTCTTTTTAAAACTTACTAGACTACCTTGCTGCCATAAAAAAGACTCAATAATAATGGGGCCAGTAATTTTCCACAGCGCAGAGCAAGCATGAACTTAATGCATTCATTTTCCATAGATGTCAAAAAACAACTTTGTGTGGAAAAGAATCAATCTTACCATCTGTGATTAAATAAAAACATGCCTAGATTTAGATTTTCTATTGAAAGATCCTGAATTGTGAGGAAAATAATTGGCTGCTGCCTATCACACATCTCAAATTAAAGAAAAAAACAACAAAAAAGCAATAGAATCTTGCACTCATCATAAAAAGTCCACTGGAGCTCTTTAACCTTCAGGTTATGCTGCCACCTACAGTGAAGTTTGACCCTAGCAAACTAAAAAAACGACTGGCCAGCACAAGATAACTCCTCAGTTTCATAGCAAAGCAGTGCTGAGAGCATGATCATAAACAAGGAGTGTACCCCGCAATAGACTCCAAGGAAAGGATTTTACAAAGAGTACAATAATCCTATTTTCTTTCTCTTCCACTGAGGGACATCAGAAGTTTTTCAAATTTTGGATGTCCAAAAGTAGTCTAGCTGAGGGGTGAGCAAAACAACAAACAGAAGCAGGCACCAGATGGGGCTTAACATCCACCTGGTAGAACTTAGAGAACCCTTGAATAGAAGACAATGTGACAGCTTTGCAGATATGGGGAATAGCCCAAGAAATGCTCAAAGGTCTGGTAGAGTGTGCCTTAAGAGCAAAGAGTGGAACCTGATCATAAGTCCAAAAGCTTGAAACATGGTCTGTCTGAGCCACTTAGAGATGGTGGAACATGAAGCATGAGCACCCTTTTTAGGGTGCATCTGAAATTATAAAAAGTGAATAAAAATAAACAGTGTATTTCTGAAAGAAGCAGCGGCTAAGATAGATTTGCACATCTCCAACCACAAAAAAACAATAGAGGGAAATGTCCTTGTGGTAAACTGGAGTCATACAGAAGAGAGTTCTATTTCAATGGTCTCCAAACTATGACCCGGGCATGGAATGTGGCCCTTTGATTCCCTTCATCCAGCCCTATTTTTCCCACCTACAGAGTCTCACAAAAGTGAGTACACCCCTCACATTTTTGTAAATATTTTCATGTGACTACATTGTAGCAAAGTGTCATTTCTTCAGTGTTAAGTAGTGAGTGTACAGCTTGTATAACAGTGTCAATTTGTAAATTTGCTGACCCCTCAAAATAACTCAACACACAGCCATTAATGTGTAAACTGCTGGCAACAAAAGTGAGTGTACCCCTAAGTGAAAATGTCCAAATTGGGCTCAATTAGCCATTTTCTCTCCCTGGTGTCATGTGACTCATTAGCGTTACAAGGTCTCAGATGTGAATGGGGAGCAGGTGTGTTCAAATTTATGTTTTGCCCCCTTTGGGGGCAAAATCCTGACAATCTGACAGTGCCCATGGTGCACCTGCTAGGAATCATACCAGATTGGTGCCCCACATCTGCCTGGGCCAATACAGAGCAATGGGGGTCACCAGAAAGCCCTTTATCCCAATCCTGCAAAGCAGATGAGGATGAAGTTTTAAGAAAGTATAAGCATAAATCAGTGTGTACTAATCCCCAGAGCCACCAGAGCAGTCATTGTGTCCCAAGGCTGATGCCACTAGGGTCATGGGTAAATTATACAATATAGAATCTACAGGAGAATATGCAGGAACACGCATATGGCCTCAGCAATCAGAGTCAACAAATAACAGCGTGATTTAGGCCATAAAGTCTTGCATGACCATGGTCAAGACCTCAGCTGGGGGCAAGGTACCCAACCACACTGGATAGAGCTAAAGAGGATTCCAAGGATGGAATAGACTTCAAAAGCAAGGTTACTCCAGGCTGCAGATATTGACACCATCAGAAGTTACACAAGGTATAGATTAAATATAAGAGGCCAGGCCTCGGGTACAGGTCATATGGCGGGAAGTGATCAAAGTCACTGTAAGCAGGCAAAAGGAAGATCAAAGTTCTATATGGCTCTTTGCAAGCATGGGCAAGAACAGGGGAGGCTTCCACAATGCAGTATGGTGGAAAAAACACTCCACCCGGTAGATGACATCAGTGCTCAGTCACATAGCATTAGCTAGTTTCATGACAAAAACCAGCAGGAACACGGAATAAAAAGGAACCCAGTGACCTATTTAGAGACATGACAAGCACCGAGGCAATGCCAGAAGCACCACAGCTAACTTTTGCCAGAATAAAATGCCACAACATCCTTACATAAGAAAGGTGTGAGAAAAAGCAGAAAAATGAAAAGTGTAAATATGTAAAGCCATGAATGCTGGCCATACACATCATACATCTGACCATTCAACAAAGTGATATTTTGACAGTCTGATCAAAACTGAGCTGTCTAGGTGAAATCAAAGAGGATTTGGAAAATTCTGATTTTTCCATGCCAATCACATGGTGTATAGAAAAATAGTGTAGATAGTTTACTTTTTTCAATAAATGTTTGAAACAAAAAAGTGAATGTGTTGATGCAGGCAAATGTATTGTTTGTGTTGCACCAAACTACAATTCCTAACATCAGATCGATTAAAATTATTGAACAGTTATTCACATGAAAATGTAGTTATGGCAGCATAAGCCAGAGCAACCAATCTGAAATAAGTTCACATTATTTTATTTTTAACTACACAGTTTGCTTTGCGCCATAATATTTAAGGAGCCCCATAGCAAACTTAAGCACATGCTCCATGAAATGCAAATACTTGATTGTGTTTACATAAATTAATTGGAGGGATCTTGCCTCCAATAACAGGTGGGCAGAACACACAATAAATGAGCAGTGAGAAGTAATTTCTAAGTAACTTCTGCTGATATAAAATCCAGAATTGCAACTACTTTATGGAAACACTTGAAAAACAAAAAATAAAAAAATCTGAAAAAGAAAAGTACTAGTGTGCCCGTTAGCCTTGTTACAATTTCAACTGCAAACTACCTAATATACAGTATATAGCAAAAAAAATGTATGAACAGGTTAACTTTCTGGGAAACTGCATACTTTCTCTTCTCAAATTCCTTACAGGTTTAGGGTGCCTGCAAGGGAAACATTTTAATGGAAAACATTTCTGATTGAGTGGAAAAAAAGTAAAAGTAAAAATGAATTTCAATGTAAAGTCAGGACAGGGTGTGTCTTGGTTAGAGCTGGTATTACAGGGGCTATAGAGGTACAAAGACAGACCCTCAATGCTTCTGGCTGCACTTATTAGCTTATTGTGAAAAATACATTTACGATCACCAAGCCTAGAAAGGATTAATAGAAGCAATGGACTAATACAGGTGGAATCTTCAGTAGCAGTATATTGAGTAGTCCCTTTAGTTAGTATATGCTCCTGTTTGATAAAGCAAATAATGTTGAAGGCATGCAGATAAGTTCAGGAGGTTAATTTATCAGCCAGGCAGAAGATGGAGAAGAAACATGATCTAAATAACAATAATAATAATAAAGTAATAAGTTAAATCGGTAGTGCCAGATGTGGTAATTATTCAATATGCAGCATCTTAAAACCTTTTGGATTTTTTTTTTACACATTACAGTTGGTAGAGTTTACTAAGATGTCATGTGAACTGGGCTGTCAACGCACCTTAGCACACAAAAACAGGATTTTTGCACTTATCAAAAAATCCTTTTCTTGGAGTTCATTAAGGGGACACAAGATTGGTATTAATTCTGAAACAAGAGGGTTATGCTGCTGCTTACAGGTAATTGGTTACCAGCAAAGTGGTTAGTCAACCAGATAAATTCTCCCACTTTAATCATGCTCCAGTTTTGAGTTAACGCAGAAGTAGGAGTGAATCATAAAGAAAGTGGTGAGTAAAACGTGTTTCTTTTCCCATCTGTGTCCTATTGGGAAGATTTCCCTTTACGTCCTGTCCCATACCCACAACAGGAAGTAAAAATGAATCTAAAGCTAAAGTGATTGAATTCCTTGGTAGTCACGAAAACTTGTGTCCTCATTGGAAGTTATTCTTATTCTGGTGACCATTCAAAATGTGGTAATAATGGTCACTGGGATAAAGAGAGAGGGTAAACAACCAGGGTAGCTTGCAGCTTAGGGACTGCTTGAAGGACCTTATGTCTGAAGCTGGCATCAGAAGAGGTCTGAACATTCAGCTGGTAAAACTTGTGAACAGAAGACCAGGTGGCAGCGTGATAAGTCTGAGAAATATAAGCCAGATGCTGAAGCCGAAGAGGCGCTCACTGATCTAGTTAAGTGCACCTAGACAGGAAAAAGGTGGAACTTTGTCCTAAGTCTGTAGGTTTGAATCATGAGATGGATGCCTAAGGCAGGCTATAGATGATGCGGTTTTCTTTCCTGCAACCACAGGTTGCAGGAATGAGTAAAAATGGGGGTAACCTGTCAGAAAGAAACTGCAATGAAAAGAAACTTGAAAAGCTTGCACCACATTCAATATCTCATAGGATGTATTGGCACAGGGCAGAGAAATTTAAACAAGATTTCCTAGTTAAGGTGAAAGGGAGAACAACCTTATGGAGAAAGGAGACTTTTGAGGAGCCCATAGAAGCGTCACAGCAAAATGCTTAGAAGGAGTAAACATTTCAGGGTTGGGCCAGTCACCATACAAAATAGGTTTCAGTCATGAGTGTACAAGGACATTTTTAACAGGCTGGGGACCTTTAGAGGTTGTTCAGACTGGCGACCTTAAATAATTCAAATGCAGGCTGAATCCTTAAGCCTAGGAGCAATATCAGTAGACTAAGGCTCTTCAGCCACAAACTTGTTCAAAAGATATGGGTTACACTCTTCTGTTGAATGCACAGAGACAGCTCCAGCAACAGGCAAAACAAAGAGAGACTCTGGAGGAGAATGTGAAGGATGCTTATGCTTTTCTGGTTTTTGAGTAGACTATCATGGAATTTTAGTCATGAAATATGACATGGCTGACAAAAATCAATTTCTAGTTAACGCAGAAGAGGTGTCATGGTTGGGGGCATCAGGGAAGTCTCCAGGGAGCTTCAGGACTCTAGCAGGGGAAAACTCTGCAGGCTAAGTGTCAGGCCCATGGGCCAACATGCGCTTCAAGTTGTCCCAGAGCTGTTAGTGGATCCCATACCAGAAGGGCCCGCAGGAATGCTTCCTCTGTCCACAACTTTATCCCAGAGATCTTTTGAAAGTGTCTTGCCTCCCATAGTTGACTGTTTGCTTCAGTTGCACTACCAGAGACTGAAATGCTCTAGGAAAGCTCTTTTCATGCTGAGCTAATAAAAATGACCACAGCTGATCACAGTTGAAAGTCAAATGGCTTTGTGTGCCATTGATAAGGTGATCAGATACACCTAATTGAGTTTATCACTTCAATCATTTTAAGGAGGGGAGTGATCCTGTTTCCAACTCGGTGATTTGGTTTTTGAATTTTTTTTTTTTCTGACATATTGGTGTTATATCGTTCACTTGGATGTTATAAGCTCCACTGAGTAACAAATCCTTCTACATAAGTTGTACTGTTTATCTGCAGCTCTCTCTTCTCCGCAGCCTTCTAAAATAAACAGATCAAAGGCTTTTTCTCAGCTCCAAAAAACAGGATGGCAGGGATCTGACATCACACACTGCACAATAGTAGGGCTCGGTGTAATCTGAGACCTGAGTGGAGGGAATGGGAACACCCCTTCTACACACACACACACTCATAGGAAAACTTGCAAAGCTGAGGCTGCCAATCACCAGTTGAGACTGTCAATCACCTGGGGTGGGAGGGGGTTGTCTCCCGGGATTGGTTGGTGTCAAGTTAGACTGTTAGAAGTGATTCATGCAAATAACAGAGGCAGGAGAGATCAGATAGGAATCACACTAGGTGTTTTGGATTGAGGCTAGTACACACTACCGAAGGATATACTTTATTTTTTATATCAGGGTTTTACAGCCACTTTAATGAACTATAAAGAACACAGCACCTGAACTGTTTTTGGCAACTTAGTGCACCACAACGTAATGAATATTCACATTTGTGCACTGTGGTGCTATGAGCACAGGGGCATTTTTTAATTGTATATCTGCTATTCACAAGTATATACCCCTGTGTTAAAGTGAAAATAATCCCTCCTATCTGAGGACAGTGCCATCTTAGCCTCTATTTAGATCTGCAGTTGCCATGCTGCCTACCCTGAACACTACACTAATGTAGTAACGTACACACTACACATGGAGGGGTCTGCATGAAAACACTGCAGAAAACAGTGTTGGACAGTGTTCCACAACAGTGTGGAATGTTGGTGCGCTCCTCAGGTTGTCTGTTCAAAAGGGCTTTGCAGGGGTTTTTGTGAAACAATGGCATTTTAAACTGGTTTGCAGAACAGGGTAACCCTATTATATACACATTAATAATACATGAAAGCTACAGTAGGTATGGCATCACAGAAAAAAAAACAAAAAAAAACAGCCTATTCATTGTCATGGACAATAAAATTGAGTCATGGACAATAAAATAAAATAAAAGACAAATGGGAACAAAGGGGGGGGGGGGGGGGTAGAAGATAAATTGCAGTTCTTGGTCTTCCTCCACCCCTGGGTCCCACTGGGGGCCTAAATAGAATGGAGGCTAGAAAGTTGAACAGGGAAAGGGAAGATAGAGGGGAAAAAAAAGAAGAAAAAAAAGAAAAAAAGGTTACAGAGAGGGTAGGCTATGAACCGGGTCCTTGGTCGCCATCCTCACACATCCCATATACTTCACATAAATAAAGAATTAGAATCAAAAAGTTAGGTGGCATATAGGATTCAATGTATAATTCCCATATTTTACCGAATTAGGCAATCCTATCATTTTGTGTACCAGCCATTTTTTCAAAGATCATAACTTGGAGGACCCCTGTGAAAGGGACAGTGTGCTCTTCATTCTCTAGCCATTACCCTTTTTGCAGCTGTAAGGATATGCATAACTAACTTAAGTTGAGTGTTAGTGTACTTCTCAGGTCGTCTGTTCAATATGGCTGTGTAGGGGTTTTTCTGAAACGATCTGCTATTAACCATATTTATCATTTGAAAAACCCTGATCCAGAACCATTTCACTTTCAGACAGTCCCACCAAATATGCCCAAAAGAGCCATCTGGCAAACTTAGAAACACGTGAATGGGTGAATCACACGAAAAAACCTCAAAGGGACTAAGTACCATTGAAGTAGAACCTTATAGCTTGACTCTACAGTCAGCACTTAAGTGGAGCTCCTGGCAGTATTGGTCCACATCCGAGTCCAGTCATCCTCCATCGTGAGACCTTCCAAATCATTATCCCATTTAACAGTGATATGCCCCATACACATGGTCGGACTTTGTTCGGACATTCCGACAACAAAATCCTAGGATTTTTTCCGACGGATGTTGGCTCAAACTTGTCTTGCATACACACGGTCACACAAAGTTGTCGGAAAATCCGATCGTTCGAAACGCGGTGACGTAAAACACGTACGACGGGACTATAAACGGGGCAGTGGCCAATAGCTTTCATCTCTTTATTTATTCTGAGCATGCGTGGCACTTTGTCCCTTGGATTTGTGTACACACGATCGGAATTTCCGACAAAATTTTATATCCTGCTCTCAAATTTTGTGTGTCGGAAAATATGATGGAAAATGTGTGATGGAGCCTACACACGGTCGGAATTTCCGACAACAAGGTCCTATCACACATTTTCCGTCGGAAAATCCGACCGTGTGTGCGAGGCATAAGAGTAAAGGGTGTCTGTAGTTGATGTAGACAAGAGGGAGTAATATAAGTAAAAGACCTAAGCCCCCTGGTTTATTCAGGAAGGCTCCCTCAAAGGCTTTGGTTGAAGAGATGTTTTTTTTTTCGAGAGTTCAAAGCTGTAAGAAATCTTTAACCACTTGCCGACCGCCTCACGCCTATATACGTGAGCAGAGCTGCACGGGCAGGCAAAATCACGTACCTGAAACGTGATTGCCTTCCCGCGGGTGGGGGGTCCGATCGGACCCCCCCCCGGTGCCAGCTGCGGTCGGCATTTGGTTGGGAGCGATGACAGACGAGGGGGAGGCCATCCGATCGTGGCCCCCCCCTCGCGATCGCTCCCAGCCAATGAGAAACATCCCCTGCCTCTGTATAGTACACAGAGGCAGAGGATGTGATGTCATCTCTCCTCGGTCTGGCAGTTTCCGTTCCAGCGCCGAGGAGAGATGACATGTAAGTGCACCAATCTGAAATAAGTTCACATTATTTTATTTTTAACTACACAGTTTGCTTTGCGCCATAATATTTAAGGAGCCCCATAGCAAACTTAAGCACATGCTCCATGAAATGCAAATACTTGATTGTGTTTACATAAATTAATTGGAGGGATCTTGCCTCCAATAACAGGTGGGCAGAACACACAATAAATGAGCAGTGAGAAGTAATTTCTAAGTAACTTCTGCTGATATAAAATCCAGAATTGCAACTACTTTATGGAAACACTTGAAAAACAAAAAATAAAAAAATCTGAAAAAGAAAAGTACTAGTGTGCCCGTTAGCCTTGTTACAATTTCAACTGCAAACTACCTAATATACAGTATATAGCAAAAAAAATGTATGAACAGGTTAACTTTCTGGGAAACTGCATACTTTCTCTTCTCAAATTCCTTACAGGTTTAGGGTGCCTGCAAGGGAAACATTTTAATGGAAAACATTTCTGATTGAGTGGAAAAAAAGTAAAAGTAAAAATGAATTTCAATGTAAAGTCAGGACAGGGTGTGTCTTGGTTAGAGCTGGTATTACAGGGGCTATAGAGGTACAAAGACAGACCCTCAATGCTTCTGGCTGCACTTATTAGCTTATTGTGAAAAATACATTTACGATCACCAAGCCTAGAAAGGATTAATAGAAGCAATGGACTAATACAGGTGGAATCTTCAGTAGCAGTATATTGAGTAGTCCCTTTAGTTAGTATATGCTCCTGTTTGATAAAGCAAATAATGTTGAAGGCATGCAGATAAGGCATGCAGATAAGTTCACCTAAGTGCACCTAGACAGGAAAAAGGTGGAACTTTGTCCTAAGTCTGTAGGTTTGAATCATGAGATGGATGCCTAAGGCAGGCTATAGATGATGCGGTTTTCTTTCCTGCAACCACAGGTTGCAGGAATGAGTAAAAATGGGGGTAACCTGTCAGAAAGAAACTGCAATGAAAAGAAACTTGAAAAGCTTGCACCACATTCAATATCTCATAGGATGTATTGGCACAGGGCAGAGAAATTTAAACAAGATTTCCTAGTTAAGGTGAAAGGGAGAACAACCTTATGGAGAAAGGAGACTTTTGAGGAGCCCATAGAAGCGTCACAGCAAAATGCTTAGAAGGAGTAAACATTTCAGGGTTGGGCCAGTCACCATACAAAATAGGTTTCAGTCATGAGTGTACAAGGACATTTTTAACAGGCTGGGGACCTTTAGAGGTTGTTCAGACTGGCGACCTTAAATAATTCAAATGCAGGCTGAATCCTTAAGCCTAGGAGCAATATCAGTAGACTAAGGCTCTTCAGCCACAAACTTGTTCAAAAGATATGGGTTACACTCTTCTGTTGAATGCACAGAGACAGCTCCAGCAACAGGCAAAACAAAGAGAGACTCTGGAGGAGAATGTGAAGGATGCTTATGCTTTTCTGGTTTTTGAGTAGACTATCATGGAATTTTAGTCATGAAATATGACATGGCTGACAAAAATCAATTTCTAGTTAACGCAGAAGAGGTGTCATGGTTGGGGGCATCAGGGAAGTCTCCAGGGAGCTTCAGGACTCTAGCAGGGGAAAACTCTGCAGGCTAAGTGTCAGGCCCATGGGCCAACATGCGCTTCAAGTTGTCCCAGAGCTGTTAGTGGATCCCATACCAGAAGGGCCCGCAGGAATGCTTCCTCTGTCCACAACTTTATCCCAGAGATCTTTTGAAAGTGTCTTGCCTCCCATAGTTGACTGTTTGCTTCAGTTGCACTACCAGAGACTGAAATGCTCTAGGAAAGCTCTTTTCATGCTGAGCTAATAAAAATGACCACAGCTGATCACAGTTGAAAGTCAAATGGCTTTGTGTGCCATTGATAAGGTGATCAGATACACCTAATTGAGTTTATCACTTCAATCATTTTAAGGAGGGGAGTGATCCTGTTTCCAACTCGGTGATTTGGTTTTTGAATTTTTTTTTTTTCTGACATATTGGTGTTATATCGTTCACTTGGATGTTATAAGCTCCACTGAGTAACAAATCCTTCTACATAAGTTGTACTGTTTATCTGCAGCTCTCTCTTCTCCGCAGCCTTCTAAAATAAACAGATCAAAGGCTTTTTCTCAGCTCCAAAAAACAGGATGGCAGGGATCTGACATCACACACTGCACAATAGTAGGGCTCGGTGTAATCTGAGACCTGAGTGGAGGGAATGGGAACACCCCTTCTACACACACACACACTCATAGGAAAACTTGCAAAGCTGAGGCTGCCAATCACCAGTTGAGACTGTCAATCACCTGGGGTGGGAGGGGGTTGTCTCCCGGGATTGGTTGGTGTCAAGTTAGACTGTTAGAAGTGATTCATGCAAATAACAGAGGCAGGAGAGATCAGATAGGAATCACACTAGGTGTTTTGGATTGAGGCTAGTACACACTACCGAAGGATATACTTTATTTTTTATATCAGGGTTTTACAGCCACTTTAATGAACTATAAAGAACACAGCACCTGAACTGTTTTTGGCAACTTAGTGCACCACAACGTAATGAATATTCACATTTGTGCACTGTGGTGCTATGAGCACAGGGGCATTTTTTAATTGTATATCTGCTATTCACAAGTATATACCCCTGTGTTAAAGTGAAAATAATCCCTCCTATCTGAGGACAGTGCCATCTTAGCCTCTATTTAGATCTGCAGTTGCCATGCTGCCTACCCTGAACACTACACTAATGTAGTAACGTACACACTACACATGGAGGGGTCTGCATGAAAACACTGCAGAAAACAGTGTTGGACAGTGTTCCACAACAGTGTGGAATGTTGGTGCGCTCCTCAGGTTGTCTGTTCAAAAGGGCTTTGCAGGGGTTTTTGTGAAACAATGGCATTTTAAACTGGTTTGCAGAACAGGGTAACCCTATTATATACACATTAATAATACATGAAAGCTACAGTAGGTATGGCATCACAGAAAAAAAAACAAAAAAAAACAGCCTATTCATTGTCATGGACAATAAAATTGAGTCATGGACAATAAAATAAAATAAAAGACAAATGGGAACAAAGGGGGGGGGGGGGGGGTAGAAGATAAATTGCAGTTCTTGGTCTTCCTCCACCCCTGGGTCCCACTGGGGGCCTAAATAGAATGGAGGCTAGAAAGTTGAACAGGGAAAGGGAAGATAGAGGGGAAAAAAAAGAAGAAAAAAAAGAAAAAAAGGTTACAGAGAGGGTAGGCTATGAACCGGGTCCTTGGTCGCCATCCTCACACATCCCATATACTTCACATAAATAAAGAATTAGAATCAAAAAGTTAGGTGGCATATAGGATTCAATGTATAATTCCCATATTTTACCGAATTAGGCAATCCTATCATTTTGTGTACCAGCCATTTTTTCAAAGATCATAACTTGGAGGACCCCTGTGAAAGGGACAGTGTGCTCTTCATTCTCTAGCCATTACCCTTTTTGCAGCTGTAAGGATATGCATAACTAACTTAAGTTGAGTGTTAGTGTACTTCTCAGGTCGTCTGTTCAATATGGCTGTGTAGGGGTTTTTCTGAAACGATCTGCTATTAACCATATTTATCATTTGAAAAACCCTGATCCAGAACCATTTCACTTTCAGACAGTCCCACCAAATATGCCCAAAAGAGCCATCTGGCAAACTTAGAAACACGTGAATGGGTGAATCACACGAAAAAACCTCAAAGGGACTAAGTACCATTGAAGTAGAACCTTATAGCTTGACTCTACAGTCAGCACTTAAGTGGAGCTCCTGGCAGTATTGGTCCACATCCGAGTCCAGTCATCCTCCATCGTGAGACCTTCCAAATCATTATCCCATTTAACAGTGATATGCCCCATACACATGGTCGGACTTTGTTCGGACATTCCGACAACAAAATCCTAGGATTTTTTCCGACGGATGTTGGCTCAAACTTGTCTTGCATACACACGGTCACACAAAGTTGTCGGAAAATCCGATCGTTCGAAACGCGGTGACGTAAAACACGTACGACGGGACTATAAACGGGGCAGTGGCCAATAGCTTTCATCTCTTTATTTATTCTGAGCATGCGTGGCACTTTGTCCCTTGGATTTGTGTACACACGATCGGAATTTCCGACAAAATTTTATATCCTGCTCTCAAATTTTGTGTGTCGGAAAATATGATGGAAAATGTGTGATGGAGCCTACACACGGTCGGAATTTCCGACAACAAGGTCCTATCACACATTTTCCGTCGGAAAATCCGACCGTGTGTGCGAGGCATAAGAGTAAAGGGTGTCTGTAGTTGATGTAGACAAGAGGGAGTAATATAAGTAAAAGACCTAAGCCCCCTGGTTTATTCAGGAAGGCTCCCTCAAAGGCTTTGGTTGAAGAGATGTTTTTTTTTTCGAGAGTTCAAAGCTGTAAGAAATCTTTAACCACTTGCCGACCGCCTCACGCCTATATACGTGAGCAGAGCTGCACGGGCAGGCAAAATCACGTACCTGAAACGTGATTGCCTTCCCGCGGGTGGGGGGTCCGATCGGACCCCCCCCCGGTGCCAGCTGCGGTCGGCATTTGGTTGGGAGCGATGACAGACGAGGGGGAGGCCATCCGATCGTGGCCCCCCCCTCGCGATCGCTCCCAGCCAATGAGAAACATCCCCTGCCTCTGTATAGTACACAGAGGCAGAGGATGTGATGTCATCTCTCCTCGGTCTGGCAGTTTCCGTTCCAGCGCCGAGGAGAGATGACATGTAAGTGCACCAAACACACACACACACACACACACAGTAGAACATGCCAGGCATACATTACACCCCCGATCCCCCCCCGATCGCCCCCCAATCACCCCCCCCCCCCTGTCACAAACTGACACCAAGCAGGTTTTTTTTTTTTTTTTTCCTGATTACAGCATAGTGTCAGTTTGTGACAGTTAGCAGTGGTGGGACAGTTAGTATTACCCCCCTGTAGGTCTAGGGTACCCCCCTTACCCCCCCTAATAAAGTTTTAACCCCTTGATCACCCCCCCTCACCAGTGTCGCTAAGCGATCATTTTTCTGATCGCTGTATTAGTGTCGCTGGTGACGGTAGTTAGGGGTGTAAATATTTAGGTTCGCCGTCAGTGTTTTATAGCGACAGGGACCCCCATATACTGCCTAATAAATGTTTTAACCCCTTGATTGCCCCCTAGTTAACCCTTTCACCACTGATCACCGTATAACCGTTACGGGTGACGCTGGTTAGTTCGTTTATTTTTTATAGTGTCAGGGCACCCGCCGTTTATTACCGAATAAAGGTTTAGCCCCCTGTAGGTCTAGGGTACCCCCCTTACCCCCCTAATAAAGTTTTAACCCCTTGATCACCCCCTGTCGCCAGTGTCGCTAAGCGATCATTTTTCTGATCGCTGTATTAGTGTCGCTGGTGACGCTAGTTAGGGACGTAAATATTTAGGTTCGCCGTCAGTGTTTTATAGCGACAGGGACCCCCATATACTATCTAATAAATGTTTTAACCCCTTGATGGCCCCCTAGTTAACCCTTTCACCACTGATCACCGCATAACCGTTACGGGTGACGCTGGTTAGTTCGTTTATTTTTTATAGTGTCAGGGCACCCGCCGTTTATTACCGAATAAAGGTTTAGCCCCCTGATCGCCCGGCGGTGATATGCGTCGCCCTAGGCAGCGTCAGATTAGCGCCAGTACCGCGAACACCCACGCACGCACCGTACACGCACCGTACACCTCCCTTAGTGGTATAGTATCTGAACGCATCAATATCTGATCCGATCAGATCTATACTAGCGTCCCCAGCAGTTTAGGGTTCCCAAAAACGCAGTGTTAGCGGGATCAGCCCAGATACCTGCTAGCACCTGCGTTTTGCCCCTCCGCCCGGCCCAGCCCAGTCCAGCCCACCCAAGTGCAGTATCGATCGATCACTGACACTTTTCTTTGTAGCGTTTTGGTGAACTGGCAAGCACCAGCGGCGTAGTACACCCCGGTCGTAGTCAAAACAGCACTGCAGTAACACTTGGTGAATGTTTTGAACGCTACCATGCACTAGTTGAGTATTAGCGTAGGGTACAGCATTGCACAGACTAGGACACACTTTCACAGGGTCTCCCAAGATGCCATCGCATTTTGAGAGACTCGAACCTGGAACCGGTTACAGTTATAAAAGTTACAGTTACAAAAAAAAAAGTGTAAAAAAAAAAAAAACACAAACAAAAATAAAAAAAAATAGTTGTCGTTTTATTGTTCTCTCTCTCTCTCTATTCTCTCTCTATTGTTCTGCTCTTTTTTACTGTATTCTATTCTGCAATGTTTTATTGTTATTATGTTTTATCATGTTTGCTTTTCAGGTATGTAATTATTTATACTTTACCGTTTACTGTGCTTTATTGTTAACCATTTTTTTGTCTTCAGGTACGCCATTCACGACTTTGAGTGGTTATACCAGAATGATGCCTGCAGGTTTAGGTATCATCTTGGTATCATTCTTTTTAGCCAGCGGTCGGCTTTCATGTAAAAGCAATCCTAGCGGCTAATTAGCCTCTAGACTGCTTTTACAAGCAGTGGGAGGGAATGCCCCCCCCCACCGTCTTCCGTGTTTTTCTCTGGCTCTCCTGTCTCAACAGGGAACCTGAGAATGCAGCCGGTGATTCAGCCAGCTGACCATAGAGCTGATCAGAGACCAGAGTGGCTCCAAACATCTCTATGGCCTAAGAAACCGGAAGCTACGAGCATTTTATGACTTAGATTTTAGAGAAATTTAGAGAATTTGGGGAAGCATTTTATCACACCGATCTTGGTGTGGTCAGATGCTTTGAGGGCAGAGGAGAGATCTAGGGTCTAATAGACCCCAATTTTTTCAAAAAAGAGTACCTGTCACTACCTATTGCTATCATAGGGGATATTTACATTCCCTGAGATAACAATAAAAATGATTTAAAAAAAAAAAATGAAAGGAACAGTTTAAAAATAAGATAAAAAAGCAAAAAAAAATAAATAAAAAAAATAAATAAAAAAAAAAGCACCCCTGTCGCCCCCTGCTCTCGCGCTAAGGCGAACGCAAGCGGCGGTCTGGCGTCAAACGTAAACAGCAATTGCACCATGCATGTGAGGTATCACCGCGAAGGTCAGATCGAGGGCAGTAATTTTAGCAGTAGACCTCCTCTGTAAATCTAAAGTGGTAACCTGTAAAGGCTTTTAAAGGCTTTTAAAAATGTAGTAATTTTGTTGCCACTGCACGTTTGTGCGCAATTTTAAAGCATGTCATGTTTGGTATCCATGTACTCGGCCTAAGATCATCTTTTTTATTTCATCAAACATTTGGGCAATATAGTGTGTTTTAGTGCATTAAAATTTAAAAAAGTGTGTTTTTTCCCCAAAAAATGCGTTTGAAAATCGCTGCGCAAATACTGTGTGAAAAAAAAAAAATGAAACACCCACCATTTTAATCTGTAGGGCAATTGCTTTAAAATAATATATAATGTTTGGGGGTTCAAAGTAATTTTCTTGCAAAAAAAAATAACTTTTTCATGTAAACAATAAGTGTCAGAAAGGGCTTTGTCTTCAAGTGGTTAGAAGAGTGGGTGATGTGTGACATAAGCTTCTAAATGTTGTGCATAAAATGCCAGGACAGTTCAAACCCCCCCCAAATGACCCCATTTTGGAAAGTAGACACCCCAAGCTATTTGCTGAGAGGCATGTCGAGTCCATGGAATATTTTATATTGCGACACAAGTTGCGGGAAAGAGACAATTTTTTTTTTTTTTTTTTGCACAAAGTTGTCACTAAATGATATATTGCTCAAACATGCCATGGGAATATGTGAAATTACACCCCAAAATACATTCTGTTGCTTCTCCTGAGTACGGGGATACCACATGTGTGGGACTTTTTGGGAGCCTAGCCGCGCACGGGACCCCGAAAACCAAGCACCGCCTTCAGGCTTTCTAAGGCCGTAAATTTTTGATTTCACTCCTCACTACCTATCACAGTTTCGGAGGCCATGGAATGCCCAGGTGGCACAAACCCCCCCCCCCAAATTACCCCATTTTGGAAAGTAGACACCCCAAGCTATTTGCTGAGAGGTATAGTGAGTATTTTGCAGACCTCACTTTTTGTCACAAAGTTTTGAAAATTGAAAAAAAAAAATTTTTTTTCTGGTCTTTCTTCATTTTCAAAAACAAATGAGAGCTGCAAAATACTCACCATGCCTCTCAGCAAATAGCTTGGGGTGTCTACTTTCCAAAATGGGGTCATTTGGGGGGGGTTTGTGCCATCTTGGCATTTTATGGCCTTAAAAACTGTGATAGGTAGTGAGGAGTAAAATCAAAAATGTATGCCCTTAGAAATCCTGAAGGTGGTGCTGGGTTTTCGGGGCCCCGTACGCGGCTAGGCTCCCAAAAAGTGCCACACATGTGGTATCCCCGTACTCAGGAGAAGCAGCTGAATGTATTTTGGGGTGCAATTCCACATATGCCCATGGCCTGTGTGAGCAATATATCATTTAGTGACAACTTTTTGTAATTTTTTTTTTTTTCTTTTTTTTGTCATTATTCAATCACTTGGGACAAAAAAAATAAATATTCAATGGGCTCAACATGCCTCTCAGCAATTTCCTTGGGGTGTCTACTTTCCAAAATGGGGTCATTTGGGGGGGTTTTGTACTGCCCTGCCATTTTAGCACCTCAAGAAATGACATAGGCAGTCAGAAACTAAAAGCTGTGTAAATTCCAGAAAATGTACCCTAGTTTGTAGACGCTATAACTTTTGCGCAAACCAATAAATATACGCTTATTGACATTTTTTTTACCAAAGACATGTGGCCGAATACATTTTGGCCTAAATGTATGACTAAAATTTAGTTTATTGGATTTTTTTTATAACAAAAAGTAGAAAATATCATTTTTTTTCAAAATTTTCAGTCTTTTTCCGTTTATAGCGCAAAAAATAAAAATGGCAGAGGTGATCAAATACCATCAAAAGAAAGCTCTATTTGTGGGAAGAAAAGGACGCAAATTTCGTTTGGGTAGAGCATTGCATGACCGCGCAATTAGCAGTTAAAGCGACGCAGTGCCGAATTGTAAAAAGTGCTCTGGTCAGGAAGGGGGTAAATCCTTCCGGGGCTGAAGTGGTTAATTTGCAATAATTGGAAAATGTCACTGGCGTCAGGTGTGTATTTGTCCTTAAGAGTTTCAAACAGGATAATGCCCGAGTTGGTCAAAAAGTGAGTAGTCCAATATATGCCCCATGAGATCCAAGTGTTCAAAGTTTGCAGAGCAGAAAAGGCTGGAGGAGATTTACGATTACCCAATACTGAGAGCAGAGGAGTATATGATGAGATGAGATTATGTGTATATTTTAGACTGTCCCAAAGCCATAGAGAGTGCTTGGTAATAGAGTGTGCAGGGGGCCACCTTCTTTACAGACAGCCACAAAATATTTTTTTTTTTATTGAGGGCCACAGGGATATGCTTCTAAGAAGACCCACAATAGAACTCTTTTGGGTGATTGTTATTACACCAGCTGGGCTCCTTGATAATACGACTGATTTAAATATTTTTTGAACATTTCTGACTTGAGATTTCTTTCGGAAAACAATGAAATTGATGGGTTTAGTTCTGCTTTAATGTGCATTCCACAGTAAAATAAAATCTACAGTAGTTTGACAACAACCTAAGGAAGCTTTATTGAATTCATGCCAAGAAATCAGACTGCAATGAAGGCAAATGTAAAAACAATATTCCCCAACAGACTAGAATGTTAATCTTCCACCAATAATAACATCTTCAAACATTAAAGTATGAGTATTCCCAGCCGGTTGGTGTGACTTTAAATAAGAATATCTTTAGGTGAAATGCATTATGGCTTTTTATTTCATGACCAACTAGATACCCTTGTTCAATCTTAAATTAATATCCTAGAACCTGGCATTCCTTATAGTTGGTCATGATCATCGTTGAACATGTGAGTAAGTTTGCAGTCATTGATCTAGCACTGGGGTCCAGCACATGGTGGCCTGCTTCTTGTGCAGCAGCAAAGATTTAATATGATGGATTAAAGTATTTTCTTTAAAAATTAAACAATAAAATGAGTTACCATTCTACAAAGACAGTATACACATAGTAAAGTAAATCCTAGGGTTCTCTAGGTTTAGGCAGGGAGGTTGTTTTGATGTGTAAATATAATTGTCATCAAACCGCCACTGCACCTTTATTTTGTGGCTCAGATCGCCATGGCAGAACCAGGTACACTCTCTCCCCCAAAAATTGCCAAATGTGGCAGTGGAAGGGGGAGGGTGCAAACAAGTGGAGCTTCCCCTTTTGGGTGGAGCTCTGCTTTAACACTGCCACAAGCCACCAATAGGGAGGGTAGATTGAAAGTAGAATTCCAGCTTGCGCTAGCCTGTGCCTGCCCCCCTGCCCCCTTACCCCTAACAAATATGTGGACTAACCTATATTCAGACTCTTCCAATCTGGTCATGTTATCTCACCTGTGTGATCCAGCAGCGTATGCAAGGGAGAGGAGGGAGCACCAATAACAACTGACATTGGAACCTCTGGGTGACATCACCTCATCAGGCTTTATCAGCCGTTGCCAAGCGCTTTCTCCCCTGCAGCCGCTGTTGACTGACACAGGTAAGATGACACACCACCAGACCTTAAAATGAAGCCTTCAAACGCCTTTGTGTCAACTTGTGTGCATGTTATCAAGCCAAAATCACCAGAGTATATAAACTTTTGATCAGGGTCATTTGGGTAGTTTCTGTTACCATTATGATTTAAAAATAGTAAACACAGTTGATTGATAATAAATGGCTTCAGTGGCAAATGGCAAACACTAACCATGAGTGAAAGAAAAAGTTTTTGTTTTATCATAAATATTCTCTGAAAAATGGCCAAGAAATCAATCTAAACAAAGTAGAAAAAAAGAGAATTATCTAAACTAAGTAGAAAAAAAGAGAAATACATAACAGCAAAATTAGAAAATAAGACCACCCACCTGTCTTGTGACTCGATATACACATATAGATGGGGCTCAAAACACTTAGAAATGATGCCATGAAAGGGATTCTCTGGTACCTTCGGCTTCTTTGGCTGCAAAGAATACATAGTGGCTTCAAACAAAAACTTCAGTCACTGACTCGTGCACGGACTTTATTTCTTTAGACACTTCCCTGACCTGACCTGCTTATGACCATGTTGGATTCACTACTAAATAAGTCCTCCTAATATTTAGAGCTTTGAGGCTGGGCTCACACTGCCGCATAGAGGGGCTCACAGCAGGGGTCTGCCGCATCCCCATTAACCATTTCAGGTCCGATTTCAGTCCGAATTTTTGGCTGAATTCAGATCTGAATTGGGCCAGAAGACACACAGGACTCCTGTGCAATTTGCTCCAGAGGAGCTCCGGGATGTGTGAACTGGCTCCATTAAGAGCCGGTCTCAATCTCCTGACATGTGAATTGGATGTTGGAAAACCCACACCCAATTCGCAATAGTGTGAACCCAGCCTAAAAGATTTCCTTTCAACTGTGCACATCATAGATGGAGTATCTGTATATTCTGTGTATGAACATGCTTTGGTATGCTGGCCTATCCCCTAATATATACACATACATACATACATATATATATATATATATATATATATATATATATATATATATATATATATATATATATATATATACACATACATACATACATATACACACACACACATACAGTGCCTTAAGAAAGTATTCACACCACTTGAAATTTTCCACATTTTGTCATGTCATGTTACAACCAAAAACGTAATATTTTGTTGGCATATTATATGATAGACTACTACAAAGTTGCACATAATTGTGAAGGGAAGGGAAAATGATTTTCAAAATTTTTTACAAATAAATATCTGAAAAGTGTGGCATGCATTTGTATTCAGCCCCCTTTACTCTGATACCCCTAACTGAAATCTAGTCGAACCAATTGCCTTCAGAAGTTATCGTATTAGTAAATAGTGTCCACCTGTGTGCAATTTAATCTTAGTATAAATACAGCTGTTCTGTGAACCCTTCAGAGGTTTGTTAGAAAACCTTAGCGAACAAACAGTATCACGAAGGCCAAGGAACACATCAGACAGGTCAGGGATAAGGTTGTGGAGAAGTTTAAAGCATAACTCCACTTTTGTTGAAAAAACTTTGTAGCAGACTCCTACCTTTTCGTTATTCTGAAGAAATCCATGTGTGTTTGTCTGTGCCTCTGCATTGAGTGGGTCTAATGGGAGTGGTTTCATAATTTACTGTCAGGTGTGGAGCTGAAGGGCACTAATGAGGAAATCTGCTGGGCCTGCATCCCTTTAGATGTGCTTGTATTGAAAGTATCTCTCAAAAATGACATTTTTGTTGCAAGGGATGCCTGAAATCTGATTTGTATCTTAGGCAGACTTCTGGGAAAATTGGTGAACCAATCACAGAAGCAGGAAATGATGTTTCTGGGGAGTGGTCAGTAAACACTATGTGTATAGAACAGCTCCAGGTAGCCATATTGCAATGTATTCTCAGAAAATTACATTGACTGCAGATTGAAAAGGAAAGGTAATTTTTAATAACATTCAATTACAATATGATCAGTGTCGCATGTATATGCGCTATATTTTTTTTATTTGCTATTCTTTCCCCCACGCAAGTGAAATTACCCTTTAAAGCAGGGTTAGGTTATAAAAAAATATCCCAAGCTTTGAACATCTCTCAGAGCACTGTTCAATCCATCATCCAAAAATGGAAAGAGTATGGCAAAACTGTAAACCTACCAAGACATGACCATCCACCTAAATTGATCAGAGAAGCAGCCAAGAGGCCCATGGCAACTCTGGAGGAGCTGCAGAGATCTACAGCTCAGGTGGGAGAATCTGTCCACAGGACAACTATTAGTCGTGCACTCCACAAATCTGGCCTTTATGGAAGAGTGGCAAGAAGAAAGTCATTGTTGAAGAAAGCCTTAAGAAGTCCCGTTTGCAGTTTGCAAGAAGACATGTGGGGGACACAGCAAACATCTGGAAGAAGGTACTCTGGTCAGATGAGACCAAAACTTTACTTTTTTGCCTAAAAGCAAAATGCTATATGTGGCGGAAAACAAACACTGCACATCACCCTGAACACACCATCCCCACCGTCAAACATGGGGGTGGCAGCATCATGTTGTGGGGATGTTTTTCTTCAACAGGGACAGGGGAGCTGGTAAGAGTTCATGGGAAGATGGATGGAGCCAAATACAGGGCAACCTCAGAAGAAAACCTGTTAGAATCTGCAAAAGACTTAACCACTTACGGACCGCCCGCCTTCGTCTTACGTCGCTACTTTGAAGAGGAATATCGTTGTTAAGGCAGCAGCTAGCTGCCATAACCCCAGTATCGTCTTCTTCAGCGGGCGGTCTGCTTTCAGACAAGAGTGATCTCTGCACCCCCCCCCCCTCCTCCCACTGTGCTCCGGTGCCCTCCGCCGCTTACTGGAGCTGTTGGTAGTGGCGGAGGCGATCGGGTCCTGTGTCCTGTTGGGCATGGAGACGAATGAGGGGAAGATGGCCCCCACCCGTAAAATAAATAATAAAAAAATGTTTTAAACGCGCTGAGCTCGCGCACAGAAGCAAACGCACACGTGAATAGCGCCCGCATATGAAAACGGTGTTCAAACCACACATGTGAGGTATCACCTCAATCGTTAGATCGGTAGAGCGAGAGCAATAATTCTAGCCCTGGACCTTCTCTGTAACTCAAAAATTGCAACCTGTAGAATTATTTTATAAACGTCGCCTATGGAGATTTTTAAGGGTAAAAGTTTGTCGCCATTCCACGAGCAGGCGCAATTTTAAAGCGTGACATGTTGGGTATCAATTTACTCAGCGTAACATTATCTTTCACAATATAAAAAAAATTGTGCTAACTTTACTGTTGTCTTTTTTTTTTTTAATTAAAAAAAAAGTGTATTTTTTCCAAAAAAAGTGCGCTTGTAAGACCGCTGCGGAAATACAGTGTGACAAAGTATTGCAGCGACTGCCATGTTTGGGGTTCTAAGTAATTTTCTAGAAAAAATATAGGATTTTTTATAACAGCTTGCCTGTAAAATCCTTTTCTTGGAGTACATCACGGGACACAGACCACCATAGTAATCACTATGTGGGTATATAGACACCTTCAGGTGACGGACACTGGTATACCCAATACAGGAAGTTCACTCACTATATAACCCCTCCTCCTACCAGGAGTACCTCAGTTTTTGTAGCAAAGCAATATACTTAAACCCCAGAAAGAGGGGCAGGACTTCTGTGTCCCGTGATGTACTCCAAGAAAAGGATTTTACAGGTAAGCTATTATAAAAATCCTATTTTCTTTATCGTACATCATGGGACACAGAGCACCATAGTAATCACTATGTGGGACGTCCCATAGCAATGCTATTTGAGGGGAGGAAGACACAACCCGTAGGGCATCCCCAGACTTGGGGGCCTATACAGCTGCCTGCAGCACACTGCGCCCAAAGGCAATATCCTCGTGCCTTCTTACGCCTGATAGAACTTGGAGAATGTATGTACTGAAGACCAAGTTGCGGCCTTACAAATCTGAGCCATGGAGGCCTGGTGACGCACTGCGCAAGAAGTACTAACCACCCTGGTAGAGTGTTCTTTGACTGAATTATAACTGAAGTCTGAATTATAACTTGCCGAATCCACTTAGCGACAGTGGATTTCGACGTTGCCTGTCTTTTCTTAGGACCCTCTGGCAGTACAAATAAGACATCAGTCTTCTGGATCTGAGCAGTCGTCTTTAAATAGACTTTGACCGCTCTCACCACATCAAGACAATGTAGTGACTTCTCTTCCCTGGAACATGGTTTTGGAAAAAACAATGGCAGGACAACATCTTGGTTCAGGTGGAAACCCGAGACCACTTTTGGCAGAAAACCTGGACCAGGGCACAACACCACTCTGTCCTCGTGAATAATCAAGTATGGCACTTTATAAGAAAGAGCGGCCAATTCCAAAACCCTCCTTGCTGAGGATATAGCAACCAAGAACACTAACTTCTTTGTCAGAAGGACTAAAGGATTATGCTGTATCGGTTTAAATGGCTGTTTTTGTAACACTGACAAAACAAAGTTCAAGTCCCAAGGGTTCAAAGGTGATTTAACTGGCAATTATGCCGCATCACCCCTTGCATAATACCCTGGACTAAAGAATGTGAAGCAAGCGGTCTTTGAAAAAAGATCGATAAAGCTGAGACTTGGCCATTAATAGTACTCAATTTCATCTCTACCCCTAATTGTAGAAAGGCAAGAATTCTGCCTATGATATACTTCCAAGGGTGCCAACCCTTGGATTCACACAAGGAAACATAAGCCCTCCAGACATGGTTCTGGAAGCTGGCTTCCTTGCATTAATCAAGGTAGACACAACTGACCTGGAAAGCCCACATTTTTTCAGAATGTGGGTTTCAATAGCCAAGCCATTAAATATAGCGTTCTAAGGTAGGATGGAATATCGGCCCCTGTGAGAGTAGGTCTGGTCGTAGTGGAAGGGACCATGGATCCTCCACCGCCATCCTTATGATTTCTGCATACCAGGACCTTCTGGGTCACGCTGGGGCTACCAGAATTACCGGCTTTCTTTCCAGCTTGATCCTGCAAAGAAGTCGTGGCAACAACTGAATAGGGGGGAATCCATAAACCAGTCAGAACTGATCCCACAGGGTCACTAACGCATCCCATGCGAGTGGATCCCTTGTCCTGGACACAAAGTTGACTAACTTCATGTTGAATGTGGACGCCAGAAGATCTACTTCCAGAGTTCCCCATCTTTGGAAAATAGCCCAAAAAATGTCAGGGTGAAGGGACCATTCCCCCAGGAATAACTGCTGGTGACTCAGGTATGGTTCACCTCTCTCTGCACTGCGAGACTCTTGGTGCCCCCTTGGTAATTGATATAGGCCACAACTGTGGTATTGTCGGATTGGATCCTGACAGGACAATCCCGTAACCTGAAAGTCCAGGCCTTCAGAGCCAGACGCACTGCCCGAATCTCTAGGAATCTCTTTCGGTTCTTGACCACTGTCCCTGGACAGTTGTCTTCTCTAGTACTGCTCCCCAGCCTAAAAGGCTGGCATCTGTTGTTACCACTTTCCAGATAACTGGTCTGAAGGATTTTCCTTTTAGCAGATTCTGGGTTAGTAACCACCAACAGAGGCTTTGGGACACCCTTGGGGACAGCCGCATTGGCAAGTCTAAAGCTTGAATCATTTTGTTCCAAGCAGACATGATACTGTTTTGCAACAGTCTCAAATGGAACTGGGCATAGGGAACCACTTTGAATGAAGCCACCATCTTTCCTAACAACCTCATGCAAAGGCGAATAGAGGGATCTCCTTTCGACCTGACAATCCACACCAGCTATCCTTTGGAGTTGATCATTGCCTGCGGCAAGAACACCTTTTTCTAGGCTGTGTCTGTGATCAGACCCAAGTACTCCAGCCTTTTTAGCGGTTTTAAAGAAGACTTCTCTAGGTTGAGAATCCAACCCAGACTTTCCAGGTAACTGGTTGTAATGCGCACACTTTGCTAAAAACGAGTCGGTGGCTCGTTTGGAGCAAACCGTGCGCATTACAACCAGTTACCTGGAAAGTCTATTAGCAATAGATCGTCTAGGTACACCAAGACTTTTATGCCCTGTGCCCTTAACCTGGCTAAAGGTGGGGCCAGCACTTTTGTAAACACCCGGGGTGCTGTAGCTAGCCCGAAGGGCAAGGCTACAAACTGAAAATGCTGCTGTTCTACCTCAAACCGCAGAAACCTTTGGTGAGCGGGAAATATAGGGACATGCACATATGCATCCCTGATGTCAATAGACGCCAGAAGTTCTCCTCCTTGTAGGATAGAAACCACTGACCTGAACGACTCCATGCAAAAGGAGCGGATTTTCAGGAACTGATTTTGATTCTTTAGACCTAGAATGGGTCTGGCATCTCCATTTGTTTAGGTACTGTAAAGAGGTTTGAAAAAACCCCAAACCTTGATCTTCAGTGGGAATTTGTATGATCACCCCCTAAGCCAGTAATCGGTCTAGTGCCAGAAACAGAGATGGTCTTTTCCCTGGATCTTTGGGAACGTGTGACCTCAGAAAAGGAGACGGTGGAAACTTCAGAAATTCTAGTTTGTATCCTAGAGACACCGTGAAGTTGACCCATCTGTCCTGAATTTCCTCTTGCCAGACTTCTAAGTATTGCAGAAGTCTCCCCCCCCTCTGGTGAGGGGAGGCGCCCCTTCATAATGAGGCTTTAGAATTCTGCTTTGCAGGTTTCCGCCCCCAGGACTTCTTTACTACCTGGGCCTGACCCTGAGGCTTTCCTCTAGAGTCTGATGGCGGAGGCCGTGGCCACTGCCTAGAGACGGATGCCCCTGGCGCAGGAGAAAGAGTCTGCTTAAATGAAGGGCGTTTATACTTTCTTTTGACTGGCAAAAGAGTACTTTTCCCACTAGAAATCATTTGGATGTATTTGTCCAAATCATCCCCAAATAACCGATCCCCATGAAAAGGAAAACCAGTCAGGAGCCTTTTGCATGGTGCTTCGGCTGACCAATTTTTTAACCACCGGATCCTACACATGTGTACTAGCACAAGCGCAAGGCGGGACGCCTGGTGAATAGAATCTTTCATGGCGTCTATGGCAAAACATAATGCTTTTGGTAGTTCGGCCAAATCCAGGGCTTGTGCAGAAACCTCCTTAAAGGCCTGTCTAAACTGGTCCTTTAGGGACTGACAGATGCCTTTTGCAGTGACTGCAGGCTGAGTAACGGCTCCTGCCAAGGAAAAACTGGATTTTAACAGGAATTCCAACCTTTTATCTGTTGGATTCTTAAGCATCTTGTCTACTGGACAAGTTAGACTTTTATTCACACTGGAAATCGCAACGTCAACTGCTGGTACATTCCATTGTTTGTTGAATTCCTCTTCCATGGGATAGAGTGCTGTGAATCTCTTTGGAGGAAGAAAATGCTTATCCGGGTGAACCCATTCAGCATAAATAAGCTGTTCTATTAATGCATGGACAGGAAACGCATGCAAAGGCTGTGAAGCTTTTAAGGAACCTAAAGAAGAAACAGAACTTTCAGCCGACTCCGTTAGGGGTAGCTTGAAAGTCGAACGAACCATCTCCGTAAGAGATTGTACCAGCGATTTCTCAGATTGCGAGGCTGAAAAAGGTTCATCCACCGTTGTCTCCTCTGCAGAGGAGTAATAGATTTGCCTTTGCTCCTGATCACCTGAGGGTAACACCTCATCCTGTACCCACTGTTCCCTTGGTAAAGGGTCTGAGGTGGGGGGTCTAACACGCTTCCTATCCTTTTGGATGCGATTAAAGCCGCTAATATTCCTTCTAGGCCCTTCAGGGCGGAGGAAAATGCATCTTCAGTCATGTATACAGGGGCTAAGATGTGAGAAGCAGCTGCACCACCAATTGGTTCCAATGACTCGTCCCTCCCTCTGGTTTAAACTAGCCATAGTCCGCACGCGCGGGCGGCATTCGCTAACAAGCTCCTTGGTCAGCCAGTGCAGACCCAGCGAGAGGGAAGGGAGGGCTGGGGAGGTGGGAAGTTTTAAAAAACTTGTGAGGAATAAAAAGGGGGGGGGGGAGTAAAAATTACCGTTGTACCTCCCAGCCCCTTAATTCCCCCCTAGTGGGGAAAAAGCGAACATGCTGTTGAAAAAAACGTTGTTCTGGATGAGGAATCCCCCCTGGCTTGCTGAGACCACACACATGCTGTTTAGCTGGGACACTGAGCTGAGTGAGAAGCAATGTACTAAGGTATGTGCATTTACTCCATCTAGTGGAGACTTTAAGGCATGACATTTTACTCATGGAAGAAAAAACCATAGGTGGACTTTTTACAGTTCCTAACAGACAGATCCAAACTTCACCCATCACGGCGGGCTGCGTTAGCAAACCTTCAAGAACCGGGTCCCTTTTTATCGGGGTTCCACTCCCTTGGACCTGTATTAGCTTTAGGTAATGTAAGCATGACCAAAAAGCCCTGGGTCCTGGGGTCCAGCCCTGCAAGGAGAGGCGTTGTAGGCAAAACCTCGTGCTGCATATACGAGGCCCGGGTACCATCCACCTTGGCCTCAGTGGCACTTTGGATGGATCCGGTCTATGGAGGCTGTTTAGATCCAGCAAGGATCCCTCCAGTGGAGCTCTTCAGAGCACATCTTCACTCGTGACCAACACCTTAGACACTGGCGAAAAAACTAAGGTACTCCTTGTAGGAGGAGAGGTTATATAGGGAGTAAACTTCCTCTATTGGGTATACCAATGTCCATCACCTGAAGGTGCTTATATACCCACATAGTGATTACTATGGTGCTCTGTGTCCCATGATGTACGATAAAGAAAAAATGTTTTTAACTTGTAAACACCAAATCTTAGAAAGAGGCTTAGTCCTTAAGTGGTTAAAACTGGGGAGAAGGTTCACCTTCCATTAGCACATTGACCCTAAACATACAGCCAGAGCTACAATGGAATGATTTAGATCAAAGCATATGCATGTGTTAGAATGGCCCAGTCAAAGTCCAGACCTGAATCCAATTGAATCTGTGGCAAGACTTGAAAATTGCTGTTAACAGACGCTCTCCATCCATTTGACAGAGCTTGAGCTATTTTGCAAAGAAGAATGGGCAAAAATTGTACTCTCTAGATGTGCAAAGCTGGTAGAGACATACCCAAAAAGACTTGCAGCTGTAATTGCAGCGAAAGGTGGTTCTACAAAGTATTGACTCAGGGGGGCTGAATACAAATGCACCCCACACCTTTCACATATTTATTTGTAAAAAATGCTGAAAGCATTTATAAAATGTTCATACCACTTCACAATTATGTGCCACTTTGTGTTGGTCTATCCCAAAAAATCCCAATATTAAACATTTACATTTTTGGTTGTAACATGACAAAATGCTGGTCATCATGATGAGCATCTAGTTTGGAAGAACACAAGAAGTGATTGTTTTACGTATGCTGATTTAAGAAACAGCACAGAAGCTGGAGTATGTCAAATTTTGAAGCGACGCCTCCTCTAACTTAAACAATGAACAAATCCACAGATCTCACCTTATCAAGGTCACCATCTCTTTCAAGAGTTGACTCATCTCCTATGTTGTCATCATCTAGGAAGGGATTGGTAGAAACTGGAGCTTGGGGCTCTGGCTTTTTCTGAAAAGCAAAAAATAAATAAAGGTATATATACAGTATCTATATATATGATTTTTAAGCAGTCTTTTGGCCTGTCCAAAGCCTTCTCTCAATCTAATTAATTCAATATGTAATGTAATAAGGCAGAAATACTGTATCTGGACACAATAATCCAGTATTTTGTTGTGCTACAGTTCCACATAGGTAGTGCCGTTTTTCCTCTTCTGGGCTTAAACACAATTTTATAATGATCCTAGATCTAAACAGACACTTAATACACATGGTGGCTAAGATTATACTGCATTTTTTCCAGGTGCCAAACCATCAGGCCTTACTGTGTGGCCTTTCGGGTTTCAGCAGATTGGGGGTCTGTTTTGGTGGTTACTTTAAGTGTACATAAGGGAAAACATGCGTTTTCGCATTTCGCCATTCAGTAGCAGTTCCCTATAACCATTCCCATCTATTTTTTATCGAAATAATGTAAAGCAAAAATTTTTACCAGGAGACATCTTGAATCATCTAGCCTTCGCCTCAGTGGTCTGTCTTCTATTTGGGAGGACATAGTAGCTTAACTTGGCTCACAATCCTACCACTGCTGATTTTGCTCAGATTGCCGCTAAATTGTCTCTATACCATGAGGGTTGTTACTGTAAAGCATAACTTGTAATAATGTTGCTATTATAATACCTCTAAAATGTACACAAAGTAATGTTTCCTAATATTCTATTATACATTTTTTAAAATATAAAATGCATACAAAAGTGAGGCAAAAGCCATCATTTCAGCTGTCACTATAGCAGGAGGTGAAGGGAAATCTTTCAATGGGGAACTGTCTTGATAACAACTGTGTTAGTGGAGTTTTTCCTCTTACTTCCTGTCATGTCTCTGGAGTATAGTAGTTCATGGTTTAGGCCCAGTTCCCACTGGTGCGATGCGAGAACACTGCGAATCAACAGCGGGTTCCCGCATCGCACCGACTCGCATGTCAGTTCACACTGCCATATGCGAATCGCTGGGGAGTGTCAATACATTGTTAACTAAAAGTGGAAATGTTCTTCGCGCCATTGTGAGAAATAATGGAATGGTGACAAAAGATGAAGTCAGGAGCTGTGACGCAACGCGTAGGGCGTGGCGGAGAGCAGACGTAAACCGGAAGTCACGTAAGGAGGCGCTTCAGACGCCGCTTTCTGTTTAATGCAATTTTAAAGTTTTTTAAATGTAAGAGACCACTTTTGAGACATTAATACAACAGCTACATCTAATATACTACACCATTGGAGGCTTCTTTCTCTTTCCTCCCCCTCTTCCATCCCACCGGGCTGACGGAGCCTAGGTGGGAAATCTTTTTAATAGGTATATTCCTACACATATTGAGAAGACAATTCAGCCATCAACAGATGCCAAATCCAGAACACCATCACGTTATATTATACAGTGCCAATCAAAAGATATCCATCGATGCCTGTATTCACCAATCTTAAGGTGAGAGTTCTGAGAGCCTGTTAAGATCGGGACTTTCTACATATTATCTACGTATTTTTTCCAATACATTGGACACAAGCTGATTCACTTTGTCACTATGAACTTTATATTTTGATATTCATCGTATATCACGTCACTGGCACATTTATTCATTTATTTTGTGTAATTGTTTTCCTTTTTTCACACTATATGTATCAACCACAGTTCACAGTATAAGGTGATAGATTTTCATTTCCAAAACATTGTAACACCCCCAGTTCAGCTTGCACATCGCACTGCGAACTGACAGTTCGGACATGAATCGGATCGCATATGTGTGAACACACATGCGATCCGATTCTGGTCCGAACAGAAAAAAGGGTCCTGTGCGTGTCTGGACCAAATGCGGTGCGATATCAGCCATACTATCTGTATGGCTGATATCGTACCGCACAGACATCGCATGCAATGTGAACAGCAGTATGCTGCGAATTACATGCGATGTCTGGCAATGCACAAGTGTGAACCGGGCCTTACAGTAGTTTAATTCCTGTGTGATCTCGCTTTTTTTATTTCCTGCTTATCTGTTATCTGTATTCTTTTTATTTTCCCTCTGGTCCTTTAAAATTAGTCTTAAGAAAATATCAAATGTGGTAGTAATTTTTAAGAGGGCTGTAGAGAGCACAAAAGTGAAGCCATTCATTTGTAAATGGGCTTTAATAGCAGTGATCGCTAGCAGACTCATGTAATGTGTCTCCAAACTTTATCTGTCTCCTGAAGCATGTCCTATATGTCTCCAAGAAGTGCTAAGGCATGTGTGCAGTCTCTGACCATCTCCTGTTGTACAGCATGTCTTCAGTCTTTAAAAGCTTTCTGTAGAATTACATTCACTGATAATTATGTGAGTCTTTGGTGATATCAAGGGTCACACTGTAAGGCCCTCTCTTTCAAGTAGGTTTACTACCACTGCTACATTTGGTATTTTTTATTTTTAATCAGATTTTATTTTATTTCTAATTTATACCAAATGTTTGTATTTGTTATACAGTATTATTAAAGTCTCACTAAACCCACATCATCAAAAAACTATTAATAAATGGTGTATTACGTGCTGTTCATACTCAGTCACTATGAGATTCATTTTCTGTATTCTGCAAAAAACCTGATTGATCCTGCTGTTCTCTATCTCCCCCTTCTGTCCATGTCCCCAATTCAGCTAGGGATTTTGCAGAGCAGTGTTAGCAGCTCTGCCCATGCTCTGTTTTCAGTTAGTTTCTATGCCGAGCATTTCCTCTCTATCACATCTGAGCAGCCCATGTGACTATAGTCACACATATGGGTGTATACACAGTGGTAAAGGACAGCCCACTCCCTCCCTCCTCCTTCATGCCCACTAACTAGCTAAACACGAGGGCGGATATTACATGTAGATTAATGGTGGCTTCACCTCCCTGTTATTCTAAGACACAGGCTGGAGGGGTGTGACACAGCCTATGACTGGTAGAAATACGTCCACACTATGTCATTGCCAAAAAACAATAGATTTGATTTCAAATACATACTTGTATGCCAATATAAAACATTTATTGATATTATTTATTTTACTCTATATTCCAAAGGCTTTTTTTTTTTTAACATGTGACCAGCCGGGGAAGATCTGGGTCATGTGACAGCTGTATATCGATTAGGAAAAAGGTACTCAGGTGTATTCTTTGAAATTAAAATAATTACAGTGCCATCATCCACATACATAGATAGTATGTCAATTAAACTGTGTGTTTAGAATCACTTTAAGAAAAAGTTTGTTTAAAGTCTTTGTAGATTCATGTTTTTACACTTGTGTATGATGTTGGCTTCAGATAAGTGTTCACTGTCCTACTTTGCGCTTGCTCGGGCACTGACAAAATGTCCTTGTATGCACTGTGAACTTCTAGTCTGTTCTTTACTAACATTTAATTTTGAGCATAGTTTTTGGGGAAAAAAAATACTAGGGAGGCAGGATTATACAGCTGTTGTTTCTCATTTAGGAGATGTATGAAATCCACACAACTCTACAAGTCAGCTTTTACTGATGCTTTAGTATAGTTTTCAGCATTGCATGTTCTACAAAAGTGTTATTAACCAACAACCACCATTTAAAATACATTAGTAGTGATAAAATGAAAATATTTTAACACAATGCTATAGATTTAATAAACCGCATAAGTTCCCATGAAGCACGATACTCTAAAGCTGAGCAGTGAATAACGTGCTGGTTAAACAATACTGGAGAGCTCCCAAGTGACTGGTTGTTGCATATTGCTTTATGGCATGATTGATTGCTACTGCCATCACATTCTTCAATGCAACTGCAATCCACAAAGCACAGTCATGCACACATTAAAGTATAGCTATATTTTCTCTACAAAATTCCTCAGTCCCCCCCCCAGCCCCTTGAGCTAAATTAACCTAGCACCTCACTGCACTGCATACCTACCTCTTGAATGGCAAGCGGAAGACTCCCACTCTATTTACATCTTGAATGTGGAAATCTTGTCTGGTGCTAGGCAAATCTGTGCAAAAACTTCATACACATGAACAGAGGAGTATTTCTACAGTAGAGAGTCTAGGAGTAGGGCACCATTCATGTTCATAGGGGGTGACTATGCAGGAATGGCTGGGTACAGTGAAGATTTCTGCAATCAGGATGTGAACACCACAAGATGCCACCGCTCAAGAGATGTACATACACTGGGGTGACGGTTCTATGATATATTAGCTTAGGGGACCTTGGGGACTTTAAAGAGAATATGTCGTTGTCCTTTAACATCAAGTTGTAGGTACATTAACATAATTGTTGCGAACACTGGAATTAAAGGAAACTTGTGCTGAGATAATGCTGGTTGCCCGATTGTTACATAGTTGGTAAGGATGAATAAAGACAATAGTCCATCAAGTTCAACTTGTGTTGGGGTGTGTGTGTGCATGTAGAAAATCATTTCTCATATTCCCGTATATAGTTTTTGCTAAGATGCACATTCAAGAGTCTTTTAAATCTATCCATACTTCTTGCCGACACCACCGATTGTGGAAGAGAGTTCCACATCCTTACCGCCCTGACAGTGAAAAACCCCCAATGCAGCTTAAGGTTAAACTGCTTCTCATCGTATGGCCCCATGTCCTCTTACACTCCCTGGGACTGAAAAGTTTCATACTTACACTGGGAACACCATTGAGATTCGTGTACATTGCTATCATATCTCCTCTCTTCAAGTGCCTCTTCTCCAGTGAGAATAAATTGAGCGCTTGTAGTCGTTCCTCATAATTGAAGTCCTCCAGTCCCCATATTAATTTAGTTGACCTTCTGTGGACTCTCCCCAGCTCCAGCAACTCCTTTCTGAGGATTGGTGACCAGAACTGGACGCAGTACTCCAGATGCGGCCAAACCAGAGACTTTTATAAAAGTGTCAGGATTATCGTTTTATTCCTGGAGTAAATTCCCTTTTAATGCATGCTAATATTCTGCCAGCTTTGGTAGCTGCAGCTTGACACTGCACACTATTGCTCAGTCCGACTTATACTAGGACCCCTAGATCCTTCTCCATCCTGGAATCCCCTAGAGGTTCCCCCCCCCCCAATGAGTAACGTTTATATTTTTACCCCTGAAGTGTATTACCTTACATTTACCAATGTTAAACTTAATTTGCCATCTAGCAGCCCATTCCAATAATTTATTCAGGTCCTCTTGTAAAGTTTCTATATCCTTCTGTGATGTTATTGCCCTACATATTTTTGTGTCGTCAGCAAACATAAATAAGTTAAACAGAATTGGTCCCAGGACAGAGCCTTGGGATACCCCATGAACAACTCTAGACCCTTCTGAGTACACGTTATTTATCACCACCCTTTGCACTCACCTGAGAACAAACCCTATAGTCTATACACACCAACCTCAGTTTGTAGATTAAACGTTTGTGGAGCACTATATCAAATGCTTAGACACAGATATGATGTATGGTTCTTTCGTAAGTCTGTTGGTGGAACTAAAATCTAACAGATGCCTTTTTTCTGAACTCTCAAACAACCTTTATATTTCCGCACTTTGAACGGATGTAGAGAAGAGAAGACTGAAGATGATAGCCAGATACAAATTATGTAGGACTAGTATCATCTCTGTTTCACCTGGGGCCAATCACTTCACTGGGTATATGTGAGGGTTTACAACCACTTTAAGTGTCTTGTAGTTGCCTGTACAGCAGTACAAAGACTGGTAGAGAGATGGGTAGTATATAAGGATAATCAGGTGTCCTGATTTTACATGTAAGATGAGAGAGCAAAGAGAACACCTCAACAGCCTGTTGCTGCTCTTTCACTGTCCAATCACAGGCTGGGAACAAGAAGGTAACCCTTTTTGCGTTGCTTAACTGCTGAAGAGTAATGTCAGGTCACCAGGCTGGCTGTACTGTTTGACACAAGTGAGTAAATCTCAAGACTGAATGGACAGAAATAAAGCACCATTGAAAGGCGAGACAGCTCTCATATAGGTACGTATTGGTTTGCCTTGAATTTATAATATGACACTGCATCAGTACAAACAGCCAAGCAACTAGAATTTTTAGAAGGAAAATATACCAATGACAATCTTCTTATGTTCTATGCACAGGTTTGTTTTAAACAATAATGATTTGATAAAATATTTATTGTGTAAATAATGTTATACCTAACAGAAAGGGAACTACAACATAAGAGAATAGAATAAAAATACTATACTATATATCTATCTATATATACAGTTGTGCTCATAAGTTTACATACTCTGGCAGAATTTATGATTTCTTGGCCATTTTTCAGAGAATGTGAATGATAACACAAAAATGTTTCACTCATGGTTAGGGTTTGGCTGAAGTCATTTATTATCAATCAACTGTGTTTACTCTTTTTAAATCAATGGCAACAGAAACTACCCAAATGACCCTGATCAAAAGTTTACATACCCCAGTTTTTAATACCGTGTATTGCCCCCTTTAACATCAATGACGGCTTGAAGTATTTTGTGGCATTTGTGGATGAGGCTCTTTATCTTCTCAGATGGTAAAGCTGCCCATTCCTATTGGCAAAAAGCCCCTAGTTCCTGTAAATTCTTGGGCTGTCTTGCATTAACTGCACATTTGAGATCTCCCCAGAGTGGCTCAATGATATTGAGGACAGGAGACTAAAATGGCAACTCCAGAACCTTCACTTTATTCTGCTGTAGTCAATGACAGGTCGACTTGGCCTTGTGTTTTGGATCATTGTCATGTTGGAATGTCCAAGTACATCCCATGCGCAGCTTCCTGGCTGATGAATGCAAATGTTCCTCCAGTATTTTTTGATTGTAGCTTACACATCCCCAAAACATCAGTGATCCACCTCCGTCTTTCACAGTAGGAATGGTGTACCTTTCATCATACGCCCTGTTGACTCCTCTCCAAATGAAGCGTTTATGGTTGTGGCCAAAAAGCCTAAGTTTTGGTCTCATCACTCCAAATGACTTTGTGCCAGAAGGCTTGAGGCTTGTCTCTGTGCTGTTTGGTGTATTGTAAGCGGGATACTTTGTGGCATTTACATAGTAATGGCTTTCTTCTTGCGACTCAACCATGCAGCCAATCTTTCTTCAAGTGCCTCCTTATTGTGCATCTTGAAACAGTCACACAACATGTTTTCAGAGTCCTGTATTTCACTTGAAGTTATTTTTGGGTTTTTCTTTACATCCAGAACAATTTTCCTGGCAGTTGTGGCTGAAATTTTAGTTGGTCTACCTGACCGTGGTTTTGTCTCAACAAAACCCCTCATTTTCCACTTCTTGGTTAGAGTTTGAACACTGCTAATTGGCATTCTCAATTCTTTGGGTATCTTTTTGCATCTCTTTTCTATTTTATACAGTTCAACTACCTATTCCTGCAGATCCTTTGACAATTTTTTTGCTTTCCCCATGACTCAGAGTCCAAAAACCTCGGTGCCGCACTGGATGAAAGATGCAAAGGTCTGTCAGGAGTCCAGAAACGCATTGACCTTTTATACACACACACTAATTACAAGCAAACAGATCACAGGTGAGGATGGTTACCTTTAATAGCCATTCAACCCCCTTTGTGTCAACTTGTGACCATGTTATCAGGCCAAAATCACCAGGGTATGTAAACTTTTGATCAGGGTAATTTGGGTAGTTTCTGTTGCATTAAGATTTAAAAAGAGTAAACACAGTTGATTGATATTAAATGGCTTCAGCCAAACACTGACTATGAGTGAAAGAAATGTTTTTGTACTAACATTCATATTCTCTGAAAAATGGCCAAGAAATCATGGAATGACAAGAATGACACTTTGCTACAATGTAAAGTAGTGAGTGTACGGCTTGTATAACAGTGTAAATTTGCTGTCCCCTCAAAATAACTCAACACACAGCCAATAATGTCTGAACTGCTGGCAACAAAAGTGAGTACACCCCTAAGTAAAAATGTCCAAATTGGGCCCAAAGCGTCAACATTTTGTGTGGCCACCATTACTTTCCAGCACTGACTTAACCCTCTCGGGCATGGAGTTCACCAGAGCTTCACAGGTTGCCACAGGAGACCTCTTCCACTCCTCAATGTTGACATAACAGAGCTGGTGGATGTAAGAGACCTTACACTCCGCCAGCTTCTGTTTGAGGATGCCCCACAGATGCTCAATAGGGTTTAGGTCTGGAGACATTCTTGGCCAGTCCATTACCTTTACCCTCAGCTTCTTTAGCAAGGCAGTGGTCATCTTGGAGGTGTGTTTGGGGTCGTTCTTCATTTTGGAATACTGCCCTGTGGCCCAGTCTCCGAAGGGAGGGGATCATGCTCTGCTTCAGTATGTCACAGTACATGTTAGCATTCATGGTTCCCTCAATGAACTGTAGCTCTCCAGTGCCCGTAGCACTCATGCAGCCCCAGACCATGACACTCCCACCACCATGCTTGAGTACAAAGACACACTTGTCTTTGTACTCCTCACCTGGTTGCCGCAACACAGGCATGACACCATCTGAACCAAAAAAGTTTATCTTGGTCTCATCAGACCAACGGTTTGCAGTTTTTCTTGTGCATGATCTTTAGAAGAGGTTTCCTTCTGGGACGACAGCCATGCAGACCAATTTCATGCAGTGTGCGGCGTATGGTCTTAGCACTGACAGGATGACCCCCCACCCCTTCAACCTCTGTAGCAATGCTGGCAGCGTTGCGTCTATTTCCCAAAGACAACCACTGGATATGACGCTGAGCGCGTGCACTCAACTTCTTTGGTCGACCATGGCGAGGCCTGTTCTGAGTGGAACCTGTCCTGTTAAACCGCTGTATGGTCTTGGCCACCATGCTGCAGCTCAGTTTCAGGGTCTTGGCAATCTTCTTATAGACTAGGCCATCTTTATGTGGAGCAACAATTATTTTTTTCAGATCCTCTGAGTTCTTTGCCATGAAGTGCCATGTTGAACTTCCAGTGACCAGTATGAGAGAGAGAGAGTGATAACACCAAATTTGACACACCTTCTCCTCATTTATACATGAGACTTTGTAACACAAACAAGTCACATGACACCGGGGAGGGAAAATGGCTAATTGGGCTCAATTTGGACATTTTCACTTAGGGGTGTATTCAGTTTTGTTGCCAGCAGTTTAGACGTTAATGGCTGTGTGTTGAGTTATTTTAAGGGGGCAGCAAATTTACACTGTTATACAAGCTGTACACTCACTACTTTACATTCTAGAAAAGTGTAATCTCTTCAGTGTTGTCACATGAAAAGACCTTACAAAATAATTACAAACATGTGACAAAAAATAACAAAAATCACATACATACACACATATTATATATATATATATATATATATATATATATATATATATATATATATATATATATATATATATATATATATATATATATATATATATATATAGTTAGTGCCTTGCAAAAGTATTCACCCCCTTGGCTTTTTACCTATTTTGTTACATTACAGCCTTTAGTTCAATGTTTTTTAATCTGAATTATATGTGATGGATTAGAACACAATAGTCTAAGTTGGTGAAGAAAAATTATAAAAATATATACATAAAACTATTTTTCAGAAATAAAAAACTGATAATTGGCATGTGCGTATGTATTCACCCACTTTGTTATGAAGCTCATAAAAATCTCTGGTGCAACCAATTACCTTCAGAAGTCACAATTAGTGAAATGATGTTCACCTGTGTGCAATCTAAGTGTCACATGATCTGTCATTACATATACACACCTTTTTGAAAGGCCCCAGAGGCTGCAAGACTTAAGCAAGAGGCACCACTAACCAAACACTGCCATGAAGACCAAGGAACTCTCCAAACAAGTAAGGGACAATGTAGTTGAGAGGTACAAGTCAGGGTTAGGTTCTAAAAAAAATCCAAATCTTTGATGATCCCTAGGAGCACCATCAAATCTATCATAACCAAATGGAAAGAACATGGCACAACAGCAAACCTGCCAAGAGACGGCCGCACACCAAAACTCACGGACCGGGCAAGGAGGGCATTAATAAGAGAGGCAGCACAGAGACCTAAGGTAACCCTGGAGGAACTGCAGAGTTCCACAGCAGAGACTGGAGTATCTGTACATAGGATGACAATACGCCGTACGCTCCATAGTGTTGGGCTTTATGGCAGTGTTGCCAGAAGAAAGCCATTACTTTCAGCAAAAAACAAATGGCACGTTTTGAGTTTGCAAAAAGGCATGTGGGAGACTCCCAAAATGTATGAAGGAAAGTGCTCTGGTTTGATGAGACTAAAATTGAACTTTTTGGTCATCAAAGAAAACGCTATGTCTGGCGCAAACCCAACACATCACATCACCCAAAGAACACCATCCCCACAGTAAAACATGGTGGTGGCAGCATCATGCTGTGGGGATGTTTTTCAGCAGTTGGGACTGGGAAACTGGTCAGAGTTGAGGCAAATGTGGATGGTGCTAAATACAGGGATATTCTTGAGCAAAACCTGTATCACTCTGTGACTGATTTGAGGCTAGGATGGAGGTTCACCTTCCAGCAGGACAATGACCCCAAACACAGTGTTAAAGCAACACTTGAGTGGTTTAAGGGGAAACATGTAAATTTGTTGGAATGGCCTAGTCAAAGCCCAGATCTCAATCCAATAGAAAATCTGTGGTCAGACTTAAAGATTGCTGTTCACAAGCGCAAACCATCCAACTTGAAGGAGCTGGAGCAGTTTTGCAAGGAGGAATGGGCAAAAATCCCAGAGGTAAGATTTGACAAGCTCATAGAGACTTATCAAAAACGAGTTGGAGCTGTGATAGCTGAAAAAAGTGGCTCTACAAAGTATTGACTTTAGAGGGGTGAATAGTTATGCACATTGACCTTTTCTGTTATTTTGTCCTATTTGTTGTTTGTTTCACAATAAAAAATAAATAAAAAACATCTTCAAAGTTGTGAGCATGTTCTGTTAATTAAATGATGTAAATCCTCAAACAATCCATGTTAATTCCAGGTTGTGAGGCAACAAAACACGAAAAATGCCAAGGAGGTGAATACTTTTGCAAGGCACTGTACATACATACACACATACATACATACAGTGCCTTGAAAAAGTATTCATACAAATTTTCCACATTTTGTCATGTTACAATCAAAAACGTAAATGTATTTTATTGGTATTTTGTGCGATAGACCAACACAAAGAGGCACATAATTGTGAAATGGAAGGAAAATTATAAATGGTTTTCAATTTTTTTTTACAAATAAATATGTGAAAAGTGTGGTGTGCATTTGTATTCAGCCCCCCTGAGTAAATACTTTTTAGAACCACCTTTCACTGCATTTACAGCTGCAATTCTATTTGGGGATGTCTCTACCAGCTTTGCACATCTAGAGAGTGACATTTGTGCCCATTCTTCTTTGCAAAATAGCTCAAGCTCTGTCAGAGTGGATGGAGAGTGTCTGAACAGCAATTTTTAAGTCTTGCCACAGATTCTCAATTGGATTTAGGTCTGGACTTTGAATGGGCCATTCTAACACATGAATATGCTTTGGTCAAAAACATTCCATTTTAGCTCTGGCTGTATGTTTAAGGTTGTTGTCCTGCTGGAAGGTGAATCTCCGCCCCAGTCTCAACTCTTTTGCAGACTTTTACAGGCTTTCTTCTAAGATTGCCCTGTATTTGGCTCCATCCATCTTGTCATCAACTCTGCCCAGCTTCCCTGTCCCTGCTGAAGAAAAGCATCCCCACAACATGATGCTGCTACCACCATATTTCACGGTGGGGATGCTGTGTTCAGGGTGATGTGCAGTGTTAGTTTTCCACCACACATAGCATTTTGCTTTTAGGTCAAAAAGTTAAATTTTGGTCTTATCTGACCAGAGCACCTACTTCCACATGTTTGCTGTGTCCACCACATGGTTTCTCGCAAACAGCAAACTGGACTTCTTATGGCTTGCTTTCAACAATGGCTTTCTTCTTGCCACTCTTCCATAAAAAGGCCAGATTTGTGGAGTGCATGACTAATAGTTGTCCTGTGGACAGATTATTCCACCTGAGCTGTGGATCTCTGCAGTTCCTCCAGATTTACCATGGGCCTCTTGGTTGCTTCTCTGATTAATGCCCTCCTTTCCCAGCCTGTCAGTTTAGGTGGACAAGCAAGTCTTGGTAGGTTTGCAGTTGTGCCATACTCTTTCCATTTTCAGATGATGGATTGAACAGTGCTCCATGAGATGTTCAAAGCTTGGGTTATTTTTTTTATAATCTAACCCCGCTTTAAACTTCTCCACAACTTTATCCCTGACCTGTCTGGTGTGTTCCTTGGCCTTCACGATGCCCTTTGTTCACTAAGGTTCGCTCACAAACCTCTGAGGGCTTCAAAAGAACAGCTGTATTTATACTGAGATTAAAATCACACACATGTGGACTCTATTTACTAATTAGGCGACTTCTGAAGGCAATTGGTTCCACCAGATCTTAGTTAGGGATATCATGGTAAAAGGGGACTGAATACAAATGCACGCCACACTTTTCAGATATTTATTTGCAAAAAATTCTGAAAACCATTTATCATTTTCCTTCCACTTCACAATTATGTGCTTTGTGTTGGTCTATCACATAAAATCCCAATAAAATACATTTACGTTTTTGGTTGTAACAAAATGTGGAAAATGTTAAGGGGTATGAATACTTTTTCAAGGCAATAAATATATAAGTAGAATAAAAAATAGACCTGGAACTCCACCACACACCATATAAAATGTATATTAAGGAGAACTTGATGACATTTTGGTTAAATATGACTGAATAGGTCTTGTTATTAAATAGGCGTTCCATTAATAAAAATTAATAGTCTGCCTTTTTTTTGTAGAAGAATTATGTCGGCTGTGTTTTGACCCTTTCTAATGTCCTTGGGTGAACCAGCATTCTCTGCACTGAGATAATGAAAAGCACACGTGAATATATTGCATTCTGTAAATTAGAAGCGTATTTGTATGCTGAATAAAATACAACAATGATAATATGTAAACTGATGTCTTGCCAAAGACATTAACTCAGTGTAGTTATGGGTTACTTGTGTACTAGTTTATTAAGGAAGCCAGCTTGTTAGAACAAAATAATGTTTTGGAACACAGACAAAGGTTCTCCACAATCCCATTTAGGTATTGTTGAACACTCTGACCCATGCAGTAGGCCACTTTAACCAGAAGTCTGCAAGGTCCATCCTCTGAGGATACTAGGAAAGGACAGCTCTACTTTCTGACACACTGGTACCCCAGGAGCTTTTGCAGGTTCTTTGACCTGCTTCAACACTAGCACATACTGTAGAATAAGACGATCAAAGCAGCAGACTGTTCCATTTACCACTATTATTCTGAATCTGTACAATTATATATGGCACTACAACTGCCAGCCTGATACAGAATTTCATCTAGTGCAAAGTGATCATAGTAATTCAAAATGAAGAAGGGTTTCAGATGACTATATATTAAATAGGTAAATCACTTGTATAATTGCATTTTATTCATACAGGCAAAATTTAAGTCTTACCCCTGCTGCTTGGAGTTAAGGCAGGCATATACAATAATATTATTCCCTCTCTGAACTAAATTGATTTATAAGTTGGATACCCTAACCTCAAAGGGCCTTAATGCTGAAATCAATATCAACTGTTTTATTAGTGATTTTTAGGTTTCTGCAGTTCCTGGTTTTATTTATTTCTAACTTTAATAATAAAAACATTAATTGTTTGATAATTTTTAACAGTATTTTAATTTGTATTTATTTTATCATGTGTATTTTATGTATTGTGGATTTTTGGGTAGTTTATATGACTTAGGATATTTTATGGAATGAAATCTGATACTTATTAATGTAAAAGACCGACTGCATTAATGATGCAATGATTAAGTCTAAATACATTCCATTTCTTATAAGATTTGGGAATGCACATATGATTTTTCTATGATGGTGCATTGTAAGGTGTATGGCGTTTGAATCGCCTAGTTGTACATATTATGTATAAATTTGGTGGTGGAATACTCCAAGCTTTTCGAATTAGGTTTAAGCTTTATGAAATTGATGTACATTATATAGTAATTTGTTTTTAGTGGGGGATCAGTCCCTGTTATTTAAATAAATTTCAGGTGGTACCAAAATTGATGTATTGTGGGACTGGGGTTATGGTTTGGAAAGAGTTAATATAGTCAGCTGCTGCATGTAAAAGTTGGTTCGTCTTTACCACTGTCATATCCCCTTTTCGAACGTCTGTATGACAGAACGTGTCAAAAGGTGCGGCTAGCAGTGATCAAGTCTGTAAATCAGTCTGTCCTGTGTGCCAATTAAAAGGCTGGTCTACATAGCAGCTTTTGTGAGCGGCCATGCTTCGGCATGGCCGCTCACTCATACTGAAGCTGAAAACTTTCAAGCTCTGGCACTTACTAAAATGACTGCCAGGAAATGTTTCTTGCAGACCACACATTCTGCGCAAGTCACCCCATGACCTCCCAAAATGAACCAACTTGCAGTAGAATTTGCATCATCAGGGAGAATTGGGTAGTATATAAAATGCCTTTAGCAAAAATAAAAAATAACAGAAACCGATAAGAAAAGGAAAATTCCAAAGAGCCTGAGCTAAAGGTGGTTTTATCTTATCTGTGCTCTGGGATCGCATATTTTGTTCGCACACCTTAGGAGAGACATAACCAATTTCCTACATGTCAACCCAATCAAAAAACACAGAAGTAACAATCGCATCATAAGAGTCGTTGGTCTATAACTTTGATGTTCTAGTGTTTATGCATGTAGGTTCGTCTGATCTTAAGAAAATTAGGCAGTTTATAAATCTAGCCATGTGATTTGTGATTAATAAATTGTGTAATTCTATGCAGATTGGATACATATGTGAATATGCTAAGGAAAAAAAAAACAAAATTAGCAATGCCCGATTTACTCATCTCCTACAGTGGCCACGTTCTGCTTTCATCTCAGGCTGGGTTCACACTATTTGCGAAGCCGCTCACAGCAGGGGATAAGGTGCGTCCCTGTTCACCGTTTCAGGGGCAAATCAGGTCCAAATTTTTGCCTTAATTCAGACCTGAAACTGGGCCAAAGACGCACAGTACCCTTCTGCAGTGCGCTCTACGGCCGCCCCCACATCCAATTTGCATAAGTGTACACCCAGCCTCAAACATCATTTTGTTCACAATTTTCACAACAGATGAAATGACAGACATTTTCCAGCATCCAGAGAACTGCAGTAATGCAAACTACCAAACCCAAAGTCCCCTTTCACACTGGCAGAGTCAACCACTGGATCCGCCTGCTCAGCAGAGGATCTCTCCACTGAGCAGGCGGATGACAGGTCAGTGTCCAATCTGCATCAGCGTTAATGCAGGGCAGACATGGGCACAGCCCGCTGTCCTATATGGGCTGTCAGATGGAAATTGCCATCCGTCTGTTTTTAGCAGAGTAATGTTGCTCTGTTCCATAGAGAGCAATGGATGGTCCGATCAGATCTGCCTAAAAAACTGACAGGTGGACCCGATCAGTCCGTCCCTGTGAAAAGGGCTTTAGAGTATATTACTGGTAATGCACACACATACTACTGTTGACTACTAAATCATCTGTCATCTTACCACAACAGTGTCCGTCAAGGTACAGCCTGAGAACTTTTTGGCTAGGAGACCCTCAAAGTTAGTGGTTCTCTGAATAGCAAAGAGCAGAAGCTTCACCTCAATTTCCTTTGCTCTCGTCCTCATGACTTTTGCAAGATCAGTTCTGCAGAAAATAGCAACATGTAGTAAACATTAAAAAATTAACGCTATAAAACTAAATCCATTCTTCCACCACTATACTGAAGCAGTACTTAGACAAATACCTACATATTTAAAATACATAAAAGTGAACTATGTCACCTGTAAAAGTAGTTTTTAAGCCTGTTAAGCCAGTCTTGTGGTTCACACCACCCTACCACAATGAACCGCATGGTTCAGCTTAATAGCCCAATGATGACAAAGCTATTTATTTTTATTAAAAATGCTCAAGTCTCACACTACCACTTTCATTTTTTATCACTTCAGGTGCTCTCTACACTCTGCACTGCTGAAAACTCCTGGGGGAGCTGCACTTCCCACATTCCACTTCATCAGAATGAAGTCTATAAACAAAACGATTTACAGTGTTTTGCCTCCATTTCTCCCACTCTGCTGTGTGATTCACAAAGCACAGCACAAATGTCACTGTAGTGCCATGCTTTGTCAATGGCACAGCAAAGTGAGAAAGACAGAGGCAGAACACCAGAAAACGGGGTTGCTCATAGACACCGTCCAATGCAGAGGGGAGCTGAAAGTGCAGCACCCCCTGTACATATCAGGAGCTCTCCGTGGAGATAAGGATAATAAGAAAATAAAAGACTTTAAAAGTGTCTGGAGTTATCCTTTAAAACTGCTCACTGAACAGCGAATTATCAATAAGGAAACTGGACAGTTACACCAGGAAATAGGGGTGTTATCTGCCTGGCAGTACTATGTGTTGGGAGGTGTGAACAAGGCTGGCCAATACACAATTATAAAAAATGTAAAAAATAGTAAAAATAGATACAATAGAGAGTGAGAGTTGTCACCTTAGGATAGGAAGTCCTGAGGTGACAACTCTCACGATCAGAATCACCAGGCAAAAACAGGTGAAAAACCCCTGAACTAAACAATAATGCAGACACCACATCTATGGACTGGTGTGCTGCAATGTATTGCATGTTGTCCTTGGTCTTTAAGTAGTTGTAAACCTCAGACATGAAATATAAGCAACGCTTATCCCTCTATAATGTGTACTTGTCTCAATTAGGAGCACAAAGTGTCATTTCTATCTGCTGCTTTGTTCCTCTGCTATCAGCATGAATAATTTCTGACAAGTTTTCCTGACACCAAGAGAAAAATGGTGACAGGGGACGCACCTCCAGCTGATTAAACAGCCTTACTTCTGTCCGTGTGCGCTGTGTGAAGGGGGTGTGCCCCTTCCCTCCAATCAGCTCTCAGAGCTCTCCTCACTGAGCTCTGCACAGTGTAGCTTCACTTTGATTGGCTGTAGAGAAGAGAAGACTGCAGATAGACAGATACAACTCATGTAGGAGAATTTGTCTCTGCGTATCACCTGAGGCCAGTCACTTCACTGGGTATATGTAAAGGTTTACAACCTCTTTAAATACTGTATATTTAATCAAGACTAACAACAACTTGTTACGGCATGCAAAAAAGGTATCTTCATTATGTATTAAAACTTTTTGAAACCAATTATAAAATGATCGTCAAAACATGGAGGACAGAATGTAGTGGTAAGTTTTATGAGGTTTCATAATGTGCAGGCAAATGAAATGTAGAGCTTTTTTTCTCGACATATGAGCAGACTAAAAAAGCCATGGGCCATTCCAAACAGAAATGACCCCAGTGACTTTTCCACATACTGTACGTTTCAGGCTTGTTCTTTTTTTTGTTAGGACTGGGCAAGAAACATGTTTGTGGAAAGGTGAGGAGTTCAGGGTACAACTCATAAGGGGTTTAAGCCAGCATGTGTAGTAGAAGAACAAAGCTTTGGCAGCAGATGCAGTTCTCATTAGAGAGAGAACAATGACAGGTATAAAGGGTATTATAAAAGCTCTGGTACTATGGATACTTTTCATCTCCAGGGGATTTCTTTTTTTTTTTCCTGGAGTCTACTCAGTACAGACTGAACCGCTAAACTATTGAATCAAGTACTTGGGCAGCTCAAGGTCTTACATTTTGTACAAATTTCACAGAAAGCTCTCATTACGGCATAAAGAAATTAAATGTTGCCCTTAAAGAGGAGTTCCACCCAGGGGGGCCGTCAAAAAAAAAAAAATTAAAAGTCAGCAGCTACAAATACTGCAGCTGCTGACTTTTAATTGGACACTTACCTGTCCCAGGGTCCAGCGATGCGGGGGATCGAAGCCTCGCTCGTCTCCCCCTCCGCTCGTCGGCACCGGCATTTCAACTGTGGGCGCCGGGCTGTGGCTTCACAGCCTGGCACCCACTGCGCATGCGCGAGCGGCGCCGCGCGCCGTGATTGGCCGCTCAATCACCTGGGACCTGTATTGGGTCCCAGATGATTGACAGGAGGGAGGGAGCAGAGCGGAGCCCTTCCTGTGCCTGGGGGGAAGTGATGTCACCAGCCCAGGCAAAGGAACAGGCAGACTACGAGGGACCACCTAGCAACAGGCATTTAGAGGTAAGTGAAAAAAAAAAAATCCAAATGTTTTTTTGTTTTTTGTTTTTAGAATTTTTACAGGTATTTTTGTTTTTTGGGTGGAACCCCACTTTAAATAACGAGCAACGTTTGTACGTCTTCATCCAGGCTAAAAGCCTTAAAGATAGATTTTATTTCTGAAAAGGTGAACTCTAGGTTCAAATGTTGGCACCTAGGAAAATAAATTATGCAGAAAGGCACTATGCACCAAAAGACACATAGGATTGCTGTGCCATTATGCAGTTGTAAAATAGGTTTATATTTCTGTACAGAGGTCTGGAATCATTACAGAAAGTCATATACATTATAGTATATATCTGAAAGAGGTCACAGACCGAACTGGAGCAATGACCATTATTGATGATTAAAATTGGAACAGCAGTAAATGCGCAGATCTGAGGTTAATGGGATGGAGGAATGCTATCACTACTATACTGCTCTTCCGTCAGTGTTTTCTGAAGTTCTTCATAAGCATCTGAAATTAATGAAACTGCCATGTAATGACAGGCATCTACTGTCTATGCATAAATAGTATATAAAATTGATGTCAAAGCCAATAGATCACATATATCAGACATGCTGGCGGGTGTAGTTTCTCTTTGCTTGCATGGGTTTCTACAGGTACTTCAGTTTCCACCCATGCTCCAAGGAGGTGGTAGGATATTTGGCTCGTCTAAATTAGCCCATGTAAGTGTATACACAGTATGTATGTGTGTTACGGACCTTACGCCCCGTATGTACGATCGGACATTCCGACAACAAAATCCATAGATTTTTTTCGACGGATGTTGGCTCAAACTTGTCTTGCATACACACGGTCACACAAATCTTGTCGGAAATTCCGAACGTCAAGAACGCGGTGACGTGCAACACGTACGATGAGCTGAGAAAAAGGACATTCAATAGCAAGCGCTTAATTCCGAGCATGCGTGGAACTTTGTGCGTCGGAATTGTGTACACTCGATCAGAATTCACGACAACGGATTTTGTTGTCGAAAAATTTGAGATCCAGATCTCAAATTTTGTGCGATGGAAATTCAGATGGAAAATGTCCGATAGAGCCTATACACGAACGGAATTTCCGACAACAAGCTCCCAGCGAACATCCGACCATGTGTACGGGGCATTAGACTGTAAGCTCACTGAGACTAGAGACTGATGTAAATGTACAATATTAAATAAAGTTCTACATAAAATGTCAGTGCTATATAAGTATCTGTAATAAATAAATAACTGTAACACTTCATGCATGACTGCATGTTGGAAGAAGCCTATGAATTGGAGCATCCAGGTAGGAACATGCAGCAGCTTCATATACAAAGGACAGTGTATGTTTAATGTATCACTTTAAGTCACAATACCTTCCAGCTTTGTTTGCACTTGGTGTGTTGGGAAATGCAGCCATTTAAAAACTCATGCGATTACTTATATATTGTGAAGGATATGTTAATAGACTTAGTATGCAAAACCTGGGTCAAGAGAACAAAGATGTTTCCTCCACTACTTTCTGTATCTAACATTGGCACCAGGTGCCTAGAATAAATAAAGCCAAAAGTGTTCTGGTTTTTGTTTAATGAACTTCTCTTCATAAAGACAAGTGTAAAGAAATCCCTAAAGGCCAGCTCCATGCAAAAGTAATATTTTATATTTGGTTGCTGGCAATCTGAATTACTTTAATCTCTCAAGGGATCCACAGTAATTAGACATCAACTGGTGGAAATTCTTGGTTCTTCCCGACTGACCAAGCCACTGCGAAGGCAAACAAATGGGGTCATACTTCCTACAATACATTCTCCATAATGTACATAGCAAAAAATTGCAGGGCGAGACTCTCATTAAGCCATTGCAAGAGGAAACAGAATCGTAAATCAGTGTTGGGAATCTTAATACCAAAGATCGCTTCTCAACCTTTTGGCTAAGATCAAGTGTAGTAACTGTTCTTATCAGTGTCCAGTAGGGGTGTGCTCCACAGCTCATTCTGGCCCTATGGTTGGCATGGCTATTTGTATAGTGCTCCTGTTGGTATGATGGGGGTCCCAAGGGATATTCCTGATAGGCAAGTAAACCGAATATAGCGTGCACCACGTAAGGTGTGGAGTACTTCCCTGGTGTGGAGGGGCCCAGTGCCTCCTGATATGAGCAGTGATGCCTTGTTTGGCCAGGGGCTGGGAAGGCAGGGAACCTGTGGTATTATGGGCTCCCCAGGAGTGCTCTTAGTATCACTATGGGTTTGGGACTCCACTGTAAAAATGAGCACTAGGTCATGACACCTTGCTTTTTATGCACTATGCATCACGGGCTAGGCCTTTTGGCTGAGACCAGGGCAAATTTTGTCACCAGGCCTCAAGACCTAGCCATTGCACTGCACTAGCACTTATTTATTTTGAATAGTTATTTTTTTTCTCTCCACGTGTGTCACCTGCACTTATGTTTGTGTTCCCTTTCACTCAGGATGGACTGTGTGAAGCCTTGGGCCTCCCCTGAATTCTGAGAGGAAGATGTGGTTCCTTCCGCCTCTGCCTTGGGGGGTTCTTTTTTGGGAGAGACCCTCACCTAGTACTTGGTGGTTGGCTTTGGCTGTCCATGAGAAGAGGGGTCCGCCAGGCCTTTTCTTTAGGTAGATTTGAGTGTGCCTTACCCCCCATCAGGAGCCTTGCTCTCCATAGGATCAGGAAGGTGTCCTAGTTCTTCAGGACGTGGACCAGGGACACAACCTATTTGCACTTTCTTGGCTCATCCACTGGTGTTTATTTTTTTTTGCACCCACCACAGATAAAAAAAAATAAAAAAAAAAATACAGAAGATCCCTTGAGTAATAAAAAGCTATGACAGAATTCAGTTTATCAGTGCCAATGAACTAACTTGTTTTTCCAAAAGAACAAAGTGTTTTATTTTTGATACGGCATACAATAGATTTGTTGCACAAAGCAATTGAAGGCTTTGGCTGATGGGCAAAAGCAGCTTGCTTTTAGGTGCATACTGCTTGCATTTGAGATCAGTTTGAGACACTTCTGAGACCATTTATAGTTTGTAAATCGGTGCATTTGTCCTGCTGTTGACCCGCTAAGCAGCATCAACCTGCTGCAAATCGATTTTGCATTGCAATTTCAATGCATGGGGAGAAAAATAGGCTAGTAAATCTTGAATACATGCGAAAGAACATCCTAAATTTTATTATGCGCTGTCATTTTACCTGGTTATATGGCAAAACTCAACAGCAATGCGCTCAGTCATGCACCAGTCCACAGGAAACATGCGGCCATACTTCTCTTCATAATCCACTAGCTGACGTTTAATCCAAGCATAACGTCTGTCAATTTTGTCAAGCCATGCCACCTGCCACACATAAAAAGGACAAACACCTAAAAACAGTATATATACAGAAATATGGAGGATAAATACAAACTAAACATTTAAATTTTATGTAAAGGCAAAACTTTTTTTTTTTTGCCCATCAGTGTCCCATTAATATGATTTCCCTTTGCTTCCTGTTCTGTAAAACCAACCAGAGAAAGTGTCCCAAATAGAAGGTTTCTCCTCTATTTCTTCTCTGGTTACAGCTGAAAAAAAAACCCAAATGTTGTATTTTTCTTTTCTTCCCAATGATAATGGTCACTAGGAAAGATTGAAAGGGTGAATTTAACCAATGGGTACATAAACCCCCAAAAACACCCATCCTTGCTCGGAAATAAAAAAGACAATTTACACTTTAGATACATTTTAACAAATATTCTAGGGTTCACAGAGGTAAATCAGATGATAAAATATTCATTAGAAAACACTTGGGGATGAAAACAAATAGTATTGCATAGGGATCTATACTGGAAACAGTTTGAGTTATTTTTATGTCTACTACTACATACTGTTGATGTTGGAGCATTTTGTTGATCTGACAAAAGTGAAGAGGTTACTCACCATACGAAAATTCTCGTACGTCAGAATACAGCTTCAGATAATGTAATGTGTTGAATAGTTTTGTATGTGTTCTTTCCTTTCTGAGCATGCACTACGTATTTCAATTTTTTTCGTACAAAAACCGTACTAATTAAACGAAAATTGGACGTTGAGTTTTACGTACCACAAAAATGTTATAGTCTGCATATAAAGCTTTTGTCTGACGAAAAACCTGAATCGGATGTCAAGAGCACCATATTAACGATCTGAAAATCAGCAGATTGTTCGTCGGATGAAATTTTACTTCCGATTTACGCATCGTGTATGGGCCGTTACACTGATGAAATACATAAAAAGAGCTCTATTTTGCCTGCCATAGGATTCCTATATCTGTCCTTTCAAAGATTTACATGGCTCTGCCACACAACACAGACCTGTCTGACAGGGCAGGAGACCTGTTTTTTTTGGCGGTGGAAAAATAAAAAAAGAGGAGAGGGCGCACCGACCTAGTGCATTACCAAAACAGAGATTTATTAAAAGTATAAAAACAGATATATTGACTAGGAAACGTACATCAGCTGCACTGGGGCCAGCACATTCTATGCTGGATAACTGATATGGCTCCATTACATTCTTACATGTGAATCTGTGGAAGTATTACATATGTGGTAAACTGTTTGCTCTGATGGTAGCTCTGCAAGTGGTGGCACTGTTGCATAGAGACATGGAGAGGGAAGCAAGTACTGCCCCAGTATTGGTAGCTAGATCTTATGGATGGGGGTGTGGCATATTAGGACAGTGGTCATTGGGGCGTGGTCGTATGGATGTGTACATTAGGGCACACAGGACAGAGGAACCATAGACCGCTTAGGCTCTGAGGAAAGGGGTGCGCCCCTGAAACGCGTCAGCCGTGTGGGGTACCATCGTCTACCTCTCGTCATCAAGCAGCGAAGGACATAGCTGCTACCGTTAAGAAAAGCCTGTTTTTAATGCTCGCTTGTGAGTAGTAGCTCTGTTTTTATACTTTTAACAAATCTCTGTTTTGGTAATGCACTAGGTCGGTGCGCCCTCTCCTCTTTTTATTTTTTCTCTAGTTGTATGAACACCCATTGTTCTGAAGAGGGCTGCAAGACCATAGAATTTGCCTTGATTCTAAGAATAGACCACACCATCTGTGTTTAGCAAAACACCGGAGCGCAGGAGATTATTGCTTGGCTGTTTTTTGGCGGTGGTACATTAATTATAGATCTGCTACACACCTCCATTTTGTTACTGGACATTGAACAGAAAAACAGTAGGCTGGTGGGCTCATCTCTCTGCTTTCTCTTGCTATCAGCATGCTCTTGCAATGAAGCACAACTTACTGGCTCCATCTGCTGCTTCACCCTAATACCAATCAAACTGAAGTAGTGATACTAAATTATTCTTACATCTTGGTTCTCTTGGAAAAGCACTGAGTACTCAGAGAGATGCTGCCTGATGAATTTCTTGATGATTTCTTGTTTAATCCGGACATCCAGGACATTAGCTACCAAGCAGGCATCACGCAGGACATTGCTGGGTCCTCCATGTCTCTGGTAAAAAAAAATCATATGTGACCATTAGGATTTGCTTTCTTCCAGCAAACTATGAAAGTACATTCAGTAATACATGGAATTCCAGAGCAGAGCGAACAAAGTGCGGTTGTGCCAAATCATCTTTCATGTTTAATAAATGGAATATATTTGTTAAACAAAATAATTCATTACAAGTATTAAAGAACCATAGAAGAAAGTATATAAATAAGTTGACAGATGTAAAACAGTTTTAGTAAAATTAAATTAAATTGACAAATATGTAAAATTTCCTGGAACATATAACTAAATATATATTGCACTGGAATCCTGGTGAAATGTTAACTATGTTAGCAGCCTTACTGGGTTGAATAACGAGCACAGAAATTTTAACATTTTCTAGAGTAAATTGCTGCGCCAGATTTTCCTAAAGTGATTGTAAAGTCTTGTTTTAAAAAAACAAAACAAAACAGGTTATACTTACCTGCTCTAATGCAGTGGATTTGCACAGGGCGGCCTGGATCCTCCTCTTCTCAGGTCCCTCTTCGGATCTCCTGGTCCCTCCGTCCTGTCTAGTGCCCCCACAGCAAGCAGCTTCCAATGGGGGTACCTGAGCCAAGCTGCAGATCTGTGTGTCCATTCAGACACGTAGCTGCCGTTCGGCCCTGCCCCCTCTCTCTCCCGATTGGCTAGCAGACTTTGATTGACAGCCGTGGGAGCCAATGGCGGCGCTCCTGTGTCTCAGCCAATCAGGAGGGAGAGTCGGGGACGGCCAAGGGACTCGTGGATATCGCTGGACAGAGAGGGAGCTCAGGTAAGAATTAGAGGGGCTGAGGAGGGCTGCTGCACACAGGAGGCTTTTTCTCTAAATGCATAGAACCCTTTAAGATAAAAAAACCTTCTGCCTTTACAACTCCTTTAAAGTTAAATGAGACCACATGTGTCAAACACATGTCCTGCCAGACCATTTCATGTGATCCTCACACCTCTTCTGCAGCTGCAGCACCCCCCTGGTCTCCGTCCCCACCTTGTTTAAGTAGTCAGAACTCCTCCACCAGATCCTGCACTTCTCTGTGCAGCTGCGGTGAGGCTCGTCCCTACCCCCTCCATCTCAGCAGTTGGCAGAAGAGAGGAGGAGAGAACCCCTCCTACAGATCCTGCACTTATCTGTGCTGCTGTAGCACCCTCTCATCTCCGCCTCCCCTGTTCCCAGCATTCAGCAGACTTTGGCAGCTGAGTCCAGCCTTCCTCTGGTCCTCCTCCAGACCCTGCACTTTCTGCTTCTCAGCTCCTCCGCCTGCTGCTTCCCAGCAGCACCACAAGGTAAAGGGGGTGCACTGAGATGTAAAGGATGGTCGGGGACTCTTCACTTCTCATGGTAGGGAGGCTCTTGACATATGATGTAAGGAAGGGGGGGTGCCCTGGACATCTCCTCCTCTGTGTCACCCCTCCTCTGTGTCACCCCCTAAGGCTGACACAAAGGAGAGGGAGGTGACACAGAGGAGAGGGGGGGTGACACAGAGGAGAGGGGGGGTGACACAGAGGAGAGGGGGGGGTGACACAGAGGAGAGGGGGGGCGACACAGAGGAGAGGAGGGGCGACACAGAGGAGAGGAGGGGCGACACAGAGGAGAGGAGGGGCGACACAGAGGAGAGGAGGGGCGACACAGAGGAGAGGAGGGGCGACACAGAGGAGAGGAGGGGCGACACAGAGGAGAGGAGGGGCGACACAGAGAGGAGGGGAGGGGCGACACAGAGGAGAGGAGGGGCGACACAGAGGAGAGGAGGGGCGACACAGAGAGGAGGGGAGGGGCGACACAGAGGAGAGGAGGGGCGACACAGAGGAGAGGGGGTGACACAGAGGAGAGGAGGGGCGACACAGAGAGGAGGGGAGGGGCGACACAGAGAGGAGGGGAGGGGCGACACAGAGGAGAGGAGGGGCGACACAGAGGAGAGGGGGTGACACAGAGGAGAGGGGGTGACACAGAGGAGAGGGGGTGACACAGAGGAGAGGGGGGTGACAGAGGAGGGGTGACACAGAGTAGGGGGGGGTGACACAGGAGGGGTGACACAGAGGAGAGGGGGGTGACACAGAGGAGAGGGGGGTGACACACAGGAGAGGGGTGGTGACACAGAGGAGAGGGGTGGTGACACAGAGGAGAGGGGGTGGTGACACAGAGGAGAGGGGGTGGTGACACAGAGGAGAGGGGGTGGTGACACAGAGGAGAGGGGGTGACAGAGGGGGGGTGACACAGAGGAGAGGGGGGTGACACAGAGGAGAGGGGGGTGACACAGAGGAGAGGGGGGTGACACAGAGGAGAGGGGGGTGACACAGAGGAGAGGGGGGTGACACAGAGGAGAGGGGGGTGACAGAGGAGGGGTGATACAGAGGAGATGGGGGTGACACAGAGGAGAGGGGCGTGACACAGAGGAGAGGGTGACTAAAACTAAGCATTTGGTCACCATATATCTGCTAGGTAGAAAATTCCATTAAATAATTTTACAGCTAGTGCTTTGTCTTTGCAAATTCAATTTTGTCATTGATGGAAGACTACTAACTATTTCACTCACAAGTTCTACATTTTCTGACCACCATTGGCTAAACAATTACTGGATGTGTTAGCATGCATTGTAGCCAAGTAGTTCTCCGCATTTACTTTTTGCGGTTAGGGTCTAGGTTTAACCCTACCAGGGACTCTGTCTACCTGAATTTGTATGTTCTCCCATTGTTTATAAGAGGAATGCACGTTTCCGCCCAAAGCCTTCTGTTAAAGTAACACTAAATATCCTTATCCACTAATAATCAATAAACATTCACTAAAAGAGGAAAAACTAGGAGATACATAATTTACCTTTGTTCCCTGAGATGGGAATGCTTCTTCAAAATCAGCTAGAATCTGCTGACCCAGTTCAGTCTGAGCAGCTCTAACTCTACAAAGGACCAAAAAAGCAAAATTAAACCTTATATATAGTATATAATATCGAGCGTCATGTGCACAGGTCTACCTTTTAATAGTCACAAATATCATGTCTGGTGAGTTACAAACACAATTGCATTATGCAACCTAACATGTCTACAAGTGAACAACACATGTAAAGAGTATTTATAAAAACAATGATTGACGGAGATCAAGGACTGTTATTATCAGAACGTCTATCTAAAGTAATTTTTATTGTCACTTTCACATTTTTACAGTTTGCTTTTATACTTTTTTTTGTTATTGTAATAAAAAGGTAGGCATCTGCACATTAGTCACTAAAGTCAGGGAAAATTAGCCTAGTTGTTTAAAGCTAAAAGCTAGTTAGGAGTTTAGCCACTGCAACAGAGCTCAGGCTGGAAGAGGAAAAAGCCGCAAAAGGAGACAGTAAGTTGTGCTGCAGCTCTCATGTGCAAACAAGGTACATGCTAATAGGAGGAGAGAGCAGAGTGATAGAGAGATGAGCTCATTAGTCTGCTGCTTCCCTTTCACTATCCAGTCACAAATTGGGGGAAGGGCAAGACCCAGTTGTATTACTTTAAGTAAAACTTTACCCAAAAGGGGAAGTTCCGCTTATTTGTACCACCCCCCTCCACTGCCACATTTGGCACTTTTTGGGGGGGGGTACCTGGTTTTGACAGGTACCTACTCCCACTTCCGTCCAGATCACCACAGTTGTGCGAGGGCCGATTCACATAGGAACGGACTGCTGGAGCACTTTCCCAGTCCGGCAGCTGTCTGTTACCAACTGTGGTAGGGAGCAGTGTGGTGCGCAATTCAGTGCACCACACAGCCCCTTTTTCTTTTTTTTCCTCACTTAACTTTATTTGAAGTGTGCCAAAGCACACTTTTTTTCTTGTCACTGTACAGCAGCACTATGCTCCTGTACCATGACATGCGATCCTGTACAATATGCTGAGATAAAATGCAGCATGTCCGCATTTTATCGCAGCTCTTTACTGCATTGCAGTGTGAATGGGACACACAGGAAACAATTGTTTTCTGTGTGTCCTGCAGTGACAGGCATTTTACAATGCAGTAAAACGCCCGTCACCACATATTGTGTGAAATTCACTCTAAATCTCAAAACTTTATGGATGGAAATACAAATCCTTGGCAAGTAAAACAGCTTCCTTATATTTCACTTGCCTAAACAGCGAATTGCCTGGAGTTTGGCTTTAACAGATGTTGAAATAAAATATCAGCCTTGCAGGGACTGCATGGTTTTCAATCAGTAAGCTGACTCCTAGACTTGCATTGTGAGAAAATGCAGTAAAGTGCAATCACTGTGCAGAAAGGCAATGAGCACATAAGGTTGCTTCTGTATAAAATAAAAAAACACACACAAGCACATACACAGGTGAACTGTACCTGAACATGATCATATATACAAGAATAAAAGTCCACAGACATTAAAGAGGAACTTCAGTCTGCTCACATAATTTGTAATAAAAACATATTTGCCATTCTGAAGCTTCCCTCCAAACACTTTGCATATTTTTTTTAGATATACTGTGATTCTGTACTTACCAAATAAATATGCTGCAGAAATCTCCCTCCACCTGAGTCTGGCTGCATCCATTTTAACTGTGGGCAGCTGAAGCTGCTGCCTGTTCACATTCTGCATTTACACAGACACACAAAGGCACATCTCCAGCTCTGCAGCTCTTATTGGCCCTCTTATGACTCATCCCCCCTCCCTTCCTGGCAAACTCTCACAAGAGACTGAGCTGTGCATGATGTCATAAGCCTAATCTAATGACCAGACAAACATGAAGTGGGCTGTATAAGGTATTTACTGGCAGAAAAAAAAATGTTTTACTATCAAAAGTTAAAGCGGAGATCCACACAAAAATGGAACTTCCGCTTTTCGGAACCCTCCCCCCCTCCGGTGTCACATTTGGCACCTTTCAGGGGGGAGGGGGGTGCAGATACCTGTCTAAGACAGGTATTTGCACCCACTTTCGGCATAGACTCCCATGGGAGTCTATGCCTCTTCCCGTCCCGACCGCGCTGTCTGCTGGGAATCACACAGCTCCCAGGAGAGAGCGGGGACCACTAGGGATGCGCAACGCGACTCGCGCATGCGCAGTAGGGAGTCGGGAAATGAAGCCGCAACGCTTCACTTCCTGATTCCCTCACCTAGGATGGCGGCGGCAGCTGCCGAGAACCGAGCGGGTTCTCGGCATCCCCTGCCGACATCGCTGGACCCCGGGACAGGTAAGTGGCCATGTATTAAAGTCAGCAGCTGCAGTATTTGTAGCTGCTAGCTTTTAATATTTTTTTTTTTTTTTGGCGGTGTGGGTGGACCCCGCTTTAAAACAACAAGGGCAGAAGATTTAATAGATGGAAAGATGAAAAAATGACTGAAGTTCCGCTTTAAGTACAAAAAATGTATTAAAAAAAAGTAATAAATATCCAAGTGTATTTAAACCATTATGAAACTATTTTGTATGTTGTGTGTGTATATACATATATATATATATATATATATATACACATATATATATATATATATATATATATATATATATATATATATATATATATATATATATATATATATATATATATATATATATATATATATATATATATATATATATATATATATATATATACATACATACACACACACACACACACACGCACATATACACTAATAGGATTATACTAGTATATTAATAAATACATAAAATCATATACATCAAGCTGACCTCTTTACATGCAAGCAAAACACTAATAAAAAGACTAAGCGTTTCCTATAAAAATGATCACTGCCCTTATTACTTATCACGGTTTCTAAGCAAAAAAAACTTTACGACTAACTGAATTAACATTATCACCCACTCTGCTTTATAACCTAGAGGAATCCCCTAAATTCCGCTCTGCCAATCAATTTTCCAAAGCAACAAATGTGTCTGTGTAGGGATCTAATAAAAGCACAAATACACATTTCCATCAGAAGTCCTCATACAGTAATTGCAAGCAGAGTTTGGAACATTTCTCAGACTGACTGCAGATTGTTTTAATTTGTCTGCAGAAAAGGGAAAAAGGCATTACACTGCATGTGCATGAAGTTATGCCAGGTTCCTTTGGCACATTATTTAAGTGAACTTGGGCATCTCTCTCAAAAGGCTATATAGCTCTGGGTGACAGATCTGCCAGTGGATGGTCACAATATGTTGCAAATGGGGCATCTGTCGACATGAGATGAATCACCTGCTGCTAAGCATTAAAAAAAAAAACATGCTCTTATGGCTTAGTGATCAAACCAATACGGTTTACATTAGTGTCTGCTTTCTAGACAAGTCTTCAAAGATTAGCAGGTAGAGAGAATAGCCTGGATCTTAGATTTTTCTACTATTTTGAATTCAATTAGAAGACCTTTAGTAACATTTGCAGCAACAAACATGTGCGTCAGTGGTGCTCAAATATAAAGTGGAAGTTCAGTCAAAAACAAAACTATACTTAAAACTACTCCCACCCCCATTATACTCTATATGGCAGCTGGGAATTAAGTTCAATTCGCCCTGCTACTGCATATATGCATATAGCTGCCCTAAAGGGGTTAATCATACATACCAATGCTGTTTTCGGCAGAGTTTTCATTTACAGTCTGCATGGTGTATACTAAAACTAAGGCAGGCTTCTGGTGGGAACTGTCAGATTTTGTCAGTTTGCTTAGGTCAGCTCTCAACAAATCTTTCAAGCCTACAAATAGCTTGTGGCATAGCAACTAATCATCTAAATAGAGGCTAAGATGGCACTGTCCTCAGCAGACAGGAGGCTTTATTGGGAGACACGGGGCAGAAGTGACAGCTGGTGGAGGGCAGGAGGATGAAAACAGAGGGAGGGCACAATACAGGGGGTTGGGAGGGTACAGTACATGATGGCTAGAAGGGCACAGTACAGGGGGTTAGAGGTGTACAGGGAGTCAGGAGGGCACAGCACAGGGAGTCAGGAGGGCACAGCACAGGGAGTCAGGAGGGCACAGCACAGGGAGTCAGAAGGGCACAGCACAGGGAGTCAGAAGGGCACAGCACAGGGAGTCAGAAGGGCACAGCACAGGGAGTCAGAAGGGCACAGCACAGGGAGTCAGAAGGGCACAGCACAGGGAGTCAGAAGGGCACAGCACAGGGAGTCAGAAAGGCACCGCACAGGGAGTCAGGAGGGCACCGCACAGGGAGTCAGGAGGGCACCGCACAGGGAGTCAGGAGGGCACCGCACAGGGAGTCAGGAGGGCACCGCACAGGGAGTCAGGAGGGCACCGCACAGGGAGTCAGGAGGGCACCGCACAGGGAGTCAGGAGGGCACCGCACAGGGAGTCAGGAGGGCACCGCACAGGGAGTCAGGAGGGCACAGTACAGGGAGTCAGAAGGGCACAGTACAGGGGGGTAGAAGGGCACAGTACAGGGGGGTAGAAGGGCACAGGAGACAAAAATAAGCTCAATTCTCAAAGCTTACACACCAGGGTAAGACCCAGAAAGTGACTGTTATTTTAAGCTGAGTCCAGAGTGATTTAAAAATGACAGGATGGGGGGGCGTGGCCTGACGCATGGAGTGAGAGGACGTGCTGTTCCACAGCTCCCGGATCCCGCGGCTCCAAAGGGCGTTTCTGAACCAAACCAGGCTGTATAAACCACTCCGATGGGGAAAGCTAAGTACCGGGACCAACAGGGAACGGGGGGCTCCCGTCCAGGAGGGGATTTGGGGAACTTTTTCACCCGATCTTCGGCCGCGGCCCAGCGCCAGCCGAAATCCAAGATGGTGCCGGCGCCTCCGTCCCCAGCCCGCTCCGAATCAGCCCTGGACACCATGGCCTGCTCACAGGCATCTCACACTACCCCTGTGCCCCCAGCTTCCCCCACCAGTCTCCCCAGGTGCCGATCCACTGCATCCTTAGGATCTGAGGATGGATGGGATCTAGAATCCCAGATGAGATCCCTGCACAGCTACATGCGGTCTCTCCCTACCAAGGCTGATTTTGAGCAGTGTGTGCACCGCATAGAAAAAACCTACAAACTGGAGATTTCTGAACTTAAAAGGGACATTGGTGTTCATTTTGAGGACATTGAAACCACGACAGAGACACTTCATACCTCCGTTCAGAAACATGAGGAAATACTTAACTCTCATACAACCATGCTGCAGCACCTTGCGTTTCAACAAGATGACATCGAGAACAGAAACAGGCGTAATAATATTCGCATACGCGGTATTCCTGAATCTGTGGAACCCAAGGACTTGAGGGCAGCGGTGACGGCCATCTTCAACCAGCTCTTACAACTACCCAAAGATAACCCACTTGAACTTGACCGGGTCCACAGGACCTCAGGCCCCAGGAATCCTGACCCCTCATTCGTTCGAGATACACTCTGTAGAGTGCACTTTTACAACATTAAGGAATCCATCATGCGGGCAGCCAGCATGCAGGACTCTATCCTTTTCAATGCCACCCCTGTGATGCTACTTCCTGATCTTTCACATCTAACCCTAACCATGCGGAAGGCCCTGAAGCCCCTCACACAGCTTCTCCAATCACGTCAAATAAAATATCAATGGCGCTTTCCCTTTCAGCTACGAGTGCACCATGAGGGTAAGACTGCCACATTCCGCATGCTGGGTGACCTCCCTGCATTCCTGGGCACCCTGGAGTTACCACAAGTGTCTTTGCCAGACTGGCCCTTCTCTCCAACCACACCAGGCCTGCCGTACATCCCTCAGTGGCAGAAGCACAGCCGCAAACGCCGTCCTGGATCCTCACCCCGTAAAGCTCCTGATGACTGACGTTATACGGTCCGGCTGGTCTCCTGTTGTTTTTTCCCCTACCTGAGTAGGAACGTCTACTACACCACCTTGAATCCTTAAGGACTTACAACTCTTGAGCTTCTACAAACAGCCTTCACTCTTACACACCTCTTCCAGCAAGCAGTTCCTGTTATTGGGTTTCTTTTGTTTTTTGTTTTTTCTCTTTTCTTCAGTTGGAAGACAGAAACCTTTTCCTTAACGTTATGGTTTCCCACGTTTGGGACCCCTATGCCTCAGAAGATACCAAGTTTCGCTGCTACAATAAGCTTAAAAGCTCATGAGCGGCATCAGGAAGATCCTCTTTGACCTCATGCAGTCCTCACCTGTTGTGAAGCTGATCCCACCGCTCTTCCAGTCTCGTCAGGCCGGAGGTCCCTGACTACTATTATTGAACTGCCTTTTTGACTGGTGTATCTGTTTGCACTCTACCGTTGCTCTCATGGTACACCCCATTGTTCAGAATGTTGAATTACCCCATGCTTCTTTGCCCTTATTATATCTCCGATCCTGAAACCTTACTATCTATATTTATATATACTATTTACATTTCCAAATACAGCCCAGATTAACCCACATATTATCGGCCCTGTGGTTCCCTGGGCTCCGGGAGCTCCCACCATGCTAAACACTAACCCCCCCTTAGGAATATTCGGTGCCCCCACTTGGCACCGTCCCATGGTTTACAGATACCCTATACCTTACAGTCTTTTGCTTTGTTTGCTACCTTTTTAATTTTCTTTCTCCCAACTTTTGTTTAACCAGTGCCACCTAGTGGCCTATCTTTACACAATCAGTACACTGTTTAAATTGTTAGGATTAGGGTCCCGGGCTCCCTCTTCTGATCTTTTCAGGTCAGACTGTAATGTTAACTGGACAACCATGGACACTGGGACCCTGTTCCATACCCCGCTCTCTCCTTTTTTGTTTCTTTTTTCTCCCCTGATCCTCCCTGACATTTATCTCATTTTGCTTCTACCTTCCCCCGCTCTCTCCCTCATATCTACCCCCCCCCCCTCACATGTCCCCTTCCCCTCCCACTCCTCCGTTGGCTGGGGCGGCTCTTCGAGGGACTCTCGTTGTTTCTTTTTTTTCCCCCTTCCCTTTATACCCGCCCTGATATGACCGCTACTCCACCACTTAATCTAGCCTCATATAACTGTAGAGGCTTTAATACTCCAGAAAAACGTAGCCAGATCCTTTACCACTTCCATAAACAGAAAACTAAAATTCTCTTATTACAAGAAACCCATTTCAGGACCAATTCCATACCCGTGATGCGCAGTCGATTCTATACCACTTGGTTCCACAGTACCAACCCCGCTGCAAAGTCCAAGGGGGTTTCGATCGCGTTTCATAGGTCCTTTCACCCTGAGGTTATTGACTCGTATATTGATGATCACGGTCGTTTTATATTTCTCAAACTAAAAATTAATGATTTTCTCTTCACAGTTGCCAACATCTACGCTCCAAACACAGATCAGGCGCGCTTCCTATCATCCACTCTCGCCAGATTGACCTCTTTTGGAGGTTCTAGTATTATCGTTGGAGGAGACATCAACGTGGCCCTTTCCCCGTCTGCCGACACATCTACTGGTAAGTCTTCCATGTCCACGACCTCACTCTCACACATAAAATCTCTTTTACATTCTTGTCAATTGGTGGACGTGTGGCGCATACATCACCCTACCGACAGAGACTTTACATACTTCTCTATAGCTCACAACTCATATAGCAGACTGGATTATTTTCTTATCTCCCAATCCCTCCTAGATACACCCTTACTAACCTCTATAGGACATGCTCTTTGGTCTGACCATGCCCCTGTATACCTATCCTTCGCCCGGCCTCCACGGTTACGTAGGGGGCACTCCTGGCGCCTCAATGATAATCTCTTACGAGACTCAGTATGCATCGCTGAAGTTACTAAAGCTATTCACAACTTTAAAATCGACCACATGGCAGACACAACTTCCCCACTTAACCAATGGGAGACGCTGAAATGTGTGGTCAGGGGCGTGCTAATCCAAAACGGCTCACGTCTGAAAAAGATCAGGTCTGACGACATCAAACGCCTCCTGGCCAACATCTCAGATCTCGAATCCCTACACAAATCAAATCTGGACCCCTCTACTTTTGTGGCCCTTTCCAACTCCCGCCGAGATTTACTCCAATTATTAGACTCTCACTCTCTCATAGCTAGAGATCGCGCCCGTAAATCTTATTACTCTATAGCCAATAAATGCGGCCAACATCTGGCACGGGTTATTCATCCCAGGGTCCCGCGCCTTCCCATTCCCTTCATCACCAAACCAGACCAGACTAAAGTTTATGGTTGTAAAGACATATCCACCACATTCAAAGATTATTATGCCCAGCTGTATAACCTACCCCAACCCTCCCTACCGAGTCCTCTGCCCCCATCCCAAGACCCAATGTGGACCTACATAATGGAAACAGCACTACCTGTGATTGACCCCCAGACTTCCGCGGACTTAGACGACCCTCTACTGGAACCGGAATTCCTTGGCGCCATCAAGGAATTAAAACCAGGTAAATGCCCAGGCCCCGATGGCTATTCCCCGAGGTTTTACAAAACCTTCGCACCCCTATTGGTACCGTTTCTCACTAAGGCCTTTAACTCCATAGATGATAACACCCTCCCTTCAAAAACACTTCTCTCAGCCAATGTATCCATTATACCCAAACCCAATAAAGACCCTTCCCAATGCAGTAGTTACCGCCCGATATCGCTTTTAAACATTGATCTTAAGCTCTTTGCCAAAATCCTTGCCAACCACCTCTCTCCTTCTCTCCCCGGGATCATACATAGAGACCAGGTGGGCTTCGTCCCGGGCAGAGAGGCACGAGACAACACCATCAGAACCATTAACCTCATCTCCTATGCCCAACGACGCCACCAACAGCTCTGCCTTCTCTCCTTCGATGCCGAAAAGGCCTTCGATCGGGTCAACTGGCGCTTCCTAAAACTTTCCCTTGAACAAATTGGGTTGGGATCCCCTTTCATCTCCAAAATCATGTCACTCTACTCCAATCCCTCTGCCTCAGTCCTGGTTAATGGTACTCCAGCTGCATTTAACATCTCCAATGGAACTCGCCAGGGATGCCCCCTCTCACCCCTTCTTTTTGCTATAGTTATGGAACATCTAGCATGTGCCATTCGCCAAAATGATTCCATACAAGGCATTCACACGCCTTCTGCACACCATAAACTTGCGCTTTACGCCGATGATCTACTCATTTACGCATGCCAACCACACATTACTCTCCCCTCCTTGTTCTTAGAATTCCAACGTTTTGGAAGCTTGAGCAATTTTAAACTCAATATCTCCAAGACTGATGCGCTTAATATCTCTCTCTCTGCTCCTACATTATCCTCCCTCAAATCTAACTATACCTTTCACTGGCAGACCAAGGGCATTAAGTATCTAGGCGTTACTATACCTGCTAACCTATCACTTCTTTACACACTGAACTACATTCCCCTCCTCTCTCAACTCCGTAAAGACCTTGCCTCCTGGGGAGACAAACCAATACCCTGGTTTGGACGCATAAACACCCTTAAGATGGACACCTTACCCAAATTGCTCTACCTATTCCAGACCATCCCAATTTTGATACCCAAACCCTTTTTCTCCACTTTACGCTCTCTCTCTATTCGCTTCCTGTGGAATAAAGGATTGTCGAGAATTAAATTTAAGTTACTCACCCGACCAAAACTGCAAGGAGGTACAGGTCTACCTGACTTTGAGCTATATTACAAGGCCACAGTAATGGCACGTATCCTTGATTGGTTCCCACGACCTTCCCAAAAAGCGTCGGTTCTGGTTGAACAGGATATGTCCCCAGTTGATCTTAGGGCTTTGCTATGGGGCTACAAACGTAACTTATCAGTTTTGGCGGATGCATCACCCCTTACCACAGCTGCTCTCATTCTGTGGTACAAGAGAGGTCTATGCGAGATTCTATCTTCAGACCCATCTCCCTTGTCATCACTTTTCGATAATCCCGCCTTTCCACAGGGAATAGGAGCTCACGCTATTGGCCCTCTCTCACGTTCCTCCTGGCCCCAAGCACACTCCTTTATCCGGACCGACAATGGAACACCAAACATCCCTTCAGGGAATCAAGACTGGCTCACTTCCATACACCTTTCCACCTTCACCAAACACCTTTTCATTTCCTCTCAGACCCATCGCCCCCTGACTGACTTTGAACACCTCAGCTCTATGCAAGAGTTACCTAGACACCTACTCTCACATATCTACAGTCTTATTCATTCCCTTACACTGAAAGACCTCCCCACCTACACCAGGGTATGGTCGGCAGACCTGGGAAAGACCATCTCCAGAGCGGACTGGCAAACTGCGTTCCATTTCGCCCACAAGTCCTCAATCTCATGCTATTCGCAAGAAAAAAACTTCAAGGTCATGGCGAGATGGTACAGGGACCCCGCCTCTCTACGGAAAATCTTCCCTTCTACTTCAAATTTATGTTGGCGTTGCTCTCGTGCGACAGGATCGTACCTACATATCTGGTGGGAGTGTGATCGGATCCGGCCCTTCTGGAATCAGGTATCCCAGGTCTATGAAAAAATATACGACGAACCCCTGCACCTGACTCCTGAAATAGCCCTCCTGTCTATTCTACCAGGCTCCATAGCCTCCCAAAAGCGCAATCTTTTACGTTTTTTTCTATCGGCAGCTCGCCAACTCATACCCCTTTTCTGGAAAACAGAGACTGTCCCCCCATTGTCTCTCTGGACCTCCACCATGAATGATATCATGCGAATGGAGGAGATGCTAGCGCTTGACAACGACACCTATGAGAAATTTACAATTTTATGGTCGGCTTGGCAGCGCTTCTCCGCCTCAGATACACTGTCTTCCTTGCTCCCTGTTCCTTAGATTATAACTTCCCCCTGTAAATCTAAACACCAGTTGATCCTCTGACCATGTCTAGGGATATGGAGTCCTTCCTTCTCAACCCCAGCCAGCGGAACCCCCCCCCCCCTCTTCCTACTCTTCCCCCCTTTCTCCCCCTCCTTTCTCTTCCGTTCTTCCTCCCCCCCTGCCTATTTTTTTTTTTTTTTTTTTTTTTTTTGTTATTCTATTCCCCCTTTTTTTTTTTTTTTTGTTATTCTATTCCCCCTTTTTTTTTTTTTTTTTTTTTTTTTTTTCTCTTTTCTCCTGATTTTTTACCCTGATACCAGACATGATTCATTTATGTTTATGTTAAAATTTTACATAATAATAATCAGCTTAGCTGTGGGCGATAGCCATTTTGCTCGCTGATTGATTTCTCAATAAGCCTTCCTTTATGTCAAATGTATTAACTCTTTTGTTGCTTTATAACAATAAAAATATTTTCAACCCTAAAAATGACAGGATAGTGACTAAAAATAAACATCCTTATCTTTTATATTAGGCTTCGTTCCCACAGCCAATTGTACTATTAGGTTGGGGAGAACCCTTGTTGTTCAGGACTTCCTGTCCAGCAAGGCTCCTCCAGTGCTGCCACTACACACATCTAATGACACACAACCATTCTTCTTCTATAGGGGACCTTCTGCTGGACTCTGTCACTAGTTCTACTTTGACATCCCTGCTCCTCCTCCCCATCCCATTCCCTTACAGCTATGATGTGCATAGTGTATAGCTAGCTACTGCAACTCTGTTCCTACCATGGAAGAAGGGCACAGTACAGGGGGGTAGAAGGGCACAGTACAGGGGGGTAGAAGGGCACAGTACAGGGGGGTAGAAGGGCACAGTACAGGGGGGTAGAAGGGCACAGTACAGGGGGGTAGAAGGGCACAGTACAGGGGGGTAGAAGGGCACAGTACAGGGGGGTAGAAGGGCACAGTACAGGGGGGTAGAAGGGCACAGTACAGGGGGGTAGAAGGGCACAGTACAGGGGGGTAGAAGGGCACAGTACAGGGGGGTAGAAGGGCACAGTACAGGGGGGTAGAAGGGCACAGTACAGGGGGGTAGAAGGGCACAGTACAGGGGGGTAGAAGGGCACAGTACAGGGGAGTAGAAGGGCACAGTACAGGGGGGTAGAAGGGCACAGTACAGGGGGGTAGAAGAGCACAGTACAGGGGGGTAGAAGGGCACAGTACAGGGGGGTAGAAGGGCACAGCACAGGGGGGGAAGAAGGGCACAGCACAGGGGGGTAGAAGGGCACAGCACAGGGGGGTAGAAGGGCGCAAGGCAGGGGGGTAGAAGGGCGCAAGGCAGGGGGGTAGAAGGGCGCAAGGCAGGGGGGTAGGAGGGCACAGTGCAGGGGGGTAGGAGGGCACAGTGCAGGGGGGTAGGAGGGCACAGTGCAGGGGGGTAGGAGGGCACAGTGCAGGGGGGTAGGAGGGCACAGTAAGGGGGGGGGGTCACTGCTGGCAAAGCTCTGTTTCCCATTTCTGCATTGTACACAGCCTGAACACAGGCAGAGCTTCTTCTCCCACACAGCACACACTGGAGCTGAAACCAGATTCCCTTACAGCTACAATGTGCACAGTGTATAGCTAGCTACTGGTTGCAGTTCTGACCTGTAAAAATTCCATGGTAGGAACAGAGTTGCAGTAGCTAGCTATACACTATGCACATCATAGCTGTAAGGGAATGGGATGGGGAGGAGGAGCAGGGATGTCAAAGTAGAACTAGTGACAGAGTCCAGCAGAAGGTCCCCTATAGAAGAAGAATGGTTGTGTGTCATTAGATGTGTGTAGTGGCAGCACTGGAGGAGCCTTGCTGGACAGGAAGTTCTGAACAACAAGGGTTCTCCCCAACCTAATAGTACAATTGGCCGTGGGAACGAAGCCTAAAATAAAAGATAAGGATGTTTATTTTTAGTCACTATCCTGTCATTTTTAAATCACTCTTGACTCAGCTTAAAATAACAGTCACTTTCTGGGTCTTACCCTGGTGTGTAAGCTTTGAGAATTGAGCTTATTTTTGTCTCCTCATTTTATACGAGGCTCCCCATTAGAGAAAATGTTTTCTTAACATCACGGTTGAAAAGTCGTTTCTGTTCAGGTATAAAGTGATTCCAGACACCTAGATGGTTCTGTTGAGGTACAACAGACAGACTTGTACAACCCTTATCTCCAATGTTCAATGATCTGCTCTGCCTCTGCTTTGATCTTCGATTCTTACCAAGTGCCAAACCTATTTTTCATCCTTGTTCCATGAACGAAGAAAGTCACTAGAGAGGGATTGTTCCGACAAGCTGACCTTACTCTTTTTTTGAGGCATTTATATTCATCTTAAGCCATTATTTTTTGTTGGCTCGGAATCATAGATCCCACTCTAAAAGGTTAGGACAAAACGCTCAGATGAAAAAAATACGATAACATATCACCACATTTTACTTAGTTAAAAGTACTTGTATGTCAGAGTCATAAGTTATCTATCACACACTGACAATGTATTTGCCTCATTAATAAAGCAAATTTATTTTAATGGTTAACTGAGGAGGTCTTAACTACAAAAAGAGATTTACCAGGACATGTTTTTGTTTTCATGGTAAATGCTAGTTTTTGTCTTTATAGTATAACTAAAAGCAAAATTAATTTTTTTCCGTTTTGGATAGAGTGGAGATGGATTAGAACACCTGTAATTTTTTTTATTACTGTCTGTGTCCCCGTTGGGGAGATTCACCCAATTTGTCCGGTTTACCATTATAATCAAAAGTGAAAGCAACAGAAAATCCCAAATTTTGGGAAAAAAGAGAAAATCTCTATTTGCGGGGAAAAAAGGACATCAAGTTTGGGTAACACATCGCACGGCCGCGTAATTGTCAGTTAAAGCGACGCAGTGCCGTATCTCAAAAAATGGCCTGGTCATTAAGGGGGTAAATCCTTCCGGGGCTGAAGTGGTTAAAGTGGTTGTAAACCTCAGACACAAAATATGAATAAAGCATATACCTCTATAGTGTGTACTTGCCTCAATTAAGAGCACTAATGCTACTTTGACACTGGGGCAGGGCGTTATAGCAGCGCTTTTCACCCCCGCTAGCAGCCGAATAAAGGGTTAAAAGCATCCACTGCCGAAGCGCTATGTAGGTGCTTCGGCAGTGGTGCCCATTGATTTCAATGGCAGGAGCGGTGTATAAACTGCTCCTCCAGCGCCCAAAAGATGCTGCTTGCAGGACTTTTTCTAATGTCCTGCAAGCGCACCGCCCCAGTGTGAAAGCACTCAGGCTCTGACACTGGGGCTGCAGGGAAGTTGTTTTTCAGGCGCTTTACAGGTGCTATTTTTAGCCCAAAAGTGCCTGAAAAACACCTCCAGTGTGAAAGGGGTTTTAAGCCTCGTACACACGATCGGATTGTTGGCCAACAGAGCATCAGACTTTTGTCCAAAGGGTGTGTGGCAGGAACTTGTCTTGCATACTAATGGCACACAATTGTTGGCTAACAAACACGAACGTAGTGAAGTACTATGTGGAATTTAAGCTCTTGAGCGCCACCCTTTGGGCACCTTCTGCTAATGTCGTGTTTGGTGAGCATTAATTACGAGCATGAGTGTTTGTACTTTGGACTTTTGTGTGACGAACAGATCGTTGTCCGCCGAAAATTTTCTAGCCTGCCATTCAACATTTGTTGGTGGACAGTTGGACAACAATTGTCTGATGGAGCATGCCAATGGTTGGATTTTAGGCACAGTCTGTCATCACACAATTCTCTGCCGAAAATCCGATAGTGTGTACAAGGCTTAAGTGTCATTTGTGTCTGCTGCCTCAACCCTCTGCTATAAGCATAAATCACTTCTGACAAGTTTTCCTGACACCAAGAGAAAAATGGTGACCGGGGAGGGACCTCCAGCAGATTTACAGCCTCAGCTCTGTCCCTGTGTGAAGAGGGGTGTGTACCTTCTCTTCAATCAGCTCTCAGAGCTCTCCTCACTGAGCTCTGCAGAGTAACTTCAGCTCTCCACCCCTTTTTTTCTAAACACTTAGTCAAGCTTGATAAACTCTGCACTTTGAATGGATGTAGAGAAGAGAAGACTGCAGATAGACAGGTACAGCTGATGTAGGAGGATTTGTTTCATATCTGTGTAATTGCTAGAAAATTACATAGAACCCTTAAACATTATATATTTTTTTAGCAGAGACACTAGAAAATAAGATGGCGGTTGCTGCAACTTTGTATCTCGCACATTTGCACAGCAATTTTTCAAATGCGTTTTTTTGGGGTAAAAAATTTTCATGCATTAAAAATAAAAAATAATGTAAAGTTAGCCCAATTTTTTTGTATAATGTGAAAGATGATGCGCCGAGTAAATAGATACCCAACATGTCATGCTTCAAAATTGTGCACGCTCATGGAATGGCGCTAAACTTCAGTACTTAAAAATCCCCATAGGAAACGCTTTAACATTTTTTACAGGTTAAATGTTTGAGTTACAGAGGAGGTCTAGTGCTAGAATTATTGCTCTCACTCTAACACTTGCGGCGATACCCCACATGTGTGGTTTGATTGTCGTTTACATACGTGGATGCGACTGACGTATGTGTTCGCTTCTGCGAGCAAGCACGCGGGGACAGGGGCGCTTTAAAAAAAAAAATTATTGTTAATATTACTTTTATATTTGTATTTTGACACTTTCTTTTAAAAAAAAAAATTGATCACTTTTATTCCTATTACAAGGAATGTAAACATCCCTTGTGATAGAAATAAGCATGAGCACTCTTTACAGTGAGATATGGAGTCAATAAGTTACAGTGGTGTACTGGGTAGCACTCTTGCCTAACAGTAAAAAGGGTCGCTGGTTTGAATCCCAACTACGACACTACCTGCCTAGAGTTTGCATGTTCTCCCTGTGCCTGGGTTTACTTCGATTTCACATGGTCAGTGGTGATTGTAATGGCTACCAGGCATTTATGCAAAGTATCAGAATAACTTTGGGCAGCACAGTGGCTAAATGGCAAGCACTTCCTCCTAGCAGTACTAGGATTGTCGGTTCAAATCACAAACACAGCACTACCTGCTTGGAGTTTGCATGTTCTCCCTGTGCTTGCGTGGGTTTCCTCCCACACTCCAGAGACATGCTGGTAGGGTAACTGGCTCCTGTCTAAATTAGCCCTAGTATGTGTATGTATGAATATGAGTTAGGGACCTTAGATTGTAAGCTCCTTGAGGGTAGGGACTGATGTTAATGTATAAAATATGTGTAAAGCGCTGTGTAAATTGATGGCACTATATAAATACTTCTAACACATTTGAAAAAGTAAAAAAAAAACGGATGGATTTAATAACAAACATTTTAAAAAACGCTCTCATAAAATGGAGTAATTTTTTTTTTCTCCATAAGAAGTCAGTGCTGTCAACAGCCCGTTAATTTACGGGCAGCCTGTAAATTTCAGCTCATTTTCGGGCTGCCTGCAAATGGCCATTACAGGCAGCGGCGCCCGTAAAAAAGATGGCCGCGGGCAGACATGTAGCTGCGCATGCGCTGTTCAAAAGTCTGCCGGGCTCGGACAAGCTTGTACACACTCTCCCATTTTTGGCCAGGCGGGCGCATGCCCAGTGATGTACTGGCGCCGCTTGGCACCAATTTTGAATGACACTCACAGCCACAGAGAAGGGAGGACCCTCATGTGAGAAGGGGCAGAGGAGGACATTACTGTGGGGAGTGAAGGCTATGGGCAGAGGAAGACAGTGCTTTGACTAATGAAGGGGATAGAGAAGGACACTGCTGTGGGGGGGGGGGGGGGTGTGAAGGCCGGGGGCAGAGGAGGACAGTGCTTTGGCTGATGAATGGGACAGAGAAGGACAGTGCTGTGAGGAGGGGGGGTGGGGTGAAGTGAAGGGGGCAGAGGAGGACACTGCTGTGGGTGCTAAAGGGGGCAGAGAAGGACAGAGCTGTGGGGGGGGGGGGTTGAAGCGTGCAGAGGAGGACACTGCTGTGGGGGATAAAGGGGGCAAAAGACAGTGCTGTGGAGGTGAAGTGGGCAGAGGAGGACACTACTGTGGGGGGAGGGGTGAAGGAAGGAGGCAGAGGAGAACACTACTGTGTGGGGCAGTGTTGCCAACGGTCCATAAAAAAAAAATATGGCTGCCCGCAACCTCTAACCATCTCGTGTACCATGTCTGCAGCCTCTGGCCACCTCCTGTACCATGTCTGCAGCCTCTGACCAGCTCCTGTACCATGTCCGCATAGCCTCTGCCCACCTCCTATACTAAGTCCACAGCCTCTGACCACCTCCTGCATCATGTCCACGCTGCCTCCAACCATCTCTTGTACCATGTCCGCAGCCTCTGACCACCTCCTGTACCATGTCCGCAGCCTCTGACCACCTCCCACATCATGGACTGTGGAGAGGTGACTATAGGATAAAATCAGAGCCACCAAGCTGTAGCCATCTGACTGAGCCCTGCATGGTGCACCTGAGAGGAGATCAATGACAGCGCCATCAGTCCAGTCTGAGGGGGGTGCTGGGGTAGGGGTCACTGATGTAAGGGGGGAGTGAATACAATAATGTAAGGAGGCACTGATATAAAGGTTCCCCCTTATAACAGGGAACCCCCCATCCCCTTACCTTAGTGTATTCACTCAGCGGAAGGTGGTCTCTGGTTACCAGAGTCCCCCCCCCACATCAGTACTCCTGGCATCCCCTCTACATCAGAGTCTGCAGGGTTCCCCCTTTACAGTGCAAGGGGGAACTCTGCAGATCCCGATGTAAAAGGGAATTCTGATGTAAAGGGCAATGCTGCAGACCTTGATGAAAGTGGGAACTCTGATGTAAAGAGGAACGCAGTGGAGTCTGATATAAGGTGGCCTCTGGTTACATCAGAGTTCCCCCGTAAATTATGATCTGCAGCATTCCCCTTTATGTCAGAGTTCCCTTGCACTGTAAGGGGGAATCCTGCACACTGATATATGGGGGGACTCTGTGCTGGCTGGGTAATATTAGCCTGACCTTCATGTAAACTTGAAGCAGAGTTCCACCCATTTAAAAGTCTAAAGTCAAGATTTTAATGATCGTCACATGCTTGTTTTGGATCACTCACCATAGGGATTCACCATCATATGTACATTTATTTTTATTGATCTTTATACTGGTCATATGTCACTTTATTTACTGTATATTTATGTCACTGTTCACTTCTTTTATTGTGACATTACTGTCGACAATTACATTCTTGGTATTTATTTGTATATAGCGCTGCACTCCCCCTCCTTTTTTTGTAAGTGTGGGCGCTCGGCAGTGGCTTCACAGCTGGGCGCGCACTGCGCGTTGTGAATGGCCAGGCAATCTTCTGGGACCTGTGACATGTCCCGAAAGATTGCAGAGAGGTGAACTTCCGTTCGGCACCAGGAGAGGAAGTTGGAGCTGGGTACCTGTGAAAATTAGATACACCCCCTCCCCCCCCCCAAAAAAAAGACATGCAAAAGGTGGCATGTCAGGGGGTCACCAGTACTTAAAGCGAAAGTTCCACTTTTGGGTGGAACTCCGCTTTAAACACATTAATAATAGCACTAGCTACATGTTTATAGTTTAACCACTTCCAGTCTGGCCTATAGCAGATTGACGGTCGCAAAGTGGTTCTGTTATCCTGACTGGGCGTCATATTATGTCCAGCAGGATAACATGCTGGCATGCGCCTGCGGGGGCGCGCAGCATGGCGACTGCGGCGTGTCACTCTGACATGCCGCATCTCAGATCATGGTGAGGAGCCTCTGACAGGGGCTTCTTACCACGTGATGAGCTGTGACCAACCACAGCTGATCATCGTGTGAACCAGGAAGTGCCGGTAAACGGCATTCCTCGGTTCGCGCTGACAGGGAGAGCCGATCAGCGGCTCTCCCTGTCAGAGAGGTGGTCTGTGCTGATAATCAGCACATCCCCTATCAGATGTGCCAATCAGTGCCCAATAGCTGCCAGTTTGTGCCCCTCAAAAGTCTCCCAGTGCCCACCACAGTGCCAATCAGTGCCCAGCAGTAACACCTGTCAGTACCTCATCATCAGTGCTGACCATCAGTGCCGCCTGTCAGTGTCCATCAGTGCCACCTGTCAGTGCCCATCAATTCTACATATCAGTGCCTCCTCATCAGTGCCAACTCATCAGTGCCCATCAGTACCAACTCATCTGCGCCCGTCAGTGAAGGAGAAAACAAAATTTTATGACAGGAACTAAGAAAAACTTTTTTTTTTTTTTTTTTTTTTAGTTTGTTTAGCAAAAAATAAAAACCCCAGAGGTGATCAAATACCACAAAGAAAGTTCTATTTGTGGAAAAAAAATGATAAAAATTTGGTTTGGATACAGTGTTGTATGACCGCGCAATTGTCATTCAAATTTCGACAACGCAGAAAGCTGAAAATTCTCCTGGGCAGGAAGGAGGTAAAGTGCCAGGTATTGAAGTGGTTAAATATTGATATTTGCACTGTTTAGCACTGAAATTGCCATTTTAGGTAGTTTTTTGCAGTGCCAGTAAAAAATTGGTGGCATCCTTCCAGTAAATTTCACTTCGGGGGGGTTGGCAACACTGCAAGATGTGAAGATTAATCTTACGTTTTACGTTTTTCCAATTCACCATCCTTTATGAAATCTTTAGATGAAAATGAACCTAAGGTTGTCTAGGGAGAGGTCTGAAACAACTATTAATCAATATATTAGCCAAAAATGTGCCAATTTGGCATCCAATGTTGAAATCAAGAAAGGGCTTATGTTCTTTTCTTTTGTTTCACATTTCCCTTCAGCTTAGAAAACCACAAACACTTTTTGCTTAGCCTACCAGAAATTTAAGACCAGGACTGGCAACGTGCAGCATAAAAAGGGGCTGAGACAGCTGGTCTTTTTTGACTTGTGGTACAGTTGTTATATCTCAGTTAAAATATTTTCCAGTTCATTTTAAATATTTTAAAATGTCCATTTAACCTTTTTAGGTTCCAGAAACAGCGCCAAAGTAATGAGGTATAGTTTAGTTAAAGAAGAAATAGAAGTATTTTCTAACTAGCAGGGCTAAGCTGGAGCACAGGCAATTTCTGTTCTTGCAGCCCTACTCTGATATCTAGTCTTGCTATACACAGAAAAAGATTTTCAGGGTCCTATTCAAAACTGTGCATTTTATGTGCGTCGTCATTAAAATGCATGTTCTATAGAGTTTGATAGTAATGCACCTAAAACACAATGCATCAAAAACACATTACACGGGCCCTTAAAAGTTGCTCTTCACAGGCTAAATTTGTGTTTAGCAATGACAGGAGGTAAACTATGTTGTAGAATAGCCAGAGAGATTGTTATGTTGGGCAGAGGGCAGAGAAGAGGGTGAGAATTTCTTTCCTGCAACCACGGGTTGCAGGAAAGAAACCACAGGTTTTCTCCAGCCAAGACAAGACAGTAATTAACGCTAAATAAAGTGTAAATACCGCGCTAAGACAAAAGCAAAATCAGCAAAAAAGCAGCAACAATAAACCATCTAATACCTAATGGTGCTAATAAATGTCAAAGTAAAAAAAGTTGCGCTACATTAAATATTTCTTATGTAAGAAATAGTGTGAACCAATACCATACAGAAAACCGGGACACACCCGAATCAAGAGTGCATCCTGAGCATCCTAAACTCCTTCAGGTGATGTATACATAAATGAATTGTGAAATAAACAAAATAGCGACAGCTGAAAAAAATCATGTGCACATCAATCAATAAATGAAAAAACAATGTCCATAAGACCATTAGTGTCCATATACAAATAAAATAAAATGAGCAGCGTTTTTTTTTTAGATGTGATAGAAAAAATATGTGAGTTATAATCCACAGCAGGTATCAAGGTCCAGATATTCAGCCTTAAAATGTCCACAAATGAAAGACAGCTCGATGTAAACTCTGTATGTGATAACCCTTATCGGAACCGGTAGACCCCCTAAAGAGTGGGGTCCTGGGGCCCCAGGAAGACGCAAGGTATTGCGAAACATGTAGGGCTGTGCGTTGTGCTAACGCAATCACGCCACATGTGACCCGGTACACGGGTGCTTTTTATTGTTTGTTTTAGCTAGCCGGCTTTTTATCTATTTATCTATTCGTGCACCTTTATACAATTTTTCTGTGCAATATCCCTGTACATTACCTCTGTACATGTTGTCTTATGAGCTTTTGCTTATCTAGTTAACATTAAAATTTTGAAATTTAACTTACTACACGACTGGAGTCCCTTTCTGTCTGCTCACTCGTGGCTGGGAGCCCGAGTGTGCTTCTCTTTTCAGATTGGGGACATCCAGCTGCTAAGCATTTACTGCTATCTGGCAAAATCCTCGCGGACCGCTCAAGGCAACCAAAGGACTCGAGATACCAGAGGATTCAAGTGTCCCCGCAGAGGGCTATATCTGTCTACTCGTATGACCCCGCTCTTTAGGGGGTCTACCGGTTCCGATAAGGGTTATCACATACAGAGTTTACATCGAGCTGTCTTTCATTTGTGGACATTTTAAGGCTGAATATCTGGACCTTGATACCTGCTGTGGATTATAACTCACATATTTTTTCTATCACATCTAAAGAAAACGCTGCTCATTTTATTTTATTTGTATATGGACACTAATGGTCTTATGGACATTGTTTTTTCATTTATTGATTGACGTGCACATGGTTTTTTCAGCTCTCGCTATTTTGTTTATTTCACAATTCATTTATGTATACATCACCTGAAGGAGTTTAGGATGCTCAGGATGCACTCTTGATTCGGGTGTGTCCTGGTTTTCTGTATGGTATTGGTTCACACTATTTCTTACATAAGAAATATTTAATGTAGCGCAACTTTTTTTACTTTGACAGTAATTAACGCTAGCAGCTATAGCAGCCGCTTGCTATTGGTTGTACCAAAGTTGATCGATCAATCAACTTGGTACATTCAGCCTGCCTATTAATGGTTTGCATCTCGGCCCTTTTCTGCTGAACCAGCAGAGATTCGAACTGGGTATGGCTGGCCTCTATGGGTGGTCGGATGTAAACGGATCACATGTCTGTTTACACCTGACTAGCATCTGATCCGCCAGACAGATGGGGAAATGGATCCTCATTCGTCTACTTTTAGCGGATAGGATCGGATACTGGTAGGTGTAAAACAGACACGTCTGTTTACACCTGCCGCTCTATAGGAGACTGGAGGGTCCTATCAGGTCCGTCTAGAATAACTGACAGGCAGACCTGATCGGACTGCTAGTATGAAAGGGGCTTACTGTATTTTATTTGTTGAAACATTAAGAAATGTTAATCTAAGAAACAAATCTGACATGTGTGGCAGGTCGGGCCCGTACCACCATTTAAAATAGTGGTCTGGGCCAGGTTTTATGGGAAGCAGGCACACTAATACAGGTGTGTGCTGCATTCATGTTAGAGCCAGCGGCCCCACCCTCCTGAAGGGGTCAGTCTGTGAAGGGAGCTGTGAGGTGCACATCGCTCCATACTGTCCAGATCAGGACAGACAACGGCTAGAGCCTGTGAGGATGTAGCAGCTGGAAGCTGCAGGAGAAACAGTCAAGCTGACAATGGTACAGCGTTTTGAGCATGAGCAATGGGACTCGACAGTGTGTTTGACACTGTTTGACAGTCTGGAGGACCAAGGCATGAGGCCTGAGCAGTGAAGCTGCAAAGAGAGCCACGAGGCTGAATTCTATGTTTTGTTGTATTGATGGTGAGAACCCCTGCATGGGAAGACTACTATGTGAACTTTTGTGTTACTTTTAACCCCTTCACACTGACGTAACGCAAAAATACGGCCTTTGGCTTGAAGGGGTTTTACCTGGGTGATGCCTGCTGCTGTACGCAGTAGGCACCCCGATACAGTTTTTTAGAGCCGGCGGTTAGCTTTCTTGTGATCATAACCGATGCGGCTAAGCAGCCACTTGGTTGTTATCCTAAGCAGCCCCCCCCCCCCCGCTGCCACCTGTCACTGCCTACTACTGTCACAAGGGATGCTTATATTCCTTGTGCCAGCAATAAAAGTGATCAGATTTTTTTTTTAAAAGGGATAGTATAAAAATAATTAAAAAAATAAAATAAATAAGAAAAAAAAAAATAAAATTTAAAAGCGCCCCATCCCTTGGTCGGGTAAGTTGGGCCCGCAAATGTGTTCAAACCACACAAACCAAACTGCGATCCTTAAAGCGAGAGCAATACATTTTAGCACAAGACCTCCTCTGTAACTCTTAACTGGTAACCTGTAGAAATTTTTAAAGTGTCACCTATAGAGATTTTTAAGTATAGTAGTTTGTCACCATTCCACAAGTGTGCGCAATTTGAACCCCTTTCCGCAAGCCATATAGCAGAATGACGACCGGAAAGTGGTTCTGTTAACCTGACTGGGCATCATATGATGTCCAGCAGGATAAGCCGCTCGGTGGTGTGGTGTGTCAGTCTGACACACCGCATCTCCGCTCTTGGTAAAGAGCCTGGCGTAGGCTATTTACCATGTGATCAGCTGTGTCCAATCACTCCTGATCACAGTGTAAATAGGAAGAGCCATTTATCGGCTTTTCCTCCACTCGCACTGACAAGGTGCGAGTAGAGGAGAGCTGATCGGCTGCTCTCCTGACAGGGGGGGTCTGCATTGATAATCAGCGCATTGATTATCAGTGCAGACCCATCGAGGATGCCCACCCATGACCACCTGGTATGCCAATCAGTGCCCATTAGGGATGGCACTCTGCGCCCATCAGTGAAGCCTGCCAGTGCCTCCTGATCAGTGCCACCTTTGAGTGCCCATCAGTACCGCCTATGAATGCCCATCAGTGCTGCATTTAAGTGCCTCATCAAAAGTGCATATCAGTGCTGCCTCATCAGTGCCCATCAGTGCCCGTCAGTGCAGCCTCAATAGTGCACCTTCAGTGCAGCCTCATCAGTGCTCATCAGTGCCCGTCAGTGCAGCCCCATCAGTGCCCGTCAGTGCAGCCTCATCAGTGCCCGTCAGTGCAGCCTCATCAGTGCCCGTCAGTGCAGCCTCATCAGTGCCCGTCAGTGCAGCCTCATCAGTGCCCGTCAGTGCAGCCTTATCAGTGCCCGTCAGTGCAGCCTCATCAGTGCCCGTCAGTGCAGCCTCATCAGTGCCCGTCAGTGCAGCCTCATCAGTGCCCGTCAGTACAGCCTCATCAGTGCACGTCAGTACAGCCTCATCAGTGCACGTCAGTACAGCCTCATCAGTGCCCGTCAGTACAGCCTCATCAGTGCCCGTCAGTGCAGCCTCATCAGTGCCCGTCAGTGAAGGAAGAAACGTACTTATTTACAAAAGTTTAAAATTCTTTTCAATTTTTTTTTTCTTTTTTCAAAATGTTTGGTCTTTTTTTATTTGTAGCGCAAAAAATAAAAACCCCAGTGGTGATCAAATACCACCTAAAAGCTCTATTTGTGGAGAAACTGTCAAAGTGCGACAGCGATGAAAGCTGGAAATTGGTCTGGAAATGGGGGGGGGGCCTTAGGGGGTGGGGAAGTGCCCAGTATTGAAGTGGTTAAGGCATGACATATTAGGCATCTATTTATGCGACGTAATATCATCTTTCACATTATAAAAAAAAATTGGACTAAATTTACTGTTTTTTTTTTGTTTGTTTGTTTTTTTAATTCATGAAAGTGGATTTCTTCCAAACAAATTTGAAAAATCTAAAATTTGAAAACCTGAAACACCGCTGAGCAAATACAGTGTGACATAAAATATTGCAACGATCGCCATTTTATTCTCTAGGGTCTCTGTTAAAAAATATATACATAATATTTGGGGGTTCTAAGTAATTTTCTAGCAAAAAAAGGGATTTTAACTTGTAAGCAAAAAGTGTCAGAAAAAGGCTTCCGCATGAAGGGGTTAAATAAAAGTGGCCAGAAAAAGCCCTAAAACGTATTTGTGGCGTGGCGTAAACACACTGTTTGGCGATACCAATGAACAACAAATTCCCCAACTTGTCACACATGGTGTATTTAGTGACTATGATTTTAAAGCGGAACTTCACTCAATCAAGATGGACTATTTTTAATCCTTATGATGCCAACATTAGTAAATAGGAAAGTATATTGTATCTTTACATTTCTTCAGTTACTTCCTGGTTTTTGTGCCTAGGCAAATTATGTCATACATCCCAGGAGTCTTCAGGAGGGTAGAAGGGGAGGAGGGGTTTTCTCAGATAAACACACCCACCTGAATGCTGCCTGAGCTAACAGCAGATGAATTCCAGGAAGTAAATACTACATAAATCATCTGCCCTTACTTAAGATGAGAAATGCTAGGGGGGGGGGGTTCTAAGTGATTTCTCAGCAAAATAAAGCATGGATACATGGATGGATGGGGGAAGTTTGCTTTAAATATTAAAAACGAACAAATAGCGTTTTCAGTTTGTGGTGCTCAGATGTAGTGTAGTTCCACTTTAAATATCACTCAGAAAACGTACTAAGAAATGATCCTGTTATGCCTAAATATAGAAGGTTGCATTATCTCCATGACATAAAATATTGACATACAGTATAGCATTTTAAGCCTCGGCACCATCATCATGCCAAAGTGTAGGCCTAATGGGATTGCAGCTAGATAACGAAGTGTTAAATACATGTGACATTTAATGGGAGTGCATTAATAAACAGGACAATAATCAATTTTAGTTGTTGTCATTGAGGGAAATGAGAAGCAACAGCCCAAAAGTCTATTTATTCTGGCTTTAACAAGATGTATTTCCTTATTGTGAATACTGGAGATGTAAGCAATGTGCAGGGTGTGCCTTTCATTTCCGTGCAAATCATGATTCTTATCACAACCAGATGGAGCGGTTATCAAAACATAAACATCAGGAAAAAGGCTTCACAAAGACACAACTAAAAATATCAGAGTTAAACAATCCATCATGGTCTCCATTGGCATTTGAAATAAGATGCCATCTGCATTCCCATCAATCCTCCATTGATCAGTGCCTGCTCTACTGTGCTGCGTCCCCAAATGTTTCCACAGATTACATGGTGACACATAATGGAAATGTTCTATAAATGGACGATGAAAAATAACGTTGTTCGAGCAAAAAGAAATCATTTTTTTCGAGAAATTAAACAGATGTAAACTTGAGAATGTACTTGCAAACTAAGCTAATTAAAAAGTATTAGCATATGCAATGATTGTCATCACATTGGAGGAAGCAGCAATGTACACAGAGGGACATTTAAAAGTGATTTGATTACGAATAAATCCTTATAGATCCCTGCATAGCCATGTGTGTCTCTATCCTACACCTGTGCAGGTTTACATGATGATGCCATTTTATACTGAAATGACAGGCTATTGACTAAATCTTCTAATATGGCCTGTGGGCTCCGAAAGAACTCCGTCGATGTCCCAATATTTATGGACCTGACTGTAACTGCTTTCCATGATTACCATGGTCAGGTTATGTGCCTCCGTCATACCGCTGCTTTCCTCTCTCCCCTTCTCCCCCTCCCTGTCAGCTCCTGTGTGTGCAAGCCGTCTCCTCCAGGCGGCATTTATGGGCACTGATAGATGGCAGTGATAGGTGGCACTGACAGGTGGCTGGCACTGATAGGCAGCACTTATGGGCACTGACAGGTGGCTGGCACTGATGGCTCGGCACTAAAATGCAGCAATAAATGACATGAATACAAAAAAGAAGAAGGGAATCTGTGCTGAAGAGCAATTAAAAATACTAGACTGCAGCTGCAACAAAAAAACACCAATATCTGTGTAATTAACTATAGCAAATAAGTAAATAAGTTGATCATTATCTTCCTATTCTACCTACAATCTGATTGTAGTGAGAGGTGGAGCCTCCATCTGATTGGGGGACACCAGATGTAATAAAATTACACTATCAGATAAATATTCGAGAGAAAATATAAATTTGCAAAATATTTACAAAATAAAGAAATAAAAAATAAATGTTTCGTATGTATTTTATTGATAATTTTAAATATACACCATTTTATTATTAGTTCTATTTATGTACCAGATTACATCAAGTATACACCTACATTATTATATCCATGTTTTTTCCATGTATTTTCCCATATTGTTTATAAATAATATGCATGTACTAGGGCAACTCCTTATATACCAAGGTATACGACTGACACGCCTGTACTAAATATACTGATTTCTAGGTCACTTCTCTCTAAATTATTTCTTTTGATAGAATTAAATAAAAAATCCCTTATTTTAAATTCGAATTTCAACATATATTCCACATTACTGCCACATACCATCATTGATGACAGTACTAGCTCGATCTACAAAACAATGGCCGTTATGTATATTAATTTACCACCCAAAAGATGGCCGCGCCGATACACATCAGCGGACCACAAGAAAATGGCTGCTACAACACTTCCGGCATTACCATATATAAAACACACCTCTCTGACCAATCCGGTTCCCCAGATGAAGTCACGAGCGGTGACGTAACGCGTAGAGAGTGGCGGAGAGCAGACGTAACCGGAAGTCTAGTAAGGAGGCGCTCTAAACGCCGTTCCAGCTGTACTTGCTTGTTTTTAAAAAAAATTTTATGTAAGAGACCACCCTGAAACCCCCCAATAAATTATTATTGTATTATCCAACGTACTACACTATTGGAGGACCCCTTTTTTTCTCCCTCTCTCCCCCACTGGGCCGTTGCGCCTCGGGGATACATCTTTTATTAGGCTAGTGAGCCATATTAATGGTGGAGAAGAATGAAATAAAGCTGGGACGAGTGGAGGAGAACGGTCTGGAGAACACAGTGACGCGATTAACAGATATTTTATCACGATGCCCATTTTCATTATCATTGAGGTGAGAGTTCTGAGAGCCTAAAGTTATTCTGGAATCATCCCCTATGAGGACCTGTATGAACTTTGGCCAACCTGTTTATTCCCACACTGAGTCACCTTATCATCCTGTATGGTCAAGACAGAGCCAGTTTTCTGTATACTTAATGAACTTGCACTTTATTATTCCCACACTGAGTCACCTTATTATTCTGTATGGTCAAGACAGAGCCAGTTTTCTATATATTTAATGAACTTGCACTTTAATTGCACTAATATTGAGCACTTGATTTTTTAATTATCGTAATATTTTTGATTTTTACAATTATTCACTATGTATTTCATTTATTTCATAGTTATTTCTCATGTCATCATATAAGTTATCTTACACTATGTGTGAATAGATTTGAATGCGCGAGATCACTCTTTTCCAATATTTTCATTGAAGTGTAGTGTGAATACTTTTAGATCTTGCTGCTATCTTTTTTAAGACATCACTACACATATATATTTTTTTTATCATTATTTATGTGTTTATTTATGCACATTTTTTACTATTACTCACTTTTAGCGCGAAGGACACTTTCACTTACCCTTTTAATAAAATTACACTATCAGATAAATATTCGAGAGAAAATATAAATTTGCAAAATAGTTACAAAATAAATAAGAAATAAAAAAAAAAAAAAATAAAAAAATAAATAATATATAAAAAATAAAAAATAAATAATAATAAAAAATAAATAAATAAATGAAAAACTAGTTCTTAGATATTATATAAAGCAGTCATATCTTAGGAGTTGTCAATGAACGCATATACCTCGATTCTACATTTAATCCTAGGGGTCTAAGACAGCGAATTTTGTAGATCCACTCCATTTCTAATTTAGAAATAGCAAGCCGTTTAGATCCTCCTCTCCATGGTAGTTTAAAGGGGTTGTAAGGGTAATTATTTTTTTTTTAAAAAATAACAAACATGTTATACTTGCCTTCACTGTGCAGCTCGTTCTGCACAGAGTGGCCCAGAACCTGGTCTTCTGGGGTCCCTCGGCGGCTGTTTCAGCTCCTCCCCACAAGCATTAACCACCTTAATGCGAGCTCCCTCGCATAGTGGTGAGTGCTTGCGGGCGCGCTCCCGTGATACAGCCGGCGGCTATAGCCGCTCGCTGTATCACTCGGCCCCGCCCCCCGGCGCGCCGCGTCATCGGATGTGATTGACAGCAGCGCGAGCCGATGGCTGCGCTGCTTTCAATCCATCCACTGCAGCCAATCAGCGACCAGGCTGAGCTGCAATGAAGATGATGAGAACGAGCAGCGAAGATTCGAGGCGTCAGGTAAGTAAAACTGGGGGGCTGGGGGCGGCGGTATTGTCAAAAGTTTTTTCACCTTAATGCATAGAATGCATTAAGGTGAAAAAATTTTTACCTTTACAACCCCTTTAAGTCTATCTATACCCACAAATGAAGTACCTCTAGGGTCCTGTTTGCGTACTTCTAGATAGTGTTTGGAGACTGGGTGGCCTTTAAAGCCCCACCTTATGTTCCCAATGTGCTCATTGAGTCTCACCTGTAGTGGTCGTACAGTACAGCCCACATATTGAAGCCCGCACGGGCAGGTGAGAAGATACACAACGTTAGTCGTGGAACAAGTGATGAAGGGTTTCATGGAGAAAATGCGGGAAGTGCTGTTAAGAGTGGAACGGACTGACCTTCCTTTCTGTAATAGCATTGACAGAACAGACTGTACAATTCCTACACCTGTAGTACCCTACCAGATTTTGAAAAAACATAAGTTTTTTTAATGGGAGGGTCACAGACACTTGGAACTACACGTGATTTTATTGAAGGGGCACCTCTGAAAACAATCTGAGGTTTATCAGGGAGTAGTGGTCCCAATAAGGGATCGTTTTTGACAATATGCCAGTGTTTGTGTAACATTTTTTTGTTCGAAAAATGTTGATGGGAGTATCCCGTTAGGAAAGGACAGACCCCATTCCTATCGGTATTATTGCTTCCCCTAGTGCTATCCACAAGGAGAAGATCTCGGTCGAGCTGATTGACTTGATCAAATTTCTCTTTGAGGAAGTGGGCCTCATACCCTTCTCCAGAAATCTGTCAGTGAGAACTTTGGACTGGGCCTTAAAGTCAGTGGTTGTAGAGCAGTTCCGCTTTATTCTGATATACTGACTCTTAGGGACAGAATCTAGCCATGCTTTATGGTGACAGCTGTCATGGGGAATGAATGAATTCCGGTCTGTGACCTTAAAATAGGTAGAGGTGAATAGAACATTCCCTTCATTCCAAATCTTAAGGTCCAGGAAGTTGATCGTTTGTTGACTAGCCTCATATTTTAATATGATTCCTCTATCATTCTTATTAAGACCTTCCATGAATGAACAGAGGGATTCATAGGTGCCATTCCAAAGGAGGAGGACGTCGTCTATATATCTAGCCCACAAGACCAATTCGGGTCTTTGCTGGGCATAGACGACCTCCTCCTCCCATTTACCCATGAACAAATTCGCCAAACTGGGGGCAAACTTGGCCCCCATGGCGACACCCTTAGTTTGAAGGAAAAACGGATTATTGTGCCAGAAGAAATTATGTGTAGTGGCATTTTTTTTATTTCTTATTTATTTTGTAAATATTTAGCAAATTTATATTTTCTCTCGAATATTTATCTGATAGTGTAATTTTATTACATCTGGTGTCCCCCAATCAGATGGAGGCTCCACCTCTCACAACAATCAGATTGTAGGTAGAATAGGAAGATAATAATCAACTTATTTACATAAATCAACTTATTTACATATATTCACATATAGTATTATTTTTGATGACTTTTTATCATTAATGGTATGTTTTATTTTAATTAATTTATATATTTTTATTTTTTTGGTATAACTTTTCAGTTATCCCACTTAGAAGTGGACCTACTTTTGAAATTACAACCACTTCTATGTGATATATATATTTTTAATTCAGCCGATTCATCATCTTTTTATTCCGTGGCATTTGACTCAGATTCATATACATTTGGCCCAATTGTAGATTTATTTGGGTGTAATTAGTCTTTCTCTTCTCCTGTGTTTAGATCTTAGTTTGGAGCGTTCATCACGTGGGGAAGACCAGATTGAGGCTTGGTGTTTTTCCTTTGTGCTTCCTTGTTATTGCTCAGTGCTGAACGACACCCAGATGAAATCGAGGTCTGGTTTTCGTTCAGCGTTATATAGGTGATGGATCAGTGCATCTCCCGTGCCCCTTTGAAGACGTCATTTATGAGGAAACATGTAGGGCGTGGCTACGCACTGTACGCCATCACACCGTTCGCCCCATGTTTGTACGGGTGTTCGCTTTTTATGTGCTGGCTTTTATAACCATTTCCAATCACTGTATGGCGGAGTTGGCTCTTTCTGCCTTGATTTACGAATAAATATTTTTAACTTTACAACACCATTGGAGCCCCTTTTTTGCTTCCTTTTTACCTACGACCTTCAGGTCAGTGGGTGCCCCCCTCCAGGCAGACGTGTTGGATTCGTCCCTTGCTGGAACGGTTCATTCATTAGCTGATTCGGACGCCACCATCCTGCTGTCCCCGCAGAGAGCTGTATCTGCATGCATACAAGACCTCGCTATCAGGGAGGTCCACCACTCCTGGTAAGGGTCCATCCTTAGTGTCCTCCGGACCTGTCTGCTTGGATATATCTCCACATCATCTTTCCTTTCTCCACCTATACTGGCTGTCTTCAATGAAATGTGACTTTTCCCTCATGGGACTGATGCACCTCTATTGAGCTTTTTGTGAATGGACTTTACTCACCATTATATTACTATTATTTATGATTTTTGATTTTGTACACACATTCACTTATTTTATTCACAAGTTTTATTATGCAATGAGCACTCAATTTATTTACTTTATTGATTTCCCAGTACTTTTTTCATTTAAGGTACCTGATTTATCAATCATCCATATTGATATATTCATTTATGGAAGATATGAATTCGGAGATGTGACTATTTTGATTGTAAGCGCACTTATTTTATTTGCAATAAATGACACGAGGAAAGAATTTATTTTGAAATGCTATGCTGCAACGCCCATGTTGGTACACCCTGCACTCGGCCGCAGTAAGCAGCAGCAGACATCTTATTACACCCAGCCTGAACTCTATGGGCGGTGTGTAACAAGATGTCCACTACTGGCTTACTACAGCCAAGTGCAGGGTGTACCAAGATGGACGTCGTGATGTTCAGCCGCTGACGGCGACCGAATGTGACGGCTCCGGTCACCGATCCTGATACAGCTGCGCCCTGCACCCCTTACAGTTTACCTAGCTATTTCACTGAAGGTGATGACTCGCTCTCCATTCCGCTGACTCCACCCACCCTCTCCGTCCGCCAACTCCGCCCACCGACCAGGTATCGGATCAGGCATCGGGAGCATTTGCGCAAGTACAAGTACTCGTGCAAATGCTCGGTATCGGTCCCAATACTAGTATCGGTCCCAATACTAGTATCGGGACAACCCTACACAATTTTATACAGAACATCTACACAGTGTAGGATGGCTTTGGTAGAACAGAGGGGCTTGCAGTAATCTTTATTTGACTTTACAACCACTTTAAGGATGCTTAAAAACCGTATTCTTTCTGCAAAAGTATGACATGGCTCTTGCGGACCCAAAAGCTACAGTTCTCCAAAAAGCAGACATGTACTTGCTGATCGCACAGCTATAGGTCTTACTCAGCTAGGGGAGCGTCAGCCCTCTTCAGAGACCACAGCTTCCACAAAGAGAAAGCCTGCTGACAATTCACTGGCTTTTCTACTCGTTCTGTAGCAGCTTTTTGAAGACAAAAAACTGTAGACTTTAACCATTTGACCTTCAGAAAGGTTTTACCCCCTTCACGACCATACCAATTTTTGCTATTCAGCACTGTGCTACTTTAACTGGCAACTGCGCTGTCATGCAACACTGTACACAAATAAAATTTATATAATTTTTTTCACACAAATAAAGTTTTCTTTTAGTGCCATTTGATCACCACTGGGTTTTTACTATATAAAAGACAGAAAAAAAACAAACAATATTTTCTACTTTCTGTAATAAAACAAATGTTTTCATAAATTTAGGCCAAAATTTATTCTGCTACATGTATTTAGAAAAAAAGAAAGTACATTTTAAGCCCTTTCTCACCTTTCTGATAGCTGGCGAATCTGAGGAATACCCATATACTTCTGAAAGTGCTCCAAGACATTCACCACCCCTTGCAGGAGGTTGGCAACTTCCCCATACTGCCTTTTTCTTGTCATTGCTCTGCAAAACAATACAATAGGGTTTATTTTATTTTTATCATTACTTTTTTATGCATCCAAAAATAAAAACATCACCCAAAGGCGGGATAAGTTATAACCAAATATGAACATAACAAAATAAGAAAAAAATAAGTACAGAAGAATGCAGCACATTAGGACCGACCAATAAGGCAAGAGTAAAAAAGGTTCAAAGACTCAATCTTGTTTTGCCCACTGAGCCCCTGGTTTCCATGAATTCTCAAAAACTGAGTATTTGTCTAGGCTAAGAGCCAACAATTTTTTTTTGTATACGAAACAGGTTCTTACCAGCTTAACAGCATCTGGAGGATTAGGTGCAAGGTTCCGTTTCCAATGCCTAGTAATCATAATCTTAGCCCGGGAATAGGATATGGGTGACAACTGTATGAAACTGAAATGGGAAGTTTTCTATGCCTAGGTTTAGAATCTCAAGGGCTGGTGATTGAAGAACTATATCGGTGATCTCAGAAATCTTTTGGAATATTTTCCTCCAGAAACTGTTTATGTAGTTACAATTCCACAAAATAGGCATCGGTGTATCTATGTAGTCGCTACCTCACCAGCATAAAGGGGATTACAAAACATAAAATTTGGCTAGTCTAAAAGGGGTTAAGCACCCCCATTGGGTAATAATTTGTGTTAGTTTCCAATAGTCAATACAGTTGGTCTGAATCAGTAAAGGAGGCAGAAAGATCTAGCTTCCATTGGTAAAAAGCAGTAGTCTTGGTGAAGCATGTGTTATTGTGAAGGGTATTATAAAGAAGTGCTGCTCTGAATTGGTGCAACTAATAAATAGTATCGCCAAGTTTTGGTGGGTATAAATACGGTTTTGAATCAGGAGTGACCATAAGAAATGTGTGATTTGTATATATCTGAAATGCTCAATGGATGACAAGCCAAATTCGCTCGCAACTTCCCAAAAGCTTTTGGGGGTGCCTTCTGAGTACAGATCCAGGTTTGTGAATTTCCAAGATTTAGTGGAGAAACAATATATGAGGACATCCAGAACACTGGATGGCATAGAGGCATAGAGATGGGACTAACTTGGAAGTAAGTCCTAGAGCAGGGGTAAGCAACCTTGGCCCTCCAGTTGTGATGAAACTACAAGTCTCAAGAGACTTTGCAAGACCCTGACATTTACAGGCATGACTTCTAGAGGCAGAAAAATGATGGTATTTTTAATTTCACCACAGCTGGAGTGTAGAGGTTGTCTACCCCTGTCCTAGAGGCTGAATATAAAGATCTCCATACAATAAGGGATGACTGCACAGAGAGGGATAATAACTTGAGAGCTAGAGGTCACCAACAATAGGGTTTATAGTGAGTGCATATACAAAATTCAGCTGATTTCGGTTTTCATCGGTCTTCAAGTAGAAAACGGAGCAAAGGTCTACAGGAAACTACACTTCTATTTTATGTATTGACATTTTATGACAGGGAAGCAAAAGGAAAAGGAAAATCTAATGAGAGAAAAAAAATAATAATTTTGGCTGGAGTTACACTTCAAATAAAAAAGTAGCTCTGTGTTCCCTTTACCACGAGTTCAGCAATGCTGGTATTACATTTTCAGTGAAGTTATCACCATTAAAAATTTTTGCGTTTTCACTCAGTTAAAATAATGTGTAGGTCAGATGTTGATTTATCCATTTTATGGCAAACAAGGTAGTCCAAAGCCAGAGCAGTGAAACCGATTAAAGCGACTGTTGGAATACCATTTTAAAAAACCATACAACCCCTGCAAAGAAGACTTTCAATGCTTTCCTCTTCCTTACTTACTGCTCTGCCGATTCTAGCTAAACTGAAGCGATACTGCTACCTGAAGAATCTGACACTTCCAGAACTGTCAGATGCCTGGTCATCTACTATGTCACTACTAAGCCCTGTACTAGACAAAAAAAAAAAAGGGACCAGGTATGTGACACTTCAGGAAGTGTCAGATCCTGAACAATTTCCAGACAGTGGTGTCTCTCCAACATAGCAAAGACTGGCGAGAGGTTAAGTATTAAAGTATGTCTTGGATAATGTGGAGGGAAATCACAAAAGTTTTTTACTGAGGTCTATGTCCCTGCTAGGTAAATTTATTCTGTCCTGGTGACCACTCTCACTGGGAATATAAGTGAGGGAAAATGTAAAAATTTGAGTTGCCGCCAAACCAGGAATAGAGAGGAATTTTTTCAATGGAGACACCTGCTCCAAGGACAACTGTCTAAGAGGAGACTTACCTACTTTGGAAAGATTTGTCTACACTTCCTGTTGTGTTTGCAGGAAAGGAAGTGAAGGGCTTTCCCTTAACAGCACATAGATGAAAAACAAAGCCTGACAGGAATTTTAACCATTCCCTAGTCTATTCAAAATCGGAAAACAAATTTGACTTCAGCTATACGTTAAATGTCTTTTTTGCATGGAGGTACTGTTAGAATTTTCCTGTTTTACACTACTTTGTATGCAACATATCTGATGAATCTCCTTAACTGTCAAGTAGCAGAGGGTGCAGCAGTGCACCCCACAAGTCAGAAGTGTAATTTTGAGTTATTCTGTCTGTCACATATGATGCTGCTACCAGGGGCGTTGCTAGGGGGTGGCTTTTGGGGCTATAGCCCCGAATCTGAGGCCAATAGCCCCGAGTCTCTGCAGGGGTCCCCAAGGGGGGGGGGCTCTCTGGGGACCCTTATGTAAGTGGGGGGGCTCTCTGGTGACCCAGATTTAAAGGGGAGGCTCTCTGGGGACCCTAATGTAAGGGGGCCTCTCTGGGAACCCTGATGTAAGTGGGGGGGTCCTCTGGATACCCTGATGTAAGGAGGAGGCTCTCTGGGGACCCTGATGTAAGGTGATGTAAGGGGGGCTCTCTGGGGACCCTGATGTAAGCGGGGGGCTCTCTGGGGATATATATACACACCCACACGTATATTACTGTATATAAATGTGTATGTCCGCCCAAGCGTATGACTTTCTTTACTACGCTGCTATGGGCTCTAGCCCCAGATCTTTTGTAGACCTAGCAACGCCCCTGGCTGCTACGTTTCCCTTTTGCAATTTATTGTCTTTAGTATTGCACCATACAGTTCCACTACAGGCAGCCTGTCATACTCTATGAGAAGCTGACAGCTGCTGCGGCTGGACGGTGCACCAAGCGGTACTTACGTTTAGTGCAGTTATATCCAAGTGTTCTGGTCATTTGTCTCTGGGTGCATACTGCTGTAAATGAAGCTATGTTGCACAGTGTCCTTGTTTTATAAAAATTATGCAGTGCAAAACCTTATGATATCCCGCTGCTCTCCTTCCCCAATCTGAGGACTACAGCGGGAGGGGCTGAGATTCCCCTCTCACATCAGCCGGGAGGAGAGGAAGAGAGTGGCAGGAGGTCATGTAACCACTCAGCAGCACTCTAAAATAAGGTATTGAGCTGCATAATTTTCATAAAACAGACACTGTGCAACATAGCTTCCAATAACAGAGAGTATTCTAGTTATTAGGCACAGTTGCTTTACACAGAATATCAGTGGGGTAGGGAGCAGATCGGCACTGACTCAATAGCTGGGGGAGAGGGAGAGACTGTGGCCTCATATAAACTGACCACAGTATCATGGATCAGCAGCCATGATTACCGTGGTCAGAACATACAGGGGGATACAGGAACGGGCAGGATCAACCAGGTATTTTACAGCACAGAGAGGGACAAATGACACTGCACAAACACTATGTTGTATATTGTGCTTTAAAAGGAACAGGATTTTTTTTTTTTTTTTTTTTTTAGGGTTACAACCGCTTTAAAGCCTTCAACCCAAGCACGTTAGGCCAGCCTATACTGCAGATTGCACTTCCTTATCATGTCAAAACAAATTTCAAAATTAGTTACCAGGAAATATAACAATGGAGTTTATCTTTGTTTAAATGAATTCTCAAGACCTGCTGTGAAAATGTATTCTTCTAAAAAGTCAAACAAGGAACATTTTAATTCAACAACTCAAATGGAAACAACTAAATACATGAAACCGTATACCGGTACTTTCCAAATTGAAAATTAATATAGGAAAGCTTCCTATATGCTTTAGAGGTTTAAATCTTCTGCAGATGTGCATATATTTTGGTGGCCATACACAATCCTATAAAGCAATCAATGTGATAGAGAAAATACCTGCTTGCAACAGTAAGATTATTTAGGCGTTCAGTAAATAATAATAAATGTGCAATGGAAACAACCGTTATTGCAAAGCCTTCCGAACATGTTTTTATTCACAGAAAAATTCTCTCACTGTATATGTTTTGCATTGTAACATAGACTGATGCTGTCTGACTGATCTTGATAAAAGGTCAGGGCATCCATGCTCCCTTTTAAAATTAAACAAAAAAATAATTTGCAGAATTCCATGACTAACCACTGGCTGCTAAATGTGAATGCAATTTTTTTGGTAAACGTGGCACCTTTTGGGAGGGGGGGGGGGGGGTTCTTGCTGGCAAAGACAATAAACTGCATATTTGTACTACCACCAATTATTAATGATATAATGAGAAGTGCCAGACTTACTCCAGAGAGTCAACTCCTCCAGCCAGCATGTGTAGATGGTTAAGGGTTGTAATTGATGTGGTCAGATGGCGCTTGGCATGGTCCAGCTGTTTAATATCCCGTGTGATTTCTTTCACCTTGGTAGAATCATATAAGGCAAGTTAGTGATGGAATGTTTCAGGCAAAGGATTTGAAAATCAATTTTTATTTCAATATGTCAAAGCAATCACCAATCATAGTATGCTGTATAAAATGGTGATAATGCTCCAGGGAAATATACACGTTCTTCACGTTGGGGACACGACACATACTACATTCCAAGCTGCACCTCAACTTTACATAATTGCTTCCATGCATATAAGCCTTGGCAGACCATTATATCTGAAATAGGAAATAGAGTCATGGCAGTTCCTTTATGCTCCATAAAGCCAAGAATCCTATTGAAGAAAAAAACATTTGCAGACATTTCAAGCCCTCTTTTTGGACTTTTCCTTCTCACTTCTCCTCAATAGGTACAGAGTACAGTTAAGTGTCATCCTAGGACAGAAAGTGTGATACTGGCTGAATCATCAGGTGAACAAAAAGGGGGAAAAAATCCTGAAATAGAAAACAAATACAGCCACCACATCTGGTAATTTCCAATATATTAACAGATTATCTGCATTGAGAACCATCTGGTAGGAGCTATGTATACCAGTATATACTTTATGTAAGCAAACTTAATGCAGGGAGAGTGTCCAGGGACAAGTTTACTTGTGAGGATATGCTTAACCATAATGCAAATCACTATTCAATCACTATTTAAATAACACGCAATATAGGAGCCCTAACAGGACTCATCACCACCTTTTTCCAAACTAGGCACAGACCTTTGGAAACAAATTCCTTCCCTCTGCCCACACCCTACCGATCTACAACACTGACTGATAGAGTCAGTCCAGCGCGATCGACACCTATTCTTCTCAATCAGAAGAGTCCCGGATGGCTAGGACACTCAAGGACATCGCTGGAGAGAGATGGGGCTCAGGTAAGTAATTAGGGGAGTGCTGGGGAGGCTGCTACACAAAGAAGGTTTTTTTTTATCTTGATGCATAGAGTGCATTAAGGTTAAAAAAAACCTTCTGCCTTTACAGTTCCTTTAACTTATCAGTGTCTAACTTTATGAATTCTTTAACTTCAAGGCTGTAGTTGGCTCGAGTCATGTTTTAAAGAAGTTCACCTTAGGAACATGTTACATGTTCCACCCGTTTTTAGGGTGGAACACGTAACATGTTCCAGCATTTGCAGCCTCCCCCCACCCCACTGTGACAGTGGGCAGGGGATCTTCTCCTCACACCCGCTGCCACAATTTGAAAATAGCGTGGCTGTGCAGGGCTCCGCCCAAAAAAAATGTCATTCATTCATAGTTTCCTGTGAATAAATGCCTATAAGCACTGCCAGCCATTGCAGCTGACAGCTTGTAATTCTCAATGAACTAAGAGGGCGCTGGTGAGCGCTCTTGAAGTCTGTTAATCTTCCTGTTCTCAAGTAATTGCAGACAGCTATCCGGAGAGTCTGCAGGAGCCTGAGCTTGCACCCGTGCTCTGCCGATCGTGAGTGCAATGCTCTGCAGGCTTTTTAGAAAAAAAAATGTGCATTTATTATTCTCTTTTTCAAAAAGGTGAACCTATCCTTTAAGCAGTCCACATACACTAGATAACAGTTAGATGTAAGGTAATAAAGCAATCGCCTAAAGATCTGTGTTTTAAAAAAAAATTGACCAACTTAACCACATGCTGACCAGCCGCCGCAGTTGTACTGCGGCAGAATGGCACGGCTGTGCGAAACAACGTTATGTAATGTCGCTTCACCCTGTGGCCACTAGGGGGTGCTCGCGTGTGCCCCCCGCGCCGATGCAAGTGCCCGGTGGCGATCTCCCACAATCGCTCGGGGCACACGCAGAATCCGGAACTGTGTGTGTAAACACACAGTTTCCGGCTCTGAGGGGAGAACTGACAGATCTGTTATCTTCCCTGCACAGTCCCCATCCCCCTTTAGTTAGAACACGTACTAGGACACACTTAAACCCTTCACTGCCCCCTAGTGTTAACCCCTTCACTGCCAGTGACATTTTTACAGTAATCGGTGCATTTTTAAATCGCACTGATCGCTGTATTAATGCCAATGGTCCCAAAAATGTGTCAAAATTGTCCGACGTGTCCGCCATAATGTCGCAGTCACAATAAAAATCGCTGATCGCCACCATTACTAGTAAAAAAAAAAAATTATTACTAAAAATGCCATAAAACTATCACCTAAGTTGTAGACGCTATAACTTTTGCGCAAACCAATCAATATACGCTTATTGCGATTTTTTTTTACCAAAAATATATAGAAGAATACATAACGGCCTAATATGAGGAAAAAAATGTGTTTTTTATATATTTTTTGGGGATATTTATTATAGCAAAAAGTAAAAAATAATGCGCTTTTCTCAAAATTGTCGCTCTTTTTTTGTTTACAGCGCAAAAAATAAAAACCGCAGAGGTGATCAAATACCACCAAAAGAAAGCTCTATTTGTGGGGAAAAAAGGACATTGATTTTGTTTGGGAGCCACGTCGCACAACCGCGCAATTGTCAGTTAAACGAAGCAGTGCCAAATCACAAAAAGTGCTTAAGTGGTTAAGCTAAACATACATTCTTCCAAGATCATTGCAGTTATGGTAACTTACAACAATCATTTGTATCTCACATACTGTAGGTGGCCTTTTACTGTGGTCACACAACTGCCATCAGAATTTTTCAAAAACCACAAGCATAGGCCATTCAACACCGAACCTTTATAGGTACCTAAACATTATTCAGGATGCTGGACATGGAACAATGCCAAATCTGAAGACCTTCTGAATGAAATTCACTTTACAGCGATGCATAGACTCATCAGAACTAGAAACTTTATTTGCCTCGGAGGCCACAGTGCGATGTGAAGTTTAGTTACCATTTGCTCAGACTTCTCAGCTTTGTCTTTGATGTCTTTGATCTTGCCAAAGAGTTGCTGTATGGCTTTCTGAGCCTCTTCCAAAGCCTGGGAGTAGGAAAGAACAGGGAAGACCGGCAATCCATCAATGCAATGTTAAGATGACAGTATTTATTATTTAACATGCAAATTCTGAGCAATGCATTCACTCCAATCTGAACGCACTTAAATCATGTTACTCATATCAATGTAAATAAATGCTATGTGTATATAACATTTCACATAAACACCGAAGATATACAATATTGTTCGATTCTAAACACTTTAATCTACAATGTATAATAATAAACAATTTAAAAAGCAGTACAGTGTGTCTTGCCAAATAATTTCCCTGACTCCTTTAAATACCATCTATATAAATACGTGCAATTTTGGCTTCTCGTGTTCAAACAAACAAAGTAATCTTTCAAAGGATGAGCACTTTGTATTTTAATTAGGATATTTTATGTCTTTATATTTGGTTAAACATACATTTAACATGCTAGCAAAAACATTGCTGCATAATGTTTTACAGGGGATTAAAGCCTTAAAAGTGAGCGGTGGCAACAAAAAAAAGTTAGCCTCATACTGTATGAACAGAAAAAGATCAGCATTAATGTTTTTTTTGTTTTTTTTTAATTCTGACCTCTAAACATTTATAAAAATGTTTGATTAAAGCTAAATTCTAGGAAGCTATTAGAGACAAATTAATACAGCAATCATTAATAGGTTATTACATTTTTTTTAAGCACTGCGCAAACTGTTGGCACTATATAAATCCTGTATACCGTATAAGTCGATCTGAGTATAAGTTGAGGCCCTAATTTACCACAAAAAAATGGGAAAAACTTATTGACCCGAGTATAAGACGAGGGTGAGAAATGCACAGCTACTGTAAGTGGAAAAGAGGGTCAACAATGCCCATTTGCAGCCTCACTGTGCCCATTGGCATGCCTCACTGTGCCCATTTGCAGCCATAGGTCCCCCGACCTTCAAGCTTGGTAGTTAAGGGTCGCTAGATGCCCCCTAGCTGCAGCCAAAATTTGGGGTCTCTGAACCCAAAGGGTCCCGAAATGACATTGCTGCAGAAGGACACAGTTGACTGACTTTGGGACCCCGTATCTCGGTGGCTCTCTTAGTGCTAGGAACCCCAAATTTGGTGTTCAAACCCAGTGGAACTAGCACCATAAAATATCCAAAGCTGGATTTTTTAGCACCAAGTGGCCCCGAGATACAGAGCCCCAAAAATCGGTTCAGAAAATGTCAAGCACTTTTCTGCAGCAGAGAATGACATTTTCTGAACCTACTTTGGGGCCCTGTATCTCGGGGCCACTTGCTGCTAGGAACCCCAGCTTTGGATATGTTGTGGAACCAGTTCCACTGGGTTTGCACAACGAATTTGGGGTTCCTAGCACCAAGTGGCCCTGAGATACAGGGCCCCAAATTCGGTTCGGAAAATGAAATTTTTTGCTGCAGAAAAGTGCTTGACTCGAGTATAGGTCGACGGGGGCACTTTCAGCACAAAAAAATGTGCTGAAAAACTCGACTTATACTCGAGTATATACGGTAATAATAATAATGTAACTAGTATAAAATATTTGAATCTAACTTGGTAGAAAAGCAGAACTTTACCCTTCACGACTTAATAAAAAAAATGTTCTTTAGCAAGGAGCATAGTTTTCACATTAAAGTGGAACTTTAGTCAGAAAATGAAGTCCTGCTAGATCACTTCAGGCTGACCCCTTTTGCAGATATAGCGGCAAACAAACACCCCCCCGGTTGGTCAGTCGGCGGCAACCTCCCCACGTTTCCCGATTGGCGAAGAGGCGATAAGGTTTTAGAATAGAGAATAGACATTTGCTATTCTAACACACCTGGGTGGGTTCCGAGCGCATTGCTCTGCGCCACCACCACTCTCGACGTGCAGATCCTAATGCGCACACGCCCCGTCCAGCTGGCGCTGCTCTCCAAGGACACACAAATCCACACGAGCAGGATACGGGGGGAAGAGAGTGAGGACATTACACAGTAGACCTGACAACGCAAACTACAAGGCACTTCGCAGTATATTAGCTACAGGTACAGAGATATAAATTCTATTAAAAATCATTACAAGATCTACTGCACAAAAAACTGTCACAACATACCATCATACAATTTCACTAGTTCTGCCAAATAAAACAAACATACAGTGTACTGAGCCCAGTTAAAGGGAAGACCTTTGCCCAGTTTAAGCCAATCATCAGCCCCATCCATCTTTTTAGCACATAACTCCAAGAGCTTGCCCGAACTTGTTTCATTAACTTGCAGGCTCATGTAATACAGGAGAGATTTCAATAATAAGACTAGTCAGCTATTTTGTTCCAGCAAGGCAGATAGTGATTTGCACTGGATTATTCTGGCAGATACTGGTGCAAATGTCAGCACAGGAGCATATTAAATTACCCATTTGTTTTCTATAGATTTCTTGGAGCATTTGCCAGTGGAATTATGCAGACTGTACAGCTAAGCCATCTATAAAGACCGCAGGGATCAGTGGACCCACTAAGAGACATCTGTTTAGTTCTTTTGTACTTGGCCATACAAAAAAATCTCTATATGCATAGCTGAGGCTAATGTAGTAAATCATAATGCTGCATATAACAGTCCACACTCCTGTCTTTATCCCTCATGACAAGTGTCTTTTCTAAAGGACTATAGATCATAATCCTCCTACAGCAGCATTAAAAGGAAACGTATAGTTGTTTCAAGGCTTTTGAAAATATAATGTATATGTAAAAGATCAGCTTCAAAAAAATAGTCCTAAAGCAGAACTTAAAGTTACCTTTTTACACTGAATTTTGTCTCGTTCCTGATAAACTGCCAGAAATTCACTTAGTAGATGGCCCTGTTGACCCCATCTCAACCGAAATGCTTCCATTAAAGAATTGAAGGAGAGGGGCCGAAAATTATCAGCTAAAGGCCCCTTTCACACATGCAGGCCGTTTATTTCATCAGTTCAGTCACGACAAAGTCAGAAGAAGTATTCATGAGTTTTTTTATTAGCTGGTCATCAGTTTTTCATCAACTGCTCATCAGTTATTTTTACATCCACTACCAATGCAAAAACGGATGAAAAACTGACCGTTGGTCAGTTTACATCCGTTTTTCCATAGAGATGCATTGATGTCGTTTTATTATTCATCAATGGATAGGTGTGGAAAAACAGATAAACGGGCCGCATGTGTGAAAATGGCCAAACAGTGGCTGCTTCCAATCAGATGCAGCTGTTAGAATACAATAGCCAAGGAATGGCACACTTGCAGATGGGGTTCTTTCTCAAAATGGCGGTATTTCTATAAGTGGGAGCACTTCTGACTCTGCACTCATCATCTAAAATGTCTCATCTGAAAATATCATCTTTGTCCCCCCACAACTCTGGTATGCTCTTATTAGTGCAACTCCAGCTAGAATCGCATTACTGAAAACTGCTTCCTATGTCCCTTTTAACTCTGATATTCTTATTTGCTTAACCCTCTGTAGACTGTCCACATGGCTTCTGTTTTTGTTTCTTCCCTATGCCTTTCCTTTAAATTATGGCCTCCTTATCTTTATTAGCTATGCACCTATAAGTCTGAATTCTGAAGTGAGAATTTTTCTCGGCATAGTCAGCCTTGTTTTATTAACTCCCTGATTAGCAATTAGAAGCACCCACCCCCATTCCTAGCAGTATACTACTAAGCACCTCTTAGGCAAAGGCACGTTTGCCAAGTTATGGCATGCTTGCAAATGGGGTTTTTTCTCAAAGTGGGGGTATTTCTATAAGTGGGAGCACTTTGACTCTGCACTTCAGCGAATGCACAAAGCAAAGGAACACAGGAAAACACCTTGAAAAATACAATACAGGTGACCTTGTTTACACTTTCAGCTCTTCCTCCCCCTTCTAAACTGCAGTGTCTACCACTCCTTCTGACAGCTGTGTCTTCTATCCTTAAACTAACACTCCTGCACACCTCTTTTCCACCCCACACCTTCTGTCCTCTCCATATTACTGCACAGACTCTGGCTAATTCTAAATCCACACACCCAATACTCCAAACCACTGGGGAATGTCCCTTCATATAAATCACACTCTCACATTACCTCCCTCACCCTTCTGCTTCTCCTATCCTCTGGTGATGTATCCCCAAACCCTGGGCCTCCTTCATCTAACTGTACTCGACGCACCCATTACCCTACACCCTCTGCCTGCAGCCACAATGCACACAATCTAGCTCCAATTTCTCTTCTTCCCAAGACCAGACTCCCTTTCTCTTGCACCCTTTGGAGAGCTCGCTCTGTCTGTAACAAACTCGCCTCCCTCCACAATCTCTTTATCACCAACTTATTTAATCTACTCGCCATTACAGAAACCTGATTTCACAAATCTGACACTGCATCTTCTGCTGCTCTATCCCATGGTGGTCTTCTTTATACTCACTCCCTCAGACCCAGTGGATGCAAAGGAGGGGGTGTTGGAATCCTTTTAGCCCCACATAACACCTTTCAAGTACTTCACCCACCTCCCTCTCTGTCACTCTCCTCATTTGAGGCACACTGCATTCGTCTCTTCTCCCCAGTTTCTCTAAGGATAGCTGTGATCTACCGGCCCCCTGGTTCAGTATCATCCTTTCTTGATGCCTGGCTACCCTACTTTCTCTCTTCTGAAATCCCCACAATCATTCTTGGGGACTTCAACATCCCTACAAATACTAACATTCCTGCAACTTTCAAACTTCTCAGTCTAACCTCCTCCTTTGACATGAAGCAATGGATACATGCTCCTACTCACTCTAAAGGCAATACCCTTGACCTCGTCTTTTCCCACCTGTGCACTCCATGCAACCTCTCCAACTATCCTTACCCTCTCTCTGATCACTACCTTATTAATTTCACCCTCTCCCTCTCCGATGCCTCCTCTCCCTCCAAACACCTAAAGGTTACCCGTAGAAACCTTCGCCATCTCAAACCTTCTCTTCTCTATTCTGCGACTGACCATGTCCATCTTACCACCTGCCCTCTGGATCCTGTTCCCTTGCAAATGCTACATTCACCCTCTAGCTCTATTCTACACTCTCTAACCCACTTCTTCAAACTCTCCCTCTGTCCTGGCATCTTTCCCAACTCTTTAAAACATGCACTTGTCAGCCCCATACTAAAAAAGCCCTCACTGGACCCATCCAATCTTAACAACCTACGCCCCATCTCCTTGCTCATTTTTTAACCAAACTCCTTGAACCTCTAGTCTTTAACTGACTCAGCATCCACCTTGCTGATAATAGCCTTTTTGATCCCCTTCAGTCTAGATTTCATCCTCAACATTCCACAGAAACTGCTCTCCTAAAACTAACAAACGATCTACTAATGACCAAAACTAAGGGACACTATTCTGTACTCCTACTCCTGACCTCTCTGCTGCCTTTGATACGGTTGACCACCCCCTCCTCCTCAAAAAACTCCACGCCTTTGGTCTCCGTGACTGTACTCTTCGCTGGTTCTCTACCTACTTATCCAACCGCACCTTTAGCGTTATTTACAATTCTACTTCCTCCTCTCCTCTTCCTTTCTCTGTTGGGGTCCAAAAAGGTTTTATTCTTGGACCTCTCCTATTTTCAATCTACACCTCCTCCCTGGGTCAGCTGATAGCCTACTATGGCTTCCAATACAATCTCTACGCTGACGACACTCAAATCTATTTCTCTACCCCTCAACTCACTCCTTCAGTCTCCTCACGTATCACTATATTACTATCAGCTATATGAGTCTGGATGTCGCACCACTTTCTCAAACGTAATCTATCCAAAACCAAACTTATCATTTTTCCTGCCCCACGTGCCTGCCTCTTCCCCTTCTCTCTGTCAAAATCGATGGCACAACCATCAGCCCACACATGTCAAGGTCCTAGGAGTAGTCCTGGACTCTGAACTCTCCCTTAAGCCCCATGTCCAATCACTGTCCACATCTTGCCGCCTCAACCTCCGCAACATCTCCAAAATACGTCCCTTACTAACCAATGACACGATAAAGCTCCTAATTCCCTGGTCATCTCTCGCCTCGATTACTGCAACTCCCTCCTCATTGGCTTACCTCTGCATACTCTATTCCCCCCTCAGTCCATCATGAATGCTGCTGCCAGACTCATCCACCTTACCAGCTGCTCTGTCTCTGCTACTCCTCTCTGTCAATCCCTCCACTGGCTTCCGCTTACCCAATTAATTAAATCCAAAATACTAACAACTACCTACAAAGCCATCCACAACTCTGCCCCCAGCTACATCACTGACCTAGTCTCAAAATACCAACCTAAATCGCTCTCTTTGTTCTTCTCAAAACCTCCTGCTCTCTAGCTCTCTCATCACCTCCTCCCATGCTCTTCTCCAGGAGTTTTCCAGAGCCTCTCCAAGCCTATGGAACTCCTTCCCCCAATCTGTCCGTCTATCTCCTACTCTATTAGCTTTTAGATGGTCCCTGAAAACGCTCCTCTTCGGAGAAGCCTATCCTACCCACACCTAACAACTGTATTTTAATTTTGTCCATCTGATCATCCCCCACAGCTAAATTTACAAAAATGAAAATAAAACAAAGGACCCACTAACCAATGGTAATATGCAAATAGTTATATCAACACAGATTCGTCAATTAGACGGGACCCCTCTACAACTAGTGATTAATCGCAAAAACAAGGACCTGAGACAAAGGGATGTCTCCCAAAAGATAGCAATAACGGGGGTCAGCCACTGTATATCAAAAAGGATATTTGTATTTGTAGAAAAACAACCTTTATTAAACAGAACAGTGATATAGGAAATAGCACTAGGGGTGAATTTCCACCATACTAGTGGAATTTCCCTCCCCCAGAATACCCTATTAAAAACACTTTAAGAATGTTGACAACGTTGTCACACAAAGGCGCCAGACACCGGGCCCCCCCCATACACACACACACGCACACACGCGTAACCAACTGGAGACGACTGGAGTGATGTAAACAATACAGTAGTCCACACAAAGCATCCACTTCAGGACTCTTACAGTAATTGTGTAGGGAAATTCAAATGAACCGGAAATAGAAGTCCCTCAATATGTGGGAAGAACACAATGTGATTGTGAATAAAGAGTAGCAGTCAATACAGCGCAGCTACTACCCTTTGTTCCACTTGACCCTCCCTTCTAGATTGTAAGCTGTAACGAGCAGGGCCCTCTGATCCCTCCTGTACTGAATTGTATTGTAATTGTACTGTCTCTTCCCATGTTGTAAAGCGCCGCGCAAACTGTAGGCGCTATATAAATCATGAATAATAATAATAGCCAAGCAGGGGAATTCATCCATCCACACTATTTAGCATGGCTGAAGGAATCTTTAATTTTTTTAGCCCATAGGGAAAAAAAAAAAAAGCCTAGTAGTGTATGGCCAGCTTTACACAATAAAAATTGTTGCATATAGAGATTAATAGCAAAATACATTTTACACTGAGACACAGACACACAGAAGTGCAGTGTACAATACCAAAAATAGGAGGCAGGTGCTGAGATGATATTTCCGTATGCACAGGAGCAAGTTATCTGTGGCGGACCAATGGTGAAAGGCAAAAGACTACAGACTCTGAAGATGGCAGAGGCTGTGATGAGGGAAAGCACAGACTTTGCATCACAGAAGAAGGGCACACAAAGGAGCTAAGTGTGGCATAATGCTGCGCACAGTTATACATTATGGCAAAAGCTTAGGGGGTCCACAGCAGATACAATTTAACTTTAAATTGACCTTGTCAAGATCATAAATAGACTTCGAGAGGCACACTGTAAATGAATAGGCTGCATACTCCTTACCTGTCCAGCAAACAATGAGTTAAACTTTTGTTCTCAGGCAAATCACTGCCATCCGATGTGCATGGTGTGTCAGATAGCATGTCCACTGCTACATGGTTCCACCAACTGCCTACTACATCACTATAAGACACAGTAACATACTAGCCTGGAAGTGTCAGATAATAGTGGAACCTGTAGCCCTGCAAGAGCAAAAACTTTTTTTTTTTTTTTTAGCCTTTTTATTTATTTTTTTTATCCTAGTGACAGGGTCGCTTTAATGCTAACCACAAGTGTGCCAATTTTTAAAGGAGAAGTATAACCAAAGCTTTTTTTGGCCATACTTCTATGGATCACAGGGGTTCAATTTGTTTTGCACTCCTGTGACCATTTTCAGCCGACAGCAGGCTAAAGCCCATTGTCAGCTGATAGCACTCAGCCAGTGCAGGCTGGGGAAAGAGCCCGGCCTTTACTGTCAGGATACACCCACTTGCCTGGATCGGCACCTGGCTCAGATTGTCAGCTCTGCCACTGGTAAACTGAGCCAGCCACTCCCTCCCCTCCCCAGCCCAGCGATCCAGTAAATGCTGGAGGGGCAGAGCAGAGAGCTGTTGACTGACAGCCCCGGCTCTCTGCTCAGAGCAGAGGGGAGAACTGAGTGTGATCGACGGTGTTTGATCGCTCAGTTCTCACTGCAGAGCCAGCTGGGGAGAGATGCAGCATTGAATTGATGCTGCATCCACCTAAAGTATAAGGTTTGTTTTTTTAAGAATACCATACTTCTCTTTTAAAGCGTTTTTGTACTTGTGTGTTACAATATTTACTTTCAAAGAGAAATACTGTTGCTTTCTGTTTGTTTGATCCAAAACCACAATCATAAAGATGACCAAAATTATGATATGTTTTTCTGAAAACTCAATTTATTTATTTGCAAGCTCTAAAAAGTCTAACATTATAAGAAAAATTTCAATTATACCATACAATAAAACCTGACCAAAACTCAACCAAAAATGTCCAGCTTCTCCAATAATTTTTTTTCTCCGTTTGACCTTAAAAAGTTTTCATATATTTTGTGGAGCTATCAAAATAGTCTGAGAAATGCGTCCAAGTGGCTTTAGTGCTGCTCAAAGAACAAAACAGTAGAATTGCATTTATATTTTATCTATATGCACCATTGTCACTTCAGCCCATGCTCAACTCCAGGAGCCTCTCGCACTCTCTGGAATTCCTTATCCCAATCTGTCTATCTACCACTCTATCCACCTTTAGGAGATCCCTGAAAACCATCTCTTCAGAGAGGCCTATCCAGCCTCTAACTAGTAAAACTTAAAGTGTTACTAAACCCAGGACCCTGCATTCACTATATCTGGTCTCCCACGGTACACATAACATGGAAATGCAATGGTTTTAGTAAATATAAACTGCTAAATACCTTTTCTCATCAGCAGTTAGAGCAGTCTTGTGACTTCTATCATTGTCCAGTTAAAGCTTGTAGCAGGAGCTTTCATTCTACTCTGTCCTATAAGGCTGCAGGACCTCTGACCCTCACATGCACCCTTCCAGTAAAAAAAAACTCTAGAAATACACACCAAACTAAGCATGTGCAGCTTGTCCCCTAGCCTGTGTTCTATCAGGAGATGGTTTGGTGACTGTGGAAGAAGGGGAGGAACAGAGAAGACAGGATCAAACAGCCTTTTTACACAATGCAGAGGATTAACCCCTTAGGTTCCACAGTGAGTATAACAAGCATGCTTTACTGAATATACAGACTGATTTTACTGTTGTGGGTTTAGTAACACTTGAACTACTTTCTCAGCTCATCCCCCACAGTTATGACCTACGGTACCAACTGACCCTGCCTTTTAGATTGAGAGGAGAGCGCCTCTAAGTATAACTGTTTTATTCAATATAGTAACATAAAATATAGCCACTTACATATAGGCAAGAAACAAAGTTCTCTGTGGGTCGGTAACAGGTGACAGGCTGCGGATGGAACACAGGCTAGGGAGGTGTCACTGATCCGTGGCTGCAGATGAGAGCAAAGAACCGGGACGGGAGCCACCGCTCGTGCAGGGAAGAAGAGGACAGCTCGCAGGGGCAGCGTGTGACGTCAGCTGAGTGGAGGAGACACAACGTGTTTCAGAGCATGCGCTACGGCTGTGAGGCGAATGCGCGCTCCTTTCTCAAGTGTAGTACCGTCCCGTCCCGGTTCTTTGCGCTCGTCTGCAGCCACGGATCAGTGACACCTCCCTAGCCTGTGTTCCATCCGCAACCTGTTACCGACCCACAGAGAACTTTGTTTCTTGCCTATATGTAAGTGGCTATATTTTATGTTACTATATTGAATAAAACAGTTATACATAGAGGCGCTCTCCTCTCTTTCTTTTTTATGGATGACTCCGAGCTGGCTTCACTCCCAAGAAGAGCTGCCCTTTGCTGACTGTGTTACTACCATCTTTCTTACCAGCAAATTGGCCATGATCCATTTTTATTGGTTTTAAAATATGGACTCATGTATGGACTAATTGTTTTATACACTAATTTAACATTTTCTAGAGCGTTTTTGCTTGCTTGTTGTGGCTTATCAGTAATCCCAAGCGCCATTCATATATGTTTTTTTCTGCCTCTTAGATTGTTCACTCTAACGAGCGGGGCCCTCGGATTTCTCTTGTATTAATTTGTATTGCAACTGTACTGTCTGCCTACATTTTGTAAAAAGCTCAAACTGTTGGCACTACATAAATCCTATATAATAATAATAATAAGATTGTTTCGCACAGCAAGAAATGTACCGATTTGTAAAGGTGTTGGGAGGCTTCACTCAATAAATTGAGTAACAAAATTCACTTCACTTATCTAGTTGTGTGGAAAGCAAAATTCCTGCTTTTTTTTTCAACTGTACATGATTCAAAGTGAACCCAGCTACAATACATTGAGTAGGGATTTTCCAATCTCTTAGTAAATGAGCCTTATACTGTGATTTTTACTAGTGAATGATTTTAGCAAAACAAACATACTTATATATCTCAAATTAAGTTTCTATTTGTCAAACTGATTTATATTCGCAAAATGATGGTTCTAAGTAATACGTTTTTCAATCTACCGAGCAAGATGTCAAAGAGCTATTGCTTTCACAGTCTTCAATAAAGAGATCTTGCTTTGGATATTTAAACAGTCCCATGGAATGCTGACAGCTGTTGCCATCTGGCATTGGCATTTAACAGCCTTACAAGGTTAAGGACCTCCTTGAAAGTGAAGCTTGGACAATTCGGAACTACATCTCCTTTGAAGAGTTTTTCAACATGCAACCTCCTGCCGACTGCTGTGCGGATTCCACATTTAAAAGGTGGTATTTCAGTCATTATATAAATAACCTTTCATTATAAAATAGCACTGTAACCCAATGTAAAAACAATGGTAACGTTACAGGGAGACAGAACCCAACTTGGCTAATTAGAGAAAGTTATTAAAGCCATTTTAAATTGAGCAGATTACCTTAGGCCCATTTTGTGTTCATATATATCTGTCAAATGTTATGTATGCACGTATGTATGTACGTAATAAACCACCAGGGCAATGCCATGGAAGACCACCACTGTTGCTGTAAAATTCCCTTTAGAACTGTTGGGAAAACAGACTAATCTCCAGAGACCTGTTGATTTGTTTCATTGATGTTTTACAAGAGAACATTTTAAACTAGTTAAATCTTCAAATGAGACAAAAATAAGCACTATCATTTAAACACATAACGAGTTGTCGTTAGGAGCATCTTTTTAAAATTGACAAAACAAATCTGTGTAACACATGAGCACATACTGTAGCCAGGCTGTGGGAGCCAGAATGATTGTTGGTTGGTAGGGGATCAAATACTTGTTACTCACTGAACTGCAACACAATTTATAACATTCGTATCATGTGCTTTTTCTGCATTTTTGGTTGATATTCTGTCTCTATCATTTAAAATACACCTATGATAACAATTATAGACTTTTCATTTCTTTGTAAGTGGGCAAACTTACAAAATCTGCAGGGGATCAAATAATTATTTTCCCCATTGTATATCCACTTCACCTCTCACACCTTATAGACCAGAGCAATTTTCAGATTTTTGCTATGGACCAGTTTCGGCGATAACTTTGTCATTACTTAAGTGAACAACTTCATACATATTGTTTGTTGTTGTTTTTTTTTTTTTTAAAGGACAAACAGGTCTTTCTTTTCATGAATATTGTCTTACAACACTGATTTTTTTTTTTTCGCAATCCTTAGACAATCAAACGTAATAAAACTAAACAACTCTTTTTTGACCAATGTTAGTTTAAAAATAAATAGTGTTACTGCACATAAAGAGTGTGCATTTTATGCCATAATTTGTCCAGTTTAAAACATTACAATTATGATTCTGGTACAAAGCATTACAAAGTTATTTTTAAATTAATAAAGTAGGTTTGTTCACCTTTGCGCTTTTTTCAGTGTGATACATGTAAAAATAAACGTGTAAAAATAATAACGAGCAAAGCAAACAAACAGAATTTTTTTTTTTTAAATATTATTACTTCATAAATAGAAAAAAAAACAAATCGGAGGAAAATTATAATTGGACGGGGAAAGGGAAAAAGGAGTTCATTAGGGCTCATTACAGTAAACTAAGGGTTAATAAGGGGTTAAACAGGACATTTAATTAAACAACCCCCCCCCTTTTTTTTTATACTTGTCAGGTTGCTTTAAAGCAGCGTTTCAGTCATTTTTGTGTGTATTATAAACTCAGCAGTTACAAAAAGGTGTAGCTGCTGACTTTTAATAAACAAACATTCACCTGTCCCATGATCCAGCAGTGCACTCACCCCAGCCATTTTCACCCTGTGTCCTCCCTCGGCGATGTCGGCATCTTTACTATGGACACCCAACTGTGACAGCTTGCGGCTTCACAGCTGGGTACTCACTGCACATGCGTGAGTGGTGCTGTGCTCTGTGACTGGTCCCGAAGTCTTCGGGGACCTGTCGTATGTTCCAGAAGTCTTTGGGAGGGAGGGGGAAGGAGAACTTCCGCTTACGATCGATAAAGGCGACCAGAACAGAAGTGGGAGCGGGTACCTGTTAAAATCAGGAATCCGCACCCCCCCTCCTCCCCAAAAGCACCATTTTACAAGCAGGAGGCGGGGAGGCTAACCTTAAAGTGGAACTTCCAGTTTTGGGTGGATCTCCGCTATAACCAACTTCATCTGCAGATCAAAGTTCATCCCTTTGATGTGCAGATGAATAAACAGAAAGATACAAAATGAAACAATGTTTCTTTGTATCTTTCTGTATTCCCAGCTGAGTTAGGTTGTCGAAAACATTGTCGGGCTGCTTTTTTTTTTTTAATTTTTGACAGCTCCAGCCGCCCAGACCTTCTCTGTGTACTCGGCAATGCAGCTATGATTCATCAGAGCTGAATGACCGTGTACTGGGGCAGGAGAGATCCTGGCAGGAAAGGACTGGATGTACTCGACACACCCTGTGTACACAGATGACTGTTTTTTGGGGCGTGTCTGGCATGCCCAGAATCAGCAACTGGTTAAACACTTTAACAAATGGCCTTATGCAACAAAATTGCAAGAAGCAGAGTAGACTCTGCAAAAAAAGTACAGTGCTGTGCTTCTAGAACACTTTATTGGATAAGCCAGACCCCACAGGGCACAAGTGAAGCAGCGCAGAACTGTCAGGATTTTTAGGATGGCTTCAGCTTATATGAGAGCAGTGTGAACAGCAAGCTTTGAAAAAGCATTTGTAGAGCTTTCAGCAAATGAGAACACTTAAACAAAAATTAGCCGCATGGTCGAATTGCCAGAAAGAAGCCTTTACTACGCCAATGCAACAAAAGGCATGTCAAGGGGGCATTATGTAACTGGGCTTTTTTGTGGTATTAACACATTAAAGGCTTCTTTTGGGTAACTAGACCATGCAGATAATTTTTGAGTATTGTCTTATTGTGTTTCTTAAAAACAACCACACTGTCTTTTCCAGAGCAGCCTACATTACTGCGATCTTTCTTTGTCTACCTGACCTTGGTTTGGTATCAAGAGATCCCCAAATTTTCCACTTCTTAAGTGATTGACAGTACTTACTGGCAAAGTTAAAGCTTTCGATATCTTTTTATATCCTTTTCCTTCTTTATAAAGTTTCATTACCTTGATACGCAGGTCTTTTTACAGTTTTTTTCTGCTCCCCATGAATCAGTATCTATTATGCTCAGTGCAATCATGTGAGAGCTAACAAACTCATTGACAAATTATACACAGACACTAATTGCAATTTAAAAAGCCACAGATGTAGGAAATTAAACTTTGATTGCAATTTTAACCTGTGTGTGTCACCTTCTGTGCCTATACCAAGGCCAAACATTCCAGGGTATGGAAACTTTTGATCAGGGCCATTTGGTAATTTCTGTTATCATTATGATTTAAAAGGGAGCCAAAATACTATGTGATAATAAATGGCTTCATTTGATCACTAGTCATAAATAAGACCCTTTTCACACTGTGCCGCCACCGGCGTCAGCGTTAAAGCGGTGCTCATTTTAGCGCCGCTTTACCACCGTTTTAGCGGCACTATTCAGCCGCTAGGGTGGCAGTTATAACCCCCCGCTAGCGGCTGAAAAGGGGATAAATCCGCCCGCAAGACGCTGCCAGAGCGGCGTTTTGTTGGCAGTATCGCAGCGCTGCCCCATTGATTTCAATGGGGAGCAGCGGCGGAGGAGCAGTGAGTTCACCGCTCCAAAGAAGCTGCTGGCAGGACTTTTCCTGACGCCCTGCCAGTGCACCACTCCAGTGTGAAAGCCCTTGGGCTTTCACACTGGAGTGAATGGAGCAGCTGTTTTAGGGCGGTTTTCAGTCGCTATTTTTAACGCTATAGTGCCTGCAAAACGCTCCAGTCTGAAAGGGGTCTAAAAGACAGTTTTTTGGCATGATCAGTCATATTTTCAATTATAATGCCAAAATTTAATGATTTCTGCCAGGGTATGCAAAATTTTGAACACAACTGTATATTTAAAACAGTATATGTAGCAGCCAAAAATTAGGGATATACATTTGCAAATAGTGAAAATAAATCCTACCCAATACCCACATATAGAGAAAGCATACAAAACACAATGTTCTGCAAGCAATTTTTATGTCTACCTTAGACCGCTTTATAATCGAGACATGTTTATTTTTACATACAAATGTAAGTGTTGCAACCAGTCAGCTGGGGAAAGTAAAATATATCCTCTGAATTCACAGCACTGACAGAGAAAAATAACCAAACCTTTAGAATTAAGCTCCTTGAAGACGGGTTTCGGGATTTTGGCTGCAAATGTATGTGTGCATTACCATAAAATAAAAATACCCCGAATAAAATGTAGTGAGCGAAGGCAAAATAAACATGAACATTATCTGAATGAAATGGCGAGTCTGCTTCCTAGATTCTAATAAAGCTGGAAAAAGTTATATGGCTTGACTAGAATTCATGCCAGTGTTTCAGCGGTTATATGGCCATTCCACCTCTCTACAGTCACACATGAAAAATTAGCAGGGAAATACAGTCTTAAGCAGTTTAAACAAACATGGGTTTAAAAACCATTTTTCATTGCAGCTTATATAGTTACACTTTAATACAGACTGCAAAAAAAGATGTAGCCACATTATTGTAGAATGATTTAACTCTACAATATAACCACAGAAATAAAAAAAATGTAACATACTATATACAGTATAGGAAAATCCTAAACAGGCTGATCGTAATTATTATAAATGATCTAAAACGCACACAACAGCCTTATTAAAAAAACAAAGCAAACTGTTTGCATTGAGCAAAAAGGAACTCTATGGCACTGGCACCACAATGAGCAAAGACACTGTTTTCCTCCAGTTTTTGGTACTCAGCTTCTTATCGCCAAGTGCAAGTATCCACTGACCTGTACAGTAGGTACCCACACATACTAAAGCTGACCATACACAGGTTGGGTGCTGTTGGAAAAAATGTGACCCTTTGGCTCCGTTCAAACTGATGTGATGTGTGAAATACACAGTAATCGCTGCGTTTCCCACATCACACTGCATAGCACAGCAATCGCACTGTGTTCATGTGATCTGCTGCAGGTGTCAATTAACACTCCAAGAGCAGGTCACAGAATGCAGCGCGTTTGTAGAATCAAATTGCATACCCATGAGATCCGATTCCAGTGTGGCAAAAAAACAAAAAAAAACAAAAAAAACAAAAAAACTTTTTTCGTGCAGATGTGGTGTGATTTGAGCCATACAAAGTGATGGGCTAAAATTGCACTGCACAGAATCGCATGTGATTTGCACAGGAATGCAGTGTGATCCCTGTGCAACTCACATGCAATGTGACCAATCGCATCAGTTTGAACCCAGTCTGAGTTTGAATTTCGAACAGTTAAAATTATTGTAAAGTCAAATTTTGTGTTTAATAAAAAAACCAAACATGTTATACTTACCTGCTCTGTTGCAGTGGATTTGCACAGAGTGGCCCAGATCCTCCTCTTCTCGGGTCCCTCTTCTGTGTTCCTAGCCCACCCACCTGTTGAGTGCCCCCACAGCAAGCAGCTTGCTATGGGGGCACCTGAGCTGAGTCACAGCTCTGTGTGTCAATTCAGACACGGAGCTGCGGCCCGGCCCATGGCGCCGCTGTTATGTCTCAGCCAAAAAGGAAGGAGAGTCTCAGACGGCCGAGATACTCGTGGACATCGCTGGACAGAAGGGGCTCACGGAAGCGTTAGGGGATCTGAGGGGGGCTGCTGCACATAGAAGGCTTTTTATTTTAATATATAGAATGCATTAAGATAAACTTCTGACTTTACAACTTCTTTAACCACTTCCCGACCAGCCGCCGCCATTATACTGCGGCAAGTTGGTGCGATCTCAGCGAACGAGCGTAGCTATATCTTGGCTCGCGGGATCGGGATAGCAAGCGCGCGCATGTGCCTGCTGCACTGCGGGGGTGCCGATGCTCATGACAGACTGTCGTGATGACCGCCGGCCACGAGCGATAGCGGGCATGAGAGGCAGAACAGGGACGTGTGTGTGTGTGTAAACACACACGTCCCTGTTCTGAGTGACAGATCGTGTGTTCCTATTAGCTAGGAATCATGTTCTGTCATTTCCTCTAGGTCATTCCACCCCCCCTACAGTTAGAAACACACTGAGGGAATACAGTTAACCCCTTGATCGCCCCCTAGTGTTAACCCCTTCCCTGCCAGTGACATTTTTACAGTAATCAGTGCATTTTTATAGCACCGATCGCTGTATATATGCCAATGGTCCCAAAAATGTCAAAAGTGTCAGATGTGTCGCATCACTATAAAATAATGTCGCAGTCACTATAAAAAGCGCAGATTGCTGCCATTACTAGTAAAAAAAATAATAAAAATGTTATAAATCTATCCCCTATTTTGTAGGCGCTATAACTTTTGCGCAAACCAATCAATATACGCTTATTGCGATTTTTTTAAACCAAAAATATGAAGAAGAATACATATCGGCCTAAACTGAGAAAAAATTTTTTTTTGTTTCTTTTTAAAAGCAAAGGAAAGCAAAGTACAAAATATTGTGGTTTTTTTCAAAATTGTCGATCTTATTTTGTTTATAGTGCAAAAAATAAAAACCGCAGAGGCGATCAAATACCACCAAAAGAAAGCTCTATTTGTGGGGAAAAAAAGGACGTCAATTTGTTTGGGTGCAGCATCGCACGACCGCGCAATTGTCAGTTAAAACGACGCAGTGCTGAATCGCAAAAAATGGCCTGGTCATTCAGCAGCCAAATCTTCTGGGGCTGAAGTGGTTAATGGGATAAAATTGACAATCATTTTCAGACATATGAAAAGCTGAAATGTTGTTAGCGTTAGGCCTCGTACACACGAGTATATTACAGCATATGCCCATGGGAGGGCCTCGTTTACCCACATGAGATGCAGAAGAGTTCTGTGCATCCCCATGCAGTCAGTCCCATTGATGCCACTTGGAATGCAGCTGTTGCATGGACATAGAGGCTGCTCCTGATTTGACACAGCCCTGAGCACACAACTGTCTGCGAGGCCTTAACAGTCCATCCGTGAAGATTTCACCTCCTAAGAATACCTAGCAATCATTTATTTCAAAATATTGGCATTGTAAGAATGAGGAATTATTTAAAAATGGTTAACAGTTTAGGTGAACGTCAGTTTACAGTAAACATACCAATGTACACTAGAGTCTACTTCTATAAATACACCACTATTCTGCAGAACAGTCAAGGAGGATCTGTCCAATCACTAGGTATTTTAAGCTATGTTTTATGGGGGGAAACACATCTGCCCAACTTATTAACTTTGCAATGTTTTCTCCAGCTAGGGAAGTACACATCTTCAGGAAGCAGCTGCAAAAAGTGCCAAGTACAGTCTTGGTTTTACTACATTCCTATTCGGATAGCATGCCGACATTGATTAACGCAATGATGAAGTTATAAGAATGAATGAATGCAATGTTTTTGGTCAGCAGATCAGAGCGCTGTTCTAACTGTGTGCTGTGCTATAGTGCTAAGGCATGCAAAAGACCATGCTGTGTAGTGTCGTCTTCTCTAAAGTGCATTTGTTTTGTCCTCATACACATTATAACACAATCGCTAAATGCTCACAATTCTCTGCCCCTCATATCCTATCAGGGTACAACAAATAACAGTGCTTCTAATTTGCATACCAGCGGCTCTCCCAGCAAAGTTAGTTGACACATGGCTGTATTAACCCTTTCATGACTAAGCCTATTTTTGAAATTTGGTGTTTACAAGTTAAAATCCATATTTTTTGCTAGAAAATTACTTAGAGCCCCCAAACATTATATATATTTTTTTAGCAGAGAATCTAGAGAATAAAATGGCGACTGTTGCAATATTTTTTATCACACGGTATTTGTGCAGCAGTGTTTTAAACGCAAATTTTAGGAAAAGGGACACTTTCATGAATTATAAAAAATCCAAACAGTAAAGTTACCCCAATTTTTTTGTATAATGTGAAAGATGATGTTACGCCGAGTAAATAGATACCAAACATGTCACTCTTTATAATTGCACGCACTCGTGGAATGGCGACAAACTACGGTACGTATGAATTTCCATAGGCGACACTTTAAAATTTTTTTACGGTTACCAGGTTAGAGTTACAGAGGAGGTCTAGGGCTAGAATTATTGCTCTCGCTCTGACGATCGCGGCGATACCTCACATGTGTGATTTGAACACTGTTTACATATGCGGGCGCAACTTCTGTATGCGCTTTCTTCGCTGCGCGAGCTCGCGGGGACAGGGGCACTTTAAAAAAATTTTTTATTTTTTTTTTATTTATTTTTTTTTTTTTTTACTTTATAAATTGTGTTTTAAAATTTTTTTTTTTTTTTTTTACTTTTATTGCTGTCACAAGGAATGTAAACATCCCTTGTGACAGTAATAGGTGGTGACAGGTACTCTTTATGGAGAGATTGGGGGTCTAAAAGACCCCCCATCCCTCCTTTACACTTCAAAGTATTCAGATCGCCGAAAACGGCGATTCTGAATACTGTGTACTTCTTTAAATTCGGCGCCATTGGCAGCCGAGTAAACGGGAAATGACGTCATGACGTCGCTTCCGCGTTTACAACAAGAAGGCTGGAACGAAGCCGCTCACAGCTTCGTTCCAGCCCGCCCCCAGCCGCCGAAAGTACCCGATTGGATACCGAGCTTCCCGATCGCACGGGAGGCCCGGTAACAGCGGCGGGAGGCGGCGGGAGGGGGGGGATGTCCCCTCCCGCTCCCCCGGTATAACAACCGAGCGGCTTTTAGCCGCATCGGTTGTTATACACGGGTAGCCGATCGCCCGCTGTAAACAACGGTACCGGGATGATGCCTGCAGCTGCGGGCATCATCCCGGTATAACCCCGGAAAGCCGAGTACGCATATGTGCGTACGGTCGGCGGGAAGGGGTTAAAAATCTCTGGGCTCATTTACACTTGTGGCTGGGGAGTAGTAAAAACAGGCAGATAAGTGGCATTTTTACCTACCCCCCAACCACCCCATTAAGCTGTAGAGGCAGCCAGACAGGGAAGGCTGGGGTGTACAAACGCCACAGCTGCAAAGCTTTGCAGGCGTGGCAAAAATGATATTCATGTAGCGTTTGGCGGGCAGTATCACCTCCAAACATACTCATTCAACTAAATTGGGCCACGACGCAACTATCCTGCAACCACGTACAATGTGTGTGGTTTCAGCGCAGTGGTACTGCCCTTACAGAGTTAAAACAGACAATGAAGAAGATTCCTCACTGACTGTCAAATGCAACAAGGTTTCCTTTAGTGCAAATTCACACAGCAACACAGAGCGGTGCTGCGTTTCCAGCTTCGCTAGGGGGCAGTGTGATGTGCGACTCAGTGCATCACATAGCTCCCTTTTTTTTTTTTTTTTTTTTTAAACAAAGTTTATGTGAAGTGTACAAAAACGTACACTTCATTCACTGCAATGTCGGGGCATTGCGATGTCCAACTTTGCAGTGCAGTTCAACCCGTGCACTGTGATAAAATGCAGGCATGATGCATTTTACCACATCATGCTGCAGGGCTAGGCTGAGTTGCAGTGTGAATAAGACACATAGCTTTCCTGTGTCTCCCTGTGGTGACAAACATTTTACAATGCAGTAAAAGGTCTGCCTCCGCATATAGTGTGAATTGGCCCTTAAAGAGATTTCCAGGTTTTCTGGAACTTTCAATAATTAATTTGGGCCAGCTTGGACCAAACTAATTATTTGCATGGCAGAATGGACTGGCTGCACATTAGACTATAATATATTGCTGTAGTGGCTTGTGCTACATACAGTAAGCAGCTTTATGCAGACAGCAGTATGAGTGACTTTCTCTGTACTGCCGGATATAAAGAGTTGGCTGTACCGCTTAGTCACCATTCAGGAGAAGCCTCCCCTTGTTTTTTTTTTTTTTCAAATACAAGGCTCCCTCTTGATTGGCCAAGGTGGAGATTATTCACTCACCTTGCCAACTCAGCCAGTTAGTGGATGCCTTGTCTTAATTCAGAAAAGTGCAAGGTATTCTGTGAATGGTGTCCGTGGCAAGTAGGCGACCCCTTGTGTTAAATATGCAGCAGGGCTTCATACTAAAAAGTAGGCTTCTCTTAAATGACGGACCAGTACAACCAACGCTCTATATCTAGTAGTAGAAGGGAAAATTCTCGCAGTTCTGCTGGGATACAACACCATTTTCTATACCTAGCCCAAACTACTACAGTATATTGCAGCCAGTCCTTTCTGGCACGCAAATAATTTGTTTTTGTTTGGTCCAAACTGGGCCAAATGAATGATTGAAATTATTGAAAATTACTTTTTAAAGCCGTAGCTAAAATAAAATGTTTAAACTAAAATCCTCCATTCCATAAAGATAGTTAAATCTTATCTCTTGCACTGCCAACCCCTCCTGTAATGAAGAAAAACTTCAGAAAATTCACACTTCCATGTCAGACGCCTGGTCCCCTGCTGTGCTTGGTGGTTCGATACGCTGACCCCCACATCAGTACTTTGTCCGATGCCACAATGAATGCCAGGAGACCAGAAATCTGCAACTAGCTAAAGTGTCAAATTTTTAAGTTGCTCTTTGTTACTGCAGAAAGGCAGCAGGAGAGCAGAGTTTTAACTATTCTCTTTGCTGAGAACACTCTTGCTTCTCAGCAGACCTGATTGTAGAAAAAGAAAAACTTGCTCTTTATAGGTCTCTTGTATACGGGCAAAAACAATGCTACGTTTGTAGCGTTAATGGACCTGAACACAGGTGCATTGTTGTGGGACAATGCACACAGATGAATAAAGATCTGTAATGCAGCAATGCAATCAGAGCCACAAACAAAACAATATTTTACGAGTGCATCAATTTACACATTGTTGTTTGTATATTACAATTGTGTACTATATCTGCAAGTATATAAGAGCATATATACAAAAATTGCAACACTGGCTGCTAGAATTGGATGAAGAAGAATTTTACGCATGTATACACATGCATGTTAACACAGCTGTACGTGTGTATACTCAAGGTCCTTGCAGAACATATTTTTCTTTTTTTTTTTAACTCAGGATCTTTCTGCCAACAAGATCCTGCATATAAACATCAGTAAATTATTTAGTCCATGTGCATCCAATAGTGCTTTCTTTAAGGTACTTAATTTTGCAAACGTGAGGCCAGACACAGATAAAACATGGCTACCCCTGACTTCCAACAAGGCACACATGTACAACAGATAATTAAAGTGTATGTAAAAAAACTGTAGTACATATCTGCAATGCATTTGCATGTTTAACCCCTCAATCTCCTTAGTGCCACATTATATATGGCATACAAAATGTCTTGCATGTTAAAATGCACATGCCTGAATCTTACCTAAAACTCAAAAAAAGAGTAAATATTCCCTGAAGGCAGAGAACATAAAGAATAAAAAGATGGTAGCTGAAAAGTTTTATGTTGCATAATATTTGCGCAGCTGCTTTTTAAACCCATATTTTAGGTGTATGGTTTTACAGTATGTTTGCTTCCCCTTCTTCATCTTATGGGTTTTTCCTCCCCTGAGACGAGCATTGGGCAACAAGAATTCAAGCATATAAGGAATATTGATAAGTGCAATAAACCTGCTTAATGAATAGAGTTCATTACCATCTGGTGAGTTTGTTTAAACACAGTGAGAAGGAAGGTCCAGGATGAAACACTGACTGGAAGCTGTGTGATGTCTGAAGCAGAACACTTGGATCAAATTCAGGAGTTCTTTTTTTTTTTTCTTTAATAGTCATGTGATGGATAATCTGTGCATTAATTACTCCTTTATATTATGGACTATAACTTTACAATATGGACTGAATATATAAAAAAATATATACACACACCGTAGAACCTTAAACAGTAAATATATATATAAAAATATATACACAAACTATCTATCTATCTATCTATCTATCTATATATACACACACACACACACACACACACATACACACACACACGCACTATATATAATGAATCAAGCACAGAAAATGCTTCGTTTACAATCCTCGATGCAACAACAGAACACCTCCAGGTTCACAAAACAATTGGAGGATCCAGCATCCTTGGTATTGGCTTGGGACATAATGGTCTGGGTTAACGCTAAGGGTGTTAAAGACCCTGCAAGTATGAAAAAACACTTGATTTAGAAAAGTATTTAGCTCCTTGGTCTTGTTGTTGGCGGACAATACACAGGAATTTTGTGTTGCCCAGTTCTCTTTTGCTAAACTACTTCTATAAAGACCAAGCATTCTGTAGTCCCAAGAGAACTGCCAGGAAGGCTATTTTACTACTCTGCACTCATCGCTGTATTACTGATCTTTACTCAGCTGTGTGCATGGATCCATAGACAACAATGCATTTCATTTCAAATCTATAAAAAATGTGTTATTTTTAATTTCATATGCAAGAGACCTTAAGGATAAGTTCTCCTTTGGAACATGGTACATGTTGCAGCTACTGCACTTTCTCCCCTCTCCACTCCCTGCGATAGCGGGCAGGGGATCTTCTTCCCACACCCGCTGTCACAATTTAAAAACAGCACGGCCATGTACAATAGACTACAAGTCCTCAACGAACTACAAGGGCGCTGGTGAGAGCTTTGGTAGTTCATTGATCTTCCTGCTCTTAAGTAACCGCCTGCCAAAATTGGAGGTACAAACAGACAGCTATGGTGAGAGTCTGCAAGAGCCAGACATTGCACCACGATCTGCTAAACGTGGGTGCAATCCTCTGCAGGCTCCTTAATAAAAAAAAAAAAAAAAAAGTAAAAAAAAAAACATTGTGGATTTTTTTTTTGTTTTTAATTGTTTTTTTTTTTTTTTTCAGAAGGTGACTATAGCCTTTAATTTAACAGGGATATATACTTAAATCAGTTCATGTGCAACAGATGGAGTATCTTTGATCTAGTTTATCATAGGACACAGAACTGAAAATGTCTAAAACAAAACATTTAACCTGGCATGGCCAACAAAAATAAAGAACAAAGAAAGGCAAGGTTCTTGGGAAATTACATTTCCGGTGTATGTAAAAGAACTACAGTACAGAAGCTTTTAAAGGAAACTTGTTACACCCTGTAGAGGAATTTTCACACTCAGCCCCTGCAATTTCCATGTATGAAAAGAGGTCATTATCAGGGTGTCTTATGGCTGCTAGATCCCAGCCTTTAGGCTTTAATTAAAAATCGACATGACAAAAATATACCAATATCACCACTGGTGTGTATACAAATATTTAAATACAGTGTAGATCTATATACACACACACACACACACACACACACACACACACACACACACGTTGTATACTGGTTGACAAAGACTATAGAAGGTAGTGACTTGTGCAGTCACAGACCCAAATGACCTCAGGCATATGTCTTATGACAGTTCTATAAAAATGCATGCTTGGGATCACAGCATGCAGGTTTATGTTATGCAGTGCTGCTACTAAACACTCCCAAGTACATAACAATAAGTGATTATTTCAACAGGAAATGGGTGTATGATACCACCTTTAAGCCAGGTACACATGGGCCGAGTATCGGCAAGTATCTGTGCATTTCATTCGGCCCATGTATACACCAGCCTGCCCAAACAGCTGGCTTCCGTTGAACGGGCATGTTGGAAAACCAGCATCCTATCAGAATTCGATCAGCACTGGCACCCAATGGCTGTGAGCACTGACCGATGTATTCTGGCAGTGGGTGGGGAAGCCCCCTGTCAGAACACAATAGCTCACAACGGAGACTGCTGTACTACCATTGGATAGTTAGTACAGCGAGCTCCTCCCAAGCGCCTCAGTATTTTTTCGTTCTATTGTGTACTAGACTTTAGACAGGGGAAAACTGCCTGATCTGGCTGTTTAGTTACCTTAACATTGAATGAGCCACTATGGGTGGATGAGTATTTCAAGCAAGAGATTTCTCATATTAAAGTCAGCCATAGACACATTGAAATTTGGTGGGTTCAGCAGTATCAACTTCAGTACAACCAGCATTTCGGCTTTTTTTTTTTTTTTTTTTGTACGGTCATTGTCGTTGTCTATAGCCAGCAGCAGTGAAAAAAAAAAAAAAAACTTGGAATGTAAACATTTGTTTATACCTGTCTGCCATCTTGCCCGACATTCGTCTGGCCTCGTACCACACCTCGAATGCTTTCATCTAAACGCCTGGGGTGGGGAAAAAAAAAGAAAATATATAAAAACAAAAATGTGATGACCCACAGAAATGGTGAAATGGTTTTCCTTGTTTATGCTTCTAATCTATCCAATATAAGAATCTACAGTATCTCACAAAAGTGAGTACACCCCTCACATTTTTATTTTATTATATCTTTTCATGTGACAACACTGAAGAAATAACACTTTGCTACAATGTAGAGTGGTGAGTGTACAGCTTGTATAACAGTGTAAATTTGCTGTCCCCTCAAAATAACTCAACACACAGCCATTAATGTTTAAACCGCTGGCAACAAAAGTGAGTACACCCCTAAGTAAAAATGTCCAAATTGGGCCCAAAGTGTCAAAATTTTGTGTGGCCACCATTTTCCAGCACTGCCTTAACCCTCTTGGGCATGGAGTTCACCAGAGCTTCACAGGTTGCCAATGGAGTCCTCTTCCACTCCTCCATGACGACATCGTGGAGCTGGTGGGTATTAGAGACCTTGCGCTCCTCCTCCACCTTCCATTTGAGGATGCCCTACAGATGCTCAATAGGGTTTCGGTCTGGAGACATGCTTGGCCAGTCCATCACCTTTACCCTCAGCTTCTTTAGCAAGGCAGTGCTTGTCTTGGAGGTGTGTTTGGGGTCGTTATGTTGGAATACTGCCCTGCGGCCCAGTCTCTGAAGGGAGGGGAATCATGCTCTGTTTCAGTATGTCACAGTACATGTTTGCATTCATGGTTCCCTAAATGAACTGTAGCTCCCCAGTGCCAGCAGCACTCATGCAGCTCCAGTTCATTACACACCCACCACCATGCTTGACTGTAGGCAAGACACACTGGTCTTTGTACTCCTCACCTAGATGCCACCACACACGCTTGACACCATCTGAACCAAGTAAGTTTATCTTGGTCTCATCAGACCACAGGACATGGTTCCGGTAATCCATGTCCTTAGTCTGCTTGTCTTCAGCAAACTGTTTGTGGGCTTTCTTGTGCATCATGTTTAGAAGAGACTTGCTTCTGGGATGACAGCCATGCAGACCAATTTGATGCAGTGTGCGTCGTATGGTCTGAGCACTGACAGGCTGACCCCCCTCCCTTTCAACCTCTGCAGCAATGCTGGCAGAACTCATACGTCTATTTCCCAAAGACAACCTCTGGATACGACACTGAGCACGTGCACTCAACTTCTTTGGTCGACCATGGCGAGGCCTGTTCTGAGTTGAACCTGTCCTGTTAAACGACTGTATGGTCTTGGCCACCATGCTGCAGCTCAGTTTCAGGGTCTTGGTAATCTTCTTAAAGCCTATGCCATCTTTATGTAGAGCAACAATTCTTTTTTTTCAGATCCTCAGAGAGTTATTTGCATTGAGGTACCATGTTGAACTTCCAGTGACCAGTATGAGAGAGTGAGAGCGATAACACCCAATTTAACACACCTTCTCCCCATTCACACTTTAGACCTTGTAACACTAACGAGTCACATGACACTGGGGAGGGAAAATGTCTAATTGAACCCAATTTGGACATTTTCACTTAGGGGTGTACTCACTTTTGTTGCCAGCAGTTTAGACATTAATGGCTGTGTGTTGAGTTATTTTGAGGGGACGGCAAATTTACACTGTTATACAAGCTGTACACTCACTACTTTACATTGTAGCAAAGTGTCATTTCTTCAGTGTTGTCACATGAAAAAATAAAAAATATTTACAAAAATGTGAGGGGTGTACTCACTTTTGTGAGATACTGTAGTATGGTACTGAATGCCATGTACCTTTCTATACAGCTATCAATGTAACAGACAAAGCTTTTTTTTCATGGACTAGTATTATCAGTCCTGCCCAGTTTTCTCTTGCCAAACTACTCATACCCACCTACTCTCCCATCAATACAACAGAATGACTAATCATTGTGTGCTCTTAAGGTAAGGCCGAGGAGGAGGTCGTTTTTTGCACTTATCAAACAGATATAACAAAGTTTCCAATGGTATATTCAACAGACCAAAAGGGAACAATTAACAAGCGTTCATTGTTAGGGTAGAATATTTAAAAGGAACCCACAAATAAAAAAAGAAAGGTCCCACTGGAGACTTGATTTTAGAGGTGCAGGCTCCAGGGCTGTCATCCAGATCCTAGATTTATTACCCGGTAAATCTGACCTGAAAAAGGCATATAGGATGGGGCTTATTATTAAGACCCTATTGGCTGAATATATGTTCCAAGTAAATGAAAAAGTAGGTAAAGAGGCTAGGTCCAGGAAAACATCACTGGTGTCTGCAGTGTCAGCAGTAGCACTTTCTATATTTCCATCCTCATTGGCTCACTTTAATGTCTTAGGCCTCATGCACACTGGGCATAAAAAAAAAATGCAGCTTTTAAAGGGTGTTTTACTTTTTTTCTGCCTCTATACTCCATGTTAGCCTATGTGTCTATGCACACATAGGCGTTTACAGGCAGAAACAAAAAAAACATCACTTGTGGTATAGTGATAATATCTTTTAATTTTGTTATATTCCTTGCTGCCCAGAAAGCAATATGCCTATAAAAAGATACAACACCCAAACATCAAAGCAAGATAATTCCAGCAGTACAAAATTGTTTGGATTTACTATAAACTTATATAGATGCAGTTAAAACCAGAAAAGCATATAAAACAGTTAAAGGGCCTGTAATTTGTAAATACAAGCTACTAAATAATGCGATATTGCAAGCAAAGTTGAATTTTAGCAGAATTTGAAAAAAATCCAACATTAAGGCCCCTTTCACACTGGCAGGGTCTGCCAGTGGATCTGCCTGCTAAGCAGATCTCTCTGCTGATCACCGCTGAGCAGGCGTATGACAGGTCTGTGTCTGGACACAGCCCGCTGTTCTCAATGGGACAGTTGGGATGGAGGTGGACCGCCTGTCATCCGATCTGCCAGACAAATGGGGGAACCCCATCCGTCTGTTTTTAGCAGACAGGATCAGATTGGATGCTGGTGGGTGTCAAAGGACACATGTCCGTTGACATCTGAGCAATGGCTAGTCTAATCGAGCACCGTCAGTGTAAAATGGGCCTCAAATAAAAAAAGCTGACATTTTAATGAGAAGCAGACATGTCATACAGATAAATTGAAACACTGATTGCATACCTTATTTTCAACCGGATTTTGCTTACAACATCATCAATGTTTGACAAAGACTGTGAAAAAAAAAAAGAAAGAAAGAAAGGTAGGTTATAACTTATTTCAAATTATTGATGCTAACCTGATCAACAATTTAAACTTCATTCACCCATATTCATATATTTCCCTTAACTGTGGCCACTCTGTGAATAACCCTTTGCAAGGCTGACCACAGATGGCCCAACTTTTGGGAAGATAAAACCACATATTATCAAAAGGTCAAGATACAACATGTTCTTTGAATATTAAAAAAAAAAAAAAAAAAAAAAAAAGCCCAGTAGAATCTTCCCAAACCCCATGGCTAAACTAAGCTCAAATAACATTATATATATATATATATATATATATATATATATATATATATATATATATATAAAGAGGCAAAAGCCATTGAGAGTTGTCAGATGATCAAAAAAAAATATTTTTGAACCAAAATATGTCTGAACAATATCCTTATTATCAAAATTAATCCAAAATCATCCACTACTTAATGGTCTTATAATCTACTTTTTATGAAATGATTTCTTATTGTGTTTTTCTGCCTCTTTATAACGTCCTCTGTAAGCTATGGAACCTCTATTTTTCTCCCCCTCTTCGATTTGTTTGGAACAAGCCTTGCACATTTGTTGTCGTCATGTACACTGCTCTATGCATACTACAAATGCCATAGTCCATCTCAGGCGCAAGCAAGAGAGATTGGCTATGTTCCTACATACAATAAGACCATGGAGAATGAACATGGCCGTTCTCGAACAAGAAGTTGGATCACAGTAGCAAAAAATAATAATCTGGAGAAGGCTGAGAGCAATAAAAAGTACTTTTCGAGTTAACAATGCATACCAGAATATACATATTTTTAAACCAAAGTTTAGTGTCACTAAGTTTTGGATAGAGTGTAGATGGGTCAGTCTATGGTCAGCTTTCTTTTGCCATTTGTGTCGTGTCTCTGTTGGGAAGATTTTTGCTATGGTGACCACTGTCAACAGAACTGCAAGGAATGGAAAATCCCAAGTTTTGAGCTGTCCCCAGAACATGAATAGAGAGAAAATCCTCTGGCTGACATGTTTGTTTTAGTGATCACTGTCTAAAAGGATATTCCTCACTTTTAGATATTTTATTTTACCTTATTTCCCGTTATGGGGAAACTATAGAGTTATTATCTAAAACAAATTAGTATCCCCCCTCCTCCAATTGCTGAAACCAACATCATAGCTTAGTGAGTTGGGCCAGTTACAAAACTTCAAACCATCTAAGTAAAGTCTGCAAATTTTTATATATATATATATGCGCGTGTGCATGTATGTATGTATGTATGTATGTATGTATGTATGTATGTATGTATGTATGTATGTATATATATATATATATATATATATATATATATATATATATATATATATATATACATACATACATATACACACACACACATACATATACATACACACACATTTAATACAATAATGTAAATATGTATATAAATTGAAACAAACCGTGAGATAAAATTGGAGTCCATACCTGTTTCCAACAATTTATTTTACAGAAAGTTGCAAAAAATGTAGTTTTCATCAACTGGAGAACACTGGGGACTAATTTCACTTGAATAATTAAGCCTGCAGTAATCCATACAGGCTTTTTAGTGCCATATTATTTTGGGCCACTGTCAATAGTACATGGACATCATTGACAAACCACTGCAGCTTAAAGTGATAATAAACTGTGGACTTTATATATAAAAAATCCCCTGCAAGTCATAGCCATAATGTGCTACTAGCACATTATGAAATACTTACCTTAGGACAAAGCCCCCCAGCGGCACTCTGTCACCACTGACAGGGCTTCCAACTTCACCCGGTCTTCCTTCTGGGTTGGTGGGCTCCAGCTGTGCGAGTGTCCGGGGCCACGTTGACATCACACCCGCACATGGTATGCCAGACCTTCAGAGCCGGCTGCATGCAGTATGAATATCTCCCAAACACCACAAGTTTAGGAGATATTCACTGTACCTACAGGTAAGCCTTCTTTACAAATCCTTTGGTAGGTAAGCCTTGGTTCACACTGTGGTGCAATTTCCAGTGTGACTTTGCAGTGCAACTTTTAGGTGACATTAGAGTCTATCGGACTCTAAGTCACATTGGGGTTGCATTAAAGTAGTGCAGGACTTGAGTCACATTTATTGGAACGACCACCATTGAAATAAATATGTTTTTACTTGTCTTGCAAGTTTATTTGTCACAAGTTGCAGCATTGTGAACCAGGGCTTAAGCCTGGTTCACACTTGAGCGGCTCTGCAAGCCAAGTTTTGCGCAGGCAGGGCAGCCCATTTGTTTAAATGCCCCCTAAAAAACGTAGAGAAAAGTCCCTGCTCAATTTTATAAATCACAGCCTGCAAGCGCAGTTCAATTCTCGGTACAGGAATCGTCTGCTGAGATTTCCAGTGTGTGCACGTGCCATTAAGAACAATGGCATCCGTACGTATCTCCTGTGTTTCTCTGTGTGGGTGGTTGTGGCTGCGGGAACAGGTGCGGACCCGCTGCAGGAACCACCCGCACAAATGTGAATTAAGCCTAATGCTGGCCATACACACAGAATTTCGGCCGAAACTGGTCGTTATCGGAAAGATCTTTCGACAATCGTACCATTAGTGGACCCAACTTTACCGACAATTTTGATCGTGGGCCCGGCTAATGTCGACGGGTCTGAAGCGAATGTATATGTGTATGTTGTAATCGAATCGGAAAGAACTTTCTGTCTTGTATGATTTATATATGTTTTGAGACTGTTTGAGAGTGTTTTAACCTTACATGTAGTTTTTTAACTAAGAAACAATTTAAAATGTTTGTATCATTATTAAAAGGTTCCTACCTCAAGCAACTTTATACAAGAAAATAACAAGTACACGTGTATTGATCAAGCCAAGGAACTAAAGCTTGACTGGGGCTTTTAAGAGCTTGGTAGACAATGGAAATTTTTGATTAGATGTCACATAAGGTCTCCTTTCCTTCAAATACTATAATAAAAATATTTCATGTAAATAAAAATGATTTAAAGCCAAATTCTTCCAAGGGTAAAAGTTGCCATCGAGTGCAATAACCAACCAAGATCTCTTTATATCGGTTTTACTAAACAACATCAAGACTGGCTGCCATTTGCTACATATCTTCATTCCCTTTTTTTTTTTGTTTACTTAGATAGTAATAGTTTTTATTTTGATAGGTGATAGACTAATAATTTATTTTTGCTTATTATAAAACAGTAGGTTAGCTGGGATGGTGTACTTGTAATGCTCAGCAAAAGCAGCATAAACAACTAAAGGACAAACAGCGACCCCTGGTGGATGTAACTAGGTCAGCTTTTCTTTCTTTTTCAAAGAACATGCAAAGATTTCTTACCACTTCTTTATGAAAGAATAGAAAAATGTACAATTGACTCAATTTTTATTTTATATTATGAACGACTGCCAGCTAGCTTTTTCAATTAAAAAAAGTTAAAAGGAGCAAAGAGTTCAGTGCAAAGTACAGTTCCTATAGCAATCAATAAGAATTCATCTTGTGCTTTTAGAACGTAAAGCTGAAATCCAGGTATGGATATTTTTGCATAGTTACGCTGATCCAGCTTGGACCATGGGTTTGTTTGTCAGCTGTCCCTCCTCTACACTAAAGCTGGTGCCCTCAGCATAGGTAAGTATACAGGTCTTTCCTTTACAGGTGTAGCCCCCTGGTCCTAAACTGGGGTGATCATGTAAATTTAGTTTTTGGCTGGGTTGTAGGCAGCTCAGACTGATTGTACAGTTTATCTGGTCTTTTCCTAATCTCAATTAGGTTGTGCATTTCTCACTGTCACCAGTAGGTGTCACTGGTACCACTGGCCAGTATGAGATAGTACAACTACCGTGTTTCCCCGAAAGTAAGACAGTGTCTTACTTTCTTTTTATCCCTAAAAGCCCCACTATGTCTTACTTTCGGGGTATGTCTTATATTGGGAAAAAAAATTTTTTTTATTCTTTATTGCAATATATGTTTTTTTTTTTGTTTTGTTTTTTAATCAGCCCTGTTGGGGGGCTTTGGTGAGATATCAGGGGTCTTAACAGACCTCTGATATCTCCCCCTTGAGACAGAGAAAGAGACAGAGGATAGAGATTCCCCAGTCCCTTTCTCTGCAGCGTCAGCTGCACTGAGAATGAAAGGAGAGAAGACAGCGGCTTCTCTCCATTCATAAACTGACACATCGTAATCACAGGAGATTACAATGTTTCAGTTATGTGAATGGACAGAGTCAGCTGACTCTGTCTATTCACAAAGGAAGGAGGGGGAGGACGGAGGAACGGAGGGGGAGAACGGAGGGGGACAGAGAAGGAGGGGGGAACGGAGGGGACAGCGGGGAGGCACAGAGGAGGAAAGCGGAACGGAGGGGGAGAACAGAGGGGGACAGAGAAGGAGGGGGGAACGGAGGGGACAGCGGGGAGGCACAGAGGAGGAAAGCGGAACGGAGGGGGAGAACGGAGGGGGACAGAGAAGGAGGGGGGAACGGAGGGGACAGCGGGGAGGCACAGAGGAGGAAAGCGGAACGGAGGGGGAGAACGGAGGGGGACAGAGAAGGAGGGGGGAACGGAGGGGACAGCGGGGAGGCACAGAGGAGGAAAGCGGAACGGAGGGGGAGAACGGAGGGGGACAGAGAAGGAGGGGTACCGCACTTCACTGCAGGCAAATCCCCCCGTGTTTCCATGAAAGTAAGACATATGTCTTACTTTCGGGGTATGGCTTATATTAGCTGACCCCTCTGAAACTCCCGATACGTCTTACAATCGGGGGTGTCTTACTATCGGGGAAACACGGTAGGTTGAGGTTTGAATATGTATTCTTTTTACAGCCAGCCCAGTAGAAGGTTCTTGGCCACTGGTGCATTTTGGGATAGGATATTTATTTGCTCTCTCTTGCCTCAGACCTTCCTGGCCTGAGGACATGCTGCTGAAGCGAGCTCTGCGAGTATGCCCAGAAGCCTGCCTGGGGCCTACTAATGCTGAGGTGATCCTTAGGCTGTCTTGCTCAGCGTAGAAGTCAAGCCAAATAGAGAAGATCCAGGGGAGGATCTTTGCTGGAGAGAGCCAGGATGAAGGCTGGTCTCTAAGGGGGGCCTGGTGACTCGTTTGGAGGATGCTCCTACATCTAAAAACGTGCCTACAGTGTTGCCAGGTCGGCTTAATGGTTCTGACACTGCAAAGCTGGATCTTGTTCTACATCTAAAATGTGTTTGCAGTATCACCAGGTCGGCTTAAAGGTTCTGGTACTCTGAAGCTGTACTTTTTCTGGAGCCAAGGACTTTGTAAGTGATCTGCTACTGGTATCCAAGACCCCTAACTCTCTCTCCTACTACCTCTTTCCAAGTTCTGCATTAAAGCTTTGAAAAGATCAAAAGTGACTGGTGTCCAATTTCTGTTCAGAGCTCCCCATTATAGCCATGGACTCAGCCCCAAGGTAAATACTCGCTCGCTCCCTGCCTTTGGAAGTCACTCACTGCTCTAGAAGACCCAGGGGGGCGCTACACAGGGTAGTTAGAATAGGCTTATAATGCTGGTGGATACAGGTTTATGTATACTTAGGACTGGACTTCTTTAATTACCCTGAAGGTTCTACAAAGGCAGATGCTGGACTTGTAATATGTCACTATGTACTGGTCTCAAAATTGAGACAGTGTATGACATCCAGCTTGGAGCTCTTATCAAATCTGCATACAGTTCATGAGCTGTGGCAGAATATGCTGAAGACATGAGCTAAACAATGCAAACTAACAGGCTTCAGGGATGAAAACCCAGAATAAATTAGACCTAGAGACAAAATTTTTATTTTTTTCAGATAGGAGTAGAAAACTGTAAAACCCATATCAGGTGTAAAAAGTTTATTTGCTTCACGTGTGGAGGTCTTTAAAACTAGAGCCAAGAATCAAGTCATTGATATGAAAAATGACAAAAAAGTAATTGGTCAACAAAGTCTACCAAAGCAAGCATTTGTGTACAGTGCCTTGCAAAAGTATTCACCCCCCTTGGCTTTTTACCTATTTTGTTACATTACAGCCTTTAGTTCAATGTTTTTTTAATCTGAATTATATGTGATGGATCAGAACACAATAGTCTGAGTTGGTGAAGTAAAATTAGAAAAATATATACATAAAACTATTTTTCAGATATAAAAAAACTGATAATTGGCATCTGCGTATGTATTCACCCCCTTTGTTATGAAGCCCATAAAAAGCTCTGGTGCAACCAATTACCTTCAGAAGTCACATAATTAGTGAAATGATGTCCACCTGTGTGCAATCTAAGTGTCACAGGATCTGTCATTACATATACACACCTTTTTGAAAGGCACCAGAGGCTGCAACACCTAAGCAAGAGGCACCAATAACCAAACACTGCCATGAAGACCAAGGAACTCTCTAAAACAGTAAGGGACAATGTTGTTGAGAAGAACAAGTCAGGGTTAGGTTATAAAAAAATATCCAAATCTTTGATGATCCCTAGGAGCACCATCAAATCTATCATAAACAAATGGAAAGAACATGTCACAACAGCAAACCTGCCAAGAGACGGCCCCACAACAAAACCCACGGACCGGGCAAGGAGGGCATTAATCAGAGAGGCAGCACAGAGACCTAAGGTAACCCTGGAGGAGCTGCAGAGTTCCACAGCAGAGACTGGAGTATCTGTACATAGGATGACAATAAGCCGTACGCTCCATAGAGTTGGGCTTTATGGCAGAGTGGCCAGAAGAAAGCCATTACTTTCAGTAAAAACAAAACGGCACGTTTTGAGTTTGTGAAAAGGCATGTGGGAGATTCCGAAAATGTATGGAGGAAGGTGCTCTGGTCTGATGAGATTAAAATTGAACTTTTTGGCCATCAAAGAAAACACTATGTCTGGTGCAAACCCAACACATCACAACACCCAAAGAACACCATCCCCACAGTGAAACATGGTGGTGGCAGCATCATGCTGTGGGGATGTTTTTCAGCAGTCGGGACTGGGAAACTGGTCAGTGTTGAGGGAAAGATGGATGCTAAATTCAGGTATATTCTTGAGCAAATCCTGTACCACTCTGTGTGTGATTTGAGGCTAGGACGGAGGTAAACCTTCCAGCAGGACAATGACCCTAAACACACTGCTAAAGCAACACTTGAGTGCTTTAAGGGGAAACGTGTAAGTGTTTGTGAATGGCCTAGTCAAAGCCCAGACCTCAATCTAATAGAAAATCTGTTGTCAGACTTAAAGATAGCTGTTCACAAGCGCAAACCAACCAACTTGAAGGCGTTAGAGCAGTTTTGCAAGGAGGAATGAGCAAAAATCCCAGTGGTAAGATGTGGCAAGCTCACAGAGACTTATCCAAAGTGACTTGGAGCTGTGATAGCTGCAAAAGGTGGCTCTACAAAATATTGACTTTAGGGGGGTGAATAGTTATGTACATTGACTTTTTCTGTTATTTTGTCCCATTTGTTGTTTGTTTCACAATAAAAAAAAATAAAAATCTTCAGAAGTTGTGGGCATGTTCTGTAAATTAAATGATGCAAATCCTTAAACAATCCAAGTTAATTCCAGGTTGTGAGGCAACAAAACACGAAAAATGCCAAGGGGGTGAATACTTTTGCAAGGCACTGTAAATACTGAAACGTTTGTGGGTATAAAGGTTCTGTTCACACTTCAGCAGATCAGAATTGTGGACAGAATTGCACGATTCTGCCCACGATTTCAGATTGCGCTAAAATCCCTACAAAACACGTAATGTATTAAGATTTATTGCCACCCCAAACACAGTTAGTAGGCGTGCGGTGAAAAGATGCGCTTTTTTCCCACACACAAGAAGGTTCTGGATCTTCTTTGCCATGTTTGTCACGTATACAGCAGTTGATTCAAGTGAATGGTCTGCCCTATGCGCTACACGTGAAAAACCTGCAAGTGGGTTCCCGCTATGTAAAGTGTGGGTGGGGCCTAAAGAATACGTTCCAATAACCTATTAGCCTAAGGTTAAAGTATGTCTAAAGCCAAAACGTTTTTAACATTTTGGATAGAGAAGGGGAGGGTTACAACCGCTGTCATTTTTACCTGTAGACTCAACAAGAATATCTTTCCATTGTGAGGGATATTCCCTCTAATGCCTTGTACACACGACCGGTTTTCCTGTCGGAATAAACTCTGAAGGTTTTTACGACAGAGTTCCGACAGAATTCCGCTCAAGCTGTCTTGCATACACACGGTCACACCGTCCAGAACGCGGTGACGTACAACACGTACGACGGGACTAGAAAACGGAAGTTTAATAGCCAGTAGCCAATAGCTTCCGTCTCGTACTTGCTTCAGAGCATGCAATGTTTTTGGTACATTGGAACAGCATACAGACGAGCGGTTTTCCCGATAGGAATTGGTTCAGTCGGAAATATTTAGAAATGTTCTCTTTCTAGGTTCATCAGAATTTGACGTAAAAAGTCCAATGGGGCACGATCGGAATATACGAAGAAAAGCTCTGCCTTTTCTGTCGGACAGTCCGCTCGCGTGTACATGGCATTAGAGAGCTGTCACAGGAGCAACTGTTCCTGAAGATTTCCACTATATTTTTGTTCTGGAGACAGCTCAAAATTTGGGATTTACCCTTACTTTCACTCAAGATAATTAACTGCTTCCTGGCTGCCATATTGTAGAATGATGGTCTTTTTTTGGTTGTTTAGCAAAAAAAAAAAAAAGTCCCCAGTGGTAAAAAAATACCACCATAAGAAAGCTCTATCTGTCCCAAAAAAAAAAAAAAAAGACATACGAGTACAGTGTTGCATGACCGCGCAATTGTCGTTCAAAGTGCGACACCTCTAAACACTGAAAATTGGTCTGGGCGGGAAGGTGGTATAAGTGCCTCGTATTGAAGTGGTTAAAGAAAGTGAATCTTCCTAACAGGGACACAGACGGCAAAAAAACCTGACAGAAGTTCTAAACCCTTGCCATCTAAATCTAAAAAAATGCCTTGCTGGTTCACACCAGATACTTTCCAGCGTGTTTTTAAACCACATCCGGAATGTATTTCCACTGTTTACCGTTCCAATGGCCCCAATTTATACCCATGCGGTCAGTTCCAGTGCTGCATTTTCTTTGTCCCGAATGCATCAAAATGCGTGTAAACACACATAAGTGTACCGTAAGGCAGGGCTCGACCAATCCCAGGTGCTAGGTCACCATGGCGACTAGAAATGATGTCCTGGCTGGGGCTTTTGTCAACCCATTCAGTTGGCACCAGGCGTTTCTGCATTTCCGGGTAGGGGGCGTGCACGCACGCACCCACCTGGCTGCGTTCCCACTGGCACCCTTACATGCCAATCACCGCTGACCATCAGAGCAAGTGATAGGAGAGAGATCTGTGTTGCAAACAGCACAGATCTCTTTACTGATAGTGGGGATGTGTGCAAAGCAGGGAGACAAAAACCAGCACATTCCGTAAAACAGAGTGCAGTTATATTCCACTCTCTAGACATACATTTAACCCTTTGATTGCCCCAGATGCTAACCCCTTCCTGCCCAGTGTCATTAGTACAGTGACAGTGCATTTTATTAGCATTGATCACTGTGTTGGTGTCACTGGTGATGTCAGTTAACCAGTGTCAGAATGCCTGTCATACTATCACAGTCCCGCTATAATTCCAGCGTGTATATAAAGCTATTTGTAGATGTGATCGTTTTTCACGCAAGCCAATCAATAGACACCTTATAGGGATTTATTTTTACCAAAGACATGTAGCAGAATACATTTTGGCCTAATTTTTTTTTTTTTTTTTTTTTTTTGGGGGGGGGGGGGGGGGGGGGATGTTTTATAGCAAAAAAAATTGGAGTATTTTTCCCCCTTCAAAATTTTTGCTTTTTTTCTTTTATAGAACAAAAAATAAAAAACAGAGGTGATCGAATATCACCAGAAGAAAGCTCTATTTGCGTGAAAAAAATTATATCAATTTAATTTGTGTCCAGTGTTGTATGACGTGCAATTGTCAGGTAAAGTAGTGCAGTGTCGTATAGCAAAAAAGCTTTTTTAATTAAAGAAAAACTGGCTCCTAACTTTTTTAGCTGGCCCCTAGATTCAAAGCTAATTTTTAAAGCCCTGCCGTAATGTACATTGTTCTGAATGAAAATAGAGACTTTTCAAGTGTCAAAATAAAATGCGTATGCAAAAACTGTTCCGGATCGCAGAAACTGTGGTGTGAACAAGCACTAAGTTCTACTAGAAGAATAAACTGAAATGGGTTTGTGTGAACACAATGCAAGAAAAGAACACCCATTTTCCCATCTGTTCAGCTGCAGAAATACTAGGTGCCATTTCCAGGCATGTACAAGACCACAGCCACCCCAAATTCTAGTTTACTTCAAACTTGAATATTCAAATAAACCAATTCATTTGCCCAAAAGTTTTTGTGTTATTTCAACAGAGCAAACATATAAAAAAGCATTCTGTAAGGCAGGGATCCTCAAACTACGGCCCTCCAGCTGTTGCAGAACTACACATCCCATGAGGCATTGTAAACCTCTGACATTCACAGACATGACTAGGCATGATGAGAATTGAAGTTCATGAACAACTGGAGGGCCCTAGTTTGAAGACCCTTGCTGTAAGGGCTGATTTACATGTGCAGATTTTACTGCCACCCTTCTGAAAAGTGATCTGTGATGGAACGATTATCAGAGGGCATTTGAGTGGCAGTGAAGAGGTGATATGTCTCCTTAACTGCTTGTTTTAACCCCCTGCATTTGGGTCACCTTTGGCAGCAGTTTCGCTTGTCAAATGTGGTATGTTATTGAATTTTTGCTGCAATGTGAAGCAAAGCATCGCTGCTGTGGCATGTGTACAGCCCTGGTTGAATGCATGCTCTACCTTAGGTGGACAGTTGGCGGGGGGGGGGGGGGGTCAATAAAACCATGGCTTAACTGCTTTTAAAGCCACATGTGGGAATGAACCCCCCAAACAAGGGAACAAGGGCATGCAACCACTCCGAGCTGTTAACATGCTACAGCTGTAATGCTTTGGTTTGTGACCATGGCAAAAATGAAATGACATGTTGCATATGGCATGTAGTACTGAGATTGAAGGCACTAAATAGGGCTGTGCTGTAGGTGATTGTGCAGCAGTGGGTTGACATTTTGAGGGTTACAGCGGGCGGTGATGTGACAACATATTGCCACCTCACCACCCGTCAAAAGCCCTCTGAAAAGCAATCCACCGCAGATCATTTTTCAGAGGGGTAGCAGTATTAGCCTCATGTGTAAACTAGTCTTAACAAAAGAGTTAAAGATCATCTCCGTTAGCATAGGTGTTGGAAAAAACTTGAATGCTCACGACAGAATTTTATTATTGGCTCTTTACCATTGTATACCCTTAAAACTAAAAAAATATATATTGCTAAAACAAAAAAGATGAATCTAGTAGAAAAAAGGCACTGTAATTTTTGAGGAGTAATGTTACCCAGTCAAAAAAAGTTTCATCACGTCAGTCCTGTAGCTTTTTTCCATGCATGCTATTTGAGGGTAAGCCTAAATGCTTTTCACTATTTATCCACTAGATGGCACCAAAGGAGTGCTTTTTAGCCAGATTGCAGAAGCACACATTTATTGTTCCAAGGGTAAGGGCCAATTCACACTGCAATCGTAGAGCAGCCGAAACCATTCAGGGCTCAGACCACTCTGCATTGCCAGCTGGCTAGGGTGCAGTGTGATGCATGATTTAGCGCACTGTACCATCCTTTTTTTTTTGTTTTGCACCAGCTTTATTTGAAGTGTACAAAATGTACACTTCATTCCAGGGTGGATAAAAAAAAATCAATGATTTTTGTAAAGAAAAAAAAAAATAAAACAAAAATCTGCTTTTTTTATTTTTATCAAATTAATTTTAATAAAATGCTTTTGGAGTAAAAATCTATCCAACAATAGTTTTCTATTTAAACGGGAGGAACTGCAGTCTGCTCACATAATTTGTAATAAAAACATCTTTGCCATTCTGAAGCTTCCCTCCAATCACTTTGCATATTATTTTGTATATACTGTAAATCTGTACTTGCCAAATATGCTGCAGGAATCTCCCTCCACTAAGTCTGGCTGCAATCATGTTACCTGTGGGCAGCTAAAGATGCTGCCTGTTCACTTCCTGGATTTACAGAGAGGCACACTTGCAGCTCTCATTGGCCCTCTTATGACTCACCCCCCCCCCCCCCCCTCCTGGCAAACTCACATGAGAGTGTGAAAGAGAGAGAGCTGTGCATGATGCCATAAGCCTAGGCTTTTTACCAGACAAAAAACAGGAAGTGGGCTGTATAAGGTATTTACTGGCAGAACAAAAAAAAACAAAAAAAACTATTATCCGAAATTAAAACAAGGGCAAAAGATTTAATAGATGGAAAGTGCAAGCTGAGATAACATGCACTGCATTGATGCAGTCACATAATTTCATAGTAACCATGAGATAAAACAAAGTTCAGGAATTTTCCTTTATCCAATTGTTTTGCAAATCTATGTACACTACAAACTGTATGATTGAATCGGATATCGCTGTTTTACTAACCTAACAGTTTATTATTCTAAACAGGAAACCTTCATTTTGTTTGCAAATATTAAAGATTCTAACTACCAGCAAGAATAGGTCCTTACATATAAAGAGCACCTGTCATTTCAGATCCATCATGGCAGTGCCTGTTAGCGGGCATCCACGCACCTGCTGCTGCCACGTCCCTCACCTTGTTGTATCACTGCCGCATCACCAGCCATCTCATTAAAGTGAATGGGACTGTTGGTGAATCAACAGCGGGTCAGAGAAGGAGCCGCTGTGGGACAGAGATGACAGTTGCTCTTTAAAAATGATGATTTACTGTAATTCAAGCCTTTTTACTAGCGATTTAAATCGACTTGATTTAAATCAAATCAACCCTGCTTCACTCTCTGCAATGTTGGGCGGCGCAATGTGCTGCCTGACATTGCAGTGCGATTTGGGCCGTTACGGTGCACTAAAATGCAGCATGTCCGCATTTTAGCACAGCGCTAGGCTGCACTGCAGTGTAAATGGGCCACACAGGAAACAATTTGTTTCCTGCGGTGACAGACATTTTACCATAATGACATAGTGTAAATTGGCTCTAAAGAAAAAAGCAATAACTGTACATTTCCCTATTATCAGTTTAGAAGTCCCTGGTGCAAGTACAGAAAAAGGCCTGTTGATCTGCCAGAAATGCATCCAGCTGCTAATTGTTTTCATTGTTAGCATTTACATACACTAAGTGGAATTAAAAGGGTTTTGGTTGAATGTTTTCTTCTTGCCAGTTTTGTCATTACTGATGGTTTGTTTCCTGTGTATTGGTATGATTGCTTGCTTGTAGCCCATTATTTCTAATAATCTCTCATGTGCTGCCTATGTATTGTCGAGATTTCCATTTGTTTGCCTGTATTTTACCAGCACTCGTTGTTCCATAATGCTCTAATTTAACCCTCTGCAGGCCTATCACTATTAAACTACCCAGGTTTCTCTACGGTGCTGCTATACACACACCACTGCTCTACCCTTAGGGCCCTTTCACACTCAAACATTTCTCCTGCATTTTTATCTTGCAAGAAAAACATTCCCTTCGAATCCTATAGGACTCTCCACACCACTGCGTTACAGTGCTGCATCTCCAAAAACACAGCTTCGAGGGAAATCGCAGTAAAATCCTGGTGAAAACGCAACCGCGATTTGCATTTCAGTCACATGTCCATTTTCCACAGGTGCAGGCAACCCAAACGAGCGCAGGAAATGCATCTGAAACAGCAAAATCCCAGTAAAAATTATTTTGCTACAGAGCAATGTGAAAGGGCTCTTCCTTTTCACAGCATGCTACATACTGCCATTGTACCTGGCTGTACATTTATTGTTGGAGTATGTTGTATCAGGCTGAGATATGGAAGATCTCACCGCCACCTTGCACAACCGGGAGGAGACCTTTCGTGAAACCTGGAGACCCTGGCACCACTTTAAGTACACTGACACATATCTCTAGGAGGTTTCGTAAGTTCGGCAGATCTCCTGGATTTAGCTCTGATCATCAGGGCGAGAGGCACCTATTACCTAATATCCGCTCAATTTCTCGCTTCCTTTCTCCTTCACCCAGTTCTCCTTCCCTTTTAGGGACAATCGCTATACTTTTTCCTCTCCCCCTTAATTAAACCTTCCCCTCCGCTTATGTGTTTCTGGGATCAACGTACACATCTTTAGAACAGTGATCAACAAATGTCCTTAAAATTTTAAGTACTAAGAAAAATAGATCTCTCTCTTTCCCTCCTTCTGCCTAATGCAGATCTATGCAGCTTTCCAAGGGAAGAAGGCCAGGATGGAGAACAACCCCCCCCCCACCAGGCATGCGGCCCATAGATGGTCATTGAAAAGGTTACAGGTTTATAACGATAAAATATACAACATTTTCATTTAAGAGTCTAGCAACAGATCTGTACATGCCATGTAATAACCTTCAAGATGTCACTAAAGAGCAAACTTATTTTTTTTTTTCATTTTGAATAGAGCACTGTTTTTCAACCATTTTGCAGTCAAGGCGCCCTTTAAAAGTATGGACAATTTTGAGGCACCCCATTCTAAAATGTAAAAATGTAACTAAAAGTTTTACATAACACAGCAACATCCACACACATAAGACACCCAACGTTAGAAGTGATTTTTCCTTCCAAAGCAAATACACCTTTGCACACTGGTACTGACTAGTATTCCAATGTTTCTCTTCTCCCTCAGCTTCTCATCCTCACTCTGCTAATGTGACCCCACTGCTGATGGAGAGGGCAAACAGGGATTCTGTGCAGGTGTCTGACATCCTCCATATCGATCGATGATGTCATTGGTTGTTAGGATACCAGTGGTTGGGAAATTATATTGGTACACAATGAAAAACTGAGGCTTTGTGCAACTAAAAGGGTAGGCTTATATCACATGCTGGTTTGTATACAATTTTGGGGAAATTTGTAAGGATTTTTCCAAGGCACCCCTGAAGATACTTGAAGGCACCCTGGTTGAAAAAGGCTGGAAAAGAGTATGGGAGGCTTATAACCCCTGTCAGTTTTTGTTTTTTGCCACTGGAGAAATTTCCCTTCATTTCCTGTCCCATAGCTAAGACAGAAAGTGAGGGGAATATTTCCCCTCTATTAGGGTCAACCCAAAATTTACTTTTAATGGTAAACGGCAAACACAGATAGAATCTCCGCAACAGGAGCACAGACCGCAATAAAAACCTCACAGGTGTTTAAATTCCTCTCCTTTTTATCCTAAAAAAATTTTTGCCGTCAGTTACACTTAATCAAAGATGTCCCTATAGTCTTATTTGGAATGATTGGTTCTGTTTATCTTTTGGCACATCACAGAGCTCAAAAAGCAACAGGGAAAGGCTTTCTCAAAGGCAGAGCTTAGCAATTTTCGCCCAAGCAGCATCATATGGAGAAATCAGAGTCTAATTCTGGAGACATCATTCCTCTAACCCCTAATTCTGTACACGGCAGTCTTCTTTTAGGAAAGCTAAAAGTGAAAAAAAACATTATAGCGCCATCTGCTGGCTGATTAGAAGAATGCTAATACAGTATAGAATATTCCATATTAACTTGACAAAAAACAAACAAAAAATGTATAATAATTTTAGTCCTGACCATACTAAAGAAAAGATCTACAAAATCACGATACATCCTTAATGGTTATATTTTTTCCTACCCATTTATTAATAGGACTTGAAACAAATGCCTAAAGATAAACATTCTTAGCAAAAGCTTGGTGCTCAAAAATATTTAGCTACCCATTGAAAGGTATCACCTAAGTTTTTACATTCCTACAATTATTATTAAAAGGAACATTCTTAATAATCTTCTTCTTATCCTTTACAGACACTCCACTGTTGCTATGGATTGGAATGGTACAAAAAGAAAGAAAAGATAAAATCACACACAAAACCATGAAGCCGCAGCACTTTTAGGTTGCAATGAGACAAGGAATAGGAGGGAATGTGTAATATTGCATCAATTCATGAATAATAAGTTAAAAAGCATTCTTTGCTTAAGCTATGTTGCTCAGACAGACAAATATTTAATTACAATGTTATTTTACTGTTTTTTTTTTTATATTAAAAACTATGTTCACATTTAGGGACACGTTACATCTGCATTTAGAGTATAACATGTCCCTAAACATTTACTTCCCATCCTGAGCCTCCTATCTGACAGCATGCGAGGGTTCTCGTATGAACAACCTGCTGTTACTGCTTTGAGCCATTAATGATCGTACCGATCTGACAGATAGTTGGGAGATTCATCTGTCTAATGATTGGCAGGTGTCCATGTTCCTCACCCACTTTGTTGTATCTTCCGTGGTTTTTTTCCCTTTATTTGTGCTAGGGTTCGTACAAATTTGAGAAAACCTTCAATAAAAAGTACTTGTTAAAAAAAAAAAAAAAAAAAGGAAGAAGATACCTGGTGTGATTGGAGGCTACCATCCCAGAAATAGTCTATTCAATAAATTGAGTCATGGGTGCGTGGGACTTTCACAACACCAGATATAATTCAACAATGAAAAGTAAGTATATAAAAACAGTTTTTTTTTGTTTGCATCTTTATTCCAGAACATAAAACCATATCTCAAAGCATATACTTCAGGCTTAGATCTTAGGGGAACAGAACCCCACATGCTCTTCCCAAGTCTGCTGCATAACCTCCGGCCCTCTGCAGTGTCCTCGAGTGCCCCCCCAACTTCCCACAGTGCTCCCCAACCTCCTCCAGATACCTCACCCCCTACATGGCTACCAAGTCTGCTGTAGAATCCCCTAACTCCCTCCACAACCCCAATCAACACCCCACTGCCACAATGACACCCAGTCCCCCATCCAGAACCCTCCAGCATTTCAATACAGGTTTTTAATTCCGAAGCCTTTATTGTGTGAGTATAAATTTTGTCCTTTACTGTTGGGGCATGGAAGAGTTTGGAAGAATCTACTGGGTGAAAATATATGAAATATATATAAAAAAAATCTCTTTTACCTGCCAAAGGATTTCTATTTATCTCCATCCATTCCCAAGATGTGCACAGTCCGGACATACAGCACAGTCCTGTTTATCAGGACAGGAGACCTGATTTTTCTCAGCTGCAGTTTAGTAACACTAATAGGTCTTGCCCTCCCAAGCCTGTGACTGGGCATTGCCAACCGTAGGCCATCGTAGGACATCCTCGGTTGGCAGTGGTTATACCGGGATGATGCCTGCAGCTACAGGCATCATCCCGGTATTAAAATTTTACCTGCTAGCAGCCAGAAAAGCCGCCGATCTGTGTCTGATCGGCTGCATTGGAGGACAGAGGAGAGATTTCCTTGTAGTGATGTAGTTGTAGAATGAGGATTAAGCACTTCACTCCTCCATAACGAGGACCTGTTATGACCCATGTTGTCACAGGGTTTGGATGAACAACATAGCAATAAACTTTATACAAAAAAAAAAACACAACACAGTGTTAAAAATAGTTTAAAGAGAAAATAAATCATGAAAAAAAAAAAAAAAAAAAAAAAAAAGTAAAGCACCTCGTCCAACCCCCCCCCCCCCCCCTCCCCACACTTATGTGCAAATGTTAACGCATACACAAGGTCTGCGTGCATATGTAAATGGTGATCGCGCCACACATGTGAGGTATTATCGTGAACATCAGAGTGAGTGCAAGTGGTAACCTGCAAAAAATGTAAATGTGTCGCCTATAGAGATTTTTAAGTACTGTAGTTTGGCACCATCACACGTGAATACGCAATTTTAATGCACGACATGTTAGGTATCCATTTACTCGGCATAACATTGTCTTTTTTACATTTTATTTTGGGTATTATATTGCGTTTGTGTGCACAAAAAAAAATCCATTGAAATTTTTATTTCTTATTCAGTGTGACATTTAAAAAAATTGCAAAACCCACCATTTTATTCTCTAGGGCACAGGTGTCAAACACCCTGCCCACCAGGCCTTGTTATGTGGCCTGCAGCGGCCCCCGGCCTCCTGTAAACACAGGAACTTCTGTGTTTACAGCGACAGCTATGGTCTTGGCGACTCCCGGGTCCCTGCATGTACTGACGGCGTCACTCACAGTGAAGCACAGAGGGGCAGGGCGGGCCAGATCCGACAGAAGGATCTCCCTGCAAGACAACAGAAGTGAACTCTTACTGGAGCCGAATACACAAGTCCACCTACACAGGTACTAGAGCTGAATACACAGGGAGGTGACTGCCTAGTAGAGATGCGAGGAAGCTTTGGGAAGGGGGGGTCGGGGGGAAATGTGGGCTGTGGAGGTGTGGGGACAGATCTCTGCAGAGGTGGCGGAATGGGGGGAGAGTGGTGGGTGCAGACTCAGAGTTCAAAACCCAGAAGGAGGGGTGGAAATGAGATGTTGCACACTGTGCATACTGCACCCCTGAACCCTGCACTAAGTAGAAAGTGCAGACTTCAGGGGTGCAGTATGCACAGTGTGCAACATCTCATTTCCACCCCTCCTTCTGGGTTTTGACCCAGCGCTGAACCCTGCACTCTGTACACAAAACACCCCTGAACCCTGCAGTCTATACATAGCACACCCCTGAACCCTACACTATCTACGTGAAACACTCTTGAACTCTGCATTCGGTACGTAGCGCAGCTCCCAAACCCTGCCCATTGTACACAGTACACCCCTGAACTCTGAGCTAGTTATTACTTAAATGAAAAACCAGTAAGAATTAAATGCAGAGGCAATTATTTAATATGATAAAGAGTAGATAGTTTTAGATATACAACTGGCCCCTGTGCATAGCGCAACCCCGAACACAGCACTCTGTGCATAGCGCAACCCTGAACACAGCACTTTATACACAGCACACCCCTAAATGCTACACTCTGTACACAGCACACCCCTGAACCCTGCACTCTCTACGTAGTGCACTCTTGAACTATGCATTCAGTATGTAGCGCAGCTCCCAAACCCTGCCCTCTGTACACAGTACACCCCTGAAGTCTGAGCTAGTTATTAATTAATTAAAAACCAGTAAGAATTAAATGCAAAGGCAGTTATTTAATATGATAAAGAGTAGATACTTATAGTTTTAGATATACCACTGGCCCCTTGAGGACAACCATATTTCTGATGCGGCCCCTGATCTAGGGTCTGCTAATAAAATGTATATGATATTTGGGGGTTCTAAGTAATTTTCTAGCAAAAAAAAAAAAAATGTGATTTTTACTTGTAAAAGAAGTGTCAGAATTGACCTGGTTGACAGGGGTTAAAGTAATTGTGGGAGGCTCATACCAAGGCATATTTAAAACGGAACTTCCGCTCATTTGTCTCCTCTCCCCCTCCGGTGCCATAATTGACACCTTTCGGGGGTGAGTGGACACAGGATACCTGTCTGACAGGTATCCTGTTCCCACTTCCGGGAGTCCAGGCCACGGCCCGTGACATCACCGCGGGGCTCCCTCCTCCTCCTCCTCCTCCTCCTGTCGCTGGGCCAGTAGGAGAGAGGAGCGGGGCCTCATGCATACGCAGTAGGGTTCCCGGCGTGAAGGCGTAAGGCTACATTGCCGGGTACCCTTACCTGCAATGGCGGCGGCAGCACCCGACAGCTGATGGAAACATCAGCTGCAGTGCCGACATCGCTGGACTCCAGGACAGGCAAGTGTCCTATTATTAAAAGCCAGCAGCTGCAATATGTGTAGCTACTGGCTTTTATTTATTTTATTTTTTTGGGCAGAACACTGCTTTCAGTATTTACACTGCTTGCTTTAATAAATATACCCAAGGGTGTAAATAAATACAGAGGTACATTAACTTGTGTCTTTTATATCTTCCAGTAGTTCACCTTTAAAGGTGAGAGAGGGAGTTTCTCTCTCACTTCCTGTTGCACCTTCAGGAAAAAAATGTTTAGAGACAGTTCAGTATGACATGCGTTTTCTGATGCTCCAAGAAAGCTTTTATTTGGGATGGATTTGCTATGGACTTGCAGTAGCACAGCCCCCTTCCAGTTACTTCCTAAGTGTAAGTTCTGAGCAAACTGTTGGAAAAATATAAATCCTGTATAGTAAAAATAAGACAAAGACAAATACTTGTCCAGTGCATGGAATTGAATAAGGTTAAAGCTGAAATTCTCATTCACTCTCTAGACATATGACCATTATCACTTACCTGTTCAGTTGGAAACAGAGTGTTAATATATTCAACAGCATTAAAGTCTGCACGATCCAAGGGGTCCAGACCTGGGAAAACCTGTAAATGAGGAACACAAACACTGTAAAACCTTTGTAATCAATGCCTTACTTATCTAATAAATCTTGATATTATTCCCCATGATGTCATCCTTTGTCCAAAATGCTGGATGACAGGGGAAGGATATAAATTTAAGCCGCATGTCACGTTCGATGGGGAACAGAGCGCTCCATTTCCCATAAGCCAATGGGAAATGCATGACATAGTGGGTGGGTAGTGCTTGTGGCAGTTCCTCCTTTACATGTACTTTCTGGCCCTACTCCCTAGTTGCCAGTTGTTGGATGTGAACTGGTCGCAGCCAAGTTCCGTGCTGGTTGTACCTGCCCACATAAGGAAGCATGACGTAACCTTGCTTCCTGCACCTAGGTCCACATGACCAGAAATCATCTCTTCATAGGAAGAAGATAGAGACACCTGCCTGCATATACAGGAGGCAAAAAGGAGAAATGAGAGACCTGTTTGGTGGATAAACAATACTTAAAAAACAGACTTGAAATGAATAGCAATGCTTTATAACACTACTGAAATCCTCCTAGCATGAGATCAGCTTTAAAAGTTACAAAGGCTCAGCTTTTACATAAACTGTCCCATGTAGACAAGGATCCCCAGTAGTTTAAAATACACTGTACTACTTGTAAAAAAAATATTATTTAACCACTTCAGCTCCGGAAGGATTTACCCCCCCCCCTCCCCCCACCTTCCTGACCAGGCCATTTTTTGCGATACGGCACTGTGTCTCTTTAACTGACAATTGCGCAATCGTGTACCCAAACAAAATTAATGTCCTTTTTTCCCACTAATAGAGCATTCTTTTGCTGATATTTGATCACCTCTGTAGTTTTTAATTTTTTGTGCAATGAACAAAAATGAGCGACAATTTAGCAGGAACACAAGATCTCTATCTTCCTCCCTCTCAGAACGGTGATCTGCCTTGTTTACATAGGCAGATCGCTGTTCTGCCTCTCTGGGGAACGATCGCGGGGGTGGCTGGCAGACCCACTGATTGGCTCCGCCATTGTCTAATCAGTGCACCCCCAGTGTCTGTTCCAGGAAATGATGTACAGTATATCTGCGGGAGGCGGTCGGCAAGTGGTTAACTGCTTGCCGACTGCCAATTGACGGCCAGTCGGCGCGGCTCTCGTTGCGGGAGGGTGTCATATGATGCCCTTGCCTTCCCAGCCCACCAGGGGGGGCGCGCGTGCCTGCCGTGTCACTGGGGACTTGATGCGCGTGCCCGGCAGCTGCGATGTCCACTTGGCACCTGCGATTGCCCGGTAACACAGCAGGACTATGGATCTGTGTGTGTAAACACACAGATCTAGGTCCTGTCATAGGAGAGGAGACCGATGGTATGTTCTCAGTACAGAGGAACACCGATCAGTCTCCTACCCTTGTGAATCCCCTCCCCCTACAGTTAGAATCACTCCCTAGGAACATAATTAACCCCTCAATCACCCCCTAGTGTTAACCCCTTCCCTGCCAGTCACATTTATACAGTAATCAATGCATTTTTTTAACATGGATCGCTGTATAAATGTGAATGGTCCCAAAAATGGGTCAAAAGTGTCCGATATGTCCGCCGCAATATCGCAGTCATGATAAAAATTGCAGACTGCTGCCATTACTAGTAAAAAAAATAATAAAAATGCTATAAATCTATCCCCTATTTTGTAGATGCTATAACTTTTGCACAAACCAATCAATATACGCTTATTGAAAAATTTTTTTACCAAAAATATGTAGAAGAATACATATCGGCCTAAACTGAGAAAAGAATTTGTTTTAAAAAAGAAATTGGATACTTATTATAGCAAAAAGTAAAAAATATTGTGTTTTTTTCAAACTTCTCACTATTCTTTTGTTTATAGCACAAAAAATAAAAACCACAGATGTGATCAAATACCACCAAAAGAAATCTCTATTTGTGGGGAAAAAATTATAACAATTTCATCTCGGTACAGTGTTGCATGACCGCGCAATTGTCATTCAAAGTGTGACAGCGCTGAAACCTGAAAAATGGCTTGGGCAGGAAGGGGGTGAAAATGCCCAGTATTGAGGTGGTTAAAAATAGAAGTATTGGATTTTATTTTTTTTTTTAGAATCATACTTACCTAGGTGGATGCTACATTTGTCTCCTGCTGGCTCTAATATAGAGAACCGAGCAATCAAACACTGCTGACCACTCGGTTCCCAGAGCTCCCCGAGCAGAGAGCTGCTGACTGTCAGTCACGTCTCTCTGCTCTGCCCTCTCCTGACTCACTGGAACGCTGAGCTGTGGAGGGGGTGGAAGCAGCCAGCGCATGCACTCAGCAGATCGCTGGGAGGCTGAGCCGGGTGCTGGTCCAGGCATGTGGGCAGATCCTGACTTCATTGTCATGATTTTTCCTGAGCCTGGACTGGCTCTGTGATGTCAAACAGTTTGCTTTAGCTGAAAATGGATTATCGGAGTGCAGAACGAACTGCACCCCTGTGATCCACAGGAAAAGTACAGCCAAACAAGCTTTGGTTGTACTTCTCTTTTAACCACTTCCTGCCTGGCCTATAGCAGATTGACAACCGGAAAGTGGTTTTGTTATCCTGACTGGACGTCACATGATGTCTTTCAGGATGACATGCCGGTGCGCAGCATGGCGATCGCTGGCGCAGCATGTCAGTCTGACATACGGCATCTTTGATCGTGGTAAGGAGCCTCTGACCAATCACAGCTGATCACAGGGTGAACCAGGAAGTGCCAGTAAATGGCTTTCCTCGTTTCGCGCTGTCAGAAAGAGCCGATTGGCGGCTCTCTCTGTCAGAGGGGGGGGGGGGGGGTCTGTGCTGATAATCAGCACATTAATTATTAGCACAGCTCCTATCAGATATGCTATCAACAATACCAATCAGTGCCTATCAGCTGCCAGCCAGTGCCCCATCAGAAACGCCTGTCAGTGCCGAGGTACCAATCAGTACCCATAACAGTGCCAATCAGTAACACCTGTCAGTACCTCATAATCAGTGCTGCCCATCAGTGCCATTAGGGTTTATCAGTGCCGCCTATCGGTGCCATCAATTCTACATATCAGTGCTGCTTCATTAGTGCCCGTCAGTGAAGGAGAAAACAAAATTTTATAACAGAAACAAAGATTTCAAAAATTGCGGTCTTTTTTAGCAAAAAATAAAAACCCCAGAGGTGATCAAATACCACCAAAAGAAAACTCTATTTGTGGGAAGAAAACAATAAAAATTTGTTTGGGTACAGTGTTGTATGACCGCGCAATTGTCATTCAAAGTGCGACAGCGCTGAAAGCTGAAAATTGGTCTGGGCAGGAAGGGGGGATAGTGGTTAAGTAACACTAGAAGATGAGGGTGCAATGTGCATCCAGCCTGATTTCCTTCCCCCATTATCCAGTCATAATCCTTTGTAGACATTATGAAGGGAATTTACTAAGACTGCAGTAGGCAGAATCTGGAGCAGCTTTGCATGGCAACCAATCAGCTTCTAGCTTTCATTTTCAAAGCTTAGCTGAACCAGCTGAAGGTGGAAGCTGATTGGTTGCCATAGTTCTAGTGGTCTGCCATGCCTCTAGTCTGTGTTAGATGACAGGTGAGCTCGTACATTCCAGCAATGAAGACTGTACATGGTGCGGTGGGTGATCAATATACAGGTCATCCCCGGGTACAATATCCGCCCTTACCTGCTCTATGGCTTGCTGCACCTCTGGGGCCAGATGAAGCACAGCCTCCAGCTCCTCCACCACTTCCAGCTCTTCTTCCTCCATCCTGCTCAGCTGCTTCCCTTACTCACACAGCTCGAACCTCTTCCTGGAGCGCGGGGCACCCTGGGAGGAAGTGTCCTACCCACTCACACACCGGGCGCCATCTTTGATGTGGGCTTGCCATTGTTTTTCCCGAACCTGAACACGTAAAAAGCTCCTGTTGTGAATGAGAGCGTCTCCTCTGTCAGTGTCTGGCGTGGAGGCAGGCTACGTTATTATTCCATTCAAGAAAAGCCTATTGGCCTTTTAGGGTTTGAGGAAAAGGCGCTTGACAACAACATTTGTATTTAATTAAAAAAAAGTCCACCAGACCTGAATCCTACCACCTGAAACCAATAGATGGCGCTAATATGCAGTCTATTAGCGCCATCTATTGGTTTCAGGTGGTACTGGGCGACCATATACCTCGCTACTTAGTCACCTTCCTTCCTCTTCTTTCCTTGCTGGTGCTGCATTGAAGTATATGATTAGTAGTGTAACGCTGTAAACTGTCCTGTAGGATCCATGGGTTTATTATCAGTGTGATACACGAGGGGGGGGGGTTTCGTCGCTACTAGTAACACCCATAACGAGTAGCACTGGCATATATTATATAATCCAACAAGTGGCGCTATAAACTAAGATTTTTATAAAGCGATAAAATTTAAAAATCAATTACAGCATGCCTTATTTATAAACAATTATTATGCTCTAGAATCTTTCTTTAACCAACATTAAAAAATTCAATCACTCAGCTCGTGGTCATTCCCTCCAACTTCTCTACAAGAGAGAAGAGGAACGGTCATCAACAGCTAGGAGCACTACAATAAAGCAGCGCTTCTAACTCACTTCGCGCTCAGGAATAACCACTTTGCCTCTTCATCGTGATTGGTGAGTTTGTACACTTTAGAGCACATTTCGACAGTCAAGAACTATAGAAATGATCCCTGAAAGTATAGTCTTAACCTGTATTCTGTTCAGCAACACAGCCAGCCATTACACGATCTCTTACCACATTAGGGCGAGTTTGGATATACCTATTATATTTATTCAATATTATAAATTAAATTAAAATAATATTAAATATGTGCTCCGATGTGATCACAAGAGAAAATAATATAAGTTAAAATGAAAAACTTCAACGCTTTGCTACAAACAGCGTTCATTTGCATGTCTGATACCAGCAAGCCAATCACACAAGAGTGTACTCACTGTTGCCACCTAGGGATTGAATTACAATACTAGAAGAGAACGAAGAGAAATGTTTCAACAGCTTGTCAAGGTGGGAAAAAAGATGAAATGTGTAATAGCATTATTTTCATTAGATAACAGAGAGAAGGGTTAACCATTTCAGCCCCGGAAGAAATTACACCCCCCCCCCTCAATGACCAGGCCATTTTTTTGCGATACGGCACTGCGTTTCTTTAAGGACCGGGCCTGTTTTTTACAAGTTAAAATATTTTTTTTTGTTAGAAAATAAATTAAAACCCCCACACAATTTTATTTATATATATATATATATATATATATATCAAATTTCCCCGACACCCTAGAGAATAAAATGGCGGTCGTTGCAATGCTTTATGTCACACCGTATTTGCGCAGCAGTCTTACAAACGCAATTTTTGGGGGAAAAATAGTTCTCTTATTTTTTCATTCAAAAAAGTCTATCGCGAAAGATAATGTTGGGCCGAGTAAATTAATACCCAACATGTCCTGCTTTAAAATTGCGCCTGCTTGTGAAACGGCAACAAACTTTTTTCCCGACACCCTAGAGAATAAAATGGCGGTCGTTGCATTACTTTATGTCACACCGAATTTGCGCAGCGGTCTTACAAATGCAATTTTTGGGGAGAAAATAGACTTTTTTGAATTAAAAAACAAGAAAACTTTTGTGAAAGATAATGTTACGCCAAGTAAATTGATATACCCAACATGTCATGCTTCAAAATTGCGCCTGCTTGTGGAACGACAAACTTTGACGCTTAAAAATCTCCATAGGCGAATTTTTCTAGAGGTTACCAGTTTTGAGTTACAGTTACAGAGGAGGTCTTTTGCTAGAATTATGGCTCTCGCTCTAACGATCGCGGTGATACCTCACATGTGTAGTTTGAACACAGTTTACATATGGGGGTGCGTCTTACATATGCGGTTGCTTCTGCGCGCGAGCACAGCGGGACGGGGCGCTTTAAAAAAAACATTTTTATTATTATTTATTTTACTTTTTTTAATTATTTTTACACTGTCCCTTTAAAAAAAATGGATCACTTTTATTCCTATTACAAGGAACGTAAACATCCCTTGTAATAGAAAAAAAAGCATGACAGGACCTCTTTAATGTGAGATCTGAGGTCAAGAAGACCTCAGATCTCACATTTACACTTAAATGCAATTAAAAAAATTAATTAAAAAAAAGTTGTTTTTTTTCTCCCCTTTAAGACCATTGGGCGGAAGTGACGTTTGACGTTGCTTCCGTCATCCAATGGTATGGAGTCAGTTGGGGGCCATCTTTCCCTCACTCGACTCACAGCCTCTGAGGGGAAAGGATCGGATCCTTTCCGCCGCTACCGACGGCTCCGGTAAGTGGCGGAAATGACCGGGATGCAGAGGGAGGGGGGTGGGCACCTCTCCCCCTGCCGATAAAAGTGATCTTGCATCAAATCCGCTGCAGAGACCACTTTTATCAGAAAGCGGACCACCCGCCACTTTTAAAAATACCGGGGTTATTTCAGCTATCTGCTGCCGTAACAACGGTATTTAACGTCAAAGTACTGACGTATAACGGTGGTGGGCGGTCAGGAAGTGGTTAACTGACAATTTCACGATCGTGCGGCGTTGAACCCAAATGAAATGTATGTCCTTTTTTTTTCCCACAAATAGAGATTTCTTTTGGTGGTATTTGATCACCTCTGTAATTTTTATTTGTTGCGCTAAAAATAAAAAAAGAGCGACAATTAAAAAAAAAAAAAAACAATATTTTTTACTTTCTGCTATAAAACATATCCAATAATTAAGAAAAAAAAATCGAATATCTTCATCAATTTAGGCCAATATATATCCTGCTGTATATTTTTTGAAAAAAAAATCCCAATAAGCGTATGGTGGGATATATTTATGAAATTTGTATTTATATTTTTTTTACTAGTAATAGCAGCAAGCAGCGATTTTTAGCTGGACTGCGACATTGCGAGGGTCAAATCGGACACCTGACACTTTTGAAACTTTATTGGGGACCAGTCAGGGCCGTCTTTAAGGCAGGGCAAAAGGAGCAGCTGCCCTGGGCCCTTTCATTGTTGTAGGGCCCAAGGCAGCTGCCTCATACTTGCCAACTATCCCAGTTTAAATTCCCTTGTCCCTTGAAGTACTAATGCTGAGCCCTGCCCTATTGTTGTGTACCGATGACTCACCTGCAGACCCCTGTTTACATGTAAATAACTGGCATTCATATGTAAATAGCATTACATTCATATGTAAATAGCATTTCTAAGTAAATAGCTGTGGACGGCGGCATTGATATGTAAATAAAGGCGGCATTCATATGTATATTATGCTCCCCTGCAGTGAGGAGATGATGTGCTGTAACCTCTAGCAACCAATCAGTGAGCAGTATTACTGTACAATAATCTCTAGCAACCAAAACACGAGCAGATATCATTTGCTGTAACCTCTAGCAACTAATTAGTGAGCCGTAATATGTGCTGTAACCTCTAGCAACCAGTCAGTAAGCAGTAATGATATGCTGTAACCGCTGGCAACCAATCGCAATCGCTGCCTGATCTGATACAGTAAATTGATTTTAAGTCTAGCTGCTATTGTATATTGTATAACTCAGAGCAGGTGGAGGGAGAAATTGCATGGGGAAGGGGCCCAATACATTTTTTGCCCAGGGTCCAATCAATAATAAAGACGGCCCTGGGACCAGTGACAATAATACAGTGATCTGTGCTAAAAATATTCACTGTCACTGTCCTAATGACACTGGCAGGGAAGGGGTTAACATCAGGGGCGACAAAGGGTTTAGTGTGTCCCTAGGGGTGCTTAGTAACTGTGTGGGGATTGCTCTGACTGGGAAAACACAGAGATCCATGTTCTGTTCTTGCTTGGCAATCTGTCAGAGCGGCGATCTGCCTTGTTTACATAGGCAGATCGCCGTTCTGCCTCTCTGGGGAATGCTCGCAAGTGGCCGGTGGACATCGCGTCTGCCGGACCTGCTAATTGGCTCCCCCTCTGTCCAGTCAGCACGCATGCGTTCCTCCGGCGACGTGCGCATGCCCCCAGAGGCTCTTGCACAAAGCGATGTACAGGTATATCATTTTGTGCAGCCAGGCCGCCTTGCCGCAGTAAATGTGCGGAAGGTGGTCTGGAAATGGTTAAAGTGGTTGTAAACTCTGTACTACCACTTGTACCTATAGGCAAGCCTATAATAAGGCTTACCTGTAGGTACTGTGAATATCTCCTAAACGTGCACAGACTACGTTTTTTATTATGCAGTTAAGTTAAGTTGAGACATACAGTTAAAATACAATAAAATACAATAGTTAAGAGGGCCCTGCTCAGAAGAGCTTACAATCTAAAAGACATCATCGGCCAATGCGCTCTGAAGCTCCAGCTTACAGTGCCGGACCTTCAGAGCCCATGCTATGTACGGCGGTTCTTGCTCAAATGCGCGAGAGTGATGTCATAACAGCAGCAGTGTGCATAAGGCCATAGGGCTCATGCGCACAAGCATAAAAAATGTTGCTTTGGGGGCCAGTTCACACCACATGCAGTCCATTGCATTCTTTTACTGCATCAGAAATTCATGGAAAGTAGGTAATATGGTTTCCAATGGCATAGATCACACCAGTGCGGTCAGTTCCAGTGTGTTACAGGCTCAGTAAAAAAAGTAACACATGCTGCAATTTTTCCTGCACTGAATTGTACTGGAACGCTGTAAGACGCATCAAAAAACACACCGGAATGCACATGTCCCCATTGAGGGCCAGTTCACACCACATGCAGTCCAGCGCTGTTTTTTCTGCATCAAAAACGCATGGAAAGTAGGTTATATGGTTTCCAATTGTTCACACCAGTGTCAGTTCCAGAAAAAAAAGAGCTTTTTTACCACTACTATTCCTTTATATAGGCTTTTGACATTTACAAATGTATCAATTTAGAAATTAGATGAAAGGTTTAGCTCCAGGAAACACTTTTTGAAAGATTAAAAGTGCATTTTATATACAACTATATAGATCAGATCAAAATAAGGAACAAGTCAAGAGGAAAGAGGGACAGAGGGACTTTGTTCCAAATCAGGGAAAGTCCCTCAAAATCAGGGACAGTTGGGAGCTATGCATGTATTTCCTGACAGCTCCATGTCAGCACAGCTAGGTATATGGTTCCGCCCCCCCCCCCCCCCCATGCCTCCAGGACTTAACTCATCTAAATTTGAGCCCACCTACAGCCTCAGCGTTCTTTTTTCCTACTATGCGCAGAACCTAGGTGTGCTTTTCTACCTGGCTGGCTGGCTGGCCGGCCGGCCGGCCGGTTGGTCGGTCGTCCATGTGTGGATTAGACTGGACGCAGTCCCTGATGTCTCGGCTAAATGACCCATAATCCAGGGAGTCCCGCTGCTGGTTCTCGGGCAGCTTTTGTCAGGGCTAACAGCCTTGTCTGGGGTCCGCTGGGTCCATGTAAAGTGGGCAGAGGTGTTGGCAGAGTCTCCCCTATGCACGTGCACCCGCGCTGTGCCGGTGTTTACGGTCGGATGACGGAGGATGGATAAGCAAAATTTGAAAAATGCTTTGTATCCAGATGAATGCTGCATTGCTGGGTATTGTGGTGCCTTGCTCCCTGCAGCCTTTATGCATAGCCTGAGCTCCTCCACAGGGAGTGCTCTGCATAACAGGTACACAAAGTAACACTTTGTTCACACATGGCAAATAACCTGCTGGTGGCTTCTCATGTTTGCTTTACTGTTGTGCCATTATGCCAACCCCCTCATAAAGACCAGCATTTCCAGAGAAGGTAGAGGAGTCACCTGTGGATGACTACTGGAGTCAGCCTTGGCCTGTTGAGATATGGGATATCCTTTTATATTTCCATGTGCTCTCCGGCTTTTAACCAAAAAATAAAAAATAGTAAGAAGCATGTTTATGATGTCTACAATTCCCTTGGTTTGTGTACGTTGCAGAATATTATTGTAATTCTGTTGAAAATTCCTACCTTTTTTGTCACTGTTATGAACAAACTTTTTCATTATGTCCTGATTCCTGGCAGGGCAAGGTTTAGCTCATGAACCACCTGGTGAATCAGGGATGTAGATGGAGGCTTCAGTCTCCCTCTAGCAGTGGTTATTTTTACTAAGCAAACTATTTTACTGCATTTAATTATTTTTATGGGCTGGTTTGTTAAATGGCACACAAAACCCTGTGCAAAGGTTATCTAGTGGTAATTACCAGTCTCAGAGCAAAACAGCCCTCTTCAGGCTCTTCAATAAAGAAGATGTGGATGAACATGGCTGCATGAGTCTTGCTTTTATATGGTTATATGTTCGGGTAATGATCAGTCTAATAGCCTTCCCAGGCAAAGCAGCCTCTTCAGACTCTCCAAAGGGGAAGATGTGGAGGAACATGACTGTGTGAATTTTGCATTGATTAAGCAACCAGAGATGAGGATGATGATACCTAACAGGTTGTCTTATTTATTAAACGAGTGGTCAATACACTCAAAGGAGTTATTCCCACTTACCCTATGAAGGGGATGAATTCTCTGGCAAGGAGCAGTCTCATAGCTTTCCCAAGCAAAACATCCCTCTTCAGACTCTAAGAGGAATACATGGATGGGCATGACAGTATGTATCCCACTGGCTCAAGCAGCCAGGGATAAGGATGACACCTAATAGGATGTCACATTCAATAAACACATTGTCAATACACTCTAAAGGAGTGTTTTCTGCTCACCCTTTGAAAGGGTTATCTGCTCTGGCAATGAGAAGCTGCCTAGCCATACCAGGTGAAACAGCCCCTTTTCTGAATTTCCGGATGGACATGACTGCATAATTCTGCTTTGTCAAGCAACCAAGAATAAGGATGACAACACCTAACAGCCATTAAGCCTGTGGTCAATACACTCTAAAGGAGTGTTTCCACTCCCCCTGTGAAAGGGTCACCGAGCAGTCTCAAGCCTTCCCAGGCAAGCAATCTGCTTCAGATTCTTCCAAAGAGAAGACAGATGAGCATGACTGCAAGAATGTTGCCTTGTCCAAGCGACCAAGGATAAAGATGACGACGACACCTAGCCGGCTGTCACATTCGTTAAGTATGTGGTCAATACACTCTAACGTAGTCGTTTCCACTCACTCTGTGATGGGGTCATTCATGGTGCCAATGAGTAGTCTCAGAACCTCCTTAGGCAAATTAAACCTTGTCAGCTTTTTCCCAAGTAGAGGGGAATGAATATGTGATTCCTACTTTGTTCAGGCAGGCTGTGATTAAGATGATGGGGACCAAGTTATCAAAATTAAGCATATGGTCAAGACACTCTAAAGGAATTGCTGAATTCATCTTCTGCAAGGGCCATCTATCCTGGCAATGTCCAGTCTTCTATTCAGGGGCTTCTCAAGCCAATCAATCCTCTTCAGTCTCTTCTGAACAGGAAGATGAGGACGACCATTGTCCAGATTGGTAAGGTTGGTGAAATGCCTTTAAATAGAAGTGAAGCTTTGGAAGTATTTGAAGTACCTCCAGAGGACAGCTTGACAATTCTCTTATGTTGGATGCATCAAGTGCTCGTTCTACAAGATTGGAGTATGTTGTCACAGCAGGATGTGAAAGTCATTCCCTTTTGAACTAAAAGATGTCCAGGGGTTGGGATCACCCCTCTGGTCAGTGTGTGTCCCTTGTGGGATTGGCCATATACATGTCCTTACCATCAGAAGATGTTCTGGCCTTCAAGGACAAACGCTATCACTGCATTTTTCTTGATCGTAGAAGGTCAAGCCTAAATATAATAGTGGTCAGTTTGGCTTCCTGCCTCAAGATAAATGTCTGCTGAGTTAAAGGAGACCAAAAACTCAAGAGTCAGTTTCCACGCTCACTCTCTCCACAGAGAGGTTAGCTCCTGCATTTCTGGCTGGAAGTCCAGGAAAAATTGGGAAGCTAATGCAGTAAGTCAGTAAAGAGTTCCATGTCAGGGTGCTTTCTGTTATTTTGGGATTGTGCCGCCCAAATACATGCCTTAGGGGCACTATGTGGCTCCTCTGTGGACATGGGTACGGCTTTGGTGATTGACACTTGGTCCATTAATGCAAGCATTTTAGGCCATATTTGGAGATCTTTTATCCTTCACAATGTTATAGAAGAATAAATCCGCGCTTAGGACAGAGTAGGGGCTGCTGCCTATCTCTAATTAGTACCACTAAGGGTCTAATTATGCAATAAATAAGTAAAATGAGAACATAAATGGCGCTGCCCTTAATATCAATTGAGGATAAGATGTCACAGGGTTCACATTGAATAAAATTAACTATAGTGCTTAAGAAATCCAAGAGTGTGAAACCATACTAGGCTCTAGGCCAAAAAACAGATAATTGGGGATAAACAGAGTTAGCAAACTCCCCAAATAATCACAAAAATAAATGTGTTCCCCCTATAGGGTATGTGTATCATCCAGAGTAGAGAAAATCCCAAGTGACATAAAAATAAAACTCCTTGAGTGTAGAGAATTGGAGTAGAATAGTGCAAACCAAAAATCAGTTTAAGAAAAGAAAAAATAGTCAAAAAGGCCAAAAATGACTTTTTACCCCAAAATGTCAAAAATATTGTAACAAGATGGCGCCAGAAGATATTCAAAAGTATAGGGACAGTATTAAGAGAAGCTAAAGTTGTTGTGCAGATAAGGTTGGTGCAGTATCTATATGTCCCCTGCCATATTAATGTGCGGGAAATTTTACAAATAATGATATTTAACCCCAGTATTCAAAAGTATTGGGACAAAGTAAATTAGTGATGTGTCTCAATGTGATAAACAAATATGGTTGGTGCAATATCTATATGTCCCCTTCCGTGTTTAATATGCAGGAAATCTGGCAACAAAAAATAAAAAATAATAATGTTTGACCCCAATATACAAAAGTATTGGGACAGAGAAAAAAGATGTGTGATGTGTCCTTATTTACGGGGCGTGAGTTAACCTTCAATGTGATATACAAATAAGCCCTCTCCAAATATTGAATTAACAAATCTCAAAAAAATTATTATACATATAAAATATCAGATGTTGTGATTATTATACAAGAAGTTCATATGTGAAATCCAACCAAGATAAATGTTGTTGACCAAGTAGGAAAAACAGAGTTCAGCTGAGAGTGCTGTTATTTTCACCACAGAAAAGGTTTACATCGCGGTGACATCTGTGCAATATTTCCATAAAGTGACTTGGAGTGCTCGCCCCCCTATGCTGCCCCACTCACCAGAATTAATCACCCCTGCAGGGGTACCGAGCAACAAAGTGGGTGCCTCAGGGCGAGAGATGTTCACTTCCAAAGTACTTGCTTTTCCTTTATTATGTGCGATCCTTATAGATGTTCCGGGATAGCTGTATGCTCAGACATAACCATTCTACTCCAGCAGTAATCACCTAAAGTTGTTAAACACTCCAGGAGTCCAGAGTAAAGAGAAACACAAGGGGCTGCCTTCGTGAAGTATGTCAAAGTATTTATTCCTTAAAAGTAAATTCAATCCAAACAGTACAATCCAATGTGTGCATAAAAACCAGCGCTGTAAGCAAGGGGGAGCCAGCAGCGAGTATTCAAGCTTGCGTCCCAGCTTGCGTTCCAGCATCCACTTCCGGGTATGACGTGTGAGCGTGACTCCGCCTTACGCGGGATTTTCTCTACTCTGGATGATACACATACCCTATAGGGGGAACACATTTATTTTTGTGATTATTTGGGGAGTTTGCTAACTCTGTTTATCCCCAATTATCTGTTTTTTGGCCTAGAGCCTAGTATGGTTTCACACTCTTGGATTTCTTAAGCACTATAGTTAATTTTATTCAATGTGAACCCTGTGACATCTTATCTTTTATCCTTCACGTCTCAGATTGAGCCATAAAAATCACCTCCCCCCAGTAGCTCAGGTAGGCTCAGTTTAACTCTCACTCCCATTCAAGTCGAGTTTCTGGACCAGTGGCCTAAAATTGTGGTTGAAGAAACTAAATCGTTTGCAATGTTTCGGGGTAAGCCTGTCCTGGTAAAGTTGGACAGCGCAACGACTGTGGCCTACATCTGGAAACAAGGCTCAGTCTCTCCCTTCTGAAGGAGGTTTCTCTAATTCTAGAATCTGCCCAAGTCAATCTTCTGCAGCTATCTGTGGCTTATGTGCCTAGTCAGAAGAATCTTCAGGCAAACTATTTGTCCAGGACAAGTCTGGACGACAATGAATGGTCCAGACTACTGCGAGTCTTTTCGAGAACTAACAGAGCTTGGTTATTTTTCTTCCAGAGGTAGACCGCTCACATCCCCAGTCAACACCAAGTTGCTGAAGTTCCATTCCAGGGCCCAGAATCCGCAAGCAATTGGGATGGAGGTGCTGATTGCAGAGTGGATCTCCAAGACAGCTTATGCCTTTCTGCTGCTCCCTTTGATTCTCGGCTTCCAGCTGAGGCTGTGGCGGGGGAAGGTAACAGTTCTAGTGATAATTCCAAATTGGCCGAAGGGGCCTTGGTACCCTTTGCTCATCCTTATAAGTGTCAAGGATTGACTCCCTCTGTAGGATCAAATCTTCTCCAAACTCCCATTCATCCAGCATCCGACAGGCTCAAGCTGATGGCCTGGGTCTAGAGAGGCAGAGGCTAATAGATTTTGAATGCTCTGTAAAGATTGTAAATACTCTTACGAAAACAAGAAAGGATAGCGCTAACCGTGCCTATAGTAGAATATGGCATAAATTCCCAGTATTATTGCTGATCAAGATTTTACGCTGGACTCTTCAGAAGTCTGTTCTGAATTGCAGGCATGGCTTGATTTAGGTCTATGCATAAATATGATATAGGCACACATTTCGGCTATCTCTGCCTTCACCGGCATACAGTGGGCATCCAACACTTAATTATACTGTTTTTGAAGATGCAATTTGGTTGAAACCTCGAATTGTTGTTTCTGAAATGGGATCTCCCATTGCTGTTGGACATTATTGCATCGGATGCCTTCAATCACCCTGTGGTACCTCTCACTGAAAACTGCTTTACTGGTGGCAATAACATCAACCAGAAGAGTCAGCATTGGTGGCCTTAGGGTTTAAAGAACCCATACTCGCGTACTTCCAGACAGGGTGGTACTCATACCGATGCTCGAATTTTGTGCCTGAACTGACCTTCAGAGTCCATATCACACAAGAGATTGTCCTCCTACGTCCCTTTTGGGAGTACTCAAGAAATTAGCCCATAAAGCGATGCTTAAGAGCATCTGTTTGTCATTCCAGGTGGAACACATAATGATTTTACGGCTTCCAGCAAGATTATTGCCTCTTGGTTGGTAAAGCTCATCTCCTTGGCCTACAAGTTGAAAGGGTTGCCAGGAGAATCACGGTAGCCTTCACTAGAAGGGTCTTGACCTTGAGAGTGGCAGCAGGCCGAGTGTCTGAAACTATCTGCAAGGCAGCTAACGTGGGCACAAAAATATTCATATTCATGGCTTAATGAGAGTTGAGTTTGGCAGAGGTATCCTGGCTTCTGTTTTTTTTGTCAGAATTGAGGAGTGTGTAGCATTATCCCTCCCCTGTTTTGTCTAGGTAGATCCCAGCTGTGCTGACAGGGAGCCGTCAGGAAAAAGGAAAATTGATTTCAAATACTTACCGTAATTTTCCTTTCCTGATGAGCTCCATGGCAGCACAGATCCCACCCAGCTTGGTAGGACTAGTTACAGAACGCGAAGGCTGTAAGTGGGCTCAAATTTATGAGTTAAGTCCAGAAGGCATGAGGGGGGGGAGCCTATACCCAGCTGTGCTGCCATGGAGCTCGACAGGAAAGGAAAATCACGGTAAGTATTTGAATTCAATTTTCCGTTGTCTGATCACATATACCCCCTCGGGTAAGCCCTTCAACAGAGGAATACGATCTCTGACATATTCTCTTATTAACCCCTTAAATACAGGGCACTTATACACCCTTCCTGCCCAGACCAATTTTCAGCTTTCAGTGCGCTCACATTTTGAATGCCAATTACTCAGTCATGATACACTGTATACAAACAACATTTTTATCATTTTTTTCACACAAATAGAGCTTTCTTTTGGTGGTATTTAATCACCACTGGGTTTTTTATTTTCTGCTATATAAGTGAAAAAAGAGCGAACATTTTGGAAAAAAATACTTTTTTTTAGTTTCTATTATAAAATTTTGCAAATAAGTAATTTTTGTTTCTAAATTTGGGCCAAAATGTATGCTGCTACATATCTTTGGTAAAAATAACCCAAAATAGTGGATATTATTTAGTTCGTGTGAAAGTTATAGAGTCTACAAGCTATGGTGGCAATCATTTAAAATTGATTGCACCTGATATACCGATGCCCTATCTCAGTTCTTGAGCCCCTGAAATGTCAGAACAGTACAAATAACCCCCAAATGACCCTTTTTGAAAAGTAGACAGTCCAAGGTATTTAGTAAGAGGCATGGTGAGTTTTTTTTATTTTTTTTACTCAAAATTGTCATAATAACAAGTTATTTCTCACACACGGCATAGGCATACTTCCAATTACACCCCAAAACACATTCTGCTACTCCTCCTGAGTATGGCAATACCACATATGTGAGACTTTTTGACAGCCTGGCCACATAGAGAGGCCCAACATGCAGGGAGCAACTTCTGGTGACAACTCCATTTTTTCCTTTTGATCACCAGGACAAAGAGCTCCCTGTGCAAGTGACCCCATATGAAAATCCAAAACTTTGAGTTGTCCCCAGAGCAGGAAAAGAGTAACCTTCCAATGGGGACTCCAGTTCTGGTGAAAACTCTCTCCGAGGACATTTCCCTCCGACTACCTGTTGTGTCTATGGGACCTCACAATGGGACACAGATAGTAAAAATAAATAAATGGGGTTTTAACTCTTGCATAATTTAGCCAAAATGGAAAAAAACTGTGGGGTCAATTGTTGCCCTATAATGTTTATGTTATATATTGTATTTAATATATATAAGGAAACAATTGCTGACTATAACCCCACAGTGAGATTCCTTCCCATCCTGTCCTGGTGACACCAAGAAGGGAAGTGAGGGAAATCTCCTGCAATGACATAACCCTGTTAGATGTTCTAGTTATGTATAAAACTAATGTATATATAAATCTATATATATAAAGCCAGCCCTTTTTTCCATTTTGACTAAATTATGGAAAACCCCATTCATTTTTTTCTCCTCTTCTGTGTCCTACAGATTGCAGGAAAAAAAAATTGCTTGATTCGCCCATCAACACACACAGTGTTGATGGGTGAATCCCTCCTGCGGAGCCATTGTGCTATCCCAGTGGGGGGGGGGAGCCGCCCCCCGCCGAGAGAACGCAGTGATTATTACTAGCGACTATAACAGCTGCTAGGGATAGTTATATGTAAAATCCGAGAGGCTTGTTGTACCCAAGTTGTCTGCATACTACCTGGTCCCCTGCTTGTCCTTCACCTGCTAAGTGCTGCCAGTCCTTCTGCACCTGCTACCTGCCATCTGCCTGTTAAGCACCTGCCGCCTGTTGTCTGCCCAGTTGTTTATCTGCTGTCTTTGCTGCCATCTGCTGTTTCAGTGATCTGACTTGTCTCAGGCAACGCACCTGCTACCCACTGACGTGGCTGACATCTTAGAGGCACTCATACCTTGCCACAATCTCACGGTCACTGGCGCAACATCAGTGGCTGTACAAGAGGCCTCCCTCTATATGTCAGGCTTTGCCACAAAGTACGTGACAGATGCCAGATGATCAAAGTGTGAGCCAATTCCTGTGTTGGGTGAATCTTATTGCTCGCAATCCTGCCGGTGAAGGAACTGTTATTCTGAAACAAAGGAAAGAAAATGAATGATTGGGGTTGACACCCTTTACGTACCTGAAAAGCAACCATGATTATTATAATCATTTAAATCTTTATCTCTCCATTCCAGTTTCCTGGACATAAAAAAGGAAGAAGGTACGGAGTACAATTTAAGCACCAGCCACAGGGCACTTGGGCTGACCGGAGGACCAGGGGACACACAGGAAGGCGGAACCTGGGAGCAGAGCGGAGCACGGACAGTGATCCAGGGTGCACTGAGGCGCCAGGAAGTCTACGGTGTGGCTCAGGTTGGCTGGCGGAAGGTGTCTCTGCCTTGGACTGCTGTATCCTGAATAATGAACAAACTTGTAGGCTATTACTTTTCTGTCCTGTTCAGTGGATGTTTCTTCTATCCAGCCTACTGTTCTCAAAAATCACACAAGAACAGAGAGACCCATACATGGATGAGGTTTTCCACATCCCCCAAGCTCAGCACTACTGCCAGGGACACTTTAATCAGTGAGATCCCATTATCAAAACCTTGCCTGGCCTGTATATGACTTCTGTAGGTATTGTGAAATCTGCTGCCTGGAGCAAGGATGTTGTCTTCTCCTCTGGAATGCTGCAATTTATTAACCTTCTGTTCAGTCTGGGCAACTTGCACATGTTCTATTTAATCCCTAACAAGTTACACTCAAGGGTTTCTGTTACGAAGAGAATATTATTCAACTTTATACAGTATATTTCCCACTTTATATTTTTTCACATTTCTCTACTACATGGATGCAGGATCTACATTTTTTGTCCTTTTCACTTATTTAATGTGCCTCTATGGTAATCATAAAACCGCAGCTCTTCTAGGGCTTTGTGCATTTTGTTTTTAACAGAGAAACTTCATCTGGATTATTTTCTGTGCTGGACATATTATAGCTGAAAAGATGACAGAAGCTTGGAGGACACATCTATAGACCGATGAAAGTCTCCTCTAAGGTGCCCTTTCAGAAGTGGCAGCAGCTGTAAGATTCTACATCCAATACTCTCTGTATCTGAGGAACATACTGACACTCTTTGAGGTTAACCTGGCCATATATCATCTTAGTTCTAGGTTTCCTGGTTTTTATTGTAATCATTGGTGGCACAGTGATAGGTGACAGAAGCAATCATGAGGCCTGTTTGAATTTCCCCCAGCTCTTTTATTTTTTTTGCTTTTACATTGGTATTTTTCTTTCCACTCCTAATTTCTGCTCAGAAAATGGCAGAAAATGCCAGAGAGTGCCAGAGGCTATTTTTTGGGGTCTCAAAATCATTTGGAACCCTCCCTCCCCCAACCACTAAGTCGACCGATCCCAATCCTCTATTTTCTGACATTAAAAAAAACACATCATGTATTATAAATATGCAAGCATACATCTATTACCTGAATCTGTGTTCTCAGACACTCACCTGTCGTGGTCACTATTTTGCCCAATTCATAAACCTCTCCTTCCTCCACATCCTCTGGTTGTGGTGTGGGGATTTCCCCTTCTTTAGGAGGCTGTGGGTCCCTGGTGTCCTCTGATGTCCTGAGTCTTTTCTCCCCTGTGTGAATAAAAAAAGGTATACTTAGCACACAGATATTTGAGGCCAGAAATAGTAATATGAAACATTGCTTGGAAGTGTCGTACAATTGTCTTTTTTGGCAGAGTTCCAAGCTGAAAACATTTTTTATTTCCCTTTCTAAAGCTGCAATACTTACCTGTTTTGGTCAAGTTTCACACATAGAGACACCGCTAGTATCCACTGGAGCACCTGTGTGGGACATCCTAAAAAGTTTGTTCTGGTGTCCCACACTAATGCTCCTGTGTCCAGATGTGTAAACAGCTGCTGAGTGTCCTCTCCTTACACTGAATTAAGTTTGCATTTCATTCTAGTTACAAACCCATCTAGACAACAATGTATTAAACTTCTTTTAATATATATAGGCATGAGCAAATGTAGTTAACCTGCATCTGCCAAAAACATTGTATTAGTGGGCGAACGAACGATGTTTACTACGAACAATTACTGTGCCCACGAACCTGAAACTTGCCATTTTAAACAGTACAACAGTAAAGAAAAGCACATGGAGCAGCATGCCAGTAATAATAATAGGAACACACGATATATACTTACTTTTTTGCAGAACTCTCTTGATCCTTCTCTACTGATCGTGCTTCCTCAATTTCAGGTCTGACCAGCGTTTCCTCAATTAATCCTTGGATCGTCGTACCCCAAAATTCCTGTGCAGACTTTTCACAACTTTATTCATGATCTTGGCCTTTCTCACATTTGAGTTTGGGTAAGGTCCATGATTCCCATCATAGTCGGCCCTCTTCAAGATGTCCACCATCTCCACCATCTCTACAAAGGCCATATTTGAGGTCTTAAATCTCCTCCGGAATCGGGACGTTCGTGGCTCCAGGCTTTCGTCGTTGCTGTTGCTGTCTTCATTCACATGTGCTCTCCCACTGCGCTGAAAGAGAAGGGGCAGAGAATATACTAGAAAGAAGGTCAGGGGCGGGCGGAGTTTCACGCATGCGCAGTGTATATAAAGCTTAACACGCATGCGTCGTACATACGATCTGTGAGCGGAGGAAGGTGTAGCGGAAGCACCGATCGTGATAACGAAGGTACAATTTTAACTTGGTGCATCAGTGGCCTATACTGCTTATAGATTGAGGCCTATGTTGGGACAAGATTAGGAGAGTTTAGCCTGACATTAGGGTTTGTCATGTGTTGTGTCTTGCAGATAAAATGGATCGCTTCAACGATCATGACTTTATCCCCCTATTCATTGATAAGTACAGGGAGCTGCCCTGTCTGTGGCAGGTAAAAAAACCCTTTTATAGTAATAAAAGAAAGAGGAAGGTAGCGCTGGATCAATTGCTGGAATTTGTGAAGCCGCAGATCCCGATGGCAACCATCCCCTATTTGAATGCCAAAATTGGTGGCATGGGGAGCACTTATATTAGGGAGCGCAAGAAGGTCCAGGATTCCCAGAGGTCAGGCGCTGCAGCAGATGACATTTATGTACCCAGACTGTGGTACTATGACAAACTGCATGTTCTGTCAGACCAGAGTGAAATCAGGCCATCACTCTCCACTCTTCCTTCAACGTTTTCTTCCACCCCAGCTGAGGCTTCCGATGTCCAACCTGGGTCTTCCAGCCAGGAAGAAGTGGAGGAGCCCAGCTTGAGTCAGTTATAGCATTGTTCAACATATTTCTTATCCAAAAATGAATCATGTTAACCACTTCAGCCCCGGACCATTATGCTGCCTAAGGACCAGAGGTCTTTTTCCAATTTGGCACTGCGTCGCTTTAACTGCTAATTGCATGGTCATGCAATGCTATACCCAAACGAAATTTGCGTCCTTTTCTTCCCACAAATAGAGCTTTCTTTTGATGGTATTTGATCACCTCTGCGGTTTTTATTTTTTGCGCTATAAACGGAAAAAGACCGAAAATTTTGAAAAAAAATGATATTTTCTACTTTTTGTTATAAAAAAAATCCAATAAACTAAATTTTAGTCATACATTTAGGCCAAAATGTATTCGGCCACGTCTTTGGTAAAAAAAATGTCAATAAGCGTATATTTATTGGTTTGCGCAAAAGTTATAGCGTCTACAAACTAGGGTACATTTTCTGGAATTTACACAGCTTTTAGTTTATGACTGCCTATGTCATTTCTTGAGGTGCTAAAATGGCAGGGCAGTACAAACCCCCCCCCCCAAATGACCCCATTTTGGAAAGTAGATACCCCAAGGAAATTGCTGAGAGGCATGTTGAACCCATTGAATATTTATTTTTTTTGCCCCAAGTGATTGAATAATGACAAAAAAAAAAAATATTTACAAAAAGTTGTCACTAAATGATATATTGCTCACACAGGCCATGGGCCTATGTGGAATTGTACCCCAAAATACATTCAGCTGCTTCTCCTGAGTACGGGGATAGCACATGTGTGGGACTTTTTGGGAGCCTAGCCGCGTACGGGCCCTGAAAACCAATCACCGCCTTCAGGATTTCTAAGGGCGTAAATTTTGGATTTCACTCCTCACTACCTATCACAGTTTTGAAGGCCATAAAATGCCCAGATGGCACAACCCCCCCCCCCCAAATGAGCCCATTTTGGAAAGTAGACACCCCAAGCTATTTGCTGAGAGGCATGTTAAGTCCATGGAATATTTTATATTTTGACACAAGTTGCGGGAAAGTGACACATTTTTTTTTTGCACAAAGTTGTCACTAAATGATATATTGCTCACACAGGCCATGGGCATATGTGGAATTGCACCCCAAAATACATTTAGCTGCTTCTCCTGAGTATGGGGATACCACATGTGTGGGACTTTTTGGGAGCCTAGCCGCGTACGGGGCCCCGAAATCCAATCACCGCCTTCAGGATTTCTAAGGGTGTAAATTTTTGATTTCACTCTTCACTGCCTATCACAGTTTCGGAGGCCATGGAATGCCCAGGTGGCACAAAACCCCCCCCAAATGACCCCATTTTTGAAAGTAGACACCCCAAGCTATTTGCTGAGAGGCATGGTGAGTATTTTGCAGCTCTCATTTGTTTTTGAAAATGAAGAAAGACAAGAAAAAACATTTTTTTTTCTTTTTTCAATTTTCAAAACTTTGTGACAAAAAGTGAGGTCTGCAAAATACTCACTATACCTCTCATCAAATAGCTTGGGGTGTCTACTTTCCAAAATGGGGTCATTTGGGGGGGTTTTGTGCCACTTGGGCATTCCATGGCCTCTGAAACTGTGATAGGCAGTGAAGAGTGAAATCAAAAATTTACGCCCTTAGAAAGCCTAAAGGCGGTGCTTGGTTTTCGGGGTCCCGTACACGGCTAGGCTCCCAAAAAGTCTCACACATGTGGTATCCCCGTACTCAGGAGAAGCAGCAGAATGTATTTTGGGGTGTAATTTCACATATTCCCATGGCATGTTTGAGCAATATATCATTTAGTGACAACTTTGTGCAAAAAAAAAAAATTTGTCTCTTTCCCGCAACTTGTGTCACAATATAAAATATTCCATGGACTCGACATGCCTCTCAGCAAATAGATTGGGGTGTCTACTTTCCAAAATATCATTTGGGGGGGGGGGGGTTTGAACTGTCCTGGCATTTTATGCACAACATTTAGAAGCTTATGTCACACATCACCCACTCTTCTAACCACTTGAAGACAAAGCCCTTTCTGACACTTTTTGTTTACATGAAAAAAAATTTTTTTTTTGCAAGAAAATTACTTTGAACCCCCAAACATTATATATATTTTTTAAAACAAATGCCCTATAGATTAAAATGGTGGGTGTTTCATTTTTTTTCACACAGTATTTGCGCAGCAATTTTTCAAACGCATTTTTTTGGGAAAAAACACACTTTTTAAAATTTTAATGCACTAAAACACACTATATTGCCCAAATGTTTGATGAAATAAAAAAGATGATCTTAGGCCGAGTACATGGATACCAAACATGACATGCTTTACAATTGCGCACAAACGTGCAGTGGCAACAAAATAAATACATTTTTAAAAGCATTTAAAAGCCTTTACAGGTTACCACTTTAGATTTACAGAGGAGGTCTACTGCTAAAATTACTGCCCTCGATCTGACCTTCGCGGTGATACCTCACATGCATGGTGCAATTGCTGTTTACATTTGACGACAGACCTCCGCTTGCGTTCGCCTTAGCGCTAGAGCAGGGGGGGACAGGGGTGCTTTTTTTTTTTCTTTATTATTTTTTTGCTTTTTTTATCTTATTTTTAAACTGTTCCTTTCATTTTTTTTAAATCATTTTTATTGTTATCTCAGGGAATGTAAATATCCCCTATGATAGCAATAGGTAGTGACAGGTACTCTTTTTTGAAAAAATTGGGGTCTATTAGACCCTAGATCTCTCCTCTGCCCTCAAAGCATCTGACCACACCAAGATCGGTGTGATAAAATGCTTTCCCAATTTCCCAATGGCGCTGTTTACATCCGGCAAAATCTAAGTGAAATGCTCGTAGGTTCCGGTTTCTTAGGCCATAGAGATGTTTGGAGCCACTCTGGTCTCTGATCAGCTCTATGGTCAGCTGGCTGAATCACCGGCTGCATTCTCAGGTTCCCTGTTGAGACAGGAGAGCCAGAGAAAAACACGGAAGACGGTGGGGGGTGGGGGGGTCATTCCCTCCCACGGCTTGTAAAAGCAGTCTAGAGGCTAATTGGCCGCTAGGATTGCTTTTACATGAAAGCCGACCGCTGGCTAAAAAGAATTAAACCAAGATGATACCTAAACCTGCAGGCATCATTCTGGTATAACCACTCAAAGTCGTGAATGGCGTACCTGAAGACAAAAAAATGGTTAACAATAAAACACAGTAAACGGTAAAGTATAAAAAATTGCATAACTGAAAAACAAACATGATAAAACATAATAACAATAAAACATTGCAGAATAGAATACAGTAAAAAAGAACAGAACAATAGAGAGAGAATAGAGAGAGAGAGAACAATAAAACGACAACTATTTTTTGTTATTTTATATATATATATATTTTTTTTTTTTACACTTTTTTTGTAACTAACTTTTATAACTGTAACCCGCTTCCAGGTTTGGGTCTCTCAAAATGCGATGGCATCTTGGGAGACCCTGTGAAAGTGTGCCTAGTCTGTGCAATGCTGTACCCTACGCTAATACTTAACTAGTGTATGGTAGCGTTCAAAACATTCACCAATGCAAAGACCAGGATTGTCAGGACAGGAGGGACAATAATAGCGGCTGTCACGCCTATATCCGCGCTTGCTGCAGACACGAAATCTTTTTTGGAGGGTTTCGTTGGGTAGGGGTACTCGGGAGGACATAAAGAAAATGCCTCTCATGCAGCCGACTGCATTTGGTTGGGGATGTGAATGGGGGAAGTACGGGCGCTGCAGAAGTGGTGGGTTCCCAATTAGGATTGACGAATGCAGCAGGAAGGGCACTATGGGCACGACGGCCTGTGTTTGTCTTCTTGGTGGCAGCGGGACACTACTTGTGCTTGCCACCTCACAAGCTTGAACTGCACTTATGGGACTCGCCACGTCACCAAGTGTTACTGCAGTGCTGGTTTGACTACGACCGGGGGTGTACTAGGCCGCTGGTGCTTGCCAGTTCACCAAAACGCTACCAAAAAAACTGTTAGCGATCGCAGGGATCAGGCCTGACTCTGCGAACGCTGCAGTTATGCGTTTAGTGTTTTGTAAGTGACAGTGATCGATCGATACTGCACTTGGGTGGGCTGGGCTGGGCCGGGCAGAGGGGCAAAACGCAGGTGCTAGCAGGTATCTGGGCTGATCCTGCTAACATTGCGTTTTTGGGAACCCTAAACTGCTGGGGACACTAGTATAGATCTGATCGGATCAGATATTGATCCGTTCAGATACTATACCACTAAGAGAGGTGTATGGTGCGTGCGTGGGTGTTAGCGGTACTGGCACTAACCTGACGCTGCCTGGGGCTGGTGCTTGCCAGTTCACCAAAACGCTACCAAAAAAACTGCTAGCGATCGTAGGGATCAGGCCTGACTCTGCGAACGCTGCAGTTATGTGTTTAGTGTTTTGTAAGTGACAGTGATCGATCGATACTGCACTTGGGTGGGCTGGGCCGGGCGGAGCAGCAAAACGCAGGTGCTAGCAGGTATCTGGGCTGATCCCGCTAACACTGCATTTTTAGGAACCCTAAACTGCTGGAGACGCTAGTATAGATCTGATCGGATCAGATATTGATCCGTTCAGATACTATACCACTAAGGGAGGTGTATGCTGCGTGCGTGGGTGTTAGCGCTACTGGCGCTTATCTGACGCTGCCTGGGGCGACGCATATCACCGCCGGGCGATCAGGGGGCTAAACCTTTATTCGGTAATTAACGGCGGGTGCCCTGACACTATAAAAAATAAACGCACTAACCAGCGTCACCCGTAACAGTTATACGGTGATCAGTGGTGAAAGGGTTAACTAGGGGGCAATCAAGGGGTTAAAACATTTATTAGGTAGTATATGGGGGTCCCTGTCGCTATAAAACGCTGACGGCGAACCTAAATATTTACGTCCCTAACTAGCGTCACCAGCGACACTAATACAGCGATCAGAAAAATGATCGCTTAGCGACACTGGCGACAGGGGGTGATCAAGGGGTTAAAACTTTATTAGGGGGGGTTAGGGGGGTACTCTAGACCTAAAGGGGGCTAACACTAACTGCCCTAACACAGTAACTGTCACAAACTGACACCATGCAGTAATCAGAAAAAAAAAAAAACCTGCTTGGTGTCAGTGTGACAGGGAAGGGTGATTGGGGGGTGATCGGGGGGCAATCAGGGGGGGGGGATCGGGGGTGTTTTGTGTGCCTGGCATGTTCTACTGTGTGTGTTTGTGTTTTACACTCACAGTGATGTCTTCTCTCCTCTGCGCCGGAACAGAAATTACCGAGCCGAGGAGAGATGACATAATTTCCTTTGCTGCTGTTTAGCATACAGCAGCAAAGGAATGTTCTGATTGGCCGGCGGCGATCGCGAGGGGGGGGGCACAAACGGATGGCCTCCCCCTCACCTCCGATCGCCGGGGGACAAAAGAGGACCGCCTCGGGCACCAGGGGGGGGTCCGATCGGACCCCCCACCCATGGGAGGCAGATCATGTACATTTATGTGATTTTGCCTGCCCGTGCCGCCTTGCCGACGTATATCGGCGTGAGGCGGTCCTTAAGTGGTTAACTAGATGTTATTATTGATCACTAATTTCTGATTTAACAAAAAGTTTTACATATCAATAGACAGTAGTGGCCAAACATGATTAGGACAAGAATGAAAAATGCTGGGGTCAGAATGATAGTCTTTTCTATTTACTTAATACTCATTAATAAACATTAACATTCAATTTGCTACAGTCATGAGCTGAAAATTGTGTGTGATTGATGAACAAAAAACTAAAACTATGTCCCTTTTTCATACACAGGAAAGCCTCAGCCAGAAGGAGACTATGGAAAGTGGTAGCCAGGAGGTGGCCGGGCCCAGTAGCCTGACCGAATCCCAGGTCCCTCCCATCCGCCTTCCAAAAAAATGCCCAGGAAGGGGAGGAACCTGGAGGAGGCAGTACTTGGGTTAATTCGGCAGGCTACTGCGGCCCTCAGAACCCCCCCCCCCCCCAATCTTCAAGAGGCCTATGCCTGCATGGCAGCTTGCAAAATGAAGAAAACGGAAGAGGGCTACCGCCTCTTCTGTGAGGAAGTGATCTTACAAGCCCTAAATAAAGGGTTGAGGGGCAAACTCACAAGCAAAAGCCATGTTTGTGAGTTCGACCATCGTCCTCCTCCACCTCCTGCCACTACAACACCAGAGCCACAGCCCGAAGCAAGCATGGAGGGTAGCGTTGAAAGAAGACAAGAAAGTGATGGCCTGGGTTCAGTCTGGTCTGATAAAAGACGCAGGCTGTTGTAAGACCACAGCCTGGGGACATATATGTCATCTGCTAATGTTCCTGATCTCTTGGAGTCCTGGACCGGATTTTGCTCACTATTATATGGACTCCTCAGGCTACCAATTTTGCCTGTAAAATAGTTGATGTGTGCCCTGGGATACAAAGGCTTCGTCAATTTCACCAGTTTATCCAGCGTTGCCTTCCTCTTTATTTTGTTATGACCCATAATAAATGTCTATTTTTTTTTCACAAATACTTGCCTATTTGTTTTACTTCAAAAAGGACAGTTTGTTTGTAAGTAGACAGGTACATTTAAAAAATACTGTGTCAAATTAACAAGGGACACGGACACCAAACAACCTCCTTGAGGTTAAAAAATACAAGATAATAATGGTGTTGTGGTAACTTGACACACAAAACAACAAAAAATATTATGGAGATCACTACAAAAAAAAACAGGAGATCTTGATAAAAAAAATAATTAAAAAAAGATCACTATAAAAATAAATTCTAAACATTATTATGGAGATCTGATGAAAAAAATAAAAAATATTATTCAGGAGATCACAAGAAATAATAAAGAAATCAGTTTGTCAGAACTCTGTGTGAATATCAGTAGCAAACAACTTCATTATTCTAGCATTATAAAGAAGAAGAGAATGCGCTGCATTAAAAGATTAAAAAATTTGCAGCGTGATGAATGTGCTATCTTCATTACGAGTGCTAGTTTTACCAGACCAAGCGCTTCCGTCTCATACTTGATTCAGAGCATGCATGGAATTTTGTGTGTCAGAATTTTGTACACACGATCGAAATTTACGAGAACGGATTTTGTTGTCGGAAAATTTGAGAACCAGCTCTCAAATTTTTGTTGTCAGAAATTCCGACAAAAAATATCCGATGGAGCCTACACACAGTCGGAATTTTCGACAACGAGCTCCCATTGAACATTTGTTGTCGGAAATAAGTTCCTGTCAATGTATTTACATTCCACTTGTTTTTAAATAAAACTTTGAATTGGCCTGATAGTGAAGACACTCAAAGGTTCAGGAGGCACAGAGGAGGGACATAGGTGCACTGCAAAAACCATGCTGCTGTTCTGAGGTCTGTGCATTGCTTACAGTGGAGGGGGGCACAGTAACTGGGAAGGAGGTGGGGGGCAGGTAACACAGATGCACACATGGTGGAGTGATGGGAGGGGGGGGAGGTAGATGATATGTGCTGGGGGGTTCTTTGGGAGGGGAATCCAACACCCCTCCCCACTAGCACAAGTTCTCTCCACTCCCAAAGCACCCCCAGCACATATTCCCTTACCTCCCCTCTCCCCCAAATCAAAGGATGCCACGTTATTCTCGGTCCTTCTCCCACGAAGATGGCAGGGCAGGTCTTAAACCGGAAGGGGTGTGGCCTTGATAGGAAGGGGTGGGTCAAATTTAAATAGGGGGGTGGGCAAATTTAGTCAGACCTAGGGCAGCAAAAAACCTAAACACACCACTAAATGAAGTGTAATATTCTACAGTAGAATATAATACTAATGGTATTTATGTTTTCTCATTAATACAGGAGGAACCAGATCTGTTCCTGAAAGTTAAAGTTTCCAACATCTTTATAGTTGGAGCTGGACACAAGATAAATCGATATGGATACAGTGATGTATAATCATTGGGGACAAATGTGAAGAATACATATAAATGTTATCGTAAACCATGATGAATTACAATACTGGAAAATTTTAATAGACGTCCTTCAATGAAAACCCATGTGGTGATAAAAAATTATTTAATTAATATGAGCTCATTAAATATGGTTAATAGAGAGTGCACTCATAAGTCAACAAAACAATGACCATGTGTAATATGGTTTTGCTTAATGTGTTTTTATTTCTAACCATTTATTTCTAGGAGGGAAATGTAATAATGTAATGTAACTGATACCTTAATTCCTAGATAGTACATCAATATATGGTTGATTGAACAGAACTAAAGAAGAAGAGCACAGCCTTAATGGACAGCTTGCATTGTTTTATTGTTGTTATCTTTCTGTGTAATACGTGAATATAATGATTTCAACTGTAATGAATGGTGCCGTTAAAGGGGTTGTAAATCTTTGTGTTTTTTCCCCTTCATCCTATGCATTAAGGTGAAAAACACCCAGCAGTGACCGGCCCCCCGGTTTTACTTACCTGAGCCCTGGAACTGGGCCCAGTGTCTTGCCGAAAAAGTTCCCCCGGCGGATAAGGACCCCCCTGTACTGCGCATGAGCAGCGCTTCCGCAGTACGAAGCTTGCCGAAAAAGTGTCCACACATCGCTTGCGCAGAGCCACCGAAAATAGCCGAACATACACAGCTGAGAGTCAGCTGTACACCGCGCCTGTGCAATGAACACCACACGCCTGCGCAATGAACACCACATTCTAACAGACACTCCCGATGCTACCAGACAATGCCGCACGCTCCCGATGCTTGTGCAAACAGCTCTGCCCTTTAATTTAATATTCAACCTCTTCTGTAGCATCTGCCATTTACCACGCCCCTTGCAGAGTAGCACGAGCATCGGGAGCGTTGCCAACAGTCCAGATTTTCCCGGGACAATCCCTATTTTGGGACCCTCGTCCCGATTTAATTTTGTCCCGAGTGTTTTCCCGAATTTTTGGGTTTGTCCTGAGAAAAGAGTGAGTGTTTTTCTCAAAAACGGCAACAGCTCCACAAAAAATGACCGCCGTTGCCTCATTGAGTCAGTCAATGAGCTGTTTCCCCTTGTGTTCAGTGCAGGGGAGAGGGGCAGCCAATCGGCTTCTCTCTTCAGTGCACAAATAGAACATTCTATTGTACACTGAAGCCTATTGGCTACAGGGATTGGCGACCCTCTCCCCCCTCTCCACTGAACACAAGAAAATGTTCAGTCGCCGCCGCTCTGCCCCGTGTGTGCTAGAGCGGCACTGATGGAAGGAGTGGGGCTCGCTGGCTGGGGACAGTACACTAATGGTCCTGGCTCCCCCCTGACAATGACAAGGTATACAGTCACTGATGGAAGGACTGGGGCTCCGCTGGCTGGGGACAGTGCACTGATGGTCCTGGCTCCCCCTTGCACCCTGTCCCCCCATGTCACCACCATACCTGATTCCCCCCTCCCCCTGTGTCACCACCAAACCTGCACCCCCCTACCTGATTCCCCCCTCCCCCTGTGTCACCACCATAACTGATTCCCCCATCCCCCATGTGTCACCTCCATACCTGCACCCCCCCTACCTGATTCCCCCCTCCCCCTGTGTCACCCCCCCACCTGATTCCCCCCTTCCCCTGTGTCACCACCATACCTGATTCCCCCCTCCCCCTGTGTCACCACCATACCTGCACCCCCCTTCCCCCATGTTACCACCATACCTGATTCCCCCCTCCCCCTGTGTCACCACCATACCTGCACCCCCCTCTCCCCCCGTGTCACCACCATACCTGCACCCCCCTCTCCCCCCTGTCACCACCATACCTGCACCCCCCTCTCCCCCCCGTGTCACCACCATACCTGCACCCCCCTCTCCCCCCTGTGTCACCACCATACCTGCTTCCCCCTCCCCCCGTGTCACCACCATACCTGCTTCCCCCTCCCCCCCGTGTCACCACCATCCCTGCACCCCCCTCTCCCCCCGTGTCACCACCATACCTGTTTCCCTCCTCCCCCCGTGTCACCACCATACCCGTTTCCCCCCTCCCCCCGTGTCACCACCATACCTGTTTCCCCCGTGTCACCACCATACCTGCTTCCCCCCGTGTCACCACCATACCTGCTTCCCCCCTCCCCCCGTGTCACCACCATACCTGCTTCCCCCCTCCCCCCGTGTCACCACCATACCTGCTTCCCCCTCCCCCCTGTGTCACCACCATTCCTGCAACCCCCTCCCCCCCATATCACCACTATACCTGCAGCCCCCTCCCCCCATATCACCACCATACCTGCAGCCCCCTCCAGGGATGGACTGACCATCGGGACTACCGGGAGATTCCCGGTGGGCCGATGGCTCAGTGTGGGCCAGTTTCTGCCGCATCTGCGTCACCCAACAGCTGTCGCCTGACAGGTAGATAATAAGCCAGTATGCAGAGTAGCGCAGGAAGCATGTGTAGTAAGTTCTCTCTCTCATGTCATGCAGCGCTGTTCGCTTCCCAGCGGCCCCTCCTCTCTTCTATCCCCATTGGCTTGTAAGATCATCTGGGATAGACGAGAAGAGAGGAGGGGCCGCCGAGGAGCAGCCGCGTGTGACATGAGAGAGAGAACTTACTACACACGCTTCCTGCGCTACTCTGCATACTGGCTAGTAAGATGCTGGTGATGTGTCCCTGATGTGCCCTATAATGTGCCCTATAATGTGCCCCTATCATGTGCACCCTGAGGTGCCCCATGACCTAATGTGCCCTGATTTGCTATCTGCCTTGATGTGCCCTGTGCCCTAATGTGCCATGTGCGATGTGCTATGTGCCCTGATGTGCCATGTGCCCCAATGAGCCCCATAATGTGCCATAATGTGCCCTGATGTGCCCCATAATGTGCCCTGATGTGCCCTGACGTGCCATGTGCCCTGATGTGCCCCATTCCCTGATTTGCCCCGTGCCCTGACGTGCCATGTGCCCTGACGTGCCATGTGCCCTGATGTGCTATGTGCCCTGATGTGCCCCGTGCCCTGATGTGCTATATGCCCTGATGTGCCCTGTGCCCTGATGTGCCATGTGCCCCATAATGTGCCATGTGCCCTGATGTGCCATAATGTGCCCTGATGTGCCCCATGCCCTGATGTGCTATGTGCCCTGATGTGCCCCGTGCCCTGATGTGCCATGTGCCCTGATGTTCCCAATAATGTGCCATGTGCCCTGATGTGCCATAATATGCCCTGATGTGCCCCGTGCCCTGATGTGCTATGTGCCCTGATGTGCCCCATAATGTGCCCTGATGTGCCCCATGCCCTGATGTGCTATATGCCCTGATGTGTTATGTGCCCCGATGTGCCCTGATGTGCCATAATGTGCCCCATGCCCTGATGTGCTATGTACCCTGATGTGCCCCATGCCCTGATGTGCCCCATAATGTGCCATGTGCCCTGATGTGCCATAATGTGCCCTGATGTGTTATGTGCCCTGATGTGCCCCGTGCCCTGATGTGCTATATGCCCTGATGTACTGTGCCCCGATCTCCTATGCCCTGATGTGCCCCGTGACCTGATGTGCCTTGTGGCCCGGAGCCCCATGCCCTGATGTGCCCCGATGTCCTGTGCCTCAATGTCGTGTGCCCTGATGTACTGTGGCCTGTGCCCTGATGTCCTGTGCCCTGATGTGCTGTACCCTGATGTGCTGTACCCTGATGTTCTGTGTCCTGATGTGCAGTGCCCTGTACGCTGATGTGCTGGGCTCTATACCCTGATGTGTTGTGACCTGATGTGCCCTATACGCTGATGTGCTGGGCTCTGTACCCTGATGTGTTGTGCCCTGTACCCTGATGTGGCCTGGTGTGCTGTACCCTGATATGCTGTGCACTGATGTGCCTTGTGCCCTTATGTGGCCTGATGTGCTGTGCCCTGATGTACCGTACCCTGATGTGTTGTGCCCTGGGCCAATCTGGATGAAGTCCAGGGCCACATTTTTGTCGCCGTCCAGCCCTGGCCCCCTCCCCCCATATCACCACCATACCTGCCCCCCCCTCCCCCATGTCATCACCATACCTGTTCCCCCCATGTCGCCACTATACCTGCACCCCCTCCCTCCATATCACCACCATACCTGCAGCCCCCTCCCCCCATGTCACCACTATTCCTGCATCTCCCTCCCCCATGCCTGCACCCCCTCCAGCCTAGTCACCACCATGCCTGCACCCCCTCCGGCCTAGTCACCACCATGCCTGCACCCCCTCCGGCCTAGTCACCACCATGCCTGCACCCCCCAGGTCACCATCATGCCTGCACCCCCAAATCACCACCCTGTCTCCACCCTTCCCCAAGTCAGCCTGTAACACCCCAAGTCACCATGTCTCTACCCACACACCTCTCTCCCCTTGTCACCACTCTTGAGGAGATGTAGCTAGACTGTAGCCAACACTCCATCTGCAGCCAACACTCCGCTGGGGACACCTGATGTAAGAGGCACTCTGCTGGGGACACCTGATGTAAGAGGTACTGTACTGGGGACACCTGATGTAAGAGGCACTCCACTGGGAATGCCTGATGGAAGGAGGCACTCTGCTGGGGCACCTGATGCAAGGACAGACTCTGCTAGGGGCACCTGATGTAAGGATGAACTCTGCTGGGGGCACCTAATGTAAGGATGAACTCTGCTGGGGGAACCTGATAGCATCTGGTGGCAAGCGACATAGCAGGTGACACGCTCAGTGGTCCCACTGATTCTGCATTATGGTGAGTTGAATGATTTCATTTTATATTACAATGTTGGAGATTTTAGGCGGCTCCCTAGTTGTTCTTACTGTGAAAGCGCTGCGCCTGCGCAGTACAGGGGGGTCATTATCTGTCGAGGAGAACTTTCTCAGCAGAACACCGTCAGGGACATGCTGTCTCTCTGCCCAGGGGTTCTCGGCTCTTGATTGGATAGATTGATAGCAACGCAGCCATTTGCTCCTGCTGCTTTCAATCAAATCCAATGATGCAGGGGCAGGGTTGAGTCATATATTCAGTGACTATGGACATCGAATGCTGGACTCGGGTGCGCGCCCGCAAGGTAACCCCCTCGGGAGAGCGCTTCTCCTAGGGGGTTATCTGATGTGGGGAGGAGCCACAAGAGCCGCCAGGGGACCCCAGAAGAGCAGGTTCGGGGCCACTCTGTGCAAAACGAGCTGCACAGTGGAGGTAAATATGATGTTTGTTATTTAAAAAAAACAAAACCTTTCAATCACTTTAAGACCAATTGTAAAACAGAGCAGCTTATAATCTTGATGCTATTTCAAAGTTTTTCTCTGAAAAATCTGCATAATCTCCATAAAGTGGACCTGTCACAATAGATTCCTATTACTTGTAATAGGAATAAAAGTGATAAAAAAACATTTTAAAAAAAAGTGTTAAAATAAAGAAAATTAAGTAAAATAAAATAAAAAAAAATTAAAAACGCCCCTGTCCCCGGTAGCTTGCGTTCAGAAGCGAATGCACATCTAAGTCCCGCCCACATATGTAAACGCCGTTCAAACCACACATGTGAGGTATCGCCGTGTGCATTAGAGCATGTGCAACAATTCGAGCACTAGACCTCCTCTGCAACTCTAAACTGGTAACCTGTAAAAATTTTTAAATCGTCGCCTGTGGAGATTTTTAAGTACCGAAGCTTGGCGCCATTCCATGAGTGCGCAATTTTAAAGCGCGACATGTTAGGTATCTATTTACTCGGTGTAACATCATCTTTCACATTATACAAAAAAATTGGGCTAACTTTACTGTTTTGTTATTTTTTAATTTATGAAACCATTTTTTTTTTTTTCAAAAAAAGGCGTTTGAAAAATTATTGCGCAAATACCATGCAAGATAAAAAAGTTGCAATGACCGCCATTTTATTCCCTTGTGTGTCTGCTAAAAAAACATATATAATGTTTGGGGGTTCTGAATAATTTTCTGGCAAAAAAATGATGATTGTAGGAGAGAAGTGCCAGAATAGGCCTGTTATTGAAGTGGTTAAGCTGCGAAGGGGGTTTTTCATTGTCAGGGAGATAAGGATGTGGAACTCTCTTCCACAACTGGTGGTGTCATTGGGGAGTATTGATAGCTTTAAAAGATTCTTGGACGTGCATTTTAATGAACACAACATACAGGGTTATGGGAAATTATTATCCACACTGACATATTTACTAGGGATCGACCGATATAGTTTTTTCGGTGCCGATACCATACCTATATTTCAGCAACCTCTCAGGCCGATAGCCGATATCGTCAGCTGATATTGTCGGCCGATATTCTGTACATTTTTTTATCTAGATCCCCCAGATGAAGGCACGTATACCCTGTGCCGAAGACGCCTAGGGGAGGGGCAGGACGGAGCTTTCTACACACAGACAGGCAGAGGATTGAACACCGCACGCCACAGGATTCATCTGTATTGCATGTTTTGGATAGGATGGTGCACTGACGCACCCAAGCATTGTGAGTACCCTCCTGGAGGGATTGTTTTTAGGGCTTTTCAAATAAATTCCTGGCAGTATTATGCTATGAGTCTCCTTTCTTTTATATATGTCACCATTTGAGCGAGATACAGATCATCGCCAGCATACCCTGTGTGAGCCCTGGAGTGGCTCTAATGCGTGTTTTGACACTGTTTAGCTACTGTGTCACACGCTCTAAGGTGAGCGCATTATCCATTGGGGGTCACTGGAGAGCACTGCAGCATGCCTTAATGTGCACATCTCATAAGAAGAGCATGAGGAATATTTAGCACTTTTTCAAAAAAACCAGCATGAGGATTGCCTGCTATTTGTTTGGACACTATTGTGCACTTTGATTTATATACTCTTATGAATGGCTTGAACTGAGATATATTCATTTGTATGAATTGGTTTCGGACACTTTATTTATCAAGCAGCACTTATATATATATTTTTTTTTTAATCATTTAAAGGATTTTTTTTTTTCTTTTTCTCACATTTTTTTGCATGGTGCATGTTACCATTTTTCATATATTCAATTGTGGATTATAGTCACTTTCTTCACAGGTGTGTGACACTGTTTATAATTTATAATAATTTTTAATATTGTATAGATTTATTATATTCTTTGTTCACGTATTTACAGCCTTTAGCGCATACACATATATTTATTTATTTTTGGCATATACACGGTATGGAACGTGGTTAGTGTGTGCAGCTGAATTAGGTTCATTTATTCACACTGAAGGCATTAACCCATTTGTGGCTCACAAGATTTTAGCACTATTTTTGGTCAATTAGACCCCGCATCTCTCCTCCAGGCTGGAAAGCATGAGATCGTGAAAAAAAAAAATTCACCGTTCTCATGCTGACAGCGGCAATCGCAGCTTTGTTTACTTCTGGGAACTCGGGCGTGACGTCATAACGTTGCTCCCGGGCCTCCGACGGTCATAGAGATGACTAGTGACCATCTGGTCACTGGAAATCTCTATCATGGTCATCCGGCGCCAGCCGATTCTTTCTCCGGGCCACCGATGGCACAGGAGAGCCCGGAGAAGCACCGGATGGCAGCTACAGGCATCATTCAGTTTTCCCCTCACAAAGTCAAGGACATCATATGACGCCCTAAGGTATTGAAGTGGTTAAGGTTAAATCGCTTCTCCTACAATTGTGTGGCACTGTGTCCTCTTACACTCCCTGGGACTGAATCTTTTTTTTTTTTCTGGTATCACCTTTTTTCCTGGTATCACCATTGAGGTATTTGTTAAAGGGTAGGTCCATACAAAAGTGATATTTCGGTTATAAGTGGAGTCTGCTAGGATTAGTTGCCCACTCCTGCCTTGTCCAGGAATTTAGCATCAACTTAGGGGGGCAGTTATAAAGCAGTAGTATGGCTTTAGTGCTGTTTAGTGGTTCATCAGTGTTGGTCAACTTGAAAATTATAGAGAGCCTCAAGTGCGATCCCCGATACTTCCAGAGGGCCACAACAGCAGTGCATTTTCATGAACTGAGGTGCATTGTGTCAAGTTAGGCAGCCCATTAAAAAAAACTGGCAATAACACACCTCAACAACCAAAAAATACAGTCTGCTGCATGCAGGGCTGGCTTTAACATGGGTCCCAGTGGGTCCATGGGTCCCACTTTAAGAACACTTTAAGAGGGGCATCAGCAGCCGGCAACAGTGGCTACTGATCAAGGATGCATGCACTGTCCTGTTGCCATTTGTGGAGGCCACAAGGATGGTGAGCAGCGACAATGCATGCATCAGTGACACTGTCCCCCTAGTCTTCCTGCTGGAGCACACACTTCGTGGAATCATGGACAGGGCACTTGAGGCAGAACTGCGGGAGGAAGAGGAGGACTTCCTTTCCTCTCAAGTCCCCCTTTATCCAGATAGCATTCCTGCGGGCGTGCCAAACACACAGGAAGAAGAGGAGGAGCAGGATGATTGTGTCAGCATGGATGTAGAGGATAACACTTAGCAGCAGTCTTCAAGGGATGGTTTTCAGTCTCCAGAAACCCAAGGAGTTGTACGTGGCTGGGAGGAGGTAGTTACGGATAATGTGATCCTTAGTGACCCAGGGGACTCAGAATCGAATGCCTCTGCAAACTTACGCTGCATGGCCTCCCTGGTTCTGCAAAGCCTGCAAAAGGACCCTAGGATTTGTGGTGTCAAGGAGAGGGATCATTACTGGCTGGAAACCCTTCTTGATCCACGTTACAAGGATAAAGTTGCAGAACTCATGGACAACGTGTTTGCTGAGGCTTCGTTCAGTCAGAGGAAGAGTGGTGGAGAAGGTGGCCAGCTGACCAATGCCTTTAAACAATTTTTCAGTACTCAGTGCCAAGGTCTGATCGCTTCAAGCAACCATCGCCAGTGTCTGCAATATATGGTACAGGAATATCTAGGGGCAAGAGCAGACTTGGAGACCTTTCCAACAGAGCATCCACTGGGTTACTGGTTCTTAAGGATGGGCCACTGACCAGAACTTGCTCAATATGCAATCAAGCTACTGGCCTGTCCTGCATCCAGCATGCTTTCTGAACGCACATTCAGTGCTGCTGGAGGGTTTGTAACAGATCAAAGAGTGCGCCTGTACACAGACCTCGTTGATAGGCTCACATTCATAAAAATTAATCAGTCTTGGATCAGCAGCTATCAAGCACCTGATGCTGATGTAACTGATTGAATTCGCTATGGATCTGGGATCCTCTGAAGACTGCCTATGTTGACTATCCTATTCCTCCTCAATCTTAATGATGCTAGCTTCCAATAATATTTTTGGTTTAGGGCACCACCACCACCACCCAAGGCCCAATTTTTCTGCCCCTGTTTAACAGGGGCATATAATTAAAATTTTTGATATAATATTTCACAGCAGGGCCCATTCCTGCACCCAACAAGAGTATCTGTGAGGGGTTACAGTGTTGTGGCACCACCACCCAAGGCCCAATTTTTCTGCCCCTGTTTAAAAGGGGATGCAATTACAATTTTTGATATAATATTTCACAGCAGGGCCCGTTCCTGCGCCCAACAAGAGTATCTGTGAGGTGTTACAGTGTTGTGGCACCACCACCACCACCCAAAGCCCAATTTTCTGCCCCTGTTTAACAGGGGCATGTAATTACAATTTTTGATATAATATTTCACAGCAGGGCCCATTCCTGTGCCCAACAAGAGTAACTGTGAGGGGATAAAGTGTGCTGGCGCCACCAAAACAAAAGGCCCCATTTTTCTGCCCCTGTTTAACAGGGCCATGTAATTACATTTTTTTTTTTGTAACAATTGAAACTGTGATGGAACACTTAGTGGCAATTGCCAAAAAAAGATGAAACAATCCTATGTTTTATAGTCCAAAGACTGCTGTAAGTGTAGTGTCCAAAAAGTGAACCGATATTTATATTACCAACAATGTAGCAATATGACTGTATTTTAAAAACTTAGTGACAATTTCTGAAAGAAAGCATTCCTATAAATTATAGTCCATAGACTTCTGTAAATGCTATATCTGACTCAGTTAAATTGATGATAGGCAACTCCTATCCTCATATTGATTAGTGGTTCCAAATTAATAATAACTACTGCAGTAGGGAACAGACACAAAAGATACGCTCAGCATCTTTCCAAAGAACTGTTCTGCTTTATTATGACGCAATTGAAGGTTTTTATGCACATGATTACGTAGGTATCACATTAATATTACAATTGTACGTTTATGGTAACAAGGGGCGTTACATAGGCAGGCTAATTCTAATCAGGACTCGAAAGAATGTAAACATTTACTGAAAACATTATTAGTGCTGTGTGCACAGTGAGGGCAATGTGCAATACATACAAAATAGAATACAATTATATACAGAACTTACAAATTTCCATTACATATCCAAACGCAAAACTTCATGGGACATCAGAAAACGATTGTGTTCTGTTCATCAGTAGGCAAAGCAAATAGCGCAGCTTACCAGATCAGGTGGATCTCAAATTATAGAGATCATATGAGCACACACAGGAGGGGTGAAATGGCCAACAGATGAAACGATCTTCCTCCTACTCCCGCTCCACACTGTTGCGGTATTTATTTCATGGATCCTCCAAAGGAAACACTCCATGCAAGGGTATATATCATAGGATAGAAGAGAGAGGCTTCATAATGCAGTACTTGAAAAGGTTTTTATTCAAAAAACTTTTTCATCAGCGCTGACATCCAACACGAGCGGTATGCAAACAATTCAAACACAGCCGCGGCTCAAGCCAGCCAGCTGATGCATGATGACGTCACGATCTAAAGCTCCACCTGACACGTTTCCCCGTAGAAGGCATCAACTGGGAAAGGAGGCTGACACCTTCACCAAAAGTGGAACTTGAATGGTGGTGACAGTCAAAATAAATGTGCTGACCTCAGCCCAAAAGATTTGAATCTGGGGACAGCTTAAAAAAATATAGATGAAGTTCGCTGCGGGCGAATCACACCTCCAGAAAGAAGCTGGAATAGATGAATATATTTTGTGTAAACACATGGGTGTGTAATACATTCTATGTAGTATTTTGAATTGCTACTAATCTGTCTCTAGCAGATACTAGTTGTGAGAAAGAGCATTCCCACACTTCCTCCCAATCTTCTGTATCTAGTGTAGTCAAGTCGGCTACCCACTTAGCCTTAAGAGTTTCTAGGCCCGTATGAACATTAGGAAGTAATGCTTTATATATGGTGGATAGAGGCTTAGTCAGAGCTTCATCTCTGAGCAAATCCTCCAGATTTGTAGTATAAAAAGCCACTTGTGCGTTCTCAACCTGGGTATTGAAGGCATTGTAATTACAATTTTTGATATAATATTTCACAGCAGGGCCCGTTCCTGCACCCAACAAGAGTAACTGTGAGGGGTTACAATGTTCTGGTACCACCAACACCTAAAGCCCAATTTTTCTGCAGAGTATATAGGACAGGCCATATAGTATATATACTGCTGTTCAGAGTATATGGTGCCTGGAGACCTGGGGGACCCCCACGCCATTTCTTTTTAAATTTTGGTGTGGGGTTTCCCACAATACCCATACCAGACCTGAAGGGCCTGATATAAAGGAATATTTCATTTTTATTGTTTCACTTTAAGCATTATTAAAATCACTACTCCTAAAAAAACGTCCGTTTTTAAAACTTTTTTTTGCATTGATACATGTCCCCTGGGGCAGGACCCGGGTCCCCAAACACTTATTATGGCAGTAACTTGCAGATAAAATGAGCACTTTTGATTTTTCACATTCGTGTCCCATAGACTTTAACAGTGTTCACACAAATTTTTGGTCTGTTCGCATGTTCTGCTGCAAACCGAACCGGGGGGGTGATTGGCTCATCCCTAGTCTCAAACTTATGTCAGTCTGATTCCTTCCATATGGGCCCCAAAAGAAGCCTGCAGTTTTGTTTGTTTTTTGCATCAAAAACACATGGAAACAAAGTTATATGGTTTCCAAAGCCATAGTTCACACCAGTGCAGTCAGTTCCAGGGGGTTCCAGTTCCAGAAAAAAAAGTAGAACATGCTGCATTTTTCCTGCACTGGATTGTACTGGAATGTGGTAAAATGCATCAAAAATGCACCAGAATGCACTGGTGGACTGGAAGACTGAAGATCACCGCAGTGTAGGAAGTGGCAGATTAGGACGATTAGGATGGTCTTCCTATTTGATCCCCTATCAGTCAACAAGATTTCTGGCTCTCAGGTGTCTTCTATACAGGTAACAAGCTGAGATTAGGAGCACTCTCTTAAAGGGAGTGCTCCTAATTAGGGATGAGCCGAACACCCCCCTGTTCGGTTCGCACCAGAACATGCGAACAGGAAAAAAGTTCGTTCGAACACGCGAACACCGTTAAAGTCTATGGGACACGAACATGAATAATCAAAAGTGCTAATTTTAAAGGCTAATATGCAAGTTATTGTCATAAAAAGTGTTTGGGGACCCGGGTCCTACCCCAGGGGACATGAATCAATGCAAAAAATTTTTTTAAAAACGGACGTTTTTTCAGGAGCAGTGATTTTAATAATGCTTAAAGTCAAACAATAAAAGTGTAATATCCCTTTAAATTTCGTACCTGGGGGGTGTCTATAGTATGCCTGTAAAGGGGCGCATGTTTCCTGTGTTTAGAACAGTCTGACAGCAAAATGACATTTTGAAGGAAAAAACTCATTTAAAACTACCGCGGCTATTGCATTGCCGACAATACACATAGAAGTTCATTGATAAAAACGGCATGGGAATTCCCCAAAGGGGAACCCCGAACCAAAATTAAAAAAAAAAAAAAAAAAGACGTAGGAGTCGCCCTAAATTCCATACCAGGCCCTTCAGGTCTGATATGAATATTAAGGGGAACCCCGGCCAAAATAATTTAAAAAAATGACGTGGGGTTCCCCCTAAATTCCATACCAGACCCTTCAGGTCTGGTATGGATTTTAAGGGGAACCCCGCGAAAAAAAAAAAAAAAACGGCGTGGGGTCCCCCCAAAAATCCATACCAGACCCTTATCCGAGCACGCAACCTGGCAGGCCGCAGGAAAAGAGGGGGTGACGAGAGTGCGCCCCCCCCTCTTGAACTGTACCAGGCCACATGCCGTCAACATTGGGAGGGTGCTTTGGGGTAGCCCCCCAAAACACCTTGTCCCCATGTTGATGAGGACAAGGGCCTCATCCCCACAACCCTGGCCGGTGGTTGTGGGGGTCTGCGGGCGGGGGGCTTATCGGAATCTGGAAGCCCCCTTTACCAAGGGGACCCCCAGATCCCGCCCCCCCCCTGTGTGAAATGGTACCATTTCACTAAAAAACTGTCAAAAATGTTAAAAATGACAAGAGACAGTTTTTCACAATTCCTTTATTGAAATACTTCTTCTTTCTTCTATCTTCCTTCATCTTCTGGTTCTTCTGGTTCTTCTGGCTCTTCTGGTTCTTCCTCCGGCGTTCTCGTCCAGCATCTCCTCCGCGGCGTCTTTTATCTTCTTCTCCTCGGGCCGCTCCGCACCCATGGCATGGGGGGAGGCTCCCGCTCTTCTCTTCATCTTCTTCTCTTCTTCTCTTCTTCTCTGGGCCGCTCCGCACCCATGCTGGCATGGAGGGAGGCTCCCGCTGTGTGACGGCGCTCCTCGTCTGACAGTTCTTAAATAACGGGGGCGGGGCCACCCGGTGACCCCGCCCCCCTCTGACGCACGGGACATGACGGGACTTCCCTGTGGCATTCCCCGTGACGTCACAGGGAAGTCCCGTCTAGTCACTGTGCGTCAGAGGGGGGCGGGGTCACCGGGTGGCCCCGCCCCCCGTTATTTAAGAACTGTCAGACGAGGAGCGCCGTCACACAGCGGGAGCCTCCCTCCATGCCAGCATGGGTGCGGAGCGGCCCGGAGAAGAAGAGAAGAAAATGAAGAAGAGAAGAAGAGAAGAAAAGAAGAAGAGAAGAAGATGAAGAAGATGAAGAGAAGAGCGGGAGCCTCCCCCCATGCCATGGGTGCGGAGCGGCCCGAGGAGAAGAAGATAGAAGACGCCGCGGAGGAGATGCTGGACGAGAATGCCGGAGGAAGAACCAGAAGAACCAGAAGAACCAGAAGATGAAGGAAGATAGAAGAAAGAAGTATTTAAATAAAGGAATTGTCAAAAACTGTCTCTTGTCATTTTTAACATTTTTGACAGTTTTTTAGTGAAATGGTAGGACCATTTCACACAGGGGGGGCCCGGATCTGGGGGTCCCCTTGTTAAAGGGGGCTTCCAGATTCCGATAAGCCCCCCGCCCGCAGACCCCCACAACCACCGGCCAGGGTTGTGGGGATGAGGCCCTTGTCCTCATCAACATGGGGACAAGGTGTTTTGGGGGGCTACCCCAAAGCACCCTCCCAATGTTGAGGGCATGTGGCCTGGTACTGTTCAGGAGGGGGGGCCGCACTCTCGTCCCCCCCTCTTTTCCTGCGGCCTGCCAGGTTGCGTGCTCGGATAAGGGTCTGGTATGGATTTTTGGGGGGACCCCACGCCGTTTTTTTTTTTTTTGCGCGGGGTTCCCCTTAAAATCCATACCAGACCTGAAGGGTCTGGTATGAAACATGCGCCCCTTTACAGGCATACTATAGACACCCCCCAGGTACGAAATTTAAAGGGATATTACACTTTTATTGTTTGACTTTAAGCATTATTAAAATCACTGCTCCTGAAAAAAACGGCCGTTTTTTAAAAATTTTTTTGCATTGAACCATGTCCCCTGGGGCAGGACCCAGGTCCCCAAACACTTTTTATGACAATAACTTGCATATTAGCCTTTAAAATTAGCACTTTTGATTTCTCCCATAGACTTTTAAAGGGTGTTCCGCGGCATTCGAATTGTTCGCTGTTCGGCGAACTTGCGAACAGCCAATGTTCGAGTCGAACATGAGTTCGCCTCGAACTCGAAGCTCATCCCTACTCCTAATCTCATCTTGTTACTTGTATAAAAGACACCTGTCCACAGAAGCAATCAATCAGATTCCAATCTCTCCACCATGGCCAAGACCAAAGAGCTGTCCAAGGGACAAGATTGTAGACCTCCCCAAGGCTGGAATAGGCTTCAAGACCATCGCCAAGCAGCTTGGTAAGAGGGTGTTAGCAGTTGGTGTGATTATTCGCAAATAGAAGAAACACAAATTAACTGTCAGTCTCCCTTGGTCTGGGGCTCCATGCAAGATCTCACCTCGTGAAGTTTCAATGATCATGAGAACAATGAGAAATCAGCACAGAACTATGCGAGAGAACCTTGTTGATGATCTCAAGGCAGCTGGGACCATAGTCACCAAGAAAACAATTGGTAACACACTATGCTGTGAAGGACTGAAATCCTGTAGCACCCGCAAGATCCCCCTGCTCAAGAAAGCACATGTACAGGCCCGTCTGAAGTTTGCTAATGAACATCTGAATGATTCAGAGAAGGATTGGGAGAAAGTGTTGTGGTCAGATGGGACCAAAATCAAGCTATTTGGCATCAACTCAACTTGTCATGTTTGGAGGAGGTGGCATGTTGCCTATGGCCCCAAGAACACCATCCCCACCGTCAAACATGGAGGTGGAAACATTATGCTTTGGGGGTGTTTTTCCGCTAAGGGGACAAGACAACTTCACCGCATGAAAGGGACAATGGATAGGGCTATGTACCATCAAATCTTGGGTGAGAACCTCCTTCCCTCAGCCAGGGCATTGAAAATGGGTCATGGATGAGTATTCCAGCATGACAACGACCCAAAACACATGGCCAAGGCAACAAAGGAGTGGCTCAAGAAGAAGTACATTAAGGTCCTGGCGTGGCATAGCCAGTCTCCAGACCTTAATCCCATAGAAAATATGTGGAGGGAGCTGAAGGTTTGAGTTAACAAACGTCAGCCCCGAAACCCTAATGACTTGGCGAGGATCTGCAAAGAGCAGTGGGACAAAATCCCTCCTGAGATATGTGCAAACCTGGTGGCCAACTACAAGAAACATCTGACCTCTGTGATTGTCAATAAGGGTTTTGCCACCAAGTACTAAGTCATGTTTTGCGAAGGGGTCAAATACTTATTTCACTCATTAAAGTGCAAATCAATTTATAACTTTTTTGAAATGCATTTTTCTGGATTTTTTGTTGTTATTCTGTCTCTCACTGTTAAAATAAATCTACCATTAAAATTATAGACTGATCGTTTCTTTGTCAGTGGGCAAACGTACAAAATCAGCAGGGGATTAAATACTTTTTTCCCTCACTGTAAAAGGAAAAATTACAAGAAAAGCCTTTGCAAAGCAGAGTACCACAGAGCTAAGAAACCTCTAGACTTAATTAATTCAGATCTTTGCGGTCCAATGGAAAATTTGACTTCAGGAAAGAAGAGGTATTTTCTCACTTTTATAGATGATTACTGCAGGTATACTACACTCTATCTGTTACACAACAAAAGTGACGCACCAGAGAAACTTGAACAGTATTTGGCTTAAGTAAGAAACAAATTTGGCAGAATGGGAAGTGTTTTGGGCACAGACTATGAAATGAAATATACAGACGATAACGCATAGGTGATTCTCAAAAAGCATGGTATAATATTTCAAACCACTGTACCATTCAACAGAGAACAAAATGGGGTTGCAGAAAGAATGAACCGTACACTATGTGAGAGTCAGGGACGTAACTAGAAATAGCAGGGCCCCATAGCAAAATGTTGTATGGGGCCCCCCTGCAAACAGCCCCCCCCCCAGCCCCACAGCTGCCCTAGTGTCAATGCAGCGTGACCTGTGCCACATACAGTGTGACCTGTGCCCAATGCAGCGTGACCTGTGCCCAATACAGCGTGACCTGTGCCCAATACAGTGTGACCTGTGCCCCATACAGCGTGTCCTGTGCCCAATACAGCCTGGTCTGCCTGTGCCCCATACAGCCCCACTTATGCAGAGGAAGAGGCAAGCCACCCGGATCAGCAGAGAGTGGGATTGCCCGCTGTAAAAGCTTTCATTTGAATTTCCCGTCTTCCTGGGGCTCATTGTCACATAGCCCCACCTCTTGGCCCGACGCCTTTGATGATGTCACATGTCCCGCATTGGATCAGCATTCTGTCTATCAAAGGCACCGGGCCAAAAGGTGGAGCTATGTGACGTGAGCCCCGGGAACACTGGAAGTTCTAATGAAAGCTCTTACATCGGGCAATTCAGCTCTCTGCTGATACGGACAGCTCGCCTCTTCCTTTCCTCTCTTCCCCTGGCTGGGAGACTGTGCCGGCGGTGCTCTTATCCTCACTGGGCCCCACTCGGCTGCGGGCCCCATAGCGCCCGCATGGGTCGCTATGGTGGTAGTTACGCCCCTGGTGAGAGTGGAAGAACCATGCTGTTTCATGCAGATAAGCCAACCATATACTGGGGAGAGGCAATTATGAATGCATCCTATCTCCAAAATCAACTACTAGGAAAGTCAACGGAGAAAACTCCATATGAACTGTGGAATGGAAAAGCCCCCATCTAAAAAAATTTGAAAGCAATACCTATGTGCACTTTCCAAAAGAAAAAAACGTACAAAATGGGATGCTCATGCAAAGGAAGGTGTACTTGTGGGGTACAGTAAATCTCAAAAGGGATAGAGAACTCTACACGAAGAAACAAAAAAGGTAACCATCCGTAGAAGTGTACAAAAAATAGTAAAAAATAATACTTTCTGCGCTGTGAAATGTAAACCAAAAAAAATGGCAGCTATCACATATAAGCAGTATACCAAAAACTTATGGCAACATATACACAAAAAGTGCAGCGCCAATTTGATTTGTAGACAATGAGTTAAATAAATCTCAGTCCATACAGTATATCAGCATAAATGAGTGATCATAAAACTGTGTAGTTCATAAAAAAATTCAAAGAATAAAAATACAATTTGTGTTGTGCAAAAATCCAGTATAAAGAAATAGTGATAGGAAGATCCAAAGCCTCCTCATGTAAAAAAAACAGCCCTTCAGATAAGCCTCGGCTCCTGGTGAGCTTTAGTTACTGCAACCTTGACCCAGTGAGGAGCTCTTTCTTGGATCCTGAACGGAATCTGCTTGCATGCATTTGGATATTTGTCCTTAGGACACAGGCATGAACGCTGCTGTAAGGGCAGCCATTCCATCTGGTGAGTGTTGACTGTATGGGGAGGTGATGGCTGAACTCTGAACACTTTACCTGAAGGACTGTTTCTTCACGTGGGGAGGCTTCAGATCTTCCTATCACTGTTTTTTTAAACTGGATTTTCACACAATACAAATTGTATTTTCATGCTTTGGATTTTTTATGAAATACACGGTTTTATGATCACTCATTTATGCTGATATATGGACTGAACTTTACTCATCACATTGGAGCTGCACTTTTTATGTATCAGTAGAAGTGTAATTGTCGATGAAACTTCAGGGTGTTCACAATTTTATGAACTAACACAAACACTTCAAACTGAGGGAATATCCATATCAGTGTCACATGATGATAAGCAACAAAGTGACACAGAAAAAAAAAATGAATGCAGACAATCCAAACACTGTAAAAGAAGAAACCAGTCACAAGAGGCTTCAATTAGGAAATCCACCAAATGTTGCTTGCATACCCTGTTTCCCCGAAAATAAGACCTAGCGTGATTGTCGGTGATGGCTGCAATATAAGCCCAATCCCCCAAATAAGCCCTACCCTGTTTCAACGAAAATAAGCCCTACCCTGAAAACAAGACCTACAAGGACTTTAACTAGGGCTTATTTGGGGGTAGGGCTTATATTGCAGCCATCACCGACAATCACGCTAGGTCTTATTTTCGGGGAAACAGGGTAGCATTAAAACCAGAGCCAGATTTATGGGATGAGATGCAAAAACTTCCAACCCAGGAGAAACAAAAGTGGATCAGAAGCTTTGACAAAACTGAAAAAGATTTATAGAACTGAGATCCAAGATGGGACTAATATAAGGAGTAGTTACTGAGGGGGGATATTGAAATACAGAACTGTATTTTGTGCAACAACTACTGTACATCGGCATTTAGGAGAGATATATTCTTCAACCAGTAGGTGGCAGTGCTTATAAGTTTGTAGCTGTATCTATGGTATGCTCTATGTCTTTTCTCTGAATAGTTTCCTGTTTCCTGTCTGCAGTTAAGCAGCAAAGTCGAAATTTCTAACATTAAGGTATCTCCCGAACAACGGGAACCTGTGCCTGGTGATCTTTGATTTCTCCTATGTTGTTCAGGCAGATCCCCACATCTCTAAGTTTGCCTACCCCTGACCTAATCCTATACTTACTATTTACTGCAAACAATGACTAAATTTTGGGTAATTTACCATTAACCAGTCTGATGTTTGCTTTTTGATACTGAACCTTCATTGCAGGGTATCTACAGCATATTTGTGCTCCCAGTATCAGTGTAATATCCATTTGCTTAACCTGGTATGTCAGTGGGGCTCAGGTTGTTCTCAGAATCAAGGCAAAAGAACCCAGTCTACCAAGCGGCTCCTGCAAGGATGGCGTTATACCAGATATTTATTTATTTTTTTGCATGTTCATTTAACAGATATCCAGACTTTAATTATAATTCCAGTTAAAAGCATGGCAATGGCCAGAGCTAGAGTGAGTCCACGCAGAACAATCACATCCCTCATTTGTAAGGGATCTTTGGAGGCATATTGTTCTTGTAAGGGCAGCTGCTTTGTTTCAGTCAGTTGCGTAGAGACGTCTGATAATACGATTATGTCTGATGTATTCTTTGCTGCTGTAAACATGAAAGACCACAGTTATTAACTGTTAGATGTTAACAGAATAATTTCTTGTATTATGAGAATGCTGTTTTAGGCTTGATTCACATCTATGCATGTAGCTTTAGAGCGTTTCTGCAGTGCTTTTTGTGATGTGTTTTCTGCAGTTTTTTAACCGTATTTTATTGCGACTTTGCTTCAATTTGATTTTTGCCTTTTTTATTTTATTTACTTTTTTTTTTTAAACAGGTATTTATTTTGGTTTTACAACAGAAAAACAACAGGGACGGACTGCTATTACAGGTGTGTAAGGTGCACATAGCAGAACCGAAAACATAGTATGTAGAATAGATCTATATATTTTCTCAGATGAAGGACAAACCTTACTAAATTCTTGAGAACCCCTTGATTAGGTAGCGGCTACGGGATAGAACCTTGGCCGGATCCATCGCGCTCGCGTCTATCTATAACCCCCCCTCCCTTTCTCACCCCTTCCACTCTGCCTTTACTTCTTATGTATATATATATATATGTGTATATATATATATATATATATATATATATATATATATATATATATATATATATATATATATATATATATATATATATATTTTTTTTTTTTTTTTTTTTTTTTTTTTTTCTGTGCAATAAGTGGTCTATTATTTCAGTAACAGACAACTTTCCATTCACACCAACTATGATGGAATTATGCAAGAATAAGCAAATATTGGGAAGATGTCATTCCGGTTATATTGTAATACTGTATGGTGGTTAATATACCTATGGACTACAAAGACGGATTCACGAATCTAAAGAGAATAAATGATGTCATAGGCCAGTTTCCATGCAGATAGAATGGAACACTTTAATGGAAAGGATATATGATGACGGTATTTGTCAGAATGCTAATAGAAAGACCACGGATGTATTATATCGATTATGATATGCTTTTTCTTTTTTCGTATTTGTTTTTGTTTTCTCTTTTCCTTGTCAAAAATTCAATAAAAAATTATATTTGAAAAAAAAAAAAAGAATAGATCTATATAGCAGTCCGTAAGAAACAGAAAAACCCTAACATAATACATTCACGCATTCATACTTACACTCACTCAAGCCCGCAGCACATAGGACCCCATAGCAACAGTAGAGATCCAGGATCCCCCCAGGCATTGGAAGTTTCATATAAGGCAATCTATGGTTATTTATTTTGGCATCTAGCTGAATAGTGTTACTGGATTGCATTAGTGGAGGACTCACTGGGAGAGCTGTGAAGAAAGAACATCCCCCAGAAATCCTCCAAGACATCTAGCCATGGTTGCCAGATTTTGGTGAATTTCTCAGGGCATGCCCTACTCATTACCGTATTTATCGGCGTATAACGCGCACTTTTTTCCCCTTAAAATCAGGGGAAAATCGCAGGTGCGTGTTATACGCCGATCCCCTGCAATCCCGAGCTGTCACAACTTTAAAATCGGCGACCGCGATTTGAAAATGGCGCCGCCGGCAACGAAATACACAGAGCCGGTCCTCGGCTCTTCTCGGCGGCTCTCGTTCACTTTCGGCTCTACTCGTAGTCCCGAGCGGAGCTATCCGAACCTACTCGGCTATGTTCGGATAGCTCCGCTCGGGACTACGAGTGGAGCCGAAAGTGAAAAAGAGCCGGCGGCGCCATTTTCAAATCGCGGTCGGTGATTTTGAAGCCCAGGATGGCAGGGACAGAGGATCGAAGGCTGCACTGGGGCAAGGCTGCACTGGGGAAGGCTGCACTGGGGAAGGCTGCACTGGGAAGGCTGCACTGGGAAGGCTGCACTGGGCAAGGCTGCACTGAGAAGGCTGCACTGACATGGCTGCACTGACATGGCTGCACTGAGAAGGCTGCACTGAGAAGGCTGCACTGACATGGCTGCACTGACATGGCTGCACTGACATGGCTGCACTGAGAAGGCTGCAATGATGGGCATTTAAATGTAAGTTTTTTTCCCTTCAACTTCCCTCCTAAAAGTTTTTTTTTCCTTAAAATTCCCTCCTAAATTGGGGTGCGTGTTATACGCCGGTGCGTGTTATACGCCGATAAATACGGTATATATCAATTTATCAATTTAAATTTGGGAAGGACCCCATAAACAGTGCAAAAGAAGGTGTAGGGTGAAAGGGGGCCCACATCCTTCCAATGCAGTAAGATGGTCTTATGTGCATATAATAACAGTATACGTAACAAAGTCCTAGCGTGTGTACGAGGGACATGGTCATTAAAGATTCCTAAAAGTCCAACTTCCGGAGAGTGAGAGGTATCGGTAGGTGAAGTTTGTGTTAAAAAAAAGCAAATAAGTACTTCCAAAAGGTTGAAAGTCCAGAACATGTGAAAAAAATCAGCAGCAATCATATCACATCTAGCACATGCAATATCCCAGCCAAGACCCATCCAATTTTTATTTACATTTAATGTATACAGCCAGGTCAGCTGACAGCTGAATGTAAAAAAAAGAATTGCCGGCAAAAAAAATTTGTAAGAAAAAAACAGCGTGGGGTCCTCCCCCAGGTCCATAACAGGCCAAAATTGTAAAAGAAAATGGCGTGGCGTCCCCCCCAAAATCCATACTAGAGGAAGAAGAAGAAGACCGAAGGAAGAAGAAAAAGACGGAAGAAGAAAAAGACCGAAGGAAGAAGAAAAAGAAGAAGAAGACCGGAGGAAGAAGAAGAAGAACGGAGGAAGAAGAAGAAGAAGACCAGAGAAAGAAGCGGGGGAAGAAGAAAACCGGAGGAAGAAGGGGGGAAGAAGAAGACATTTTTAATAAAGGACTTGTCAAAAACTGTCTCTTGTCTTGTCACACTACACTACATTTTTTGGTGAATGGGTAGGGGTACATTTACACCATACTCATTCACATAGGTGGAGCTGGGATCTTGTTAAAGGGGGCTTCCGGATTCTGATAAGCTCCCCGCCCGCAGACCCCCACAACCATCAGCCAGAATTGTGGGGAAGAGACCCTTGTCCCCATCAACATGGGGACAAGGTGCTTTGGGGTGGGGGTGTAGGCCCCCCCGCCCCAAAGCACCCACCCTTATGTTGAGGGCATGCAGCCTGGTATGGTTCAGGAGGGGGAGATGCTCACTCGTCCCCTCCCTTTCCTCACCTGCTGGGCTGTATGCTCAGATAAGGACCTGGTATGGTTTGGGGGGGGGTCCACGCCGTTTGTTTCATGAATTTTTTTTGCCGGCAAATTTATTTTTTATTTTACGTTCAGCTGTCCACGGGGAGCCCCGCCGACAGCTGACGACTCATTGGTTGTTAAGGATGCAGCGGCCGCCTTCCCGGGCCTGCTCCTTAGCAATCAGTTATATACAGTGAATGTAAAACCGAAAAAACCCACACAAATCACAAAATGCAAATAGTGGCAAAATCGCAGTAAAATCGTGGTAAGAACGCAGTACTAGCATTTTGGATGTGGATCTACTGAAGTCTATTACATGCAAAACGCTGCATTTTGTGGGAAAAAATGTCCCCAACCCTTTCCAAAAAACGCAGAGGCACAAAAATGCATTGATGTGAACGTGTTCTATAGGAACCCATGTTAAGAAAATGAAATGCGTTTCTGAAAAAAGCATGAAAAAACGCATTAGTGTGAATGGAGCCTAAGACTTCCAAACGGCAATCTTTTGGATTTGGTCTACCAATAATTATCCAGTGTTTGGGGTAAAACAACTCCCATGGAATGACACATATCTTCTATGGCAACAAACAGAAAATTCAAATGATGATTACAGGCTTAAGTTATCACAACAATTTGCTGGGCTTTTCACATTTGGCCATAACTATAAATGGCCATATGTGACAAATTATATAATGGTAATTTTTCATTTAAAAAAAAATTACATTTTAGACCATATTTGCCAATACCTTTTCTAAATGTTTAGATACTGAGTAATAATCAAATTTAAATTAGAGCTTTACATTCTTCATTTTATGTGTTCAAATTGACACATACTTCCATAACTTACTAGTAGCATTTGAAAAAGTATCCAGAGTTGTCTTCCATTTCTGTAATACAAAAACATACCTGAAGGTATTCTCTCATTACATGGCATTCCTGCTCGTGCCTGAGCCTAAAAAAAAAAAAAACACGTACAGAGTGTTTCATTAATTATTATTAATTGCTAAGTACATTACCTTGTATATATCGCCAAAACTTTTCATAATAATTTTGGATAGAGTGAAAACTCTCTTTACTTTTCATTTTTTAAAATATTATTTAAAAATCATTAATATGAATCTCTCTAATGCCCTCACCCAAAATTAACATAATAAAGAACACTACTATGTTTTAAACCCTGTTACATTCCTGTCTGGGCATAACAGTGAGTGCCACAGGCATTTCCTAAAGGTAATAATTGCTACAGATGCTATGAACAGTGCATGTTTCCATTAAATATGTAATGGCATCTACAATTTGTTCATGTAAAGGGTTAACTGTTCAATTAACCTTACTCCACCGCATCCAACCTCAGTCTGCTAGAGCTTAGATTTTTTGAACCACGAACTGGAAATCACTGCACAAGGTGAGACAGAGTGCAATACATAATATTTGAGTTTTATTGCACTGATATATGCTGTTAATTTGATTGGTTCCCTTTTAGTGTATTCAAATAACTGATAACTGAATACTCTTGCCCTGTACTGGTGTTTTTTTGTTTTATAAAAGCTTAGAAAAAATACACTCTTGCTTGGTTTCAGTACATGTCTAATCAATAATGCATTTAAAGTTATACTTGGACTCCATCCAAAACTTGTTAAAGAAAACGTTCACCTTCTGAACATGTTAGATGTTTCACCTGTATTTAGGGTGTAACATGTAATATGTTCAGCATATCCCCCCCCCTCCTCAATGACAGTGGGCAGGGGGTTCCTCTCCCCGCACTCACTGTCACATTTCAAACATGGAGTGGCTGAGCAAGGCTCCACCTGCACAGCCACATCTCTTATTCTGAAGAATCTGTGAACGAGAGAACTACAAGTCCTATTTCCACTGCGGCAGACAGACTGTATTTTTCAATGAACTACCAGAGCGCTGATCAGGAGCCTGACATTGCACCCGCAATCCACTGATCGCAGGTGCAATACTTTGCAGGCTGAAGTGTAAAAAAATAATAAATGCACATTTTTAACCTTCAAAATCATGTGCATTTATTTTTTTGCAAAACGTGAACTTTAAAGTTCTCGATAAAGTGGGAAAAAGTTAGAATGTCAAGTTGTTACTGCAGTCTGTGTCCCCTTTGGAGAGATTTCCCCTTACTTTCTGTTCTAGTAACCACACAAAAAGTGAGAGGACATTTTCTAACTAGAACAGGGGAACAAGGAGGATTCTCCTCTACTCCTGTTTCAGTGACAACTGTTACATTTTAGCTTTACCTTCACTTTTAATCCCAATTGGTTAGTGACAGTGGTCAGAAAGTATAGGTGTATTTCCCCAGTGGGAGAACACAGTGATAAAATCTGGCAGATGATTCTAACCCTCCTTCAGTCTACTTAAAACTATTAAAAATGTTTTGTCTCACTTTGTATAATTTTAAAGCTGATTTCCAGAAATTCAGCTACTTTGATAAATGTGCTGGCATACTATGAGTTAAATCTATCGAGGTGCATACCACCTCGCTGACTTATCTCTTTATATCAGTGTTTCTCAACTCCAGTCCTCAAGGCGCACCAACAGGTCATGTTTTCAGGCTCTCCATTATTTTGCACAGGTGATTTGATCAGTTTCATTGCCTTAGTAATTACCACAGCCGTTTCATCCGAGGGAAATCCTGAAAACATGACCTGTTGGGGTGCCTTGAGGACTGGAGTTGAGAAACACTGCTTTATATACATCTGACCATTTTATGGAGCTCCAGAAGGATAGCTATCACTATAGTTCTGGAGCTCCAACGCCCTGACCTTCTGATGTCAACTCCTTTAGCTGCAGAGTTGCAGGCAGCTGCTGTGCCTGCTCCTCCCCTCTGCTGTCCATTCACAGAAGACTTCCTTGATTCACAAAATATTCCAAAAATACAAATGCTTTTGTGAATGGGCAGCAGAAGGGGTGCATATAGATGATGGTGTGTTGAAACAAAACACCTGTTAAGTGAACAAAAAAGAGCCTGTGAAAAAACACACAAAGGGCACCTAAGGGTGTGTTATTGGTCCACCTCCCAAAGAAGTAGGACCCTTTCCTGATGCTTAAGGGGTGCAAGTCTCCTGAAAGGGCGAGGCACACTAGTGGTCCACCTAGCCAAAAGGCCTGCTGGACCCCTTTTCTCATGTTAAGCTGAAGCCAACCACTAAGTACTAAGTGAGGGGCTCTCTTGAAGAGAGACCCCCCTATTTCAGGGGAGGAAGGAACCTGATGGTCACACTACCACATCCTCCCCTCCAACCTTCAGGGTAGGCCCAAGGACACACACCCTCCATATGAGTGAAAAGAAACACAGACAAAAGTGACACACACGTGGAGAGAAAAAAAATGAATGAAGAAGTGCTAATGCAAGCACATTGGCTAGGCCTTACGGCCTGGTAACAAAAATTCCCCCGGTCTTGAACAAAAGGCCTAACAGAAGTGGCGCAATACAGAAAAAACGTGACCATGTGCTTGTTCTCACATTGGGTTTCCCAGACCCAAGTGATACTAAGAGCACAGTAGACACTGTGCTCCTTGGAACCCTCCATGCCAGGGAAGTATTACCAGCCCACACCTACCGTGGTGCACGCTCTCTGGATTCCTTAACCCTTAGGGAAGGTCCTTCAGGACCCCCATTATATCAGTAGAGATACCATACAAACAGCCAATCCTACCAAAAGGTCAGAATAATGGTGGAGCACCCCTACTGGACACAGATACTACACTTGATCCTAGCCAAAAGGCCAAGAAACCTCAGAGTGTAAGTATAACTATCCTCTGAGGAGTGCCATAAAACTGTCAGATATAAATTAAAGTGATAAGTCCAAGAGGTGGCATGCACCTCACTGGTCTTAACAAATAGTGTGCCTGTACATTTATCTAAGTGGTTGATTTCCTGAAGTTCAGTTTTAAAGACCAGTAGTTCCCAGTGATGACTTTATAGAGATGTATGCAATCATGAACACTTACTTCAAGGGAGACGTCCTGCCAGCTTACTTTTACAAGATAGATAATGAAGAAAACAGACAGAAACACTCCACAGAGAACCATTCCAATCCAAAGACCTTTAAAGAATAAAATGTAGCAGTAAAAGCTCAATGGAAGTACACAAAACAATATCAAAAAGCCCACAGCCACAGAGAAGGGCAGATAGGGTTGGGTTCATACTGACTTCTATTAGACAATGCATTTTCATGAAAGTGCATGAAAGTCCTGCATGCTGCATCTTTCATGCCCTTTCAAAAAACGCATAGTCCAATCAAAGCACACATGTAAAACACACATATGATTGCTCTACAGCCAAACCACAGTGCATCGGCAAACAGGAAATTAGTAGCTGCAGAATATAAGTACAGGCACCTTTAGGTGCCTTCAAATTATGGCTGCATTTTTCTGTAAATAACAGTGAGTCCATTAAAATACAACATATGGGTTAAGTGCAGTTAGCGCCGGTAACATCTGCTCAGTATAACATTTGTTGAATTTTTTAAACAGCTGCAACCCCCACCTATATAAATATAATCCTATACATGGCTGTTTAGATCTAACTGAACAGTAGCTACAAAGTTGTCAAAGTTGACATATGTGTTAAAATGGTACTTTAATAGGCCACCAAATATAACATTAGGGTTTACTTATTAAACAGAAATGTAACATACAATGTTAAAAATCCATAAACATACCTTTTATGCCCACCTTGGCTGCAAACATCAGAGCAGCACCCACTGGCAATCCAAGTACATAATAGCCAATGGCAAATATAACCGCTCCAATCTTCTGTCTTCCTATTCCTCTAAGTACACCGCTACATACACACTTTAGGTAAACATTTAATTTAGTGTTAATTTATGTTATAACTATCACACCTCCAAAATGATCATAGCTATTCATTTATATATTTAGTTATACATATTACTTTCAGTTTGCTGTATCCAAACTGTAAAAAATTAAAAAAGATTGTAGCTATGTTTTGTTCTAAGTTCCCACCACTTGAAAATCATTGTCTGATTCATTTCAAAAGTTGGCCACCCAACATCTTTGGGTACACCAAACAATCAGTCTTGCTAATGGAAAATTATTTATTTATTTTTTTTGTAACTATTAATATATGTATATGTTTAGTAAAGCCCAAAAATAAGCTTTTCTTATTTGCTTCTTTTCAGTCTGGTAAATATATCATTAAAACTGTTTTGTTATATTATTATATCTGTTTGATAGGATTGTCGATCCTATCAAAAATCTGGTGAGCTTGTAAGTTTGCAGAATTGTTTCAGCTCTGCTTAGGTCAACCTGTACACTACAGAGCATCTCCACCTTATGTTATGGATGAGGAAAGGAGGAGGTGTTCTGTCTTCCTGCACATTTTCTGTCTTAGGGTAATAATTTTGCTCCTCCACAGGTACAGTACAGTGACCATTCTTATCCTAGGACAGGAAGTATACAGTATTAATTGCAGGGTTACCAAGTGAAAATAAAGGGAAAAAAATCTGAAAACGAACCCACCACATCTCAGCACTGGTAAGCCGCAATATATGACATTTTGTTCTTCAGTTTAGATGCAATCAATATATTGATAAATATATAAACCCTATCCAAAATCGCAATCAATATTTTGCCATCTTCATTGTGACAGTTGACAAAGGCAGAAACTGACTGGCTACTATGAGTGAATCAAGGCATTTAAAAAAAAAAAACACTTAAAAAAATAAGGATATGGTCTTTCTGTTCTAGGGAATTTAGTTTGCCTACTGTAAAAAATAGAAACTAAAGTATTTTTTTTTCATAATATACACTTACTGATAATATACTATATTCTCCCAATAAAGATAATGGCACGATTTACAGTCTGTATGATTCTCCAAAAAATGAATCAGTACAGTGGATGGAAATACAAAAATGATCTGAAGAATGAGCATTGAATAAAACTGAAAAACTTGTATACAACCAGTACATTATATATAGCTGATTCTATTTTAAATGCACAGGGTGAACACATCAAATTCTGTTTTGATTTAGATTTAGGTTACTGGTTGTTAAAGCGGACCTTCATCTAACGAGGCAACTTATTTGAACCTGGCTCTCCCCCTTTTCCACTATTAAGTTTGAAAGATGCATTTTTTTAGTGTTTCTGATACTTCTGGCCTGGGCGAACATGAG